>JARHVA010003999.1:1117500-1742638 GCA_037957365.1 Torreya grandis
GATTTACCTTCAAATTCTAATCCTTCTTGTTCACATTATCCTTCACATTGTCTTGTGTTTCAACTTTTTGTTCTTCTTTGTAACCAAGTCTAGCTATATCACTAACATGCTTTTGAATATTCAAAATGTCATCTAGATCACTTGAGATCTTTTGAAACCTCAAAAATGACTTAAAATTACTATATGTCTTCTCTAATTCAGATTTTATTGACTAAATTTCAATCACATATATTGAGCACTCATCTTCTTTGGATTTTAGGCTTGTAGACATAGTTTCCAATTGACTATTGAGGTGTTTGACTATACCTTCATGATCCTTAGAGTATTCATCCATTATATCCTCATACACAATAAATTAATCCTCATATTCCTTCATTTTTGACTTTAAATTATTGGTTTTCTTCTCAATATTCAAATCTTTAAGGGCATTCATCAAGTCAGTCTCATAGTACTCCTTATTTTCTTCATCATTTTTATCACTCAAAGTAGACTTTTCTTGATATGAGAAACATACTTCTTCTACCATGAATAATAATTCATCTTCAATAAGACCATCATATTCGTTATCAATATTATAATCATTGTCTTCACTATCATCTAATGAGCTGTAATCTTCATTGGTGTAGAGACTCTTCTTGTTCTTGAAAGACTTCTTGTTGTCAAAATTTATAAATCCTTTCTTCCTCTTATCAGACCTGAATGTCTTCTTGCCTTCATCTTATATTTCACCATGCTCTTCATCATCATTATTTTTATGCTTATGAGGACACTTATTGGAAAAGTGCCTTACTTCTCCACAATTGAGGCATTTGAAGGGTAGTTTACCCTTATACTTGCCTAAACATGTTTTTAATTTCTTTATAAAATAAGAAATCAGTTTATCATCATCAATATTAGATATGTCATCCTCCTTGAGTTCACTACTTTGAGTTCTCTCCTTTTTTGGCTTCATTTATATCATTAATGATGCTTCCTTATTGAGTAGTTTATCCTCATTGACTCTCATCTTATAGGTAGTACAAATTCCATGCAATTCATCCATATTTATCTAATTAAGATCATGAATTTATTCTACAGTAGATACTTTTGAATTAAAATTAAGGGAGAGAGACCTTAATAAATTTTTTTCTATAATATATTCTTTAATATTCTCTTCAATACCTATGATAATGTTCATAAACTCATCAACTCTCTATAGAAAGGATGGAAGAAAATCTTCTTCCTTCATCTTGAGACTCTCAAATTGTATTTACTGAGTCTAATTTTTGCCAAATTGACCTTTGAATCCCCTTCATAAACGATCTATAGTTTATCTCATATCTATTTGATAGATTTACAATAGATTACCTTGGTGTAATAAGTTTATAAAAGACCACAAGTGATGGTATTCATTTCCTTATAATTTCTCTCACATATTTTATTATTAGTTATACTAGTTGGAGGAGTAGGGGGCGTATCCATCCATAATAGATTTTCAAATGTTAAAACCTAGTGACATGATGTAGGTCTTCATCCTTGCACTCTAAAAAACATAATTGGACCCATTAAACATTTGTGTTTTCTTAGTGAAAAATCCTCCTTACATTTGATGACTACCCATATCATATCTTAGATCACCTTCAAGTTGTTAAACTTGAAAAGAAGGTCTTGCTCTGATACTAATTGTTAGAGTTACAATAATTGAGAGGGAGGTGGGGTGGGTGAGTTAGTGATGAAATATAATCTAAACCTCAATTCCATTTATTTCAATCCTTAATAAATCATCATAATCATTTTTAAAGCATACAAGTCATTCATAACAGTGAATCAAAAAGATGATGCAAGATCAAACACACAACACATGAATTGCATGTGAAACCTTCATGGGTAATAGAACCCACTCTCAATCCCAAAAACACATATACTAATTTTCCTATAAAATGATCATAAAAATGATAATTTTTGGTGAAGCACCCACTTCATAAGGATCACCCACCCCTAAGAATGAACAAACACCAACTTGTTCTAGAAGTTGAGCAGCCACACAACACCTATGAAATCAACAATAATAAAAACTATGATTTCCTTTCAATATGATGGAGATATAATGTATAACACCTATCTTTAAAACTTTCACACACAAGTAATACTCCCAAAACACCCTTTTGGATCACTCTAGACATCTTTGCTCATATTCAATCTTAAATCCTACAAATACACTATTTTTAAATTAGAATTATGACCTAAAACTCATACACACATTATTCAACCTACTCTTCTCTTTAATCCATGTACTAGGCACACTCCCTCTCCTCTTTCTTCGCTTCACAACTCTATCTTCCACACATAAAACTATAGAAACCACAACCTTTGATTACACTCTTTATAGAGCCTTCATGAATATAATATTTTGGTTCAAACATTAGACTTGACTTAACCCTTAAATATTATTTTCATACTAATACATTGACCACAACATCCATGGGTCACCCTTAAGAAACTACACCTTTCAAATAGGGCTTAGTATCCCTTATAGGTCTCATTAAGACCTATTCACTCTTTTAGCACTTCATTGAGCAAATTAGAAACACAATACCTCTTCAAAATAGATAGGTCCACTCTATATGACACTTAAGACACCTTAAATTTATTCCATCCATCACTACACTCTTATGTATATGCAAAACTTGCATAAACTATAGTCTTATACACAAGAACACCATGAATGAATAAATAGTCAACTTCTAATCATTTTTTCAAACTAAATATGATTGGTCAGACCTAAAAAATCCATAAAGATGATCTTAATTTATTTTAAGACAATCTCCAATAGATAATTCATCATGAAACATTGAAAAACTATCTAAACAAATTCAAATATTCTTCTTGGGTCACTTGCATAAGATGGTCAAACAAAGTCAAATTTGGAGATCAATATATGTAATTGTATAAATATTAAAACATTAAAATTAATTTTTATCAATGATTTTTGTGTTAATTTACAACTTTTAGTTTTATACCACTAAAAAAATTGTCATATAACGAAAGTTATAGCTCAAATAATATAGATTGGCTTTTCCTTTATAAATTTAAATTCTAACGATCACTGTGTAAATCAAAATCTTTACACACATGGCTTCAAATCATGTCCCATGGTAACTTGATCAAATACACTCCATATATCTTCTCTAGATTCACCTAGTCTTTAACTTCAAATGCTAACCATTGATCTTCAACCCATGCTGTTGATATTAAGACACTTGGCAACCCTACGTGCCTTTTATGGACCCTATTATTAGTCTCCATTTGCTCAATACCACTTGGTAGCTATGTTTAAATTCTATGGAAATTGATATAAATCTAAAATAAATTACACCACTTGGAATTACTATGTAATCTTAGGATCCTTTACTTATTGACCTCGTGCTCATCGTTAGATCTCCATTTGTGATTAAATGTGTGTTGTTAGATCTTCATCTGCATGATCACTCACATGTTGTTGATCCTTAATGTGATCAAGATATATTTTAACACTTGGAAGCATTATTTTTAACCTCTTTAATATATATTTATTGAGGCTTGAAATTGATGATATTTGGTATGTCACGGTCTCCTAAAGTAACTTTAGCTAAGTATGGGAAACACTGCAATCTACCTAGAAGGTTAACTTTGCACCTTGATATATTTTTTAGGCACCATATCAAGACCTAAAATTTTAAATTCATGATATATGAAAAAATATGAACAAAATCAAATGACTAATTTATTTTTAAATCTTCACACATGTGAATTTTGACATCATCAATATACTCACTCAGATTGATTTGCCAAGATGACTAGGAGAACCTAGACATTCATATAACTACTCTGATGAAATCCTTTCAATTCCAAAAACATTCCAAGTACTCATAACACCCAATAGGGTATCTAAAACATAACCATACCATCAATATCACCCATCAAATGCTTTACTAAGTCAAACACTGAATAACCATACAAAAGCACTAACGCACACTTTGTCATTATCATTCTAACACACATGATACCTCATCAATATCCTTTGACACCTTGGATACATCATTGAAAACTATCCAATAAATTAAAGATAATATTAGTAATAAATATGATAATCAATATAATTAAATTATTAATATCCAATCTGATTGTCACTATAAGACACCAAATGGCATGCATGACTCAATTTCTTCCTCATGATCCTTGACTCCAAGGCCACCTTCATCAATTCCATATTTATATTATTTACCCAAGGCTCATATTAGAATCCAATTTTCATGTTTTCAATACTAAATGAGGTTAGACACCTCATCTACTCAGGTAAAATGAAGGTAGTGAATATGTTCCTCCATAACCCCTACCTACCTAGATCACTACACAACATTCACTCCCAATGTTACCCATTGTATTCTCTCTTATGTAAAATAATATAGCCTTAA
This sequence comes from Torreya grandis, assembly GCA_037957365.1. NCBI lineage: Eukaryota > Viridiplantae > Streptophyta > Pinopsida > Cupressales > Taxaceae > Torreya > Torreya grandis. The sequence continues at coordinate 1,121,934 of JARHVA010003999.1, forward strand.
ATTCTAAAATATTGGAATAAAAACTAGGATTTTCTAAATATAATCATGCAATTCACTCTTGTACTTCGATTCATAATCCTTTGGCATCTAACATTACTTCTTACCCATTATCAGTTAAATTTTTTGGTCCCAATCTACCATTTTATGAGGGTAAGGGTGAAATTGAATATAATATCCATTAATTTAATGAAAAATGATTGTATAATAATAAATTACTCGCCAAGGATTTTCTAAAAAGTCTCAAAGACCATGTTATTTTATGGTTCTATGATCTCACACTTCAATAGTTATATCATCCAACCCATTGTCATATAAATTTTTAATAAATTTCTTAATAAACAATGTAAAAATTTATCTTATGCATAGATTATTAATCTCAAGAAATATTAAAATGATAAAATGGAATTAAAGTACAATAAAAAAGGCCACACCATGTATATTATAAGTCTTATAGATCCAACCATTTGGGTAGCTGAACACTTGGCCATGACCAAGTTAGGGTGCATGGATAGGTGTAAGGAGGTGGATATAGAACACTTATATTTTTAAATACAAATGTAAAATGGGGTAAGTATAATTATTACCAATTATTTTCTAATAAAATTGAATCAGATGCTATGAAGTTACATCGCCTAACTAATCATAAGTTTCCTTGGGGCAGAATTATGTTTCTACTTATTTTTAATGAGATTAGCATCCTAGATTATTAAAATAAATAACTTAAGTGGTTGTACCCACTAGATAATAAGTCCCTCAACAAGAGATTCAAATAATTCACATGTTTCAGCACCATCACACCCTCATACAAGGTGAAGATGAAGGATTGGTATGAGGGGATGAAGGAAAATTTTGGGACTGAATGGTGAATTCCAAAAGATACACCCACATAAATGGGAAGATATTTTGAGTTTAATTATAAAAAACATTATTTATTTGTGTACATTTAGTTAGATACCAATGATAACTTATCAGGCTATCTCAAGTTACCCTATGCCTTCACTACTAAATATTTTATAGATTTTATGAATTGCATTGTAGATGCACACCCAGTGAATATTTATACTAACAAGATTGACATTGAAATTCAAACTCTTCATAATCTCTATGTCTATCTAGGAATGGAATCATATATAGAATGACATAAATTAGGTAAAACAAATATCAATCCTTTCAAAATAATCATGCAATTTAGAATCTAGTTGGTCTATTACATGCTCACGCCACAAAATAAAACATCAAGAAGCTACGAGGCAAAAAGGGAACCTCTCCCCCTCAACCAAAAAACACACATATAATAAAGGGCATGGAAGAAGGAGAAAATACCAAGATCTAAGTCCACCAGTTCTATCATGGTGTAGGAATAGCCTAGGGCTACTCCCAAATGGTAAAGGTAGGTCTCATTAAGAACAAGATCCCAAGGGTTGCCTGTAGAACAAAAAGATGGCATTAATAATTCACAACTAGGTACCTAATCAAAGATAGAGATTGAAACACCCTAAAAGGTGATTCCTAAACTAGGGGAAGAATATTTTAAATCATAACCTAAAAAGGATCCCATTCCTAACCCTAAAAAATAACATCTTACTTTTAAGGAACAACAAATGAACATTAAAATTCCAAATCCCAAGGAATAAATATGAAGAGGGGAAACCCTCACATAGATGACCTTGGCACCATCTCCAATAAACAATGTGAAAGGATCCCTAAAATTATAGATCTAAAGTGTAACCCCTGAAAGGGAAATGAATCTATATAGGAAGTAGAGTAGAGAAATAACAACCAAATGTGGGTGATGATAACCTTCCCACTCACACCATGTTCTAATAAGATATACCAACCAAACAATTGTATATGTGGGATTACTTCCTTAAATATGAATCCACTAAACAAACTCAATGTGAGTTATCTTATATGATGTATGTATATAATGATGAAGCTCATTTTGATCTCCCAAAGTCTAACACCATAATTTTGGAGCTGAGTGATGTTCTATATGTGCTTTGGGTGGATCCCCTTAAATGTTTTATAGCTCAACTAGGCACAATCCTAATAAATTTTTCCATAGAGGTTTATAGGGAAAAAAATTACATAAAACTTATGTGGTAAGCTTCTCCATAAACATAAAGAGGTTGTCTACATGTATAAGGAAGAGCATGAGAAATTACACAAGCTAAAAGAAGAAATTAAAGCACTCAAGCACCAATAAGATGAAACCAAGGCATCTCAACTAAATACATTAGGCCTTTATTAAAAAAATTTGAGGATCAAGCTTGCATTTTCAAATGGTATTCCTATAATAGATGATTCAATCAATAAATTTTAGACACTCATGGACCTTTTGCTCAAGAAATGAAAAAATATATGTGAATCCTCAACAAGAGAATTTATGGGAAACAAAATAATTTATAAAGACCATGGATATATGTCAAACCTTTTTGAATAAATTTGGTACCACTATTCCTATTACTTATTATGTTTTTGTAAATTTGGCATAGTTGAATAAAATTTTGGAGGAACAACTATAGCCTAAAGAACTACAACATCAATAATTGGCTGAGAACACACTAAACATCAAGGATAGGGCCTAGTATCCAAAATGCTCCAATATGTAAAATAAATAGAAAAAATAATAAGTGATCATTAATGATAGCTTTTTAGTGCTTATAGGGTAGGTTTTGGTGGAGGTTGGGCCACTTGAGTATGCCCACAAGTATGCCACCTCTTAGATTGATATTTTGATGAGTCAAACATATGATTTTCTAAAACACCTTAAGGAGATGAAAAATGAGAAGTGAAGAGGAAGTCATTACATCTAATATTTAGACAAAGTTAAACCAATGGGAGGATATAAAGTTACAAGTTTAGTAGGTAGGTCCTAAGTTTTTGTCATCTAGGTAAATTAAAACATAGTTTGGGATGGATTATTGGTTTAATAGGGGTGATATTGGACCCTAAATTTTATTGTATTATATTCCAAGTGTTTTGGTGCCATAGCATGATAAATAAATGACATGAGAACATCAAAAAGGAACTTGGCATGGGATATAATAACATAGAAGAGGGAGGCATGAAATAATACTGTAGAAGACCTTGGTGTGGAAGAGAAAGTTTTAGAGATAAAGAAACTAAGAACAAGGAACATAAAGCATAGGACTCGTAAAAATACAAGACTAAGACAAGGGAATATGAAGTGGGGATAGTTATAAACTAATTCATAGAAGCATTGGAGATTAATCAAGCATTAATCTAACACCATTATCTTAGATAGGTGGAACATGAACACAAATATATAGCATAGATAGAATATATAGGTGATGTTAGGCCCAAGTCAAAAGGACTTAATTGTAATGGTTTACCACAACTTCTTTTTTCTAAAATAGTCATTGGATTTTCATCTATATTGTATTAATGATGTAACCTAAGAGGGTTTATATTATGTATAAATACCCCTTATCTTATTTAAAAAGTGTTATTTATTGTTGGTCCATTGTTAGATAGATGTGTGTAAACAGTCATAGAATGTTATTGAAATACCTTTGTAATCCTCTTTAATGAAATGAATGTAATTACTACTATCTAGGAATTCTGATGTGTTATTTATTTATATGGTATTAAATTGAATTACCTAGAATGTGTGGAATAAATAAAGTAGTTAACTCCTATAGGATGTTTTTTAATAATAGTGACTTAATATAAATTAACATAAGTGATATGAAACGATAATGGCTACATGATTTAGGTGAGCACATGAGGTCACTACTCACATGATATGCTGACACATTAACTCATTGGTTTCTTCTTTCTTCTAGGTGCATGACTGGTACTTAGTCGAGTGAAATTAAATATAAAAGACCGTAACAAAGTTCATAAATTAGGTGAGGTATCAGTATGAAGAAGTCTATGATATTCTAATAGTCCATAAAATATTTTTGGAATCTATAATTAATTTGGATTTTTCAATATTAGGATCATGTTGCATATCATATTCACCTTAAATATGTCTCAAGCTAAAATTATGTGTAACAATAGTACCAATGTATATAATTCTACCATAACTCTGAATCGTAATAATATAACTATGTGTTTTGGCCAATTTACATAACTATGTAAGTGTGGAGGACATGATTATAAATCATTCCCCCACTATAAATGGAAAAGTTTGAAAAATTATATAGGTACCAATGTAAAGGATGTGTTTCCAAAACATGCCCCTACTATAAACTTAAGATGTTAAATACTGAATAGGTGTGGATGGTATGCTTCTAAAACATTCCCCCACTAAATCTAAGAACTATGAATGTGTTAAAGCCATGTCCATATGACATGCCCCAAATTAATATAAAAAATGATATAAGTAATTCATACTAAATGAGTGTGGAGAACATGATTCTAAAGCATATACCCACTAAATTTAGAAACTGATATAAGTATCATATATTGATTGAGTGTGGAGAACATGCTTCCAAATCATGCCCTCACTATAATCTAAAAACTATTATAAGTTTGTAGAACATGTATTTATGATGTGTACCTACTAATATATCCCCATTTAAGTTGAGTTAAAGATAGGAACTGGTAGTTACCTCACCTCAAAAGGATAAGATAATTGTATAATGTATGAGTATAACTATGTATCATATAAAAGGAACATGTATAAGTAAATGTATCATTTTAAGTGCATAACATTAATGTGATAAATTAAATGCCTAATATTCATGATAAATATCTTGGAATGTATAGATACTAACAATACAATCTCAACAAGTAAACAAGCACACACACAAGAGCACTCAAAAGTAAGTCAAAAAGCGATGATCCAAAGAGACCACAAATAAGGGGCATGTTAAAATGTTGCATAATCAAAGGGAAATTACTTAGTCAAATGTATAAAAAGAAAATAATGACATATTCAAATGTCCATACAAAAAATAATGGCATATAAAAATGGTAATGAAAGCATACATCGGCATGGGGGTTGAAAGCAAGGGAACATATTCAAATGGTTGAACAAGGAAGCCAATAGCAAGGCAGGACACTCAAGGAAGTGCATAAAGTAAAACATAATCAACCATCATAAACATGTCATAGTATTCCATGGATATGATGTGTTAGGAAAAGTATGTGGTAGTAGATCATATCAAGTACCTTGTGTAAGATATAATCATGGATAACAGGTATGTGTAAGTAATTATGTAAGCTCAAACATGATAATGTAGAGTTATTTTTGAATCATATAACCTATATGTATCAAGATCAAATAATTTAATTCCCCTAATGTGCATATGACATGAGTAGAAGGATAGCCCAACATCTAAAATATGAATGTATCATATATCTGTGTATGACTGGATCAAATTCAAGTATAAGTGTGGCATATGTTGATGTAGGAGTAAATAAGTATGTTTTCCATCAATATGGAAGTAACACATGGATTCCAAGGAGCCAACAAAACATGTAAGTGCTAAAAATGATATTTTTTTGGAATTTTGAATGTTTAGGATCTTTTTGGCATTTTGGTATTTTTTTTGAATAAAAAAGATCATCTAATGATTCCATCCAATGGATGTCCATATCTGTATTTACACTATGTATCTCATGCAATACCTAGGTTATGCTACTAAAGAGTATGTGTAGGCATAATAACTATCTCTATGGTATCAATGGTGATCTGTGAATGTAAAATAAGATTATGTGGTCATGAAGCAATAGTAGGCATAACAAGAGTAGGGATTTTTTGAACCCATCATTGATTTCTTGTTTGTTTTTTTGGCATAGTAGTAATATGTACATTTTGAGGTGCTCTAGATATCTAAATATGGTGTGTAGTATAATATTGGTATTCCATGGAGTCTACTATATGTTTTTGATGTAATGGTCTTTCAACTATTGGTAGCCTAGTAAAGGGTATTTCTTGTTTCTTACACTTTTTTAGTGAATTAGACTTAGTAGTCTTGATGTCTATTTGTCTAGGTATAAGTTTATTTTTTTCAAGAGGATGCTCATATGGAATTTTAAAAACTATAATTACCTGATTTGCATAAATATTTTAACACACACATGCACTATAATAGGTATTGCTCAAAAAGTATATATCTAAGGTATTGCCAGTAACATATCAAATATGCTTGTGGAAGGGATAACTGAGAAAAGGGTAACCAAATGTGTTGGACAACCTATAAATATAAGTCAATCTCATTGAATGATCTAACTAGTTTAGTTGATGGGTGTAAATCATCATGATTATAACCCAAGTGCGTAAGTAATGTCATGGTTCAAACATTTTCACTTACACCATTATCAATCATAAAAATACTTATAAGGTGTCTTTTAAGTTATTGTCAAATGAATAAAAAATGAAAATTAGACTCATCATCCTTCATTTCACTAACATCAAATGAAATAGAAGGTTTTTGAACCATTGGAAGTATATGTCATGTGTAAGTACCAATAACCCCATCTAATGGATTTACATAATGTGGTAGAACATGATGTGTATTATATTCCATTTGGACTTTTGGTTCCTTCTTATAATTGTAGACATCCAATTCCTAACACCATTTGTGTTGAAATTATCAATCTCACTTGAATTGCACTCAAATGCACGTTTTAGGTAAAAATTCATAAAACATGCTAAATGGTTCAAAATTTTCATTTACAAGTGCCAATTTAGGTCAAAGTGCCATTAAATGGGGTAATGAAATTTATGGGCTAGCTAACTTTGATCAATTCATTTCAATTCAAAATGATGATTTTGCCTTTTATGCCATGGATCACTCTTTTCTCCTAAATTCATTAGTACATGCCACATACCTTTGTTATTTTGTGTTGGAAACATCCTAAATGTAAATATGGTTATGGTGCACCTAATATCACCTTCTAATTCTTCTCGAGTCAAATTATAACTCAATAATATGACTTTATAACCATTTTGATTAATTGAGGGCCAATTTTCAAATAATTGCACAAATGTTGATTAACCTTATTTAAGTATAATTAATCCAAATCAAGAGCTTAAGTGGATTTTCCATGAGAGTTGTTGAATATTTTTTTTGTAAATTGATTTTTATTAACTTCATCATCAGGTGAGCTCATTTTTTGGGAAGACATCCCTAGGCCATAAATGCCACAAGTATCAGGATTATAGGTCACCCATGCCTAGTTAATTCCTCCCATGCCTCTTCAATGACCCTTATTCCAAGGTCATGATGAAGATAATTATGGATTTAATTCCAAATATTAGGATTATCCATGGCCACACATCTCAATCTTGAGATGGATGGTCATGGTTGATCGTGACCAATCTCAAATATCTGTAAATAGAGAGGTCATGGACATGAATTCAAAAGCTTGAATATTGCAAAGTTATAATGTTAAATTATTTCCACAATCCTTTGCATTTGGTCATTGATTTTATTTGCAAGCTTCATTGATAGGCTAGTTTAGTGACTTGGAATCATGAGCCTAGGTTTTATGGAGTGTTCTTGAAGCATTGGAGGAGTTTGACACCATTGTTGACAAAGATAAGAATACTTGAGCAAGGGAAAACATGATTTTTAGGTAATATGATGTTGATTTCTTTCATTTGTTTCTTTCTATCCTTTGTAATTCCCATAAGAATAGATAGGCTTAGTTAGTTAGTTCATTATGCGTGGTTTATTATTTATGGACTAATGCTTGACCAACTTGCTTTGTAATCCTCTCTACATCTTGGTGCACCTGATGGGACTAGACACATCTCAAACCTAAAGAAGATCATTTTGTAACTTTAAAATATTTATTTGGACCTTTAAAACTCTTGCAAATTGATTTTCTATCTTTATTTTGTCATTTTTATTTGCCACAATTTTACACAGTAACCGACGTCAGCAAGTAAGACCAAAATTGGTTGCATACCTTAATTGGCATCAGTTAGCAAGACTAGCATCAATTAGATACATGTTGAGATGGTCACATTTATAGAACTAATGTCAGTTAGATAACTGACATCGATTACCCAAAGTAACCATCATCAGTTGTATATAACCAATGTCAATGACTATGTTTTTCTTAAAACACAAACCCCAGAGCTCTTTTTCTAAAGTTTATTATTTCAAACCAAAAAGAACTTCAAATATAAAAGACATGCTGACATTTTTACTATAGGACCAAACTTTACATTTTCTCAAAATATTTTTTAGATCACCTTTTACATGCTTAAAACTCAATTAGGAACTTTGTTTTGGTGTTTAATGGAAAATTTAGATGCTTAAATGAATGTTTTCAAAGTTTAAAATCTTAAGACCAAGGGGTCAACTGAACATCACCAAATATTTCATTTGGGCTTCAAATTGAACACACTTGTCAATTTTTGTTTGTAAAAGTTGTTCAATTATGTTTTGTTTGGCTAAAAGAGGAATGTTCTGTGTATGCTCTTCCATTTTTACCCTTTAGGGAACCCTTAGAATCAAAAGCACCATTCTAATTATAAATAGCCTAGTCCAAGGCTTAGAAATAATGTCATCTAAAGCACTCTCCAAAAACTCATCAAAGTTTGGGTGACCTTGAAAATGACCCTAAAGTCTTTCTACTTTCATGCTTTGTTAATTTTTATGCAAACTTAGCTTGTGAGGGGGATGTCATTACCTCCTACAAGTTCTTTAGGGAAGCTATGACCTAGGATTTCACCTCCTGGCATTGACTTCATTTGGCTCCTAATTAGAGTTACACATGGGACATATCTACATTTGGACATCGCACTACACTAAGCAAAAAATAAGATGTAGTGATTTCAAAAAGGATTAGACCTTTTTACAACTAGCCAATGTCACAGTCACCCAATTTTTGTGCTTTTCTTTTGCATTATTTGACATGAAAGTCATTATGAAATTTATTCCTCTAGAATGATCACAACCTTACTAGTTTAGTAAACCCTATTTTTCTATACCCTTACTACAATTTGGATGATTATACTTAGTGTATTTTGGTCATTATTTGCTTGGTAAGATTTGAGGCTAAAACTTGTTTATTTTTTCATAAGCCATGTCAAAATCATGTATTTGAGTTCAGAAGGGTAGTGTTATGCTACCCAAATCATGTCAAAAACATTTTGAGCCTTTTTGAGTATTTGAAACATAACATTGATCACATCATTTAAGCATGCTTACATTGTTAGGTTGCTCAATTTATTTCAATAATTGTTTACCATTGTATAAAAACCATTTTTCAAACCATGTCATGTATACCATTTAGACCTCTATCATGTGATGTCATGTTGTTCAATCTTGTCTAGCTTGTCTGATCAAATTCTAGTCTTCAATGTTGAGTTTTTAATTAACCTTGTCAAATTTGGATCCAAACATTGATTGATTTCTTTTTAGGCCTAAATTCATGGGGTTGGTACATAGATATTTTTATTTTGGGTTGCATAGATTCAGTTAAATGATTAACCAATTTTAAACACTATTGATTGTTTATTTGTTTAAGTGCCTATCCTCATCATTTTTTGTGAGTTTGTTTGGGAAAACATAACCTTTATTCAAAAACCTTCGATGTTAGACATTTGATGTTAGGTTGTTTTATTCCAAATCTTGACATAAACTACTTTTGAGATGCAGCTTCACCCTTTCAACCAAGGTTGAACCTTTTATCTTTTAAACATCACTTTTTAGAGTTTTCAAAACTATAAGTCTTTCTGTTTTAAAAGCTTTCTTCATTAAGTGCAAATATGTCTAGCTACACTTTGGTGTAGTCATAGATAATCCAACTTATGATAGAATGGCCACACAAAATGACTTTTATGACTTTAATCAAGACCCATATGGTGATAATATGGTTTTTGATATAGATTTATATCCACCTCAAAAAAATGAGTCATGAAATCACAATCAAGATCCAATTTATGATCCAACTCATGATTAGAATGATTGGGTTTATTAGGAAGACTTGGATGCTGTGGCTTGTGTAATTAATCAAACTCCATATTGTACCAAGATCACCATTTTAGGACCTCCTCCTTTAGTTTGAATGAGCAACCAAACTAAGAAGCATCCATTCATCACCATTTTAGGACCTTCACATTTGGTTTGCATAAGCAACTAAACTAAGAAGAATCATATAATCACCATTTTAGGAACTCTTCCTTTGGTTTGCACAAGCAACCAAACTAAGAAGCATCTAGTTGTTACCATTATTGGTCCATCACCACTTTTAGATGAACTTATTGTTGAAGAATCCCCATTTGATAAACCAATTGTTTTTTATCCCTTCCTCAATAGTCTAATATTTGTAGAGTCCATTATTGAACCACAAACAATTATTCCTACTAAACCAAATGTTCCCCACTTTAAAAATTCTATGCCGATCTTTGAGCCTAAATGAGAACTATTACCTCTTCAAAAGCCATCTTATGAGGATTAAAATGTGTTCAAAGTTGATCTTTTGTAACCAATTATGAACCAAAACCAACATGTTATTATTGAAACACCCATGTGTGACAAGATAAACTATGATAAGTTACCTATTCTTATTTTACCTATATTTAAAGAGCCTCATCTCCTTGACAAGCCAATCTCAATAGAGTTGTCTCTTGATATTTTCCCACTTGTTGAGGAGTCTCACTTTGATAGACATGATTTTGTCAAGACATCCCTTAATAAGTTCCCTCTTTTTGAGGGGATTCACTTAGATGAGTCAGTCTATGCTGAACCTTTCTAAGATGAATCAATTTTTATTGAGCCCATTATGCCATCATAGGCCATTACTTGTCAAAAATTCAGCATTCAATAGAACATTATCAAAATAACCATATCAGATGAAGAATCAATATTAGAGTCAGGTTCCATTTTTAAACTAACATTATATTTAACATCAAAAATAGAATCAACATCATTTATGACATTGAATTCAAAGTCCCTTGCTTTAGAATCAGATTCATAAATAGATTATAGTATTGGTTATTACAACATTGGTTAAATTTTCCTTGTAGATCAATTTGAATATATTTATGATCCTTCTACAATTTTTGAGGATGATTACTTTTGCATCAACAAAATTTCTCCTAATATATTCTATAAATATTGTGTTGTCTTTTGCCATCCCATTATTATCATCTAACATAACCATTATATTGACATTCTACCTCCCATAAGTGTTGATCAGGATTGATAGAATCACACTTTGTTAAACTACATCCATGCTGACATAGTAGTTGAAGAAGAGCAAGGATGCCGAGACCACATTCATATAGCAAAATAACTCTCTCCTAGTGAAACTTTTTTGAAGGCACTAGGGGATAAGCAAAGATCAAACTCAACATCTTTAGAGACACCTTTTTGGAGGTGATAGAATAAAATTAAATTTAAATTTTAACATCTCTATTTGAATCCTTTAAGGAGGTGTTATGGGATGATCAGAATAAATTCATTGGTGAAAACCTCATCGAGGCACAAATAGTTGAGCATAAAAGTTATTCATTATTTATTGAAGATAATATCAAAGATCAAATCAAAATATCTTCCAATCTACATCATAATCAAATGGTAGCTACTCTCAAAATCAAGTAATATAACAATATGATAGTCCTATCAAGAGCATCTTTAGAGGTCTTCAGCCCTACAGCAACCAAAGTTATGTTGAATCCAACATCAACAACATTATGTGTGACTAAAAGTCCTAATCTTCATTTATTTCCCCACCATTATACATTCCATTATCATTTGCCATTCCATTTCATAATCAAACCTACCATCCATTATTTGTCCTTATTTCCCATCCACAACCACACTTTCCTTTGTAGAGGCTATAAGGATACCTTGTCTTCACATTTTAAGGAATTATAATCAATGACCAATAAAGATCATAAAACCATTCTCGACATCCAAATCTGTATTAAGTTCTTGACATAGTAGCTTTTTAGATGAGGTGTGGGTTAAAAATTAACATGATCGAGGATTTTGTTTGTATCAAATGTTGATTAGGACATGCGTCTCCCCATAAATAGGAACAATAGAATCAAAAACTACACATAGGACAAAAACATGTACCATGCCATTTCCATTATTACATATCCATTTCCCATTATTGTAGATTCTTACCATTTACCCCATCACTTGGAGGAAACCCTCTAACCTTTTTATATAACCTATAAAAAAAACCATCATTATCCTTAACAATACCATGTCATCCAATCATTCCATTCCTATCTAGACCAAAGCCTATTTTTAGTCATCCTACCCAATCCTGTTTTGATCTTGGTTCATTTGGTTCTTCCCACACCTTTTCATGGGGGGTTTCTAATCAAGTTTCAATAATTAATCCAATCCATGTTTACAATGATAGTTTATGATATTATTATGACAATTGATCTAGAAAGATATCTTTCATCCTATCATGTATGTTTATGTGAGCTTGATTATAACCACCTATGGGCAAATCAGTGTTTCACCAGTCTTGTTACTAATTATAACAACTTATGGGAAAATTAGTATCATTAACCTATGCCATTGTATCCTAGCTATAGCTACTTATGGGAAAATGAAGGAAACACTTTTTTATCATGCATTATTGCATCACCTTGCCATCATTGTTTTTATTTGATTGGCCATTTACTAGATTTGAGAACTTGTTGGGACCTAGTTATTTTTTTCCCTACCTTTTGTGTGGATGGAATTACTATGACTTGAGGTCATTTTGGGACTATGTGGGTCATGATCAATTCATGTTGAGGTCACCTTAGTCCCCCTTTCTATATGCTCTCACCGTTTTATGAGCAACCTAAGCCTCACTCTCACTAATTTATGAGCATGGTCCGTTACAACTAGTATAGCTATCTTATTGGAACCTCTAATCTTAGGACATGTATATCCTCAACTAGATTGTCCCACCTTGTGCATATTTTATCCCAAAAACACCAAAATCATTAGAAATACTTTTAAAATACCAAAAACATCATAACATAATCCATAAAAGAATAAAAACATTATCTCATGATTCTATACATTTGTACATTCATGTTCTACTATGCTACGCTCTTACCATTTTAAAAGCACAAAAACACCAGTTGATTTCATTTTAAATGCTCTTATCACATGCACTTGCCATTTTGAAAGATCATTCTTTCTCATCTCATTAGCTTCTTATTATTTAAACAATTCTCATTTGTTTTTTGTATCTTCCATTTCTTTTATAACATTAATCATGCTGGTCTAATCACCATTTTTCTTCTATTCCATTTCTTGGGAGAACAACATTAGGCCTGAAGTTCATGTTGGAACATGCATCTATGGAACTATATAGGTAGCATCCACTTGTTTGATACATTTGGAGTCAGTTTGACTAACCCCTTCCTTTTCTTCTCTTCCCCCATTTCTTCTATCATTGCTCCTCTTTAATTAGGGAACAATTATCATGTCATTGTTCTTTGTTATGATATAGTGGAAAGTAACACCTCTACTACACATGCATGAACATTTGTATTTAAACCATAATAACTTGGTTTTTATTTATGTGTGTTTATTTGATTTTTCTTGGTGTTTTTTTGTGATTTTGCACCTATCCTTTTATTTCTTCTCCTTCTCTATTTTTATTACTTCTTGTCTCATCTTGGTCTTATGTTTTCTTGATTTTTTTTCTCTTATCTCTTTTGTGTTTTAGAATATCTTGATGATTCACATGGATCTTGGTTGTTTATATCTTGATCCTATGTTATTATGCCACTCTTGGACCATTTTGTTTATTTGATTGTTGTTGGTGTCTTATTTTTCTAATTGATTTTGCTTTTCTCTTATCTGTTCAAGAATGTCTTGATGGTCCATATGGATCTTGATTATTCATATCTTGGTCTCTTGTCGTTAAGACATTCTTGCCTTTTATTTTTAAAACATTTTGTTCCTACTTAAGATCATATCTTTATTTCAAGTTAGTTTCACTTATGTTTTTCTTTTTCTTTGTTTTTGATTTTTGTTTAAATGTAAATCATTGTAACTCTGGTTTTGGTCATTGTTTTACCATTATCCTTAGTTATAGGTATTCATATTTGAATTGGATCAACACAATTAGAATCTTATGTCATTCTAAGTTATTCATACCCATGATTCCTAATTTATTTTACTATAACAAGCATTTTATGCTTAGGTCTCAACGTCTGAACATCAACATTAGCTCTGATGAATGATTCTCAAGAACACTTTGAAAAACCTTGTTCATGATATGGAATTAGGCTTCTAGGTAGTATGCCTTTCAAGCTTATTTGTATGATTAGACATGAATATCTTCACATAAATTGTAAGTTTAATCAATTCTTAGTCATGTTTCATCATTCCTCATTCCATTCTCTCCCAAACTTGGGTGAACTACATTGGCCTAAAGTTCATGTTAGAACATGAGTCCATGGAACTATGTAGGTAGTGCTAAATTTCTATCAAGGTCAACTCAACTATATCCATTCTTATTTTCATCTCTCTCATCACTTTATGCATTCCAATATGCTTGGTTTTATATGGATTTATAAGCCAGTACACCATCACATGTATGTTTGTTCCTACTCACTTTAGCCTATCTTTTCAGTTATATCCCTAGGCTATTTTTGCTTATAAATTACCCAGGTTAGGGCCCAACATCTGAACCACATCTGAATCAAATCAGATCTATAGGGGAAAATTATTATTTATTCTTTATCAATGATCAAGATTTTCCCTACTGGGGCACAACTATTTTATCACAATCAAATCTACTCTACTAGAGTAATTCTTATTATATTCTCTTTGGAGACCCCATTTTAGTGGTGCTTCTCTTCCTAAAGTAGAATGTTCTCTCTTTTCCTCTAATTCCAATCTCTCCACATTAAATCCCATGATGGTAATATTTTAGTGTGCAACTTGTCTCAAGATTGATTAATGTCATAAGCATGCAACTTGTACTCTCAAATTGGGTATGTTTACAGTGTGTCCCTTACATTTATAGATTGTATCTTTCCCATTCCCCCCATCATTGAGTCCTATTATATGTCTAATTATATTTTTATCATTGATTTTAATCATGTGTGCAAGCATTAAATCATCTAGATGTAATATATTCCATGGGTTAACCTCTCACTTTCTTTCCCTTTTTAAGATTCCATCCTTCTCTTTCATCCTTGTATGTCCTCTCGAGGGGGAGTCATGGGTCTATTCCAATTTCTTCTTGAAAACTCTTTTATTTGAAAAGATGTTTCTTCTCCTAAATGTCTTGCTATGCCTTCTCAAATAGGGGCAAAATGTAGACATCCAATTCCTAACAT
Source organism: Torreya grandis (assembly GCA_037957365.1). Classification (NCBI taxonomy): domain Eukaryota; kingdom Viridiplantae; phylum Streptophyta; class Pinopsida; order Cupressales; family Taxaceae; genus Torreya; species Torreya grandis. Next base: position 1,137,187 of record JARHVA010003999.1, read on the forward strand.
CATTTATGTTGAAATCATCAATCTTATTTGAATTGCACTCAAATGCACATTTTAGGTCAGAATCTATAAAACATGATATCTAGTTCAAAATTTTCATTTAAAATTATTAATTTAGGTCAAATTATCCCTAAATGGGGTAATGCAATTTATGGGCCAACTAACTTTGATCAATTCATTTCGAGTCAAAATGATGATTTCACTTTTTGTACTCTAGATCACTATTTTATCCTAAATTTATTGGTGCATGCCATGTACCTTTGTTATTTTGTGTTGGAAACATCCTAAATAAAAATATGGATCTAGTGCATCTAACCTCACCTTATAATTCTTCCTGAGTCAAATTACAACTCATTAATATGACTTTTTGACCATTTTGATTAATTGAGGGCCAATTTATAAATAATTGCACAAATGTTGATTGACCTTGTTTAAGGATAATTAATCCAAATCAAGAAATTAAGTAGATTTTCAATGAGTTTTTGAATATTGATTCAAATTAACTGCATCATCATGTAACCTCATTTCTTGGGAAGACATACCTAGGCTATAAATGCCACAAATATTAGGATTAAGGTCATGATGAAGATAATTATGGATTTAATTCCAAATATTAGGATTATCCATGGCCACACATCTCAATCTTGAGATGGATGGTCATGATTGATCATGACCAATCTAAAAAATCTATAAATAGAGATCCCATGGACATGAATTCAAAAGCTTGAATATTGCAAAGTTATAATGTTAAATTATTTTTACAATCCTTTGCATTTGGTCATTAAATTTATTTTAAATCTTCATTGATAGGATATTTTAATGATTTATAATCATGAGCCTAGGTTTTATGGAGTGTTTTTGAAGCATTAGAGGAGTTTGCCACCATTTTTTATAAAGACAAGGATGCTTGATCAAGGGAGAACATGCTTATGAGCCACATGGGTATGGTGAATCCATTCGAGAAGGTAATATGATATTTATTTCTTTCATTTGTTTCTTTCTATCCTTTGTAATTCATATAGGAATATAGAGGCTTAGTTAGTTCTTTATGCATGTTTCATTATTTATAGACTAATACTTGACTAACTTGCTTTGTAATCCTTTCTAAAATAATGGTATTGAAATTGATGGTTAAATTATTTTTATTTATGGTGATCACTAGGTTGTGAAATTGATTCCTTTGGAGGATCCTCAAATATAAGTTTTTATACATTTACAATATCTTAGATCTTGTGCTTTAAGGTAAAACATCTGCTTGTAAAATGTCCTAGTCCTTGACGATAAACAAATTAAGCATTTGTATCATATCCTTTGGGTAGATATCAACTCATATCAGCCTCTATAGGATGAAGGAGAGATATAAGCTAACACTCTTGTAACAATCAGAGTAATGAATCTAGGGACTCAGATAAATGTTTAAATTATCTCCTTGATGCATTAGATAACACAAGTCAATTATGGTGCTACAAAATTATGTTAATCATTATGGTTGTCTCATTTTAGGCTTAGAAGGCTTTACCTTATAACTTGGTTTAATTGTGAACTTGGTGCTAGATGTAGATTTAATTGGTGATTTTTCTACATACTTGATCTTATTTAATGATATAAGCTTCATTTCATGGTCCCAAACAACATGTAATAAGTCATCAAAAGATTTAAACTTTATGAAAATAATGGAATCATGTAAAGGAACAAGTAAACTTTGCTTTAATATATCTAAAAACTCTATCTACCATAATATTTATAATTTTGAATAGCATTATCTTATATATCAACATATTCATTGATAGGTTCATTGTTTCCTTGTTTGATTTTTGTAATTTGGGCATAGGAAACCTTTTTGGAAATGTTAATGGAAAAGTGTGTTAAAAACTAGTCTACAATAGGTATAAATATTTTGATGGATTGGAGAGGTAAATCATATAACCGCCTCAAATCATAGTCCTTGATACTTATTGGAAATAATTTGGTCAAAATTTTATCATTGGAAGCATAGTCAAGGCATGCAACATAAAATGTTCAAAAATGTTGTTTAGGATCACCCTTGCCATCATATAATGTGAAATTAGGTGCAATAAACCCAATTTGAAAGGGGTGTAAATATATTTAAAGTGTAATAGGGTTATGTAACACATTTTGTGAATCTATGGCATGAGGAGATTTTAAAACTTTTTATTCAATGTTTGTAATCTTATCTTCCAAGGTTTTGATAACTTGAACGAATGACTGAACTATAGGCCCAATTGAATTTATATTATCAATTTGAGTAGTCACCAAAAGGGATGAAAAAATGTTTTGAGTAGTAATAGGTATCAAAATTTGTATTTATATTGTAACAATGGGTAATCCATTATAGACGTATTAATAGGAGTTTCAAGGGATAAAGGTTTAAACACATAATTTAAGCCCCCCACTATATGTGTTTAATTATAATGTGTTTAAAGAGAGGATATTTATTCTATAGTTTTGTGTTTTTTTTCTTCAAGTACAGTTTCTAATAACTCATCAAAATCTTTAATATGTTTTTGAATGCTCTTATGAAACAATGCAATTGCATGCACTTGATTGTGGTTCTATTTTCTCATTTTCATTTATTTCATGATTTTCATTATTAAAACCTTCTTCTATGATAACCTTATAGATATTTTTTTCATTTTCAACATGGGTATCATTATCATCTAAAGTTTGAGATCCGTCATTGATTTTAGACATCTTATATGGGTGGAGAGGAAGCTCAATATGTTCAATAGGAACACCTTGCAATCTAGGTCTATGCTTGGTGGCATGAAAATTAGTAAAAGTAGGAAATTTATAAGGATAATAATTTAAAACCCTATCTAGTTTAAAACCCTAGGAATAAAAAAAATGCATTCACACAAATTAGTTTCACCAAATGTTTAACCCTAAAATGAAATCTAAGTTGTTTGGAGTTAGTCTTAGATTTGGATTAAATAAGAATATAAAAATGAAATGGAATAAAGGTGATAATCAAATCTATATTATGCCAATTACATGTTAAACTTAGATATAAGCATACATTGAATTTATTATGCTGAGATAGTCTAAATACTAAAAGTTAAACTATGATAGATATAGAAATGACTAAGAAATGAATTACTTATCTTGTTATAATGCTAATGCAGTTCTAGATAAAGAAAAAAATGAAATCAAAGATTTTATGCTTTCACATTCCATATAGTTATACATGGCTTTTCTGGAAAACTGTTTCAATTTTTTTATGTAATTCTCAATCTTAGTAATAGTAAAACAACTAAAATAGTCTCATTATATTCAAATTTATTTTTTTTCACCTTTAAAAGCATCATTCATGAGCAATGTGAAGGGATGGAAATGGGATCCCCTTTGTCCCCTGTGGTTTCCAACCTCTTCATGGAAAAATTTGAGGATAGTGCCCTTCACTTATTTACATTGAAACCTAAATAGTGGAAACAATATGTGGATGACATACATTTATGTTAGTATCATGGCATAAAAAGTCTTGGATAATTTCATACCCACCTAAATAGTTTGTTACCCACAATAAAATTCACCAAAGAAATTGAGATAGATGATAAACTATATTTTTTATATGTCCTCATATATAGAAATGAGGATGACACCTTGTCTAAAAAGGTTTATGAAAAGGCACTCACATAGATTTACCTCCATGCTTCCTCCCATCATCATCCCACTCAAAATGTCAGTGTTCTTAAAATTTTAATCATTAGGGATTTCAAAATTTGTGATAACGATAGGATTGATCAAGAAATAGAGCACTTAAAAAAATTGTTAAGTTTAATGGGTACTCAAGTTAGTAAATAACTAGAGATATCAATCAAGTTAAAGAGAATATCAATAGAACTAAAGGGAATTATTCCTTGATGGAAGGCCAATAACTTATTTACTATATGTTGAAGGTCTAGACAGTTAGTTTTGGTTGCTTTCATGCCTAAACGAACATTCAATTTAATTTCTAGAAATGAAACAATCCTAAGCCTAGAAATCACCTGAATTAACAAAATTCATCCACAAGGGATTTAATTACCTAAAAACATGACTAGGATACCTTATGTTGTGTATTACCCTCCACGTACAACTAACTTAGTACAATTTTAACTCTAGTCAAATTACAACCTAGTAATTTGACACTTTTTGCTTATCAAGCTATTAATTCATAAGATTTAAATTTTTTCCCAAAAGCCAAAAAGTACTAAGCAAGATTAATTACATTAAAAATCCTAATTAATATGCCTGAATAAAAATTATAAATCAAATTAGTGAATTTCATTTACCAAAATAGGAATTTTTACCCAAATATGAATCTAAAAAGTCAAAGGAGCTAACAAAGTAATTTATTATTTCCTAAATATTCCAAAAATATGAGTCACACCTTAAAAACATCTAATGTGAGTTTTTTGCCTCATAAATATCTAAAACTAAGGTATCAACATTTCATAAGTGCTTTGATGCAATCTGGGGTTAGACTGACTCAACCTAGGTTAATTTAGATTCAACCAAAGTTAAAATTTAACCTAAACTTCCTAGGGTTAAAGTTATTTCTTTGAGATATAAATATAAGTGCCCACACCTTATGCCAACAATATTTTGTGAGTAAGGTTACTCTAGTAAAATTCTTTCTTGAATCCTTTTAGAGTAATGTTATAGTTCCCAATTTAAGCTAAGATTCACACTAAGCCACAAGTGACTATTTGAGAGATACTACCACAATGAAAGATCATTTATAGAAGACTCAAATTATCATAGGCTGAGTACAAACATCCTTATGCCAACAAATAAGCATCAAATTCAACAAGTGAGGTATGAAATTTTTATTATTTTAATCTATTTTTTGTGATCTTTTTTATTATTTTATGCTCTCCTTAATTATTAGGCAAGAGTGTTTAGTCCTAGTGTATTGTTATGCTTGATGTTTTATCATTTGGACTAATAATGGACTAATCTACATATTTCTTACTCTTTAAACACCTAATGTACATAATTTCACACCTGATGGGACCAAACATCCCATATGGCCAAGAATATTGATATGCTAGCTTTAGTTTTTCGAACAAATACATTTATTTCTTCAAGTTTAAAGTTTTATCTTTGAAATTCATGTCTTTTTTAACAAGGTTGCAGGGATCGATAACAATTGTATTAAATTATTGATGATTAGAGGAATTGGTAATTATATCTACAGTCATCGATGATGATCTTTGCATTGAAATAGAATAAGTTAAGAACATAGTGAAAATTAATTTTCATGCTTTAATTTTTATCCTTAACAATCTGTTTGTTGCCTTTGTAACCTTATTCTTGCACAGCCATGATAAATTTGAGATTTAGACTTGTTTATCAAGAATTTTTCATTTGAAACACATTTTTAGTTGCTTGTATGAAACATCAATGATCTAATAAAATAGATGTCGATTGTGCGAATCATCATTGATCTTTACTATAATTGGTGATGATTTCTTTAAGATAAAAATAGAAACCCAAGAACTCAAAAAGGATTGTTATTTACTCACTTTATTTTTGGCTTATAGTCAAGTAAACTCCATAACATTTTTTCGGACCTAAGGTGGAGAGGGAGAAATTTAAGCATTTTTAAAATATCACATACATTTTGTTTATTACTTAAAATCCACTTAGTTGTATTTGTATTTTAGTTTCTTTCAAAGTTTTTACAAGTGAAAACAAGGCCAAGGGTCCAAAATTTCAATCAAACCTAGATTTAGTGCTATTAAAAGGAACACACATTTTATTTAGAGATTTCAAGAGGTTTTTCCCTTTACATTTACTTTTCATTATTAGCTAGATTTCAAAGTTCATTAAACTAGTTTCCTTGTTTATGGAAAATTAGAAACTATGAAGTGTATGCTCTCCCCATGTCCCCTTCAGGTAATTTAGGTGACCAAAAGTGCTTAGTTTATTTCCATTATTTATAAATTTATGTCATAAATAATGTTATGTATGCTCTCACTAAGCTCTAAGTGACTTGGGTAACTTATAAATGACCTATAAAGTCTTTCTATTTTCATTTATTTCTTTTTATGCATTTTTATTGTGGGTGGGAGCTTTCTTATCCCTCATTATTTCTCTAGGGGTGCATTGAGCTGAGGTTTCATCTTCCAGCATCATACCAACCCCACTCCATGGTGGGGTATATAAATTGGGAAAACTATTAGATGGGATAGTGGTGAGTAGTTAACATGGCCACCCCAATGGGTACCTAGGATATGTGGTATCTAGATATTGGAGTTCACTAGGAAATACATAGATGAATTCATTATAAAAATTATTATAACATTACATAACAAGATAGGTATTTTGGACTTCATTGATGTGATTTTACCCTTGTATTAGCCACGAACCATTTAGTGAATTTGAGATTTATATATTTTAATAAAAACTCCAGTTATTATGGAAATTATTTCCAAATTCCAAGTGATCCTCACTCTAATTTCATGACACATACCAATTCTTGAAAGATAGATGGGGGCATAAAAACTCTACCTACACTTGTATTTTAATTTTTATATTAACACTTAATTCATCGTGAGCATTATTATATTGATGGAAAATTTGGTAGAAATTATGCACGCCAATGTTAGTTTTAGATATAGGAATATTCATTAGTGATACTTCTATTTTATTTGATTTACATGTGTGTTTTTAGATAAAAACTATTTTTTTGTATTGTCGCATCAAAACAAGTCCAAAACTATCATGTTATTTTCACACTCCATCACCCTAAGAGGTCTCACTCTGTCCATTTTGTGTCACACTTTTTGACTTAGAGGTTTATGCCAGAATCATTTGTGTTTCACTTGTTTAAATGGGGTGTCATTACACTACCCATTTCATCTCAAATATTTTCCTTCGATATTATGTGTCTAAAATAATTTGTTGTGTGATTTATTTGAAGATGTGCTATTATGTTGCCTAAATCATTCCAAATCTCTTATCACTTTTGAAATCAATTTCAAAAATATTGTTATACCCCTCCTATTTCAATTGTTCAATTATGTTAGTCATTTTATTCTAGCTCTTTTTCCTTATAATTTTCAAGTATTTTTTCATTAAATATGACACTAACCTTTCAAAGTGTATATACTAAACTAATCAAGTTTACACCAAACCCTCATCTAATTTGCACTTAGGTTGTTTACCTTTTTATTTGGATTGTATTACTTGGATTGATTTCCTATTTAATCTAAAATACCCCTTACATAGACCTAATGATTTTTGTTTATCTTTTGCCTTTTTGAGTTTCCTTTTGATCCAAGTTGTTTCCATGTGCCTTGTTTGAATTTTCTTATGCAAATTCTTAATGTATTAGTTCCATTATTCTAAAAGTATCTCATGAATCAAGTTTTGAGCCTTAGTGATCCAATTACCAAGTGTCATACGAGACAATTACCTTACTTTAGCTTGTTTTCAAGTTCTTATTTATTTATTTATTTCTAAGTCTAGCCTTATTTTTCATACTAACGATTATAACTGTCTTTGGGTAAATCATTGTTATCCTTTGATCTTAGTTTACAATTGTTTTAATTTATCTAGATACTTTTGTCACTGATTATAATTGCCTTTGAGAAAATAAGTGCTTTAGATATAGATGATTTTTGAGCCTTTGTGTTACTTTTAACACTAAATATAATAGCCTTTGGATAAATTAGTATCAATTTGTTGGACCAATCTCACATTTGTGCTATTATTCCTTTTCCTAGTTTAGTTGGTTTACCCTTTGTGCCTCTTTTATAGAGCCAAAGGATATTTGTTTTTTATACCTTAATTATTTTTTTCTTTTAGACCCTTTTTTTCTAATGTGACCTATCCATGGATCTAAACATACTTCATTACACATGTAGTGGGACCATGTATAATCCAAGCTATGAGAACTTTATGATCGATGACCCTTTTGTTCAAGAGTCATATGATGACATAGCTTATGAGATGGATCCCTATCCATATTATAAGATTCCATATGTTAAATAAAGGTATGACCCTTTAGTTCAATATTTGGTGACTATACCTCCTTATCCAAGCCAAAAACTAGAGAAAACAACACAATACCTTAAATAATTCATGTATATCATTAAAAAAAGCCAATGACAAGAGCCTTACTATATTATGATATAAACACAGACAAGCTATGATATGTACTTGTTTTGAATGCCAATTTTAGAGAACAAAGATGAAGTGATCATTAGAGATATCGAAGTAGGATCCATGTTTCCATAAAATCTCCCACATGAAAGTCTAAGTAGTTTCATTAGAACTCCTAGGCACCTCAAATTCAATAATTTGAATATGCATCAACTAGTTATAGTTAATCTCTAGTCCAAATGACACAATAAGAATAAAATATGCTTGAGAAAGGGAAAGATATTATGGAAAAAAAATAGGATACATACAATAAGCATACTAAAATTATCTCATCCTAGCTCACAACCTTAATGCAAGGGTTGTTTCTAAAATGATACTTATTGAGATAGTTCCATCAATAGAGTAATAAATAAATGCTTTAGGATATGAAATACAAAATGTGGACCCATTTATCTAAATTACATTGGTTGGTGATATGAATAATGTCCATATTTTGATGGAAGACCTCACTCAAAATGTTGTAGATATCACACAAGTGCATTCTAATTTAAACCAAAGTGGGTCTAATTTCCCACCAAGAAATACACAACATATTCCTTTGAAAAATTCCACTAGTGAATTACAATAGTAGGGAATAGGTATGCCTATTACCAAAAATCAAAAAATAACCTTCACTCCTCAACTAGATGCTTACTCATATGTGCAATAGGGATAAATAAGCCAAAAACAAACTAATTTACCATTGTAATAAGTGAAGAACACTACACCACCTCAATAGCTGATAATGAATGGTCTTACAAAACAAGCATAAACTAATATACATTATCAATTAAAGACATTATCTAACCAATAATGTATTCCTATTGGTTAGAAAGTGAAAATTGGTCAACAAAAATAAGTGGTGCTTCAATAATAGTTTTTTAATCAATAAGTGCCTATTCATAAATAGTTTCCTAACTAACAACAAGTGCTACTTCAACAACAAGTAATGATCCAACAATTGGTGTTTATCCAAAAATAAGGTTCTTATATATAATAGGTACTAGGTGTTAGGACATAATTTCATTTCACCCAATAGGTATCACATGTAAAACAATTATCCAACTACCAACACCTCAAATAGTAGGGATCTCATCAACAACATGTTCCCTATATGCAATAGGGTTCAACAAGTAGGTAATAAGTTCCCTCCAATACCTAATGATAACAACACATTCCATAGATCCAAATGCCATTATCATAGCCAAAATTCACTAGCCAAACCAAAATGTGCTTCAATAGTAGTGTATTCCATATCCACAACATAACCCTAATACATGGATATGCATACCTAGTTGTCTAGAAAATTCAACTAACATTTGACAATATGCCTACCCCAGTCAAGGTAATCCACCTTTGGCTATGCAACCTTAATATAAATAGTCCACTGTCTTTTATTTCCTTACCCAAGAGTTTCAAAAAATGAAGGATGTAATTCAAGACATATAAGCTATAAAACAAACAAATAAATTCAAATTGAATGAGATATTCTCTTACCCATTCAACATGGAGCATCTATAAATACCATTTGCACTAGGTATGAGCCACTTAAATTCAACAAATACAAAGGCAAAAGTGACCCTAGAGAGCATCTAAAAGAATTCTTTTTTGCCTACTAACTAGTGGCATATAGTGATATATACTTCTACTCTTCCCAAGGAGTCTAGCTGAATAAGCCTTGAAATAGTTGTTAAAACTATCAAAAAAAAATTTACCTAACTTCAATGATACTTAGAGAAGTTTATACATCACTTTTCATATAATCTCAAGTATGAGATTACTATTGTGGATTTAGCCAAAGATAAATAGAATACTAGTGCAAGCTTCACTTCATACTTACAACATTACAAAGCACTAGCAAGCCAGATTACTCATAATCTACTTGATAGATAGTTGGCCATAATTTTTACTAGGAGCTTACATAGTGATATATCCTACCATATCAAGTTGTAATGTGTTCATATATTTTAAGAGGTTATAACAAAAGGAATACATATTTAAAAAACCCTTATCAATAAAGGCATAATAAAGTTATCCTCTTTTAATTAGAACCAAAATATGAATCAATGCCAAAACCCAACTCAAAGACTAGATTCAATGCCACCTCAAACCAACAATAGTGAGACGATTAAACCCTAAAACTATAATAATAATGTTGTTTTTAATAGGTTTACTAAATAATTTCATGTTTAGATGGTGAAAACACTAGCTACCAACCACTCAACAACCACCTCATCTATACATTCAACTAAGACCTCCAAAAAACCAACCACCACAAAATAAAAACCAAATATAAGCTCCCCCTTTGAGGATAATACCACCCTATACTAATAATTTGGTGAACTTTATGATTCTAATGAATATGTGTTCTAAACATTGGTTAAATAAAATATGATTAGTCAACTGATATTAAATCCATTTCTTGAAGGGATTCATTTTCTTGATTGGTACAAGGAACATGAATTTTGTGAGTACCATCATGTCAAAGGAAACTCCATAAGATAGTGTATCCAACTCAGACATATGATTTAAAACATGATATAAAATAGAGAGATAAAAAGAGACACCCATGCTCCTATGAAAAATCATAGCTTGAGAATCTACCAAAACCCATTTCGCCAACATAACAATAACAACAACTAGCAATAGTACCAACAATAACAACATAGAACTCCACCACAAAATCAATAACAAAAATGTCAACCACAACAACAATAGAATGGTTGGAACCAAGGTAAAATTATTAAACTAACCAAGGAGGTCATCATGCCATTATGTATAATTATAGAAATGTTGTAAGACATGTTTCAGGTGGTCATGTTGCCACCATCACTATCAAACTGAGACTAATTATAGACTAACCTAAAACTTCATCCAATAATTCATATTTACTAACCAATGCTTACCAACCTCCTTATGATGTTAATTATTATAAAGAATATGTTAAAATTTAGGCACTATATTGTCTAATAATCATCATTACAACCTCATTACCTACCCCACCAACTACCAAATACAAGTTCTGGATCATGATTGTGCAATAACAACTCGATGAGATAGGGTCACTATCAAAACACCATAGCCAAATACTAAAAATGAGACTAATAAATCTGATATGCCTATCAAAAATAAACCAAATCATAAAACTAAGGGGAAGGCCTATGATAGTATGGAATAGTTGAATAATACACCTTCACACATATCCATCATGGATTTGTTGCATATGTCTACCATCCATAAAGACATCTAGAATGAATATTTAAACCAATCCCTTATGTTATATGATATACATCTAGAAAAATTTTATCAATGGTAGGATATTTGGCCCCTAGCCAACATCTAAAATTTGACCATAATGATATGTCTTCTTTGGGCCCTCTACATAATAACCTATTGTACATTGAGTTAGGTATCATGAATCATAGAGTTAAATGTGTCCTTGTATATAATGGTTCAGGTCTTAATATTGTGCCTCTAATGTTGGTCAAGCATCTTGGATATTCAACATCCAACTTATAACTAGATACGATTGTTATCAAGGCATATGAAAATGAATAATGGGAATCTCATGGTATCATTAGCTTACCAGTGGTCATTGGTCCATTGAACCATGATACTTTATACCATGTTTTATACCTAGAACTATCTTACAATATGTTATTTGGCTAACCTTAGATCCATGAAATTAGGGCTATACCTTCTACATTGCATTATTGTATAAAATTTACACATTCAGTAATGGAAGTGACTATACCAGCTGATCTTTAGCCATATCAATATTGTAAATGCCTTGAGGTTGAATGTAAAACTTACAAATATTAGTTTAGAATGAATATTATTCCCAAATTAGAAAGATAAAAAAATGAAAAGGGAACATTGAATTAGGCCCAAAATCTAATTACATTGACCTAGACAACTTAGCCTCTTCCTCATCCATGCCCCCACTAAATTTTTTTAACCACTTCTATATATCTAAAAAATGTCTCATAAAATATAGTACCCATAATACATTCCATATTTCTAAATTTCACAAAAATACTAAATCTCATGGGAGATCTAAGGAAACAAGTACTCACACCGAGTGGGAAACTAAAGGAAAATATCAGCTAAACAGGCCCATTATTTTTAAACTAGCCTAAAACATTACCACTTAGCAAAAGATGATTCATGGATATACATTGATGAGTTAATTGACTATTATAAAAGTGAAAAATAGCCTATCCCTAACCATATTATTGATCACCTAGCTTATGAAGGTAGAGGCATGGCCTTATATCAATAATGCATAATTGAACTAGTCTCAATGACCAAGTACAATGGAACCCATGGTATTGGATTTAAATTGGTTAAGGGTGCTCGTATACCTTATTCACATTTCAACACTAATGAATAATTATGATAATGATACAAGGTATGATTATAGCATTTACAATGACCTGGTCACTAAAAAAAATGTTTAACCCTCATGCTATTTGCATCATTAGCCATGTTTATCAACCTTAACATTTATCCCTTTACCATCCATAATTGATAGATTAGGACTAGAAAGAGTCAATAATGCCATTAGATGAGTTTAAAAATGATGATGCCATATACAAATTTTTGGGATTAAGGAGTCACATTCCTCTTGGAGACCACAAGCAAGGATTTTTATATTATATTGGATACTATTTCTTACTTCAAAGAATGGGAGAACTTCCCTAGCCAAAAATAAAAAATAAATAAACATTGAGGTATGAAAGTGAAAACCTCTTTGGGGCATTTTCTAACTAGGGAAAAAGTAAAGAGAAAGGCAATTCTCTTGGTGAAAACTAGTTTTTGATGCCATTATACGGGGATGCTCACCCATATTCTTATGAAGCTCAAGGTACCTATAGCGCATAATCTATTTATGGATCAGATATCAGTATTAAGTAGTGAAAGGATTTCACACAGATTATTCAAGAGTGCCTTGAGGTATTTGTATCATGGTTGATGCCAAAATTAGGATATTCTAATTCATCTTTCTTAGAATAATTAGATGTTCTAATCCATTTAGTGGACTTTGTTATTTTCAATCATTTCAACTCCTTTCCAACTATTTTAGATGATAGTTCTACAATTCTTGTGGAAGACACTTCAGAGGTGAACATTGGGACTCCAAAAGACCCAAAGTGAGTTAAAATGGGCATGTCCCTTACTTTAGAGGAACATGAAGTTTTTACATCCCTCTTGAGGTAGTTTATTGACATATTTGCATGGTCTTATTTAGACATGCCAAGTTTTGTCCCCACCTTGGTTGTGCACCATCTTGTTTTACATCTTGACGCCAAGCCTTTTAAATAAAAGTTTCTTAATATGCATCATCATATTATTGTGCTGGTTAAGAAAGAGTTGGAAAAGTTTGAGATGTGAAATGCATCAGGTCAATCAAATATTCAATTAAATTTCAAACACTATGCTAGTGAGCAAGAAACTAGAAGGTATTATGAATTTTAACTAATTTTAGAGATATCAACAAATCATGCCTGAAAGATGACTTCCTTTGCCTAATATTGACTTGATAGTCAACTCAATGACTGGATATGAATTTTTTTCTCTATTTCATGTAATTTTAGGGTGTAATTAGATCATAATAGTATTGGAAGACCAAAACAATATTGTGCTTACCACTCTATGGGGAAATTTTTGTTATTAAGTGATGTCATTTGGACTTAAGAATGTTGGGGATACTTACCATAGAGCAATGATAGTTATTTTAGACTCATAATATATGCCAAGAGTTTTTTAGAGTGTTATTTTATGACAGCTATTTTCTTCTATTCTTCATTCCATTTTTTTCCACTTTTGGGTGAACTACATTGTCTTGAGGCCCATCTAGACTATGTAGGCAGTGCTTAGATATGTAATGTATCTTAGGTCATTTTAGCCACCCTCATTCTTCTATTTATCTCTTTCATCACTTTATGCATCCTTGTACACCTAGTTTATTATGGATTTTTTAGTCATTAGACCCTTACATATGCATTTGTGCCCACTCACATTTAATCTATATAATGGGTTATATCCTTTCTAATTATCCATACTAGGGCACAATATTTAAATCAATCACTGATCCAATCAACCTTACTGGGGCATAATTAATTATCAATGATCACAATTAGCTCTACTAGGGCAAAATTAATTTATCAACTAATCAAATCCACTCTATTAGGGTACATTATTAATTCATTGACCTCATTTCTCTAGATCAATGTTCTCAATTTTATTCTAATTCTAATCTCTATGGCTTCTGCCCTCATTCTAGAAATTTTAAAGTGTGCAACTTGTCTCAAGATTGATCATTACCTAAGCCCACAACTTTCACCCTCTTTTGGGTGTGTCAAAGTGTATTACTTATATTTTGGGATTGTATCCTTCCCACTTACCCACCTACTTTGAGGCCCATTATATTATATTCTATTTTTTATCATTAGTAATCAATGCATGCAAGAATTATCTCATATGTATGTAATCTCATCCTTGGGTTAGTTTCACCATTTCTCTCTTTTTGAGGGTCCATCCCTCTCTTTCATCCTCTTATGTACTCTCAAGGGGGTATCATGGGTAATTAAATTCCAAATTATTCTTGACAACTCTTTGAAAATACATTACTTCAATCGAATGTCTCACCATGCCTTCTCAAATAGGGGCAAAATGTAGACATCCAGTTCCTATCACCATTGTGTTAAAATGGTCAATCTAAGCAATATTTTGAAAAAAAGCATAATATAAGCCAAAATCAATAAAATGCACTAAATAGTGTGAGCTTGTCATGTATAAGTTATTATTTAATAAAATGTATCCCTAAACAAGGAAATACATTTTATGTGATTATTAACTTTTCTTAAATCATTTTGAGTTAAATTGTGATCATGCAAAATGATACTCTAGACCACTAAATTCTTCTAATTTATAATTACATAAAACATGCATGTGTTATTTCACATACATAATGCTTTAATTGGGTTATTGGTCTATATAGAATTGACATCTTCTTCTAATTATACTCCATTCAAATTATGACTATAGGAAATTGACATTTCGATTAGTTCGATTAAGTGAGCAACCAATTTTAAATTAATTGCATATAATTTAATTAACCTTACTTATGAAAATTAATCCAAATCAAGGGCTTATGTGAAAAATCCATAGAAGATATTGAAGATCTGTTAATTTTAAATTCATTTCTAATATCGGCATCATTAGTGGGGTGGCATCCATAAGCCATAGATGGAATAAATATCTGGTTTAAGCCATCCCATGCCGCATTAATACCCCTTTATTTCAAATATTAGTGGGGATATTTATGGATTGAGACTCCAAAATTGAGTTGATTCATGGCCACACATATTGATCTCAAGATGGATTGGCATGGTTGATTCTGATCATTTAGAAAAATTTATAAACACAAGGGTCCTCACTCATCCTTTCAAGTTATTTTTGTGTACATTAATTTGAAATAAAATAGTTTCAACCATTGTCATACATTGATAAATTTCATGAACCTAATTCATTGGTACATTGGGATATGATGAAGGATTAAGCCACTCATCATTGACAAAGACTTGGAGCACCAAATCAGGGTAAAATCATGTTTTTGAGCCACACTTGGAAGAGGGATGCTCTTGGGAAGGTTCGATAGTTGTATTCCTTATTTAAATAGATCTCATATTTCATTTGCAAAATCCCATGAGGGATTTGGATTAGTGAGTTATGTTCTTTATGCTTATTTTGGTTTTACTTGACTAATGAATGATCTAACTCATTTTGGATTCCTACTCTACACAAGGGTCAATATTAGATCTACATCAAGCCAATTAATGTGTTAAACTTAGATGTACCATATGTTGAATTTATAAAACTAAGATAAGTTATAAATGTAAAATATAAATACATTAAATTAAAAAATGACATAAAATAAAGTACTTAGCTTGTTTTCATGCTAATGTAGATCTAGATCTAGAATAGGCTAAAAATAGATAAGAACTAGATTTTGCAATAGCCATCAAATTCTAGATCTAATGCCTCTAGCTCTTTGGATAGTTGTGTCAGCCTTGGATGATTACAATAATACTACTATTTGAGTTAGATACAAGTGTGTTGTATAGAATATATATTGAAACAAGATGCAACCATAAGGATGCTTTTAGGTTTGGATTTTCCTTCACCTAGGTGCTACATAATCACAAAATATCATATACATTTATCCCCCCCTTTAATCTAGTAATGAAATTTTTAGTTTAAAGGAAATGAATAAGTACCTGGATGTGTATACACACCTTATCTTTGTTTGATTAAATTGAGTGCTTAAGTTGATTTGAATTTAAGAGATTTTTTGGTTACTGACTTATAACCAAGAGCATGTTACAATGTAAAGTCAATTTATATAATCTAGTTTAAAAGTACTTAAAATAGATTGAAATTGAAAAAGTAAGATTTAAGAGTATACCTATGTGTTGATGTAACTGCCTTACCTATTGATAGTTGTTTTACAAAATATGTATCATTTTAAGGCTCTAAAATTAAGATTAGGATAAATATAGATGAATATTTAAAGTACATATATCTAAAGATATATATATATATATATATATTGGAAGGTATATGCCCCCAACTTTGGAACAAAAGTGAGTTGCCACATGGTAGTTGAGATTAGCTCAACCGTGCAACCCAATGATACTTATAACTTGGTGAGGTTGGATGATCAATTCCAACCTAAAAATTTGGTAGGATTGATTGATTTAATCACCTCAACCATACCAAAAGGTGAACCAAATAGTCTATGAGGTGTCAATACATGTAATGGTTTTGGAATCTAAAATTAATTTGAATTTTGAAATATTAGTAACATGTTGCATAAAATATGCACCTTAGATATGTCTCATGTTGAAAATGTGTATAATAATGGTACCAATGTATAGAATTATGCCACAACTGTAAATTTGAATCACATAATTATGTACTTTGGCCAATTTAGATAACTATGTAAGTGTGGATGACATAATTCCAAATCATGCCCTTATTATATAAGGATAAATATGAAATTAATATAAGGACAAATGTGGAGGAAATGTTTCCAAAACATGCCCCCACTATAAACTATATATGTTGAATAGTGAATAAGTGTGGAAAACATGCTTTCAAAGCATGCACCCACTAAATTTTTGAATTGATATAAGTAACATACTGAATGATTATGGAAAACATTATTCTAAAGCATGCCCCTACTAAATACAAAAACTATGAATGTCTAGAAACCATGTCCATATGACTATGGAGGATAAATTAAAATATATTGAATCCAATAGTGTATTAAAAATCCAAGCTACATATTTATACATGAATATGATCTTGTAATAGCTCTTAGAAATAGGAGAGATAAAACCAACATAAACTATAAAATCTCCCAAATATTAATCAGGAGTTACAATTACTAGATTAAAATATTTTTAATATTTAATCACCTAAATAATTGAATAACTTATTTATGACAAACTAATTACTAATTATAAAATATGAATAGTTAACTATTACTCATTTATTTAAAATGGTGAATTAATCACCCTAAGATTCCCCCCTTAGTTTAGCATTGTCTCAAATGAACAGGAGAAAAAATCTCTAAATGCCTCAAATTTTTCCCATGTAAGTGCTTTGGTAAAAATATTTGCATGTCATTGATCTATCAGGCAATATTGGAGTTGGATGTTGTTGTTTTGAACATATTCATGGATGAAATTAACTTGAACCTCAATTTTTTTAGTGCATTCATGAAACATTAGATTATGAACAAGCTTCACTACTCCTTAATTGTCTACATGAAGAATTATTAGTTGATCTTGTGGTAATCCAAATCTTTTAGGTATAAGTTTAAGCCAAATCACTTCACAAATAACTCCTCTTATAGTGCAACATTTTTATTCTATGAAGGACCTTGAAACATAATTTTTCTTCATACTCCCCCATGATATTAGTCTAGATCCCAAAAAGAATACAAATCCTGAAGTGTATTTCCTATCATCAATGTTCCTTGCATGATCTGAGTCTAAGTATATTGTCAAGAAGAAATAATTCTTATTGTATTTTAGGCCAAAATCCATAGTTCCTCTTATGTACCTCAATACTCACTTTGTTTATTTCTAGTGACTAATTTTAGGCTCTTACATGAACCTTGAGAGATAAATGATAACATAGATGATGTCTAGCCTATTGTAGGTTAGGTAAATGAGACTTCCCATCAATTGTTGATATAGACTTGCATTTACTTATAGTGATGGATCTTCTCGAGACAACTAAAGCTTTTTCTCCATAGGTGTGGAAAATGGTTTGTTATCCATCATTTTAAATTTCTTAATCATTGTCTTGGCATATTTGATCTAAGATACAAAAATGTGATGTTCTCTCTACCAAACTTCTAAGCCATGAAAATAGTGTAAAAGCCCAAGATATATCATGTAGAATGATCAATTTTAATATTTCTTTGTTGATTTATTCATCTTCACTAAAATATCAGTGATGACTAGATCATTGACATATACAACTACAAATATTATATCCTCCCTTTGTTTTTTGAGGTAAAGATTCAGATCATATGGACTCCTTCTGAATCCATGTTTCAAGAGATGCTCATCAATCTTGATATACCATACCCTGGGAGCCTGTGTAAGACCATACAATGATTTGAAAAGTCTACAAAATTTATCTTCTTTTCTAGATTTGACAAATCCTTCTGGTTGAGTTATGTAGATTTCTTCTTATAAGTACCCATTAAGGAAGGCATTTTTCATGTCCATTTGATCAACTTTCTAGCCAAACTATGCAACTAGAGAAAAATTCATCCTGATTGTTTTGATCTTTGTTGTGGGAATAAATTTCTCCTCATAGTCAATGCCTTATTTTTGATCATACCCTTTCACATCTAGTCTTGCCTTGTACTTGTCAATACTACAATCTACTTTGTACTTTGTCTTAAAGATCCATTTGCATCAGATTGGTTTCTTCTCTGGTGGAAGATCTATAAGCTACCATGTTTTATTTTTCATCAATGAATTATATTCTACATCCATGGCATATCTCCAAGGTTTCAACTATAGGGCTTCCTAAACTTTATAGGGCTTGACAAATTTAACAATTATGCTCATTAAGGCCAAATTAACCTCACCACAATCCATACTATGAGTCCTTGGTATAGTGGTGGATGTGTTTGGAACACCATCCAAATTTACATTTCTGAGAGTATTTATATACCATTCAGACATACATTGAGTAGTTCTTGTGGGTGGTGGAGCTACACCATTATTCACATCATCATTACTATATTCATCTAGGAGATTACCATTTTCTATATGTTCTATGGGACTGATTTGTTTATCATGTGCACTTGTAAAAGTAACTTCTACTTATTTCTTTTCAAAGAATTCAACATCCCTATTGGTGTATATTTGTATTTTTATTAGATCTATGAGTCTATAGGCAAGTGATTCTTCACTATACCCTAAGAACACATATTTTTTGGCTTTCATAATAAGTTTAGTCTATTCCAATTTAGGAATATGCATACTTACATGACATCCAAAAACAAAGATGTTTTATAGATGACTTTTTCCTTATTTAGGCTTCATGTGGAGTTAATCCATCAAGAGCTATAGTGGGTACTCTATTGAATAGATATACAATAATTTTGGTAACTTTTCCCCATTATGCCTTTCTCAAGCCTGAATCATGTATCATATATTACACCATTTATACAATAGTATGATTTCTCTATTAAATAACTATATTTTTATATGGCATATGCAGAGGTGTCATTTGATGATAGATGTTATTTACTTCCAAAAAATGTTTAAACTCATTACTAGTGAATTCCCCCCCCCCATGTTCTATGTGAAGGGTCTTGATTTGTCAACCAGATTCATTTTCAATAGCCACTTTAAAATTCTTTAAAGTTTCAAAGGATTGATCCTTTATTCTTAGATAGTTGATCCACATTTTTATAAAACAATCTATTAGTGTTTAGAGCTCTAATACCAGTTGTTAGGATCTTAGAGTACAATTGATTACTTTTGTATAAGCAACTAAACATAGAATTGAAACTAGAAGTAATAAGTAACTAGAAATTAGAAACAACAAATAATAGGAGATATAAGAAACAACCAATCTATATTAAACTCTTCTAGAAAGAAATACAATGAATAAATCTCTCTCTCCTCATACCTCAAAGATGTACAGTAATTCTCCTTCAAGAGTTCTCTCTCTCTCTCTATCAATTACAACCAACTCAATTACTAAGTTGTTCCCCCTTCAATTACAATACTGCCCCATGGGTCTCTTAAATAGCATTGAAAGCAAACAATAATTAGAAAAATAGACTCAAGACTAATTTTAGTCTTTACATGCAAACTAACTATTCTCCCAAAAATAGTAATTTTGGAAATGCTTGAAAATGCATAGAAGTTGGTGTCGGTCTGAAGATGACCAATGCCGGTCGACCCCTAACCGATTTCAGTTGGTTTTGACTGATGATGATCGATTTCAGTTGACCCCTAACCTATGTCAATTTTTTTTGACTGATGTCAGTTACTATGTTAGCTCATTACTAAAGCTTTTAGCTCCATAACTCAACAATCTCCCACTTGGAGATAAATAGCTGCACCTGCACCTATATAGCAACATCCACTAAACATCTCTGGCTTGTTTCTCCCTCTTCAAGTTCAATCTTGAAGACCAACAAAATTTGAATGAAGATTCAACTTCTCCTTTGTTATCGGCTTTGTTAACATATCATTAGGGTTCTTATCCATATGGATCTTTTACAGCTTCAACTGTCCAACCTCCAATACCTATCTAATGAAGTGGTACATAAGCTATATATGTTTGGTTCTTGAATGAAAGGCTGAATTCTTTGCCAAATGAATTGCACTTTGAATATCACTGTATAATTTGCAACTCTCTTGCTCCTTTCCCAACTCTTCCATGAACTGAGTCATCCAAATCATTTCCTTGCTAGCCTCTGTGACTACAATGTATTATGCCCGTATAGTAGACAAGGCAACAACCTTCTGTAACTTTGAAATCTAGCTAACCACCATTCCACCAACAGTGAACACATATCCTATGGTGCTTCTCCTACCATCCAAGTCACCTGCCATATCTAAATCTACATACCCATGTAGAGAAGTGTTTGACCCTTCATAGCATAAATGCCTACTGTTGGTCCCTCTCAGATATCTGAGAATCCACTGAACTACTTTCCAGTGTTCCTTTCCTAGATTGGCCATAAACTTGCTGACAACTCCCACTGCTTGGGCAATATCTGGTCTAGTACATACCATTACATACATCAAGCTCCCAACTGCTGAAGCATATGGAACTCTACTCATGTACTCAACCTCATCATGTGATTTAGGACACTGCTCTTTGCTCAACTTGAAGTGTCCAGCCATAGGTGTGCTTACCAGTTTTGCATCTTGCATATTGAACCTCTCCAACACCTTATTCACATAATCCTCTTGAGACAAACTCAAACTATGATTTTTCTTGTCTCTCTTAATACTCATGCCAAGGATTTTCTTTGCTGCTCCTAAATCCTTCATGGAAAATGTGTGAGTTAATTTTACCTTAAGCTTAGTAATTTCCTACATGTGTGAACCTGTAACAAGCATATCATCTACATATAGTAACAACATTTGTCCATTCTCTCCTTCCTTTAACTTATATACCCATTTGTTTTTTAGTGCTTTCTTTCCGACTGACAACTCAACCAAATCCCATGCATGGTTCTCTTCCAAGGAATCAATTTCCTCATTCATGCCATGCTCCCATTATTTCTTGGATTCTACTTGCATTGCCTCATCAAAACTTTTTGGTTCTCCACCATCAGTGAGCAACAAGTAGTATAAAGAAGGAGAATAATGAATTGGAGGTTTACTTACCCTTTTAGACCTCCTTATGGGTGTTTGAGACTCATTTACAGCTTGTTTTCTACCTAAATTTTCTTTTAATAGTGACCGATCTCGATCATCTCTGACCAATGTCAGTCTGCACCCGATCGATGTCGATTCCACCTGATCGACATCAATTTCCACTTGATCGACATCAATTTCCACCTGACTGACATCAGTCTCTATGTTTTTTTGTGAGTGATGATTTTTACTCGCGAGCTCATTTTGGATCATAACCTCTTCCAAATCAAGATTGCCTTGCTCAAAATTATTCAACCTCTTGAGCTGATCATTTCACATCACCTTCTCATTGAAAACCAAAGCTTTCCATTTCTTAAATGTGTCAAAAACATCAGATTTCCTCTTTATGCAATAAACTCATACCTTTCTTGTAGCATCATCAATGAAAGAAACATAATACTATGATCCTCCAATAGAAGCTACCTGAGCTAGTCTCTACACATCTATGTGAACAAGATCCAACTTGTGCTTCTTCTTTGTTGACCTAGTTTTGAGAAATCTCTCTTTCTTCTATTTCCCAAAAATACAATGCTCATAGAAATCTAGATCTATGCTTTTCAAATCTGAAAGCTTACCTTTTGACTTAAGAAAATTCATTCCCTTCTCACTCATGTGACCAAGCCTACAGTGCCACAACTTTGCATCTACATCTGAAATAGATAAAATAGAAGGAGAATAATCAGTAATACAAGTAGATAGATAAAGTGTACCTACTCTCTTACCTTTTGCTAATACAAGTGCACCCTTGGTAACTTTCCAAGATTCAACTGTGAGAGTTATTGTGCAACCCTCATCACCCAAATTTTCTATAGAAATCAGATTTCTCTTCAGGATGGGTACATGCATGACATCTTTCAACACCCATGTGTTTCAATTCTATAATTTCAGCTGCACTTTTCCTTTGCCAAAAATTTTACAAGGCTCATCATCCCCTAAATAAAATTTTCCAAAATCTCCATGGACATAATCATTGAAAAATTCTCTATTTGGGGTTGCATGGAAAGAGGCACCAGAATCTAAAACCGATGATTCTACTTTATTATCCAAAGAAAACATAAGAGCATCCTGTGTAGCAATACCTACAACTTTTGCTTCTTTATTACCTTCATGCTGATTTTCTTTGTTATCCTTTAACCAACAATATTTCTTTACATGCCCTTTCTTTCCACAATTCCAATAGGTTATTCTTCCATTTTTGGATTTGGATCTACTTCCCATCTTTGACCTTGATTTCCCTTGCTTGACCTTCTCTCTTTGCCATCCCCTGCTTTCAACACTTAAAACATTACCTGATGTTTCCCCTATGCTTTTCCTATGAATTTCTTCATTTAAGATTACACTAACAACATAATCAACTTTCAAGATATTTGAAGCAGATGCAGTATTACTAACTGCCATTACCAAACTATGCCAACTTTTAGGTAAAGAGCATAAGATTAAGAGAGCCTTAAATTCATCATCAAAAACTATTTTGACTAAATTTAACTGATTTACTATTGTATGGAAATCATTAAGATGACTAGATACAGATCCACCTTCCTACATTTGTAAATTAAATAATTGCTTCATAAGATATACCATATTCAAAGCTGAGGGTTTTTCATATAAATTTGCCAAAGTATCCATTAACTCTACTGTTGTCTTTGCCTGTGATAAGTTGGAAAACACAAAAGCTGCCAAGCTCAACCTTATAGATCCAAGAGCCTTTCTATCAAGAACATTCCATTCTTCATCTTCCATATATGTGGGCTTCCTTGAAACCCCACCCAATAGTAAATATAGATCTTTCTGATACAGATAATCTTCAATCTGCATCCTCTATAATTGATAATTCTTGTCATTGAATTTCTCCATTCTTAGTTTACTTTCTTCTGCCATTGCTTTGCTCCCACTCAATCAGAAACCCCTGTGAGTGAATTTTGTAATCAACAAACACTAACATGCTCTGATACCACTTGTTAGTGTTTAGAGCTCTGATACCAGTTGTTAGGATATTAGATTACAATTGATTACTTTTGTATAAGCAACTAAACACAGAATTGAAACTAGAAGTAATAAGTAACTAGAAATTAGAAATAGCAAATAATAGGAGATACGAGAAATAACCAATCTATATTAAACTCTTCTAGAAGGAAATACAATGAAGAAATCTCTCTCTCCTTACACCTCACAAATGTACAATAATTCTCATTCAAGAGTTCTCTCTCTCTCTCTCTATCAATTACAACCAACTCAATTACTGAGTTGTTCCCCCCTCAATTACAATACTACCCCATGGGTCTTTTAAATAGAATTGAAAGCAAACAATAATTAGAAAAATAGACTCAAGACTAATTTTAGTCTTTACATGCAAACTAACTGTTCTCCTAAAAATAACAATTTTATAAATGCCTAGAAATACACAAAAGTCAGTGTCGATCTGAAGATGACCGATGCCAGCTGACCCCTAACTGATGTTGATTGGTTTTGACCAATGATGATCGATGTCAGTCGACCCCTAACCAATGTTGATTTGTTTTGACTGATGTCGATTACTGTGTTAGCTCATTAGTGAAGCTTTTAGCTCCACAACTCGACACAATCATCAACAAAGAGCATAAAGTACTTAAATCCAACATGGCTAGGTGTCATTGATCTGCATAGATTTATGTGAACCAGATCAAGTTTACCATTGGATCTATAGGTATTTTTTTTAAATGTAACTCGATATTGCTTTCCTGCTAATCAATCATGACATTTATATATATATCATGTTTAAGAAGTGGTAAGCCTCTTACCATGTTTTTGTCTTTGAGTGTGTCAAGATATCAAAAACTAATGTGTCCAAATATTATGTGCCATAGTTGTGTCTGGTCTATGCCCTTTGCTATGAGTGCTTGATTATTTTTATGAATGAAATCAAGTTGAAACATATAATTCACATTAGATGCTAGTGCAATAATTTTAGAGCTTATGAATTTGTCTTGTGTATACTTTTTTTTGTGTATATACATTTGGAGTACTCTTGTGTGTACTTGTTTGATTTGGATTTTCTAGATTTATCCTTTTATACTATTAAAATGATGCATAGGTGAGTTGGCAGGAAGACTTTTTGGTAGAAAATAGGTGGAAGGTTCAAATCCCCCAAAAATAATTTTTGGTGAAAATTTTAGCAAGACCTCCAAATTTAGTTATAACTAGATAAATTAACAAAAAAAAGTAATTAGAAAAGAGAAAAGAAAAAATATTGCCAAAAAGAGGCCAAAAAGCCCAAAAAATGAAAAAAAAAAGATAAAAGTGAATTTTCATTTTTTGAAAAGCATTGTAAATTTATATTATAAAATATTTTAATTGTATTGCACAAAATCATGAGTTTTATAAACTTGGCATAGTGTTCGGTCATAACCATGCCTCTAAATCACATTTATGAGTAATGCCATCATGCTTGAGTTATTGCATACACAACCTAACATAGATGCAATAATGATGTTTATGCATAGTCCCTTTAAATTGTCAAGGAGAAATAAGGCACATTCACTCATAACCTTTCCCTCATCTACCTATTCATTACAATCAAAAGGTGTAAATCCTAACTAGTGGAATTTCCAAGTATATAGTGAGGTTACACATGCATATGCATAAATCCATCTAAATAAGTTCTAGTGATTAGATGAACCCTTTTTATTATTGTTTAGGTACTAAGTATCAAATTATTTCATGTACATTTATGCCTCTTTCTTGTACCATCGAGTATACAAAAAGAGTGAGATTCTTCTCTATATCGATAGGTATAAAGGAAGGGTACATATAAAAAAATGTCTAGTATATCAATCTAATGGTATATAGAAAGGGATACCTATATACCTAGAGTGATAAGGAACCAATCCATCACATATAGTCTTGATAATGTCTACACAAGCTCTAAAATTCTTGATGTTAGATTCACAATTAGTCAAAGGTGACAATTACTCTACTTGGAAGACAAAGCTCATAACTCAGCTAGAGTTTGAATAAATTTGGTCTATATTAGATGGTTCATATACCTAACATACAATAGATGTTGATCAGAAACATAAATTTAAAAATTCTAATCAAAAGGCTAAGTTGATAATCATGTTCAGAGTATTAGATGAAGTTCAACCACACATCTGTGAAGCCAAAATGACTAAGAAAGTTTGGGACAAGCTCCAAAATATATATGAGGCTAAAAATTAGAGCATAATTATGCATTTATAAAGTCAACTCCACTCTATAAAATTGAGATTAGGAGAAATAATGGAGGCCTTTTCAAGATATATTGTAATGTTAAGGACATCACTTCAATCCTTGGGTGAGATAGTTTTAGATGAATCATAATGTAAATTTGACAAAGCCAATTAGAAGGCTAAGTTGATAATCATGTTCAAAGTATTATATGAAGTTAAACCACACATCCATGAAGCCAAAATAGCTAAGGAAGCTTGGGACAAGCTCCAAACTGTATATGAAGTCAAAAATGAGAGCACAATTTTGTATTTGTAAAGTCAATTCCACTCACTCATTTTGAGATCAGGATAAATAGTCTAGGCCTTTTTAAGACATCTTAAAATGCTAAGGGCATCACTTTATTCTTTGGGTGAGATAGTTTCAGATGAACCTCCTGTACCTATTGTCTTGAGAGCACTACTACCCTTATATAGGATTTGTATGACCACTTTGACTATCACAGAATAGAAACCATGTTTTTAAAACTAGTAAATATGTTGAAATAGGAAGAATCCTTCAATACTCATGATAAACAAGAATATGAATTGGTTTCTCATCAACAGAAAGTCAAGAAACTAGTAAAAAATTATTCAAAACACAATTCAAAGTAGAATTCACAAGAAGGAAAGTCACAAAAGCATTGTCTCATCTGTGGTCATCAAGGACATGACTGATAATATTATTGGTACAATAGATTTAGACAAGGATATTTTAATGGTCAAAAATTCACTAACCAACAATTGATCCCCTAGCTCATTTAGTAAGCCAGAAGGATAGAAAAAAGGGACTTGGTAGAATAAATCAAAGCAACCAGCCAATATTGTTGAACAAAAAGAACATGATGAGGAAGATGACTATTTGTAATTTGTGGATACCCATGATGTATCTACATCACAAAGTGACATATGGTATGTTGACTTGGGTGCAACCCAACACATGACAAGTAGAAAAGATTGGTTTTTCACTTTTAATGACACATCAAATAAAAATAATGTTTCTTTGGGTGATGATACCTCACATAGTGTGCAAGGAATTGATAACATTGCCTTACCCCTAGGCACACAAACATGTAAAATCATAGGTGTTCTATAAGTCCCTAGATTAACCAAAAAATTGTTATTAGTAAGTCAACTCTTAGACCATAATTTGGATATAACAATGGCACCTATCCATGTTGGATTTAATTACTTTATGATCTTTTTTTATCATTATTCTAGAAAAATGTGGATCTACTATTTGAAAACAAAGGATCAAGCCTTTGAAACTTTAAAGAAGTTCAAAGTGGCTGTCAAAAATGAGTATGGTCGACAAATGTAGTATATCAAAGAGTTCTAAGTGTAAATACATATGGAGATGAGGTAGGCATAACCCAAACCAGTGTTTGTATTAATTTAGGACCACAAGCAATTAGTTTTATCATGTTTTCTAAGGAGTCTTTCCAACCTCCTTTGCTTCATAAGCTTGTTATATTAAATCCAATTTGTTGTAAATGTCTAAAATTACAAGAATTTTTTGCTTGTGTAGGATCAACATGGTTATGACAAAAATAAGTACCACCCATGTATAATTTAAATATTAAATCTTTTTGTCATAGACACTTTTTATTTTATTTATTTTGATATTCTTGCATAAGATATGGATCTTGTATTGGTCCCATGTTAAGTAATTTTTGTATAGTAGTCATATGGAGGTTAGACAAACCACATTTTTTTCTCATAATGTTCCTTAGGTAATTGATCTCCCTTTGTTATTTGAGGGATAAAAATTTTCTATTTGGAAGGAGATATGTTGAGCTATCTTGAATGAGTAATGATAAATGAAGCATATATATGCACATCATTATGTAAATGCATAAATGATTCATATTGTTCATGCAATGCTCTTTCCTTTAATGGGGCAAGAAGGCCTCTACTAAATATAAATTATAGCTCCAAATTTGAGGGTCTAAATGCTAACTCATGTGATGTAATTTTGAATCAAATGGTATAATCTTAAAGGGACTCATCATCACATTGTTTGAAATTGTGTAAATGTTCTAATGTAAGTTTTGTCACCTTGTGAATATTAAAAACCATGAAGAAAACATCTTCCAATTATGAAAACTCGGTTAAGGAACCCTTTGGTAATCTATATAACCAATTGTGAGCCTAATAGGAAATGCTCATATGGAATACCTTTAATAATAATTTGTCATCATATCCCATTGACAAAAATAATGAACTTAGTTTTTCATGTGCCCAAATAGATCCTTACAGTGCCCAAATATAGGTAAATTTGGTAATTAAAAACCAAGTGGATAAGGATATTCAAGTATACATTGTGAAAGAGGTTGATTAGTAAATGAGGTAACATTTGCATTAGAATTATGGAAAGCCACTTGAATTTGAAATATAGAAACCTATTTTTTAATATCCCCAATAGTGTTCATCATAGACATAATATACATGGGAATTGAGGTGTTTGATATAGGTGTTATTGTTGATTCTAAACCACCATTATTTTTAGATTTAAGAATATTATTATCATCATCATCATGAATAACAAGTGCAAGTTTTCAATACTTAAATTTAAGATGTGTTGGTAATGGTTCTTACTCTTGATGTGTATCTATGTAATACTTAATATGTGGTACCTTATTTGCATCTTAATATGGAGGAGCCATTATACTTGGATAACCTACTTCATAAGTCTGTATATGCTCAAGAGGAATGCATTATTTAGGTGGTATCTTTATAAGAAAGACTTATATTTTAGATTTTATTTTACAAAATTTGAAAGGTTTATCATCGGGAGGCATTGTTAATAAAGTTCCATCATGTATGAATTTAAAACATATGTGAAGTGTAGATGGGATGGATTCCATTGAATGTATCCAAGGTCTACCTAAAAGTATATTATAAAAGAATGATTGAGACATTACCCAAAAAGTAGTTGAAATAGTTTTTAGTCCTAATGTCACATCCAATGTAATTTGACCAACTAGAGGACTTTGTAAATTATCAAACCTTTTTATATGCATAATCAATGTTTGAAGCAGATTGGTGTTAAATCCCATGATAGTTATAAAGTGGATAATACAAATATTTAGGCCCAATTGATTATCAACGAGAACCCTGTTGATGCTTCCATTTGCCTCATAGGTGACCTTAGTGTTGAAGAACACTTCTCATTTTAGGATTATGAAAATCCATGGCATAAGTTGTAGTTTGTGACAATTCTAATTACCTGTGATGGAATAAAAGTAGAGTAATACAAGAACTATCCACAATATTTATATGATTTGGTGGTTGGGAGCCACCTTGGTCCTAAATTTCTATATATCTTTATTGTTGATGATTGATTATGATCAGAACTTTAACTACAAACTATTCTAAATGAATATTTATAGTGAAATCTAAGATAAAGTGAATCATTAAAAATGGGAAAAAGAGGAAAGGCAGGGAAGAAAGAATATAGGTGATTGCCAGTCTTTATGTGGAACAAAATGACAAAGTCTCCATTAAGATAAGCATACATTGAACTAGTTAATAATACAAAATAACATGAGCTCAAATTTCATTACTAACCAGGTAAACTTCTAAGGAAAGCATGAAAGGTACAAGTAAAGATCAAATTCGCTTTATAGATTAGCTACCAAATTTTGAATAACATATGCACAACGAAATCTAGAGTAAATAAAATGAAATGAACTCAAATATTTTTAACTAATCTAGTTCAACACAGATTAACAACCCTACAGCTAAAATATAGCTAAACATTCAAGAGACCATTCAAATACAAGGAATTGACAAATAATTAGGAGAAAGCTAATCTCTATTAACACAGCCACATAGACAATCTTCATAGTTTTTTTAATTGAATTAATTGCTCCAAGTATACAATTTGCTCAAAATCCCTACTTTACAAAATGAAAAATACTACCTTTTATAGAAGAAAAACATAGTATACCAGTCAGTCATAAGATATAAAATACCTTAGTGATAAGGACAGCTATCTTTTTTACCAAGTTCAAACATACATTTGTTTTTCCAAAGTGGGCTAACATATAGGAAAATATGCTAACAAACTTCCATATGCCTTTTCAATGAAATATTATATTTCAAAATGTCATAAAATTTTATAAAACAGAATATTATTAACTATTTGGTGGTCCTTGTGTCAATGAATTCCCTTTCTACTATTTGTACTGCCTGAAAAATGACTATGGAAAAATAGTGAAATATGGTGAGGCCAACTTTAGGTCTTTATATCTTTTGATGTATAGTAGCACATGAGCTAAAATTTAGTGCATATAATCTTGGCACAAATTTTTAAAAACTTATTTGACCATTTCTCCTAAATTTGTAACACTTCCGATTTATGGCCTTGATAATATGCTCACTCAGATATGTTTGCACCCTAAACATTATATGTCTAAAAAAATAATAGAAAATGCACTGGAGGGAAACTTTCCATGTTTGTATGTTTTGGCATGCTTCATCACATAAGTTAAATCTTAGAAAAAATGGTCATGGAATAAATATGAACAAACCCATTTGACCGTTTCTCTTGAAACTTTAGTGCGTATGAGATATGACCCCTTGAACATGACCATTAGGCTCTGCTTGGATCCAAAAAACTAGCCAAAATGCTTTGAAGGCCAATTTTTCATGTCCATAAATTTTAATTAATTATGTTTTATGAGCTCAAATTTAGCATAAATATTCTTTGTATGAGGGTTAACAAACCCATTTGACCATTTGTCCTAAAGATGCAACACATGTGAGATATGGCCTCTTGAAAATGCCTACTAGGCTCTATTTTCACTTCCATTTGATGTCTACATGAATGTCATTTGAAATTCGCACAACCATCATTGATGTCTCAAAGATCATCAAATTTAATCTCATATTTATTTTTACATGGGCTTAAATTTTATGTTTGCATGACTGTCATGTATTTTTTGGCCAACATTGTAATTTTTTATCTTAAAGCACAGAACTCGTCGAGGCACCAAATTTACAGAGAATAGATTTAATACCAAAAGTAATAAACCCATTTGATATATTGGTCTCTAAATATTTATAAATGCACCTATTAAATTTTTAAATAATTTATTTTCTATGATTTTGCATAATGTCCATGTACTTGTCAAGAAAATAATTTAAAACTAGTTGGATGCCAACTTTGCATGCTCATAAATTTTGATGCGCTATGTTGCATGAACTCAAATTTATAAAACATATTCCTTGTGTAATTTAAACAAACCCATTTTACCATTTCATCTAAATTTGTGTTCATGAGAGTTATAGCCTCTTGAAAATGCCTACTAGGCTCTTTTTGGACTCCCTAAAAAAATGGCTATGGGAAAATGATATATTTTGTTTGAGAGACTAACTTTGAAGACTAATAAATTTTGATGTGATTATGAGGAGATTTGAAACTTTGGGAATATAAACTTGTAACAAATGTGATTATACCCATATGACCAATTTTACTTGACTCATCCACATGTGGAAATGGTGATGCCAATAAAGTACCTACTCAAATTTTTTGCCACTTGACTAAAATGTCTAGATGAACACAATGAAGGATAGATGAAAACCAAACACTTCCATACTTACTCCAGGCACTCTTGACACTCAATATTATTTCTATATCCTATCTGTGGGCTTTTGACTTTTTAATATCAAATTCACTCCGTTGGATTAAAAGCTGAGAAGTAGTGACAATATTTATCATTGTTATCTCCATGAAACATGCACTTTCCATTCATAGAGAAAATCATTAGTAAGATTAAGAAAATTAAATTTTAATAATGAAAAGAGAATAAGCCATTTTATTAAACATGATGATATTCATATTCTAATAACATTCAAACATGCCAAATTTTTAGTGTTAAGGTTCAAAGCATCTTAAGGGTCCCAATTTTCAAGAAAATGGGGGTATGTTGGCCCCAAAAAATGATGACTCACAAGGGAAATATAGAAATATATTAGAACCTAGAGACTCTAGTTTAGATAGATGAATAGGCCATCTATTATAGTTGATTAATGTCGTCATCAAGACCATTTCATGGTTGAGATAAGATTTGTGTATGCAAAATTAGGATCAAAAATTTAAAACATAGCCATGTTGTGTGTGTGATTAGATTCCACTTAATATTTATCATGGGATTCAGGAAGAAACTTCCAATTTTCATGCATTTAATCATTAACATCTGAATGGGAGCATGTTTAGATATTCATTAAGAATCATTCTTTTAGATTAGGGATGGCTTGGGCATTGCTTTTCTACTAGGTAGGCATCTATAGCCTCGATAGAGATGCCTTTAATTCCATCATGGCCTTGCTCCACTATCAACCAAATATCCATAACCTTGGTGGAGATTACCAGAATCACCTCTACTTGGGAAGATTTTGATTTTACAATAATCTCTTATTTTTGTGTTTTTTATATCATTGCTTTTTTGGGCTTCCAACAAAGGTTGGGAACCAAATTAATCAAGTTTAGCGATTTTGTCAAGTGTTTGATTTTCAGACAATTACCTTTGGTTGTATATTTTGTCCCAATTAAGGATGTTTATTAAGTACAAGTATGGTTGTATCTTAATAGGTCAATTTTTCATTCCACACATATAATTCTTCATAAAACCCAAGTTTAGGTCAAGATAACATACAAGTTCCTATCAAATATTTAACTTATTCATTAGTCTTTACCAATTTCCCTAAATTGTGACATCAAGCTTGTGCTTCAAACTATGGTCAACATGAGTGTGAGTTTCATACCTTCATTTTTGAATCTTTTGGAATTTTGATTAAAGTTAAACAAATTTGAGCTAGGGTTGTCCCAAAAGGACTTATTAGGAGCAAGGAACAAAGCAACTAAAGCAAATACAAAATAGAAATCAATAAATTAGGAAGCAAAAAAAGAAGCAAACAAATATATACATACTTATGTACAAATAAAGGACATGAAGGAAACAAATGAAAAATAAATAATAGGAAAGAAAATAATCTAAGATCTATATTAACTTCATAAAATAATCACCTCTAGGATCAAATGAAAAATTATTTAATCTAGTACAACACATCAAAACCTGAGTGTTTTTAGATGTCATCTTCCTATAGATAGGGGCATTTTTATGCTTGTGTCTTCTATATGGTGTGACTTGATCTCCTATTAGTCTCCTTAGATGCATGGATCAAAGATATGACTCTAAGACCCAATTATATTCTTCCCAAATTCTCCTACTTTGTAATAGGAGTGTCAATTCTACTTCATCCATATAAAGGTATTGGCTTATATCATCTTCACTCAATAATGGTAGCTTGGATTTTATCTTCAAACTAATGTCTTCACTAGGTTATTTTTGAGTTAGAAGTGGACTACCAATATTTACAAAAAAATATTCCAATTCATCCTAAAAGGCATCTTCATCCTAATCAATTGAATGATGTCCATCCAAAATCTCATCATGAGAAATATGTTGGTCTCATAATTAAAGCCTCTTAATGAAGTCATATGACAATTCTTAATTTAATTTGCATGCCTCATCTTCATCTTTGGTGAAGAAATACAACTCTTCTATCCAATCAAGCTTTAGCTTGTCTTGGTTTGATTCCTCCCAAATAATATCATCTTTTGGGAGCTCTGGATCATTGGTGAAATTCTTAGATGAAGCATCCATGTGTTGTCCCATTCTATCATCTAGTATCTCGAGCTCCTTGATCCCATTCATAAAATCATAGCATGACTGCTACCAATTATCATCCTCCATAGGGGTATTCTCTATTTTAAAAATAAACCTATGTGGGTTGCCTCCCTGACTACTTTTTGTAGAAAGATCATCTTGTATTTGATCCATATCCACTTCTAGCAACTCTTCCTCTTCATTTGCAAGCGTATCAATGATGACATCCTATTGATCTTCAATTATAATTTATTTTCCATCTTCAAGAATATAAGTTGCCTCATATGCAATTTATTTAATTGGCTCATCTTTGTCTTCATCTCCATCTTCAAATGACAAATCAATGCTCTGTATGAAACCTTGAGATTCTCCTGCAAAGGTAGATGTCCCAACAATAAAGTATTTATTAGGCATAATTTTAGAGATTTCAAAAATATTACAATGATCAACCAAAACAATAACATTGAAACTCATGTGTACATCTTTATAAAATACATTATTACTACTATAAAACTCATCTGGAGGCTTATCAAACCTTTGAGAAGCATAATTTTTATCAGAACTTTCCCTTATATTTCCTACTTGTTTTTGTAACTACAAAAAATTAGTGCTCAATTTTTGGATTATTTATAATATCAATTCATTCAAATTTTTTAGGGTCTTAAGCTCATTAATTGGATCATTATTTCTTGATGTGGGCATTAGAGATATATGATTTTGTGGATGAAATCCACTTGTAGTGCTATTCAAGAACTCTAAATTTTGGCTAGGATATGTATGACTTAAGGGAGCATGGTTCTAAACTAGTGTTAAACTAGGCATATTAGGGATGACATTATGGATGGACTAATTCAAATTGACATTAGGCATATAATATTCCATCTGACTATGGGGTTGTATTTGGTCATTAATGACTACAACTTCAGAATAGGATTGAGTCAATGTGTTTATGACTGGAAGAATATTTTTAGGAACATAGAGGTCAAGGGATCTATAGTGTCCTTATAAATCTCTAAGACTAAAGCCTCTTCAAGTCTATAAGGGGTTATAGTTTTGTTAAACATATTTTGAAACCTAGCATTAAAGGATCTGATGGTTTCATTAACATCCTTTCTAATGGTGATGAATTGTTGATACAAAATGCATAGATTAACAATTTTTTCCAAATTGGTTAATGAAGATATTGTTAAAATCATTCTAGATAGTAATACAATCCTTTGAAAGGTTGATAAACCATTCATAGGTAGCATCTTTAAAATTAAATGGAAATAATTTACAGGTTATGTCTTCATGAATTACATTCAACAATCTCGTAGTAGCTTTGAATGACTTAATATGTTCTTCAGTAGTAACAACATTATTTGGGCTGAAAGAAGGCAAATACCTTTCTATATTTTGAGGAAGATCATGCACTATACCTAGTAGATTGATTGAAGAGCAACCTAGCCAAACCATACCTTGAACACATAAGTACCCTGA
Organism: Torreya grandis; assembly: GCA_037957365.1. Classification (NCBI taxonomy): domain Eukaryota; kingdom Viridiplantae; phylum Streptophyta; class Pinopsida; order Cupressales; family Taxaceae; genus Torreya; species Torreya grandis. The sequence continues at coordinate 1,172,689 of JARHVA010003999.1, forward strand.
GCTAGTGAATTAGATTAGGAGCCTAAAGTTTTTTACTCATATCAATCTTTCTTTGGATAATTTTAGCTTAAAGATTGAAGATCTATATATCTTCAAATAATAACAATCTTTGTCTAAATAAGCACAAATCCTAGTCTAAAACTGTGAAGATTAATGACCTTTATACAAGTGAGCAAAGAATTGCAAAAATATGTAAAGAATACACTGATCTTTGATCAAAACATGATAAAACCAACAAAGATCTTACAAATTCACAAAGATTTATGCCCTCCTTATAGTGCTAGCATATCTGCTCCTATTGATGCTTCCATTTGCCTCATAGGTTCCCTTAGTGTTGAATAACACTTATCATTTTAGGATTATAAGAATCCATGGCATGAGTTGTAGTCTGTGATAATTCTAATTGCTTGTGATGGAATACAAGCAGAGTAATGTGAGAACTGCCCACAATATTTATATGATTTGGTGGTTGGAAGCCACCTTGGTCCTAAATTTCTATATATCTTTGTTGTTGATGATGGATTATGATCAAAATTTTAACTACAAACTATTCTAAATGAATATTTATAGTGAAATCTAAGCTAAAGTGAATCATTAAAAAAGGGGCAAAAGAGAAAAGGTAGGACATAAAGAACATAGGTGATTGTCAATCTTTACCTAAAACAAAATGACAAAGTCTCCATTAAGCTAAGCATATATTGAACCAATTAATAATGTAAAATAACATGAGCTCAAATTTCATTACTAACCAGACAAACTTCTAAGGAGAGAATGAAAATTATAAGTAAAGATTAAATTCACTTTATATATTAGCTACCAAATTTTAAATAACATATGCACATCCAAATCCAGAATAAATAAAATGAAATAAACTCAAATATTTTCAAATAATCTATTTCAACATAGATTAACAATATTTTAGCCAAAATATAGGTCAACATTTAAGAAACTATTCAAATTCAAGGCATTGATAAACAATCGGGAAAAAGCTAATAACTAGTAACACAACCACACATACAATCTTCATAGAATTCCTTAGCTAAATTAATTTCTCCAAGTATACAATTTGCTCAAAATATACCCCTTTACAAAATGAAAAATACTACTTTTTATAGAAGAACAAGGTAGTACACTGGTCAGTTATAAGATACAAAATACCCCAGAGATAAGGACAACTATCTTTATTACCATGTTCTAGCATACATTTGTTTTTCCAATGTGCATTGACATATAGACAAATATGCTAACAAACTTTCATATGCCTTTTCAATGAAATACTCTATTTCAAAATGTCACAAAATTCTAAAAAATAGAATATTATTAACTATTTGGTGGTTCATGTGTCAGTGAAGTCCCTTACTGTTATTTTTACTCCCAAAAAAATGACTATGGAAAAATAGTGAAATATGACAAGGAGACTAACTTTAGGTCTTTGTATCTTTTGATGTGTTGTATCAAGTGAGCTATAATATGGTGCATATGATCTTTGCATAAATATCAAAAAAATCCATTTGACCATTTCTCTTGGATCTTCAGCTCTTGTGAGATATGGCCTTGCCAATATGCTCACCTGAATATGTTTGCACCCTAAAAAATTAGTTGTCTAGAAAAACAATAGAAAATGTGCTAGAGAAAAACTTTACATGTTTGTATCTTTTCATTACATAAGTTGAATCTTGGTAAAAATGGTCATAGAACAAAGGTGAGTAAAACCCATTTGATCATTTCTCCTGAAACTATATTGCATATGAGATATGATCCCTTGAAAATGACCACTAGGCTTTGTTTGGACCCAGAAAACCAACCAAAATGCTTTGAAGACCAACTTTGCATGTCCATAATTTTTAATATATTATGTTGCATGAGCTAAAATTTAGCACAAATGTTCCTTGTATAAGGGTTAACAAACTCTTTTGACCATTTGTCTTGAAGATACAATGCATGTGAGATATGGCTTTTTACAAATGCCTACTAGGCTCTATTTTCACTTCCATTTGATGTTTGTGTGACTGTCATTGACGTCTTGAAGAATGTCAAATTTAAGCTCATAGGTATTTTTTCAAGGGCTTAAATTTGATGTTTGCATGACTATCATGTGTTTTTTGGCCAACTTTAGAATTTTTTATCTTGAAGTGTAGAACTCATCAAGGCACCAAATTTTTAGGGAATGGACTTAATACCAAAATGAAAAACACATTTGATCTACTGATCTTTATAGATTTATAAATGCACCTATAAAATGTTAAAATGCACCATTTTCCATGATTTTGTATAACGTCCATGTACTTGTTAGGAAAATAACCTAAAACTACTTGGAAGCCAACTTTGCATTCTCGTAACTTTTGACACACTATGTCACATGAGCTCAAATTTAGCAAAAAATGTTCCTTGTGTAAATGTGAACAAACTCATTTTACCATTTCATCTAAAGTTTCAACTCATGAGAGATATAGCCTATTGAAAATGCCTACTAGGCTCTTTTTGGACTCCTTAGAAAAATGGCTAAGTATGAGAAAATGATAGATTTGTTTGAGAGACCAAATTTGAAGGCTAATAACTCTTGATGTGATTATGTGGAGGACCTAAAAATTGGGGAATATAAACTTAGAAAAAATGTGAACACACCAATATGACCAATTTTACATGACTCATCCAGATGTGGAAATGGTGATGCTAGTAAAGTACCTACTTATATTTTCTGCCATTTGATCAGAATATCTAGATGAACACAATGAAGGACCAAATGAAAACCAAACACTTTCATACTTACTCCAGCAACTCTTGACACTCCATAGGGTTTTTATAACCTATCCATGCCCTTTTGACTTTTTAATATCATGTTTACTCTATTGGATTAAAAAATGAGAAGTAGTGTCAACATTTATCATTATTATCTCCATGAAACATGCAATTTCCATTCTTAGGGAAAATCATTAGTAAGATTAGGCAAATTAAATTTCAATAATGAAAAGAGAATAAGCCATTTTATCAAAGAGGATGATCTTCAGATTCTACTAACATTCAAACGTGCCAAATTTTTAGTGTTAAGTTTCAAAGCATCTCAAGGGTCCTAATTTTCAATAAAATGGGGGCATGTTGGCCCCAATACACCCTTTTGATGCCCTTATTTTGTATTTGCACTTGTATGAACAAAGGTAACTATTGATTAATAATATATTTGGATGGTAAGTTATTTGGATCAAAGGTAATAAGTTTGGCATTATTCTTGAGATATTTCATGATATCTGTAAAATAAATAGGTTTAATATCACTTGGAACTTAAGTATCACACAATATCTCATATACAATGTCATTATAAACATTAGATTGTTTTAAGATCTGAATTAGTGAAATTTTAGCATGTGTATTCTCAAATGGTCATGTTGGCATCTAGATACCATATTTATATCATTACAAGAGTAATTATGAAGAGATATAAAATGTTTTATCTATTTTAACACTCTCTCATTAAGCATATGAATTTTATTAATAGATTTTAAAAGAGAAGTAACATAAAAAACCATAGAAACTATAAGGTATTAGACCATGAAAAATTTTACATGGATGTCCATGGCAAACATGATTGTAATATTTATCAATTAGGGATCAACAATAAGAAAAGAAATTATAAAACATTAGCTAGCCTAGGGTTTGATGTTTAAATATTAGGTTCACCAAATTTTTAACCCTAATTTATATGTGGATCTTACTTTGGTAAATAAGGTTAAGGATATAGAAATGATAAGACACAGGGGTGAATATAAGATTTAAAATAGGCCAATTAATATGCTAAATGTAGATGTACCATATGTTTAATTTATAAATTTGAGATATGATATAAATGAAAAGTAAAACTATGCTAGATATAGAAATGACATAAAACAAAGTACTTTTATTTTTTTTATGCTAATGAAAACCTAGATCTAGAATAGGTTGAAAGTATGAAGGAAGTAGATTTTGGGACATTCATTAGATTTTGGATCTAATGCCTTTGGCTCTCTAGATAGTTGCATCATCCCTAGAAGTTGTGTTGATACTATTATTTGAGTCTAATACTAGTGTATTATATAGAATATCTATTAAACAAGATGAAATCATTTGGGTTATTTTGTGTATGGTTTTACCTTTGCTCTGGTACATGCATATCTAGACATTGGACTCTCACTCCTAGTGAAATGGAAAAACCCTAGATTTCCATCTTAAATGTGACTTTAGGTAAAAATAGGTTAGTGGGTACATAGTGTTGAACTAATTCACAATGACCACACTATCAAAGGGAACTACTTACATATCCAATACTCTAAAAGAGGGCCTCAGACTCATGTAGTTCTCCCCTATGTGTTGTCTTGTGTGTGAATCATGTAATGTGTGTAAAATAAGTATAGCAATTACCTAGCTTATAACTTGTAAAATAAAACCTTATGACTACTCTTTTAGTACTTTAAACCTGTAACTAGGCTATTATTTTAACTTATATCAAAATAGGGTAGGACAAGAAAGCTTTTGATAACTTGAGTTCTTATTGAATTTTCTTTTGGTTTGATTTCTAGGTGAGGAATGAATGAGGGTTGATATTATATTTAGACCAATCCTATTAAGAGATAAATCACATTAAAACACTTAGGTAAACCATTTTTATACATTTTATTTTTAAATTAGATAACTTTATGGCACTAAACACTTTTGTCAAGTCAGGATTGTAACATTGACATTATCATCTAACCTAGGTACTAGTGTCTAGGGATCAAGAGATAACGTACAGGCTCAAAACTTGTAGAGGTGTAAGATAAGTAAATTTTAAGAATTTTAGGAAAGATAAGATGTATATGTCATCAATATAATTATTTTTGGACTAAGATATAGGCCAAGAGGCAAAAGATAGAGTAGATGTGAGGCTTACGAAAGCAAGGCATGTGTATAACTAAGAGGAATAGCTAAGGTCTGAATTTTCCAAGTGCAAAAGACTAAGGTGATACATCATCATAAAATATCATCCAAAAAAATACAAAGGACCAAAAAATAGAATATAAATGATGTTACTAATTAGCAAGGTGATATAATTGATTATGTGGAGTGGTCCTGCTAATTAGTAGAGTGTTCCCACCACTAATTTTAGAATGGAAATTTGAAAAATAATAATAAAATTAAGGTAAAATTAGATCAATTTTGATCTAATTTATTAATTATAAAACTTTTTTGACATTTCAAAGGAGGTTATGGATTGTTATTCCCATCAGGCATGCTATATGTAAACACAGGAGTATGAGGGAGTTAGTTTCACATTAGTATTAAATCCAAATTAAATGCATATAGCATAAAACCCAAGTACATGTCCTTGGATTAGATAAGGACATGAAAGAGTTAAACAAGCATAAAGAAGACAAACAATAAAAATTTATGCCATATCTTTGTATCTCTCTATCTCACAAGAATGTAAGGTTGATAAGCATGGGAAAATAGCTTGGATTCTTTGCCAATGTTGTATCATGATTCCAACAACATCTCCCCTTATATTATGCATGTTTTTATTAAGTAATGAATGAATTGGTTATTATTTTTCTTCAATTTTTGGCAATGTAAATATAACACAAAAATGTTGTTGAATAAGAGGGAGGACTCCTCAATTTATAGATTTTACAAATGATTGTGGATTGTCCATCTTAGAAGAGGATCAATGGTTGAGGAAAAAACCTCATCCTCATAAGTGTTGGAAGGTGAATTTTTTAGAAAATACATTAATAAAATCATGAAGTAAGTAGAGTTTCAAATTATAATTATTTTGTGTATAAGGGGTATGTAAGAGTGTGTCAAATGTGTAATAATTTGTCATACATTTTGCTTATACACTTTCCCTAATGATGTTAGCTTTGGTGAGGCAATAATCTAATTTTGATATTATAAAATAGGAAATTCAAAAAAGATTAAAAAAATTCCCATTAGAGTAGGATTAAGCTTAATAAATATGGGTTTAATTAACCGTGGGGATTAATATGATTTTTTCAATTTTTTTTGTCAATTAAACATTTCATTTAATTTTCATGTGGTAGTATTTTTAAAGTGTCGACTTGATTTAGGATGTTGTTGATAACTTTGATTTTTTTACAATACATTGCCCCAATTAGGGATATGTTATCATGATTTGATATCAAATTAATAATTCTTCAAGTAATTTGGAGTAATTTACAAATTCTAATTAAATTTGTACATTTGTTTTTATAAATTCATTCTAATTACAATTTAGAAACAAAAGTGTTGAAATTAGAGTGTCTACATATACAAAGTCATCCATAGTCATTTACCAAATCACACTAAAGTGGTGAGTTAATAATGAATTATATGTTTTTGCACTATCAATTATTATTTTCTATTGTTAAATCTATTAAGAAGCTTACATATTGAGCCAACCTTTTTTGTACACCATCTTCAAGTATTTTTCCATCATTAACATGTACCAAAAAATGGATTCATAAAATTTTCATGTATTTTTATTGTATTTCCTAGGGGATAAGGTGGAATATTTATCTCACCTATACTTCACTTCCATTTAAAATAAAAATTCATTGACAACTATTATGTGCATGTCTTTTACTCAGTAGTCTCATATTTGTACTACTCACATTTGTGAGCTTTGTTAATGGAAGATTGCTTTTTTCTATGCTTGTTTGTGCAATAGTATCATATTATTGATTTTAATTTTCTTTTAGATACATTTTGGTATGCACTTACTTGTTTAATGTGATCATTCAACTAGTGTATTCATTCTATCTGGAGACTTTGGCTTCAACCCCGATATGTGCCTAGTTTATTATTAAAGTTATTTTTTAAATATTTAAATCATTTGAATATTGTTTTTTGGCCATACATACATATAATTATTTGAATATCCTTGTATATATAATTAACTCTTACATTCTAATAATGTTCACATCCTTGGAGATTAGAAACAAAAAAGGGAGGATGTTTTCTAGTGAAGGTCTAATTGGGCGATGCATGTGGGGTATAAATCCACCTATCTTAAGTGTCAAGGTGTACAAGGAATTAAATAGACTCCTAAAGCTCATTTCATTCTCTTTCATGACCTCCTAGTTTGCACTCCATTTTTGGTTTGACCCCTGACATTCTGAATGCCTCTATTTTGGTTAAGGCATGCATGTGGTTTTATGGTATTTAATACCACTTGATACTATTCATTTATGTAGTCTAGTTTGGTGGTATTTAAAACCAATAAAAAATAATGTGGTGGGATCTTATTTTCCTTCATTTCTTCCTTCAACAAGTCTTCATATTCATCCCTCATCGATAGCTCTCAAAAATCAACTCATGTAATTCTCAAACTTCCCCCAATTTTTATTCATGATTTTTAAAACCACTACCATGAATCTTGTAAGTCTCAAACTTCCCCCAATTTCTAATCATGAATTCATAAACCACTACAATAAATTCATGGGATTTTCATTACCACTTAGCTTCCAAAATTTAAAAAGGTAGAGTTTTATTTTACTTTTTACTTAAAATTTTTAAAATGGCCATGGAAATTTAATGGGGGTGTATTTGAAAAGGTGGAATTAGTGTAATATTTGGTTATTTGTAATTTTAGTTAATGAAAATAATATTATACATTTTAGAGGTGAAGAATTAATTATAAGGGGTTTTTTCCTTTGTGACAAAAATTCACTTAAGCTTTTTTATATCATTTTTTTATATTAAAATAATATGCTTGAGGGAAAATATATTATAAGGAGGTGTTTTTTTAATAATATCATTTTGTCATTCTTCATGTTTTTTCTAGTCAAAGGATAGAGGGTGAGGTTCGGTTTGGTAAGTGGCCAAACCCACTCACAAGAAAAAAAAACATTTTTCTCTCCTTACTTGCCCACATTTTTTTTAATCTTCTTGGATGCATTATCTAATAATCCTGACATCCTCATTTTTTATTTCAAATCACATCTTTTCAAAATTTGCACTAGTTTTTCTAGATGCATTTTTAGTTGCGTCTGATGTCTTTTGAGCATGGATTATTTTCAACATTCACGGGGGATGAGGGGGAGGGGGTGCTTCACCATTTAATATCTTAAGGGGTGTACTATGTTTTTGAGTCACTTTCCATTCTATTTAGCACTTCTATTTCTACAACAAAAAACAAGTTCAACTACAACAATTGCACTTTATTTTTGCATAATGAATATAAGATCAATTAATCCTCTAGCACCATTTAACTACTATGAATGGAAAATAAAAATTCAATTTATATTAAGGACCAATGATTTACATTGTATTATAATGGTTAATGAGACTACACCAAATACATAAGCATAAAAATTTAAGTGGTATAACTTTTGTGATGAAGACTATGGGTTGATGTGTCTTTCTATGTCTCCTAATCCTCTCTTTCACCTAGAACCTACTAAATTTCCCAATGAAATGTGGACCACCTTGGAATTTTCTTTTGGGAAGCTAGATGTTATGATAGATCATGAACGTGAAATAAGCTTATCATCTTGATTCTAAGAAACTTTGACACCCTTCAAGATTTTTTTACTATGTTCAGGTCTTTGAGATTGTATTTGAAAGAATGTGGAACAAAGAATAAAAATTACTAACTTATCATTTCTATACCCTCTATGTTGGTCCTAATTACTCATTCTTTGTCTCTATTTTCCATTCCACTAAAAAAAAATTAGGCCCTACATGGAAAATTCCCTATTTAGATGATTTCATTTCTACCTTGACTAGGTAGCAAGACAAGTTAATGCAGATAGTCACATTGAAGTCCTCAAAATGTCATGCCATAATTAGTAAGAATGGGAAATAAAATGCTTTAAATAAAGAGAAGAAGAAAAACAACAAGGATCAAGACAAGAAGAAAAAATCAACCTCTACTAAAATAACCATTGTAACTTCCTTTCGAATGATAAACCTAAGAAAGAAAAGGTTAAGTGTGTATATTACAAGAAAAATGGGCATGATGAACAGAAGTGCATGAAGAAACAAAATTGTCACCTAACTCATCTTCTATAAAAGAATAACATAGTTGTTCCTAAGTATATCAATTATAATTCATCAACTCAAGATTCTTCTAAGGAAAAAGGAAAAGGTAAAGAGAAATAAAAGGAAAAGGTTATTGTAGTAATTGTAGCTATAACCTATTCATGGGTTATTGACTCGGGTGTTTCCTATCTCATGAGATCTTCAAAAATTAAGTTTTCTTCCTTAAATCCATGTAGCATGTCTTTTTATCACTTTGGGAAAATTTTCATGTAGTTTTATTATATTTCCTAGGGGATAAGGTGGATCTTTATCTCACTTAAACTTCACTTGCAAGTAGAATATAAATTCATTGGCAACTATTATGTGAATGTGAGATATCATTGCAACTCCTTAACATGTAGCCCAATTCAACTAATCTTTCAAATGCTTTTTTTATTGATAATTTTGAATGCTATGTCAAGGAGTGAAAAAAATATAGAATAATGCATTTTACCCATTAATTTTGAATAATGATCACACAACCCTAATATACATAACCCTATATACCTACCAAAAAAATACAAAATCTGAAATTTAGTAGAGAATGAATTTAGCGTCATGGCATAGATTTGGTAGTAAAAGGTGGTATAGATTAAAAAAACTTATTAATTTTTTCCTAGATATATTTGGAAGTATTTATTATTGCCTAAAGATAGTTAGCAATTAAATTTCACATAGAGTATCACAATCAATTATATATTCCTGATCCACTTCTATACTTATAAACAGAACCCATGTGTGTCACATTCTAGCCTTCTTTGTCTTTTCATTATTATTACTTATTTTAGTCATTTTATTATTCTTTTTGTTGCTATTTTTAGAGATAAGATACATTTGATTACTATTTTAGACCATATTATTCTAGATCTAGATAATTCCATAACTTATTTTTATGTATATAACTCAAACATTATGAATGTTTACTATTGATTTTTATTTTTTACTAATTGTATTAAATTGAAGAAGAAGATTCAAGTTATTTTTATGTTTGTTTGTGGTTGGCTTTAAAATAGTATACTTTTAAATGAATGTTTATTAATTAATATTGATAACCCTTTTGATGTTGTTTATATGTTTGAAGTTGATATCTTTTATTTCTACTATATAATTAGTTTATAGTTATTATTATATTATGAAATTGTTTTACTATTGTGTAACTATTCCTAGTTATATTAAGTTGAAGAAGAATATTTATGTTAGTTTAATGTTAGTTTGTGATTATTTTATTATGCTATAATGTTAGGTGAATGTTTTTTAGTTAATATTGATAACTATTATGGTGTTTGTTATATGTTGTAATTTAATATCTTTTATTGTAGTTTTACTATTTGTATATAATTACTAGTTTGTTAGAGAACTATTATGAATGTTTGTTATTTATGTATTACTTTTTCTAGTTTTACTAAGAAACCATTTATGTTGACATTGAAAAATTATTATTAATGATAATTTGTTGGTTTTTATAGCTTGTGACAAGAGATACATGATAATTAATGATCACATGATCCCATCATTAATTAACAAACCACACCTTTGTTCTATTTTTGTAAACTACATCATTATAAGTAGTTAGAGGGAAAATTATTTTATTATTTCACTCCTTATAAAGTGCCAAAAACTATTGTGGGGGTGGTAAAATTTTTTTTTAGATAGTATTTAGGATTTTTCCTTATTTATATTTTGTCACCCTTATGGTTTACACCCTATCCTTATGTTTGTATTTTCCATCCACCTCACCAAATTCAACATTAAGGGGAGATTTTGTGTACGATTATTTTGGATGACATCCTTGAGGTGAATCTCACTATTTTTGTAGACATTCTATTCTATTGTACTACTTTATATTTGAGATCATTACGCATGTCTCTTTTCTAGATTAGTCTTTTTTTCATTGTACATGGGTACCTCATTAGGCCTAGGTATGGAACCATTTCAATGGTGTAGCCTCTTTTTTTGTAAACACTCCCTAGGTTACACTTAAGGAGGGATTTCAATGTAAACTTATAATTACAACTATTTTTAGGGGTTAACACTTGCTTATATTACTCTTGAATATTATGTCTTATTCCTATTTCAGCACCCTTTTGGTTTGCACCTTATCCTTGAATTTGTATTTTTACACACTATTGGATTGTGCTAAGTCTCCTTTAAAGACCCTTTCTTATCACATTTCCTTATTATTTGGATACACTCCTTCAAGGCCCATTTTTTAGTTCCTTGTCCTCATATTTTTTGTAATGTATTCATGCCATAATGTAGATGCACTAATGCAAAAGATATATAACTATTAAACCAAGAGTAATATGCTCTTCTCTAGAATTTCCTCACTGTAAGAAGACACTATTAAGTTTTTAAAAGAAAAAATGACCCTAAAATCACATAATGCACTCCTCCTTACAAAATATGTAGAACACAATTCACTCATTCACTCTTTGAAATAAAATGTTGTACTCTTGTAGCAACACTCTGATTATGTGGCTACTACAAATCATACACAGAGTGCACATATTATTTATATTTTAGACTCTAGAATGCATCCTTTGGATGGTCTTAGAGATTTTGATCTATTATATGATGAGTTTTATTGTGATCCCACTACATCTACATTTGCCTTTATCACAACCCATGATTCAATTGATCATAATGTTGATGTTTTATTGCATTTGAGAAGCACAATATTATTTTTTGTTTTTATATTTTATAGACCTCTAATTATTTTGGTAGAGGTATTGGAAATCATAAATAGGGGATTGTTTCTCCCATATATCCATTCACTATATTGTTTTCCTTATATTGTTTTGTCAAGCATGTGTTTCCAATCCTTCTTTAGGGCCATTGTGTATGACCTCAATTCCAATTAATGTTTTCTCTGCACTTATAAAGGATATTGAATGACATAACTTTATTATATTTAGGCATTGATTGGGAACTTTAATTAGGCATGAAATTTTTGATCCATCTTGAAATTATACCAAGCATTAGATACCTAGCCCTTCACTCAAGCATGTAAGACCTAATATTATTATTGTAAGGTTTAAAATATCTTTTCCTTCACTCAAGCATGAGAAACTTGAGCCTTATTCTATTATAAATGATATTAATAACACATTTTTAGATCTATATACGCATGAGAGTCATAAATATTATTTATATATTTCTTTGCAAACATCGATTGTGAACATGGAACCAAATCACTTACAACCATATGTGATTCATTTGGGATGGATTTTTGATCAATTATGGAGACATTTTCAGTACTCATTATATGGAATATTATTGGGAGTAGAATAATGCTATAAAAATAATAGAGTGTAACTAGTGAACACATGCAAAATATACTATTTTATCTTTTGTATTTATTTATGTATATATTCGACACTTGAAAGCATAGAAAAATTCTACATAATGTGAAGATTGTATCCTTTGGATGTAGGGAAAGGTTAGAATATGAAGTGACAGTGACAGTGACTTTTAAAAACTCTATATATAGCAATCAATTATATTTTAAAATGGTTCTAATGTTATAGAGATTAATATGAAGTTATGAAATGGTTTATCTTGAAGTGTCTTTTAATTATTGTTCAGTATGCAATGAATACTCTACTTCTTTAATATGTTAATCATGTAGATTATTTTGCATGTTTTGTACCTATTAAGTATGTATTTTATCTATACATATATCATATTTATCTTTTGAATTTCTAGGTTTAATTTGATTTTTTGTCTTTTACATACTTATGTCACACTTTATATATGTTTTGATGGGTTTTCTAGGAACCTCTAGTAACAATGGTGTGGAGATCATGGAGCATTAAAACATGTTGTGATTGATACCAAGGTAGAGAGATGTAGAGAGATAACTAGATGAAATAATCCATAACTTTACAGAAGAATTATAAAAAATAATAAGAAAGAATAAAAGTAAGTTATTTAGGAGTATATACATGGATAAATACATGAAATATTCTAGAATGAGTTACATAGATTACTATCTATGTGGTTATCTATATTGGAGTACTATTTTTTTCATCCTAGAAGGATAAAATATATAGTTTAGGTAAAAGAAAAACTAGATAGCCTACGAGTTTTAGACATTGTCTAGACCCATTTAATAGATCACTGAGAAAAGACTAAAATAAATTGTTACTTCATTATTGTATAAAGATATATGAATTTTTTAATTGTGTAGGACATGTTTCTAAGGGGAATTTGAGGAAAGTTTCCATAATGACTACCTACTCTTATCAAGATGCTGGTGATAAAAAATACAATGATTCCTAGCCATACCAACATGGATTATTCACTTCAAGTTTTATGGGGGTACATTCGATATAGGAGTGAATGATGAAAAATTAAATAGAGTGACTTGAAATTGAACCAAGAATATGGAAGATTTAGAGAAGTAGAGTGAGAAGTAAACTTTAGGATTAGGAAGATAATTGTGACAACAAATAAGGTGTAATAAACATGATAACCTCAATTTAACTACAAATAGGAGTAGGAATAAAATAAAGTATGCATAATAGAGGGGATACCAAATAGAAGCTACACAAGTTATAGACATTAGATGGTATGAACATTATGAAAAAAGAGAAATGGAATGGCCTAACAAAGAAGAGGATAAATATTGAGATAGAAAGGATATGGAATAGATCAAGGAGAAAGAGGAAAGTAGAGAAGTAATAAAGAAGTTATAAGATAGTGTTAGATCATAGTTACATGGAAGGATATTATTTGGAGTAGGTAAATAATATTATCTAGAAGAAGTTATATAAAATCATAGGATTATCATAGGTTCAAGATCACAGATAGAAGAAGTTGAACAAATATATCATTCATCTTATACATAAACATTCCTTGGTCCCATTTTCTATTTAACAAAGATAAAACAAAGTGCAAAGGTTGGGACATGAGTAAATTTGTTTGAATCATTTATAAATAAATTTGGTTAACTTAGCATAAACACTAAGAAAATAATAGATAATAAGTTAGAAGAGGTTGGGTTCTATTTCAAAACTAGTGTAAGAAACTTGTAAATACCAATTTGCATAATCTATTAGTAGAAGTTACAAGTGCACTGATAATTTCATTGAAAGTAGGAATTTTAATTTATTTTATACCATTTTTATGGGTCTTCTAACTCTAAAAAATATTTTTTAACCTATGATATGAAATGGTAGGCTAATAGAATGCCCTGAGGATGTGAAAAAGTGCAATATCATTATATATTTAAGAGGTCAAGCTCTAGAATTTATTTATAAAAGGGATTTTAATTTTTTAAGTATTCAATAGGTTAAGTAATAATTAATTATATATTTCAATATGAATAAGTGTTCAATTCTGACCATTTACGATCTAAAGGATATTTAGCAGTAAATTAGGGAATCAATATGGGAGTATGATCATATATTTTTACATGTAATGAATAAAGTCAACTTCATTTTGGAAGATAAATATAAGGGTGTCTTTTTTATGTAAGGGTTGTGATCAAGGATTAGGTTTAACATTACCTAGTCATAGTTATTGATTAAGGCTAATGTATGAACACTTGAACTTTAATTAGAGTAAATTGAGGATTATGGAAATACTCCATTAACTAGCTCTAAAATAGAGATGAAAATAAATGATTTTATCAGGAATATGGATGAGATTCATGAAAGCATCAAACACAAGCTAGGCCTATGGTGTATGGAGTATGGAAAAGAATAGAATCATCATAATGATTATCTTAAAATCAAAATAGATTTCTATGACATATGTAGAGTAGTAGTGCATGCAACATCAAAGTTTAATCTACTACAATAGTACATAAAAAACCCATAGAGCCTATACTATAATTTTTCAAATTGAATAATCATGATGAGAATATTTTCAATGCTCTATAAGAATTAAAAGAGTAAATCACTAAGAATGTCATCATAGTTGTCACATAGTAGATACATATTATAAAGTAGGAAATTATAGGTCTCGAGGTGGAAATATATAGCATGACACAAGGTGGTCCTAGGTGGATGATTTTGTCATCATAGTATAAAACCTAGGGTTTGGCCTAGTGGATGTCATAATTTCCATAATATCAATACCAATCATCATGGAACACTATGATTCCTTAGCCACATTAGTAAAATTGGGCTCCATCATCTCCTCAGTTGTAGTATGGTTGATATGATGTGAAAAAATAAAAACCATAGGGATTTGATGAGAAAAAATTTCAAGGTTTATGTTTATAATAAAAAAGAGGAAGATATAAAGGGGGTTACCATGGTGGATACTAGTGAGGTTAAAATAATGATAATCAACAAGCTCATCAACTAATTCCCTATTTTTTGTGGTAAATATAACCACTTCACAAAATATTTCCCAACTAATCATTAAAGGAAAATGTATTTTTTTCTATTCTAGAGTTTTAGGACAAAAACAACATACTAAATATTTTCCAATTTTAGAGAAGTGGAGGAAATAGAAACCTATGTGAAACATAAATATGATAAATTCACATCCTATGGAAAATGCTTTCATGCAAGTAGTCACAAGGCAAAAACATGTAGAACAAGGATTACCTCCTTTAGAAATACCATAGGATCAAATAATCAAGAAGGTTCAATAGGATACATATCTAGACCCTACAAGGGAAAAATGATTCAACCCAACTTATTCATAATATACAATAGTAGGTTGTATCAGATGGTAGTACCACAATCATCGATGCATATATATATGAATAAATTATCCTCATAATGAGGTAAGGGGAGTAGTGACTACCTTGACTAACCTTTTAAAACAAATTATAAATTAAAAAAAATGAATAAATATCACAAATTATTATAAATATCTTACATAACTTTCTCGAATGTGTACAATGAGGTCAAAAACATATTGATAAGGTAGGTTCATAAAAAAAAGAAACCCTGGGATGTTGATTCCCACATGGATATTGAGATGGTAGGATATGATGTACCCAACATTGTATTTGATATCATAATCATATTAAATATTATTACATGGTCTACATGGGAATTTATTAGATGGACATCACTTAACTATAACCCAGTTACATGAAGTTTTGTAGACTATGGTAAGGTAGAGCTTATTGGTTGATTGGAAGATGTAGAAATAAAAGTGGTTGACCTCAGTTGGCAAGGAAGTTTTGAAGTGATTTACATGAATAATGATGAAACACACTATAAACACATGAATTCATAATATTTTAATTCTCTTTAGTATAAAAATTTAGCATAAAATAATAAAATTTATCATGGTTGTAAAATTGGACAAGATTTGAAGTAAAAAACAATTAACTATAAATCTAGAGAAGACACTTTTACCTTATATTTGGATGTTCCCTTAAAATATAGCATACATACATGTTTATGTTTTGATTGTAGAACATGAGGTCTTTATTAATGTTGATACATCACGTGAGCAAATTCTCCCCTTGACTACATGTGATTGTTAATCAATTAAGAATAAAGGTGAATCTTGATGAATTAGAGTTCCTCTCAAAAAGGGTATCACTTCATTATGTTTCAATAATTGAAAATAATGGTAAATGACCCTTGTATTTATAGGTTGCCTAGATTGAATATGGATTTTGGATCAAGATCAAGATGAGTGGATACAATTCCATTCAATTTTTGAAGTAAATGCATTTAATATTTTGGAAAGAGTTTTCCTTAATGAGGCATGGCTTGCCTAAATCCTAATATTTTTTTCCATTAATGCCTAGTGCTTGACAACTTTCATGATGACATCATCATTCAAGATATTTTTCTATGATGTCATCATTTGGTCACTTACCATTATTAGATAAATAATTCAAATAATGAATTAAAGAAAATATAAAACTCCAAAATCTATGTAATTTTATATTAAAATAATATTAAGATAATTAATTAAGTTTAATTAACTTAATGAAAAGTGAAGTGAACTTTGGAATTAAAAAACCATTCAACCTAATTAATCCCAAAACATCTCTTGTATAGTGGTAATTTGACTCGAGGTAAATTAAGTGAAGCTGACAATTATCTATAATGCACTTCCCTAATTAGCGATGCCCCAATACATTTCAAAAGATGCACGCTAGTTACATATAATAATTTGGGTGTTTTAGTAATTCATGTATTATTTATAGAAATTCTTTTGTTATAATTTTGATGCAAGAGTTTTTAGAATTGAGTGTCTACAAACTTTACCCTATGTTATTTGGTAAGAATTAGTCATATTATGGTTAAATGACTATTAATACCATGCATAATCAATTTTAAATGAACCAAGGAGATAAAATAATGATTATATTACTAAATAAAGTAGATCACAAGCCATACATCATACCCAATGATCCAAATTCATCATATACATATGGGTATAATAGTTGGTTCAAGGTAGGTACAAAATCTAATCTCAATGCCCTACAAGTTATAAAATATAATTTTTTTCAATGAGGCTAAATAACTAAATAATCTACATATAGGCCCATGATCACAAAGGTGCCAATTTTATAGTTTAAAATGGGTGGATGCAGGTCACCTTATATGTAATCACCAATTAGGTCATAAGTGGATTTTATGTATAAATTATGTGTGACAAATCTAGACTATAATGAGATAATGAACAAATGAATTTTTCCATGGGAGACCACATCCTTAGTTAGTGGTGAGTTACTTAAATATTGAATTGGTCAAGGGGAGACCATGAGGTACACCCAATGCACATGTGTTTTTCCATAGAATGTCAACTACCTTAATACATTGAAACTAATGACTTGAATAAATTTATCCTAAGGTTCAAACATCATGTTTTAAACATAGATCAAAGGGAGAATGCACTAAATTATGTACTAAAAGGAGCTACTTTGACTCAATAGGTATTTCATAGAATTAAATAATTACCATGGGATAGGGCTTGTAAACTATTACAAGACCATTTTTATTTACCTCTTACTATCATGGAACAATGGTTATTTTTATAAGGATAGTGCCCCAAAATGTATTTGCATAAGTGCATATATTATTGTTTTATGTAGGGTGTAGAACCCAAGTATTGGGTACATGTTTTCAGATATACTTTTGTATCACTCCCAATAGCCTGGTACATGTACCAATAATGCATACCTTGAAACAAATAATTGGCATCAAGTATAAAAAAAATCATTCAAACTTTTGTATTTGGGATGAAAATCCTCTAATGCATAATTCTCTAAATAATTTTAAAATATTCTTATGTCATGGGCGAGCAGAAGACTTAAGTAATACAAATATTCATCTTCTCGACACGAAGTAACTAGATATTTTGAATGTAGTTATCCAAAATTTCAAGGCAATCCATTAGGTGTAAATTTTCATCAAATAATTTAACAAAAATGATGAAGAACTAACAAAGTCTATCAATAGTGATGAGGACCTATATTTGAATGGATTTTTTGAACTAGAGTAGGAAATAGAGCCACCAAAATACAACATTATAGAGTAATTAAAGATGTAAAAAAATTAAATATAAATTTTATTAAAAAAGGACAGATAACTTTTTAAGAGTCCATTCCTAGTGGATCTAACAATATATCAAGAACTATTAAATAAACATGTTGAGAACATCAAGACAAAGTCTATTCCCAAGCTTGTAAATATAAGAGATTATTAGACTCAGACTAAGCTTTTTGAAGTGTTAAAGTTGTTGAGAGATTATCATGTTATCTTTACAACCAAGTTTTTAGAGTTTAATGGTGTAGATCCATCATTGGGATAAATTCACATCAAACTAAAGGAATGTATAGGACCTATGAAAAATCACCCATATTGACTAAATCCCAACATGAAGCTAAAAGTAAATGTTGAAGTGGATAGGAAGTAAGAAGAAGGCATCATCTATCTAGTGGAAAAGGTTAATTAGGTTAGTCCAATGTTAGTATAACCTAAGACATCATATTAAATTAGTGTTTGGATACTACCATGTGTTTATTGATTCTTGTATCAATGATCCTTTTCCTATACCTTTTATAGATGAATTTTTGTAATTAATCATAAGACATGAAGTATGTTATTTCACTAATGGATTCATTGGGTACCACCAGATCCCAATCACAATAGAGGACAAAACTAAAATAAATTTGAAACAAAATGGGGTTATTTTATATACAATGTAATGCCATTCCATTATCTTTTCTAAGGCTATTTTCACTTACTTTAAGGATTTTATTCATGATATCCTAGAGGTATAATTAGATGATTCTGATGTTGTTTTTTAATTCAAAGAGCACATATATAATTTACAACTTATGTTAGAACATTGTTGAGAACTACAAATTTCATTAAATATAAAAAAAGTACTTATTTTTTATGCCCGTTAGTGTCCTCTTGGGGAATGTAGTGTGAAATTATGGTATTTTGGTGGATCAATCCAAAATCACAGTAATTGTGGGAATGCCACCACCTACAATCTCGATAGAAATAATATCTTTCTTAAGCCATACAAGATACTATATAAAATTCATCAAAGTCTATGCAATTATATCTACACCCATGTAAAATCTATTGTGCAAGGATATGAGGTTATAATGGAAAAATGAGTGCCAAGAAACATTTGTAGATATAAATCAAATATAATTTACATCTCCCATATTGGTTTTTCTTGACGAGAGCAAACCATTTCATGTTTATGTGGATGTTTCAATAACTATGATATAAGTTGTGTTAACATAGCTAGGAGATGGAGGATTAGATCATCACATCCATTTAGAAAGAAAAAACTCACATATTCAAAAAATAAATATACAACTATGGAGAGGGAATATTAGGCAATGGTGTTCACACTTAAAAAGTTCAAACATTACTTGCTATCTAAACCATTTGAGTTCTTTATAGATCACCAAACCCTGGAATATCTGGTAAACAAGACCATGCTAGGTGGAATAGTATCTAGGTGGCTCATGATATTTCAAAAAAAAAATTATAGAATAAATGTCAAGCTTGGAAGGGAAAATCTCATACTAAACCATTTGAGCTAAATATTCAAGGGGAATAACTTGAGAAACTTTAAGATGAATCATCAAACACACATGTTTTGAGTTTCTATGATCCCTAAGAACATGGAAGGCATATAAAAATTTCTATAATAGGGGATCTTTTCTATTCACTATTATAAAGGGACAAAAAACAACTGATTATAAGAGTCATCCCTTTTAGCATCGTCAATGAGTTTTTGTAAAAAATGGGGAAGATAATGTGTTGTGCAAAGTGGCTCTAAAGAATTAACAACCACTACTTATTGAGGAAGCACATCAAGGAATAATAGGTGATCAAATCATATGACAATCCATTACAAAGAAGATACCAAAAATTGGTCTTGATGGCTTACTCTATTTCAATATGCACATTAAGTAGTGAAAGACTGTGACATTTTCCCAAGGATGAGTAAGCCTAATCAGAGAGATGAAATGCCATTGAATATTATGCTAGTAGAGTATCCATTTTAATAGTGGCGAAGTAAATTTTTGTGTCCAATTAATCCACATAGTGAGAATATTCATTCATGATACATCATTATTTCAATAGACTACTTCACCAAATTGGTGTAATATAATTACAACACCTATTTATGATGATAAAGATGTAGGTAAGTTGTTCTATGAAAACATTATAACTAGGTTTGGATGTCCTTTTAAAATGGTAAATGATAGAGGTAAAAATTTCCTAAGTAAAACCATAAATACCCTTACTAAGGATTTCATGATATCACAACATAAAATCAAATCATATCATCCACAAACAAATAGTTAATCAAAGGCATCAAACAAAGTCCTTGGTAAGATGTTAACAAAAATATACAATATCCAAAGGGATGATTGGGAGGATTGGATTAATTTGATTTTATAGGAATACATGATAAATTATAATCATGTGATAGGTTCATGCCATTTCAATCGATCTATATAATTAAAGTGGAAATGCCCATACAGTACATAGTTCCTAGTCTATGCATTACTATGATCATGAGACTAAAGTATACATATTATATGTAGTCATAGTTGATGGAATTAAAAAATATGAAATAAGGAAGATATAATAACTGACATATTAAGTTAACAAGCTAATTTAGAAATAATATCATGATTGTAACATGTGATCTAAATAATTCTTTATAGAACAAGTAGTCTTACTATATGATAACGGATTTAGAGAATTTTTGGTCAAGATGTGCATTAGATGGAAGTGACCTTACATAATTCATGACATCTTGTATTAAGTAAAAATTGTTTTAAAATATCTTCAAAGAACCATATTACTAGGACATTTAAATAGTTTAATGTTTAAGCCTTACCATCAATAATCTCTATTAGTTCTCACAGAAAATTGAGAGTGCGTGTTGAGTAGCACCATGTAGTTTAGGATTTTTTATTTATGTATTATATTTTATGTTTTGGTATTATATTTGTGTGTGTTTTTACAATGCAATATTTTTATCTCAAGACATCATAATATAGTTTTATAAATCAATGTCACAGTGTGTAATAGGTGAATAAAAGCTAGCATGAAGGAAAGATAGTTGTCAACAACTACCTAGGGATCTTCATTTAAGTCTATGATCAAGGAAATATTAGGAAAGGTACATAAAAGGGACAATCAATGGTTATTAAAAACTATTAATCATGATACACTTGAAATATTGAATCTTACTAAAATTAAATTGAATGTCAAAATGAAAGGATGTATAATAAATGAAATTAAATAGTGAGAAGATGGCACGTCACATCAACAAATGTTATAAGGTAAATAAAGGGTTTGAGATAAATAATTTCAAAATTATAATAAAAAACAACTAATTGACTTTATATTTTTAGGTGAAGACATGCAAATTATCTTAACACATTCAAATATCTCTCTTAGATGGATTCGAGTGGGAAAAGCTATATAACTAGGGGTGCAAAGAACATAGAGACCTTACACACTATTATGAATAAAATATATTTGTGATATGCATCAAATTAAACCAATTATTCACATATTTTTCATCAACATCGATACAAACTCTAAGAAATTATTCAATCCCATATAAAATAAAAAACATGGATCATGCACAATTATTAATATCAGTCATAGATGCATAGAAGAAGAAATGGGGATTGGCCTAGAACTTAGAAAAACCAAATTCCATGATCTAGACCCTTTCAATTTCATTTAAATTTTAGAAGATAATATATGTTAGAGTAGGGGTTTATTATTTTCCCATATTTATTTGTTATGGTATTTTTCCCCCTACTTGGAGTTTCCCTAGTTTCATGGAGAAACTTGCATAGGTATACAGGTTGACCAGATGACTAGGAAGTAACTCCCTTGAATAACTATTATAGGTATGTTATTTACTCCTCTATTCTTGGCTCTATTTACCACCTTTTACAGATGAATTACTATTCTATTTTGAGGGTTTGTTGACTACCTTTTGTAGAGGAGTTACTCAGTACTCTCCTATTTGTACTTCTCACATTTGTGATCTTTGTTAATGGAAGATTGATTTTTATCTATGCTTGTTTATCTAGTAGTCTCATATTATTTATTTTATCTTTATTTTAGATATATTTTGGTATGCACTTACTTGGATCATGTTATCATTTAATTGGTGCATTCATTCTATCTAGACAATTTAGCTTCAACCCTGATATGTGCCTAGTTTTTATTATTATAAATTAATTATTTAAATATTGAGATAATTTATATATTATTTTAATGCCATATATACATATAAGTATTTTAATATACTTGTTTCTATAACTCACTCTTCCCTTTTGGGAAGATTCACATCCTTAGAGATTGGAAACAAAAAAGGGAGGATGTTTTTTAGTAAAGGTCTAATTAGGCGATGCATGTGGGGTATTAATCCACCTATATTAAGTTTCAAGGTGTATAAATAATTTAATAAAATCCCAAAACTCATTCCATTATCTTTCATGACCTCCTGCATTACACTCCATTTTTGGTTCAACCCTTGACATTCTGAATGCCTCTATTCTAGTCAAGGCATACATGCAATTTTGTGGTTATTTTATGGCATTTAATACAATTTTATATTGTTAATTTATGTAGTTTAGTTTGGTGTTATTTAAAACCACTAAAACATAATGTGGTAGGAGCCTATGTGCCTTCATTTCTTCCTTCAATAAGTCTTCATCTTTATCTCTCATTGATAGCTTTCAAAAATCAACTCCTGTAAGTCTCAAACCACCCCATTTTATATTCATGATTTTAGAAACCACTACCATGAATCTTATAAGTCTCAAACCACCCTAATTTATATTAAATATTTTAGAAACCACTACCATATATTCATGGTATTTGCATTACCACTTGTCTTCCAAAATTTCAAAAGGGAGAGTTTCATTTTACTTTTTGCTTAAAAATTTTTAAATGGCCATGAAAATTTAATGGGGTGTGTATTTGAAAAGGTAGAATTAGTGTAATATTTTTTTATTTTCATTTTAGTTAATGAAAATAATATTATACATTGTGGAGGTGAAAAATTCATTATAAGGGGTTTTTTCCTTTGTGATGAAACATCATTTCATCTTTTTTATATATAAAAAAATACTTGAGAGAAAATATATTGTAAGGAGTTATTTTTTAATAATATTTTTTTGTCATTCTTCATGTTTTTTCTAGTCAAAGACTAGAGGGTGAGGTTTATTTTGGTAGGTTCCAAACCCCCTCATAATCAAAATTGATTTTTTTCTCTCCTTACTTGCCCACATTTTTTTTACTCTTCTTGGATGCATTATCTACCTAAGCCTGACATCCTAATTTTGTATTTCAAATCACATCTTTTCAACATTTACACTGATTTATCTAGATGCATGTTTAGTTGAGTCTTATGTCTTTTGAGCGTGCATTATTTTAAACATTTAGGGAGGTTGACCATTTCATATTTTATGGGGTCTACTATGTTTTTGAATCACTTTCCATTTTATTTTGTACATCTATTTATACAATAAAAACAAGTTAAACTACACAAATTTCACTTTCTTTCGACACAATGGATATAAGATCAATTAATCCTCTAATACCATTTAAATACTATGAATGGAAAACCAAAATTCAAGTTATATTAAGGATCAATGGTTTAAATTTTATTATACTAGGCAATGAGATTACACCAAATATATAAGCAAAAAAATTTAAGTGGTACAACTTTTGTGATGAATCCAATGGGTTGATGTGTCTTTCTATCTCTCCTAATTCCTATATTTCACTTAGAACCTACTAAATATCACAATGAAATGTGGACCACCTTGAAAAAGATTTTTGGGAAGCTAGATTGGATGATAGGTCATGAAATTGAAATAATCTTACCATCCTAAGTCCTGGAAACTTCGACACCCTTCATGATTTTTTCACTAAGTTAAAATCTTTGAGATTGAAATTAAAATAATGTGGAACAAAGAAGAAAAATTACCAACTTATTTTTTCTACACCCTCTATGTTAGGTCCTGATTACTCAATCTTCATCTCTATTTTGCATGCCACTAAACTTTCTTTAGCCACTACAAGCAAAATTCCCTCTTTATATATTTCATTTCTGCCTTGACTAGGCAGCAAGATAAGTTAATACAAATGGTCACATTAAATTCCTCAAAATTTCAATCCTTAATTACTAGGAATAAGAAACATAATGCTTCAAATAAAGAGAAGAAGAAAAAATTTACCTCTAACAAAATAACCATTGAAACTTCTTCTTCCAATGATAAACCTAAGAAAAAAAGGTTAAATGTGTATACCATTAAAATGGGCATGATAACACAAGTGCATTAATAAATAAAATTATTACATAACACATATTCTATAATAGAACAACATAGTTATAGCTATAATTCATCAACTCAAGATTATTCTAAGGCAAAAAGCAAAAGTAAAGAGAATGAAAAGGACAAGATTTTTGTAACAATTATATTTATAACCTATTAATGGGTTATTGACTTAGGTGTTTCCCATAAAATGGGATCTTCACAAGTTTATTTTTCTTCCTTAGAGCCTTGTAGCATGTCTTTTATCACTTTGGGTGATGACACTTTGCTAGAAGTTACAGAGAGAGAGTCTATTGAAATGGAATGAGGAAAATTCAATAATGTTTTAATTATTCCCTCAATTCCAAATAATCTCATATCAGTGTACCAAAACACTCACATTAGTTAGGGTATTAGGGTAGAGTTTTTCCTAGATTCAGTCATAATCATAGAGTTGCATAATGATTATATAATGGTAGTGGGTAGGGAAGATCACCAATCTAGGTTATAAACCTTCTCACACTTCTCATCTAGTTATTTTATAACTACACTATTGACTCATTCATATGGAATTAGCAAAATTTGACATGAGTGATTCGGCCACCTCAACTACTGCTACCTAGAACAACTCAAAAATAATGATATGATTATAGGGTTCCATCAATTTTATTTATCTAAGGGTATATGTGAGGATTTCACCATTCATAGTCATTTCAAATATAAATTTAATAAAGGAAAATCTTGGAGGGTTTCATAGGAATTGGAGTTAGTACATAGTGATGTATCTAAACCTTTTCTGAGTCTATCTTTCATAATGGATAAGTATGTCCTTACCTTAATTGATGATTTATTGAGATACACATGGGTTCACTAACTTAGGTAGAAATATAAAGTTTTTGACAAGTTTCAAGACTTTAAGGTTATTTCAAAAAAATAATCTGATAAATGCATCAAGGTTCTTCAAACTAATAATGGGGGTGAGTATGTCAACAACAAGTTTGAGTATTTTTGCATAATAAAAGGGATTAATTTATAGTGGATGGGTCTTTATATTCCTCAATATAATAGCATTACAAAATGTAAGAAGAGGCCCTTTAAATAGTTGGAAAACTATATGATTCACTCTATGTAATTGACACCTTAGTATTAGGTTGAAGACATTAATTATGCCTGCTACATTCATAATAGGCTTCCTCACAAAGCTTTAAAAGGTATAACTCCATTTAAAACTTGGCACAATAGGAAACCCATAGTTGAGCAATTAGGTTTTTTAAATCCCTAACAATGGCAAACATAGTGAAGAAGAAATGTAAGGCTATGGAACCTCAAAGTAATCCTTTCATTTTCATAGGTTATCTAGATGGTGTTAAGGGGTACTACATTATTAATTTGACCACACATGATTTGTTTATAGATATGAGTGTTCAATTTTAGGAGAGTCCCATGAACTCAACACTTGACACTTCTCCCACTTTATTGGGCTCATTTAGATTTGATTCAAATAATTTAGATTAGCCTAAACACACTCTAGAGGTTGAGGACACTTATTCTAATTTTGATAATGAGAGTAGTGATGGGGACTCATCTTCATCCACATATAGACACACTTTAAAGGATGATGTATCTCTACCTGAATCATCCAATTCTTATCTTCTTTGGGTTAAATAAATAATACAAAGCATAGGTATAAGGGTTGTGGATCTTTCAGATTATATGAGGACATGTTCTAAGTTTTAGAGTGAACCACATGCTTTATATTCCTCATATCCATAGAATTTGAGATCCATCAGTTATTCTTGTGTGGGATTATGCCATGCATGATGAATATAACTCCTTAATAAGGAATCATAAAAATATTTGACACTTCTTCCTAAGGGAAGAAAGATGGTTTGATATAGATGGATATATTAGACCAAGTATGCAACAGATGGGTTTGTTGATAATTTAGAGGCATAGTTGGTTATAAAGGGTTTACCATAGGTTCTTGGAATCAGTAATACATAAACCTTTGCATCAATCACCAAAATTAACTCTATTAGACTCACACTTTTTATTACCATAGCCAATCATTGGGATGTTCAATCAGATGGATGTGAATAGTGCCTTTCTTCATAGTGACCTTGAGGAGGATATTTGCATGGAGTATCCACCAAAATTTGTTGAGGATATTTCCTTTGTGTAGAGACTTATAAATCCATTTATGGCCTCAAACAAGCCCCTCAATCTTGGTATGACAAGATGGATTCCTTCCTTCTTTTAGTAGGATTAACTAGATGTTATTTATATCTAAATATTTATCTCTTATGGTAGGATGATTTGATTTTGATTTTGGTTATTTATGTTGATGATATTTTGGTCATTATGATATCTTCATAATCTATTACAATGTGGAAGAAGATATTCATGATAGATTTGGGATTTTTTACACTACTTCCCTAGGGTTCAAATTTATCAATCTAACTTAGGATTACTTTTGCACAGATCTACTTTATTGGTTTCACATGGATGATTGTAAAATAAATATGACTCCATTTCTATTTAGATTCAATATTGAAGTAGATTTTACTTCACCTTTGGTCGATGTTAACTTATATTGGTAAATTATAGGTGGCCTTATCTAATTGACACCTACCATACCTAACATATCATATACATTAGACCTATTATCCATATTCATGAAGGAAACCCATGAGATACATTGGAAATTAGCCAAGAGGATCTTTCACTAAATTTAGGGCACACATAGATTCAGGACTCACTATAGAGTTGGTACTGACATTGACTTGATTATTTATACTAACTTAGACTAGGCTGGTAATATTCAAAATTATAAGTCCACTTTAGGTTACAATTTTTCCATTGGTTCAAGTTGGATTAGTTGGTCAAGAAAGAAGTATAATTCTATTAATTTATCATTTAATAAGGTAAATTACACGGGGGTTTTCAATGCTACCACTAAGGCCATTTGGATTTATGGGATTCTCATAGAGTTTAGTATGTATTTTACCTACCATCATCTACTAATAATTAGAGTACTATTTAGATTTTTAGGAATATGGTCCATCATAAGTGAACCAAACACATAGAGAATCACATGAACTTTATCAAAGAGCTCATCCATGGGAACATCATTGATTTGATATATTAATAAATGATAAAGTAGATTGCAAACATCTTCACCAAATCTTTCATAGAGTGTAAGTATATTCACTTGTGGGCCCTTCATAAGGTTTACAACACTGTAACATCATCTTTTGAGGGGGATTCTAGCCTCTTATTTTATATCTCTCTTTTGGGGTTAGAGATTTTCCTACAATTTTTCTCTCTTTTCTCTACTTTTTGATAGATTATTTTGTACATGGGTACCTCATTACGCCTAGTTATTTGTACCTTTTTTTCACATTTTGCACCTAAGTTATGCTTATGGGGGATGTTAGAGTAGTGGTTTATTATTTTCCCATATTTATTTATTATGAGATTTTTTCCCTCACTTGAAGTTTTCCTAATTTCATGGAGAATATTTCTTAGGAAGTAACTCCTAATCTTAGGGGCTTATTAATTTTCCATAATTATTTATTATGGGTTTTTTTCCCTCACTTGGAGTTATATACATGTTGACCAAATGACTATGAATTAATTTTATTGATCAAATATTATAGGTATGTGATTACTTTTCTATTATTTTCTCTATTTACCACCTTTTGTGGAGGAATTACTATTATATTCTAAGGGTCTATTGAACACCTATTTTAGAGGAATTACTCAAAACTCTCTTATTTGTACTTCTTACATGAGATTTGTTAATGAAAGATTATTTTTTCTCTATGTTTTCTTTCATTTACATTATGGTGTGCACTTGGTTTTTGTGATGAATCAATAGGTATATTTGTTCTATCCAAATACCTTGTATTCATCCTTGATTATCTCTTTAACTTAGATCAACCAGATGTAACACAAATACACTAGTAGAATTTGGCAAATAAATGACTACATGACTAAAAAATTTAGTTACAACAACTAAGAATGTCTAAATTATACTAATATTTTACAACTCAATTATAAATGAGTAAATAAATGACTAATTTGTTCATCAGCTAAAAAATTATTTATTCATACAAATAAATATGACTAAATAGTTACTCATGCAAATACAAATTAGACAAAAAAAATTTAAAAAAATTCTAGTGGGAGTGTATTGTACACGATTCATTATTCATTGAATATTTCCTCATTTTTTTAGTTGGTAATTAGCCTAAAGCTAAGGCATTTTGGGTTATATCAGCTACTTATATGGGTGATAAAGCTTATTTGAAGAGGACTTGGAGACTTGTAAAAAGGTTGGCAAGGAATTTAGAGTTTGTTATAAAGAATTTGAGTTAGTGATGCCCTCTATAGTGAAGTTAAATTTTAGGATGCCTTCTATAGTGAATTCAAACGTAATTCAAAACCCTCATTACATTAAACACAAAATATATACCTTTCTGATTGGTAACTTACAATAGTTACATAGGTAACTGAGTACCAAAACTATACATTGAGTTTAGGGTTTAGGAGACTATTTTTTTATTATTTTCCTCTATGAATTTTGGATCATATGGGAATTTAACTTTTAAATCAAGTGAAACACCACCTTCTTATAGTCATTTGAATAATTCCATATCCTTAAAATGCATAGAAAAAACTATAGAATTGGCACTGGAGTTTTATTTATGAATTCAAACCAAATGCCCTTTCCTAATGCCTCCATAAAAGTTTGTTGAGCCAACTCTAGTTCATCATGCTCAACATGAATAACTCCAATGTTTTTTAAAAATTCAAATGGGTACTTATTCTCTGCTCTTCTTTAGAAGATACTTTGTTGTCTTAAGAGAATCTAAGGATACACTAGGGTCTAACAATATTAATAACTCACACATATTGATAAATGCATGGGCATTACATGGATCTATGTTAGTTTCCTTTCTTAAAGTTTACAAATCCTTCTTTGTCTACCCTTTTTGAGCATATATATGACCTATAACTTTTAATCCCTTACAGTTCTTAGGGTGGACCTCTAGAACCTTTTCAAAATTTTAGAGATAACTCTTAAGATCTCCCAACATCAATTGAACCTATCCACAAAATCTTGTGGCCTCTAGCTTTCCTTGACTAATGCCATGTAGTAGCTACCAGTGGTGTCATAATCACATTTAGTATGATAAGATCATGCAATATTATAATATGAATGAAATTTCATGAGAGGGTGATCAGTTGAAACAAGAGTTATCTCAATCAATTGTTCCATAAAAAATTGTTGCCTTGTGAAGAAAAAATGGTTTTCTAAATGATTCAATGCCATTACACAATACATGTATAATTCAAAGGCTCTATGCATCTTTTCCATTCCTTCATGAACACATCCTTTTTCACTAACTATGAGAATCTTACAAGTAAAAAATGCACAAAACTAACCACAGAGATTTATGTAGATGAAGAACATCATTTCCTAATGCCTCCATAAAAGTTTGTTGAGATAACACTAGTTCATCATGCTCAAAATGAAGAACCCTAATGTTGCTTAGCAATTTAAATGGTACTTTTTCTCTACTCTTCTTCAAAAGAGACTTTGGCATCTTAAGAGAATCTAAGGCTGCATTATGGTCTGATGATATTAATAACTCACCCATCTTGATAAATTGATGGGCATCACATGGATCTATGTGAGTTGCCTTTCTTAAAATGTCTAGAGACTTCTGTTGGTTCTCAAATTTGTAGTATTTAAAACCTTAAAAGGATGCCAATATTTATGATTAGGTTATGTAATCAATTTGGCCAACTAGCAGAATCAACCCAAGTGGTTAGGATTCTCTACACTTTAAGCTATGCTTTGCCTAGGTGGGTGTTACCTTATATTCACCAATGATTAATTACTCATCAAATTTTTTGATGACTTTAAAGTAAATTAAGGGATTTATTTAATTTTGTCAATTAAATTATCTAATTCACCCTAATCTAAGCTAGCATATGATTTGAATTAGATTTTTATTTTAATTTTCTATTTCACTATTACTTCTACTCCTATGGAATAGAAAACTAAAATTGGAATTTTTGAATATGATATAAGGAAATGATTTTGGAAAAGAATTGATTAGTGCCTTTCTCAACAATTGGGTAATAGAGTCTGTTCACAGAAAGATTTCTAATTTCTATCTAGCCACGACTCGAATTAATTGGCATGGGATTGTCTGACTAGCATAGACAAGCAAGATTATTATTACCTAGATCTTCTTAATTATCCAAATTGAATCCTCCAATTTACAGTGATTTATTCAATGGAATTTAATCCCTAATTGAGGAAACCCAATTAGATGAACCACCCAAAAATATCAAATGTGGTTTGAAGAACTAAACATATACTTGATATCTTAATTCAAATAACAAGGATAAATAAAAATGGAGACAACCAGATAAAGTATAACATGAATATTCAACAAGTAATTAAGAACTAGATATATGGCACCAGAGAAATGTGGTTTAGTTTTATTGATATATCTTTAAAGAGCAAGCCTTAAAATGTCTTTTTCCAAAATCAAATTCCCAGAGAGATTTCCCAAGGTCTTGGTTTCCTTCTTATATGGGTGAAGGAAGCTACAAGATGTATACCTTTCATATTCTACAAAATGACTTTTCATATACCCATCCTTTAATATGAACTATTACAACATATAATTTTTAACAAGTCTTAAAAATACCACCAAATATATTTTGAATACATATTAGAAAGCATAAAAATAATAAAAAGACCAAAAAAGAGGATGTCCAAGATTTGTTAATGCCATGCTGATGCCATCTTGATGCTCATTGCTCCTCTACATACTTGGAATGCTTATTCTTCAATTGTTAAATACTTATTCTCCCATTGGTACACTATGAAATCATTAAACCACTTATATTTTTGGATCTAGATCAAGTTGGCTTGGTGATCTTTCCATCTTTTGTCTAGCAACACTTTAACATCAATGATGAACTTTTCATATCCAGCATCTAGATAAATTACTCTATCCAAAATGACATTAAAACTAAGAATATTTATATTTTGATATTTTTTCAAGAGATCAATGAACTGAGAAACTATTTGACCATATTCATTTTCCCATGCATCAAAACCTCTGATATTTCTATCCTCTATCAAAATGGAAGGAATAAATTGTTGTTTGAAGGTAGCAAAATAATCAATCATTGCCTACATTTTCCATCTCTCACCATTCACATATATAAATTGATCCAAGATCATTTTCATTATCTTTTTTATTATCTTGAGTGAGGTCAGAGCACCTAGATCTATTTGTATAACTTTGCACAAGGTTAGCAATGTATGGTGTGTAGGTTGCCATTTCTTGTATATTGGATCCAAAATATAAAGATTGACCTTCAACTAATCAATGGTCTAATATAAAGAATAATAGCATCCATGCACATCTCCCAACTTTTTAAAAACCAATTTTATTCTATATTCTAAAATATTCTCAAACACCTCAGGGAATTTTAATTGGGCGTCATCCTTTGTCTTCTCATTTTGCTTTTTAAACCTTCAATTTCTTTCTCCAACTTAAAATTCAATGCATTCAACTGATCAATTGGGATTATATTATCACTAGTTATTTATGGCATAGGGGCTTGGTATGGTATAATTACTTGGATTTGAGAATCAACACCCTTTAAATACTACTTTAGTTTTACATTTTCCAAATACAACCTATTCACTTAATCATTCATCTCAATTTGAGTTTTTTCATAGTCAAACAATCTTTCATCCATTTTCTTGACAATAGCTTGTGTGAACATTATAGAGTACATAATAAGGGTGACAACTTCAATAACTGGTGTATCCTACAAAAATTTCACCATAGTTGTTCTCCTTAACTCTTGGACTACATCAAGAAATCTTGGCTTTTTGGTGTTCTTTTGTGTGGCCCATATTGTTAGAGTCTCTATCTTTGGGTTAAACCCACAACCACTGACACCATCCTCATAATCAAACTTAAAAACCATCATGTGGTCATCTTGATTTCTCACTTGGTCCAACAATTTTTTTTTATTAAATTCAAGGCTAGGGATGATCATCATATTACTCTTTAAAACCGTTTGTCTAGCCTCATCATGGCTAACATTTATTTCATCAATTTTTAAATCCTTGAAATTTTGTGTCATAATTTGATCATGTTGAGATTCATCAACACCCATTTTATTCATTTCCACCTTTTCTTCAAATTATTTCATCTTCATTTTGAGCTAGAAATATTTAAATTATGGGGTATTGATGAAATCATCATCCTAAATGAACCTCATAGAAGCCACAACCCTTCATCTTCTTGTAGTTTAGGCTCACCTTGTGCCTTTTCATCCATTCTTTCTTCTAGTTTGTGTGTTTCTATTTCTTGACCAACAAGGGGTTGATCAACTTCCTCTTCCTCTCCCATATGCCTCAAAATACTAGCCACCTCATGAGAGTCACCAACTCCTTCATTAATTTCATATGGAAATAGTGGAAAAACATCATCAGTCTTTTGCCTTTTGGTAAGTGGTGAATCAGGAATAATTAGATCTTCCACTAACATTGCATCTGGACTAGGTTCTTGAATTGTAATTCCTATTAGGTTTTTGATAGGGAGATTGGTAGCTTTTGTGGACTGCTTCTTAGAATTGACATATATTTTTTCAAAATTATCAATTATCAAATCTATTCTTTTCAAAGGGTAATTATCTTCAATAAAAAATCCTAAAAAATTAGCATTTTTTTCTTTTATCATCCTCAATCTTCTTCAAAATTTCCCATTTTCTTTTCCTATTATATACCTCTTCAAAAGTGACATAATCTTTGATCACATCCTCATCAAAATCGATTTGATGGGATATCCCCATCTTGGTAAATATGACTTGTCTAACAAATTTCATGTGACCCTCTGGATCATAAACCCTTTAAATCCCTAATTTCAAAGAATATTTATCCTTCAAATAGGGTTACAACTCCTCCAAGGTATTTACACCAATATACCATTTACCAAACATAGTGGAATCTAGAAGAAATGTACCCTAATTTTATTTTTTCATCACATATTTCTCCATACAGACCATCTAACACATGAATTCAAGAAAATCAATTCTATTTGGCATAAATTTTGGCAACACATGGGGTGGCTGAGTATACCCATATACTTTGATTATAGTATGGTTAGGTAAGAAATACCAATCAACAAAGTTATGTTTGTGACCTTTTGGCTGGCCTATGAGTAAGATACATCAACATTTCTCTGACTTCTTTAGTCAATCTAGGAAAAAGGCTACCAAGGGAATTCATAGTTATGACTGAGAAATTATCATGAAACACAACATAATTATAGTTTTGACAATGATTATCCCATTTGTAACACCAATAGGGTGTAGGAAATCTCTATCTCTTTTGATCAATTATGGTCAAGTCCATCTTGTTGGACCAATTGCTTCTATTTTGATAAAAAATTAAATGACACAACAAAGAAGAATATTTAAACTCCATAGGTGTCTTGTTCTCCCTTATTTGTAAAAATACATCATGTAATTTCTAATAAATAAATGATGCAAAATCATACTCAACACTAACCTCTAGGTTTTATATTCTCATGGCCATCATCATCATGCCAAATGGAGTTCTATTTGGGGCATAAATTCCTAGCACTTGACATAAAGCAAAATATGTCCTTTTAAAATACACAACAAAGTCACTAACTGAAAAAGGCTCAACTACAGTGGTTGGGATTTAAATCCTTCTATTGTTGGCCCCTTTCCTCATATACAGGGGCAACTCATCACTCCTATGTGTATTTTTTATATTGGTATATTCGTGTTCACTCTTTTTCAAGTAAACTTTTATGAGGGCTTACTTTTTGAGAATGAAGTAATCAATTATTGCATTTTTATCCATAGCCACTAATGGTGACCCATTTGGCAACCTGATAGTTTTGGTGGCTAGATGATAGTGTTGTGCTAATATCCTAATCAAATACACATCAATGAATACATTTGACAAAAAAAGCTTATCCAAATTCAAATTCCATGGGTTTGCAACTGGGCCCTATCCATCTTTCTTTTCACAAAAATATAAAAAAATGTTCCATCTTAAGATAGGGACTTTAGCATCCTGACACCCCTATAGTACGCCTTTGAATAGTTTCTTATACCCTTTATCAATTGAATTTATCAAATTATCCAATAGTGACTGTTGACGGCATAAAATTGTGCTAGGTCTTAGCCAATCAACAATGGGAATTTTCAAGCTATGGGACAATGTGGCTTGAAATGACCTCCAAGTTTTAAAAAAACTGGTCTCTTTTGTATTATGGGGTGTTGGGAAAAGGGGTAGGAGACTAAACAAAAATGCAAAATGTAGGAATTAAAACATAACTATGGCAATGAACCTAAGAGTAATCCTAATCCTAACCTAAGCACAAAGAAACTATTATATGATTCAATTACATTTAAGAGCAGACAGGTGCATGATCAATGTAAATGATTAGAATAACAAAAATAGAGGCTCACAATAAGGGAGTATTTTGCTAAGATACAGAAATTGTCAACAAAGGCATAGTGTTAAATCTTATTAATATAATCCTTTACTCACATAAGAGGCACAAAAGTCACACATAGTTATGTAAAGCTCAAATTCCAAAAAATGAGACAAAAGCAAATAACATTTCCAATCACAACACTAGAAAATCTACAGCATAGACTGATATGTAAATGACACAGGTAACACCAACCAAGGCATGGAGCTTAAATTTCATTAATTCATTCAACCACATAAAGGGTACAAAAACATGCATGATTATATCAACCTTACAACTTTAGGAAATCAAGACAAGAGCAAATGATATTACTGATCAAAATTATAGAAAATCTAAGACTACAGAATCCCCCCCCTTTTTTTAGACTTTACAATCCTGCTTATATAGCCTTGGATGCATTATTTGATCATCCCCTTTCCCATGTAATTTCACTCCATCCTTCACTCATAGGGGACAAATCAGATGGTGTATTCAATGCCTTGGATGCATTCTGGTCTTATCAAGAATTGCCTTGACTATGGCATGGCGATCCATGTCTAGTACCTTTCTTCATGCCTAAAATTCATCATTCCATCAATTCTCTAGCCGCTCAACTGTCTACTCTACTTCTACTATTAGGGGACAAACAGATAGCATCTTCAATGCTTGTAAGCCCCCAAAAATCTACCTAGTACACTGTTCTAACTACTGGGAATAACTTCTATCAAACTTCCCTCGACTTTCACTATAATAGGTAGACGGGCACTTAGCCAATTTATGAAAAATCTTCCCTTTTGACTAGGAGGCACCAGAGGGTGACACTTGTCTGCTTTCACTTTTCTTTATATTTTTTTGAGGAACACTCCGCCTTTGACACCTATCACAGCCTACTTCCTTGATACTTTGCAGCTTTATTTAAACAAAACTCAGTGCATTCTTTGCCTTGGCAACCCTTAAGAAAGGATGGATGCATGTGGTAGTCTTCATCTATTAACACTCGGTGCTTCCTTGGTCTTTTGAAATATCATCCAGGACCCACCATGATCTTTGTTCAGTAATTAGGTTTGAAGGTGGTCTCTTGGAAGTTGACACATGGCAACCTCTACTGCTCCTGGGAAGAAATGTGGCATCTTTTGCTTCTCCTTTTGGGGGTATATGGTGCCTTTCACTTTCTTTGGGGATGGAGTAGAGAGGGACCCAAAAGGTGACACTTGGCAGCTTTTGCTACAATTCAACACTTAAGCAAAATGAAATGACCCCTTTATGCGCTGAATGAAAGCATTGGACCAAAAACCCCTAGATGATGACACATGGTGGCTTCCACTCTCTATGTCATTTGGCTCATTGAAAGTCTTTATCAAATGGTGGAATGAAGCATCGATGTCTCTATGTTATGTAGATCCTGACACGTGGTGCATTCCACTCTACTACTACTGGGTACGTGGCACGATTTGTGGTTTTCTAGAAAGCTACAAAAAGGGTCCTCAAAAGTTGCCAGCTGTCCATCTTCATCTCTTGAAAAGTGACACCTGGCTATTTCTACTTGAATCCAATACTTAGGCCAAAATTGAAGTAAAAATAATGAAAAGGGAAAAAGGGGAACTATGTTCTAAAGATGACACTTGGCAGTTTCTGCTACACCTGAACACTTAGGCAAAATAAACCCAACCTCTGCTCCAAAACTCTGTGGCTCATCGAAGATGCGTAGGAACCAAAATTGTAGCACTTGAACCAATAATAAATTAAATATATTGTAGAGTAGGAAATTACTCTATAATTATTGGTGACCATCAGGGCTTTTGAGCCTGCTCAAAAAAAATTTGACTCTTGCTCGATTAAAATTTCAAAATTTATAGCTTTCAAAAGAGCTGTCTGGAAGATAGACCACTCATGGTCAGATAATCCTTATTTGCTCTACAACTCATCAAAAGCCAAGTCCAAGCTAATGAGATCTTTGTGTGAGAAGTTTTTCAAGACCTAGGTAGTGGCTTTCAGCTTGGATTCTAGCCAAAAAATAGGCATCAGAATAGTCTTTACCTCCAGTGTTGAGGAATCATCCTACAAGCTCTAGAAAATTGTCTGGTCCCTTTGTTTAGCTAGCAGCAATGGTTGGAGTTGATCAGCCATTAAGACTATCCTTGCATCTAGAAATAGGGAAGGCAAGCCTAAGTACACCAAATTTTCAATGTGTTGTCTCATCTCACCGATGCCTTCCTTCACGACATCGAGACAACTTTTGCAACTATTGGCTATGGCATTGTGACTGAGCTCTTCATTGATCCACTTTACAGCAGCCATTCTGTCAGGGATCCCCACGGCTGCCAATACCACATCCCTTAAGCTATCAAGCTAATCTAATAATGAATGAGATTCAGTGACTCTCTAGGAGATTATGGCTAGAATGCCCTGTATTGGAGTCTCTACCCTTTTGCACAACTGTTGTGTGTTGCATAGGAAGGTGAAGAGTGGCCTGAGCTAGATAATCTTAGAAGAGATCCTTACTAATGCTAACTCTTAGAGTTCCTTCACCAACTGCGTGATGCTGACACCTCTTGGCCTATTGACTAGCTTGATTGCCAACTGTGCCACCCTCTGCTGCTCTGCCTGGAACTGGGCTTGAAAATCCACAACCTTATTCTATTCATCTAGCATCCCTTGTTATGATTGGGTAACCTACAGTTGGAGTCCCTCGACTCTTCCCTATAACGTTGCATTTTCCCATCTCAGAGCTAAAGCTGCATCTTTGGCAAGTGTAAGCTCTGTCTTCAATGAATCATTTTGGGCTTGAATTACTTGTTGAGTCTAGAGGGAAACAGTATCTTGCAATTATTTTTGTAGACTAGTTATTTCATTATCCTTTTGGTTTATTTATTTGGCCAAACTATTATAGTTTGCCTTCTCCTGGGCCAAATCAGCCTCCATCTTCTACAATCTCCTTGATTTCGTCAAGTAATCCTCTGTGACTATAGAAGTGAATTCAATTAGTAGCTCAACTCTATTTTGAGGCCTAAACAAGGACATATCGATGGCCACTACATTCATAGTGTAGTCCTCTGGCTGCATTTGTTCACCTAGCCTAATAATGTTGGGTGACAAATGGGTCACCGTCAGCTACTATTGAATAGGGTCAAATTGTGACCTCAAATGTGGGATTGCCAGCACTTAATTCTCCTTACTCCTCTTCTTCTCCAATTGGGCTTCTCTTGCCCTCCTAACAGTGTTAGCCTACATCTAGAAGGTGGAAGGGGACGTAATATGTCCCCTAAAAAAGGAAATTCTTGTGGCAGGTTGTATTGAAGAGCCATTCATTGTGTAGGGGTGAGCTATAAGGACATCTTCTTAGTAATAAAAGGGGGAAAATGGGGTAATGTGAGGGCTTGAGGGGCTGATGAGGGGGTGGCTCACAAGATGGGAATGGCAGTAGTGGTAGGAGGTGTCACTTAGATGGGTGGAGGCATTATGCTGTTAAGGTGGGGAATAGGTTGAGAGGGAGGAGGGGGAAGAATACTTACCTAAGGCAGAGTTGTTGTGGTTTATGTTGAAGGTTCATCCTCCAGATCTAATTGGAACTACACCCTTCTTTTTTTAGGTGTCTCTACCTCCAACTATACTTGTCTCCCCTTTAGTTCTATTGTTATCAGTGGTGCTTACGAGGAACTGAGGACTTTGATTACTCCTGTTGATGTAGAAGATTTTGGTGGTGTGGATGCCACACTTCTTTACTACTCTACGGTAGCTATAGCTTATTCTAGAGCCTGCGGTGGTTGGCTTGGTCCTATTTTAACTGCTTGCTCTTCCCCAAGTGTCATCACTGGGCTTGTTTTTGGGCTAAAAATAGGGGATGGATGCCATTCATCCCAAAGTTCTTCCCACCTTTCATCTGATTCCATGCCTCTAAAGGCATGAGTGGTCTAGGAGATTTCTTGCCTATATCTCCAATAGGCTTTGATTTTCTATGCATCCCAACCTTTGTTTCTCAACATCCTTCTCAAACCAAAGGTCATCTTAGCCTTTGGATCATACTCCCTCTATTTATCATAGAAGGTCTCCCATGGCCTATTCAGTGGGAGAGGTAGGTCTGTCAAATCAACATAGAAACCAAGGGTGTCTTCTATAGGATTTTTCCTAGTTTCCCAGTAGGGGTGGCTTTCATGCACGATCCTGGCTCCAATTTTATTTGTCCTTACTACACTAGCTATGTAATTTGCTAGGTCATAAACCCACTTGTCTTCGATTAATAAGAAGCCCAGGGAGGTCAGCTTCCTCAGCAGCATGGTCTCAGCTTCTTTGGCCTCTAGGCTTACATTACCTACCATCTAATGGAGGTTGTACATCCTCATTTTCTTTTTCCCAAAGCTTTATTCATTGTCAACCATTGACACTTGCCTGGCAATTTCTAGGAATGCTAACTGAAGAGTTAAAACTTTTGGTAGAAATATTGACTCCCCACAAAATCCATTGACCCTTAAGGTTGTGTGATGGGCCCCAAAATAGTAATCACATGGGATGGGACAACTAACTAGGAGGTTCATGATGCTTGGGAATAACCTATTTATAATAAGCTTGGGGCTAAGGCAATAGAGGATAGGGGTGACGAATAATTCCCAAAAGTCATATGTGTCACTGGTTTTTGATAAAAAAATGCATGCATGCGGACATAGCGATGGTTCTTTGGGGGTCAAAGGCTGGGTCATATAGGTTCAAGCTTATAAATTGGGATAAGAGGTCAAGGTTTTGGTGTAAAATGAGATGGAATAGAAAGGATGAATACCTAAATATTCCTTGTGCTCTGAATTGGGTCAGCTACGTGACCATTGAGAAGGCAAGGTGCTTAGAGAAGTCAAGATGGTACTCTTATGTCTTGTCAACTATTTTTAGCCTAAAGAGGATGGCCATTTGCTCTACATATACCACTACATCATCCTTCATGCCAAAGATGAGAGCCATCATCGATAGTGCATCTTGGTTGGTAGGCATGAACTGAGTCCTTAAATTGGGGAGCATAGGCACCATTATGTCACCATCAGTTATTTGCAACTCAGACCTCAAGAACTTAGCCTGAGTATTGACATTTGCCCATGTCCTCTACACCCTTTCAATAGTGGGGAAGGTGGTGGTGTCATCGTATCATAGGGAAAGCATGTCCCTAATCACTTGAGGGGTGACTTGCAGCATGAATGGGCCTTGATAAATAGTGCAAGATTGTGGATGAAGCAAGTTTGTACATAGCTCAATTATATTCAGACATGGGTGCACAGCTGGGACAATGAATTGAGCAAGTTGGGAGGTCCATATCCTCATCTCAAATATCTCATATTGTCTTGCCCTGGCTCTTTGTAGGCACATTTGGTGTGCCCCTTCTCTGAGGCTCTTACCACTAGCTTTTTATATAATTAGGTACATAATTCCATCAACATAGTCTCTTACTTTGGATGGGTCACTGGTTTGGCTAGCTCCCAGGGCTTTGATTCTTGGGTAACTTCTTAGTGGTTGTATAGGAGCTGAAGCATATGACTTGCTTACCAGTAATCTATCAAGATACCCTAGTGCCCCTGTTCCTTGCTAAGAATATGATGCTCCTACCATTTCTATGTTCCTTGTATGATAACTGGTATGAACTTTGCGCAAGATAAGCACGCTTTTTGAAACAATTTCACTAGGCGCTAACAAGCGCAATGAGCAAGATATTTTCATAAGAATGCTTGAGAGTTGTAAACTTTAAAATTTGCTAAGGGGGTATTTATGGGTTAATCAAGTCCCAAATAGCATTAAATTTGGGTGACAGTTAGCAAATCCTACTCAATCTATGAGAAATAGTGAGGTGGACATGTTATGTGGCACAAGGTACCTTGGAAATATTGAAAGATTTGGGTAAACATTTATTATGACAAGATTTAAAGAATTAAAAAATTCCTAAGACACTGACTCTTTGTTTAAAATGCTTATTTTAAAAGAAAGCAAAAAACAAAAACAAAGTGATGCAGGAATAGAAAATACCTAACTACATTTATGATAAATCCTTACTTCCCTCCAAGATCAAAAATGAAATTTCCCACATCCTCTTTATGACAGGTTAACTTGTGTTGCCATACTGGTGATTTCAATAGATATGTCATTAATGGAATGTTCACTGCACTAGCCACATGGGTCTACCTACACTCGAATGAGTCTGAGCAAATCATGTATTTGACATCTACGAACTCTTCATGTCCTTGAATGCCTATCAAATGCTGGTCCTTCATGTTGCTAGGTGTCATCAAGAAATTATTGGCTATTAAATCTTCACTCTATGCTCTTTGATATCCATTATCTCTTGGCTCATCTCCTTCAAATTCCATCTTTATTTCATCATCATGCTCCGTGATGACTGCATCCTCTTGAAAGGATGAATCTAAAAGCTGGCATGCTTCATAAATACTCAGATGAGTGTCACAGTTGTCTTTTCCATATCCTTCCTGAATGATAGTGTCACCTCTCTCAATGGCTTGATCAAGGGAGTATCCATACTCCTCCATGTCTTCTTGCAAAGTGAGGAAGAAGTTAGAAATGATCTCCTCCTCATCTGAAGTTAAGGAAAAAGCTTGTGGCTTATCCTCTTGCTCATCAAAGGGGGTGCTTATGGTGATTTCTTCCTCATTTGTACTTTTGGAATCTTCTTGACTAGCCATGAATTGAGTGTACTCTTCTACATACTCGGCTTCTTCCTTCAAAATATGCTCTTCTTCGAAAAAGGATGAAAAAGAAGGTTGTGATGGAAAACAAGAAGCCTCTTGAGGAAGGGTAGAAGGGTCTTGAGGGGAAGGTGAGAGTTTGGGGACCTCTTCCCTTATGTTGTCATAGACTTTGCATTATTGGGGAAATGATCTTGACAAGTCTGACCTTGTTCATGAATAGGGGTGACATATGTTTGATATGGGGTTTGTGGTGGTGGATAAGAAGTTTGGTAGACTTGGCAAGACTAATTCTCATGAACACTTAGTCTTTCTTCTATAAATACAATCAATCCACACACATCCAACATTTCATAGGTAACCTCTTGCCCATTTTCCCTTTCAATGGGATCCCACTCACTTTTCATCAAGTCAATTACTTCCCTTACTTGATAGATGACATGATAAGGGGTCTCTTGGCCAAATTCCCTTTTGCTATCAAGTTCTAACACATATCTTTTGAATCCCAACAATGCTTTTTTGAAAGTGAAAATGAGGTCAGGTTGAACATAAAATTGGTATAGCTCATGATTATGTACATCCTCATCACTTGGCATGGTTCCAGTAGAACCCTATTCTTGATTAAATATATGAGAATAAGACTCATAGCTATGAGTTACAAAGCTATACATAACAAAGGGTTTTCTTGATGATACTGCTTGATCAGCTGATGACTCAGAGTCATTGTTGGTGTTGATGAAAAACCTCCAAAGGCTAATTGGCTGAAGAATACACCAAGAATTCTCCAACTTCCTTGAAAGACGGGTCCCATTGGGCATGCCAGAAATTGTTGACAGCTTAAAATTGCACTAGGTCTTAGCCAATCAACAATGGGAAGTTTCAAGCTGTGGGATAATGCGGCTTGAAATGGCCTCCAGGTTTTAAAGAAGCTGGTCTCTTTTGTATTATGGGGTGTTGGGAAAAGGGGTAGGAGACTAAACATAAATGCAAAATGCAGGAATTGAAACCTAACTATGGTGATGCACCTGAGAGTAATCCTAATCCTAACCTAAGCATAAAGAAACTATTATATGATTCAATTACATTTAAGAGTAGATAGGTGCATCATTAATGTAAATGATTGGAATAACAAAAATAGAGGCTCACAACAGGGGAGTATTTTGCTGAGATATAGGAATTGTCAACAAAGGCATAGTGTTCAATCTTCTTAATAGAATCCTTTACTCACATAAGAGGCATAGAAGCCACACACAGTTATGTAGAGCTTTAGATTCTAGAAAATGAGACAAAAGCAAATAACATTTCCAATCACAACACTAGAAAATCTACAGCATAGACTGCTATGTAAATGACATAGGTAACACCAACCAAAGGCATGGAGCTTAAATTTCCTTAATTCATTCAGCCACATAAAGGGCACAAAAACATGCATGATTATATCAACCTTACAACTTTAGGAAATCAAGACAAGAGCAAATGATATTACTGATCAAAATTACAAAAAATCTAAGACTACAGAATTCCCTCCCCTTTTTTATACTTTACAATCCTACTTATATAGCCTTGGATGCATTATTTGATCATCCCCTTTCCTATGCAATTTCACTCCATCCTTCACTCGCTGGGGACAAATTAGATGGTGTATTCAATGCCTTGGATGCATTCTAGTCTTATCAAGAATTGCCCTAACTATGGCATGGCAATCCATGTCTAGTACCTTTATTCGCACCTAAAATTCCTCATTCCATCAATTCTCTAGCCGCTCAACTATCTACTCTACTTTTGCTTTTAACAGAAAAATAGACGGCATCTTCAATGCTTTTAATCCCTCGAAAATCTACTCGATGTAGTATTTTAACTACTGAGAATAACTTCCACCAAACTTCCCTCGACTTTCACTATAATAGGTAGATGGGCACTTAGCCAATTTATGAAAACTCTTCCCTTTTGACTAAGAGGCATCAGAGGGTGACACTTAGCCACTTTCACTTTTCTTTATATTTCATTGAGGAAAACTTTGCCTTCAACAATTGTCACAGCTTACTTCCTCGATACTTTACAGCGTTATTTAAAAAAAACTCAGTGCATTCTTTACCTTGCCAACCCTTAAGAAAGGATGGATGCACATGGCAGTCTTCATTTATTAACACTCAGCACTTCCTTACTCTTTTGAAATATCATCTGGGACCCACCATGATCTTCATTTCACAATTAGGTTCGAAGGTGGTCTCTCAGAAGTTGACACGTGGTGACCTCTGCTGCTCCTGGGAAGAAACGTGGCATCTTCCACTTCTCCTTCTGGGGGTATATGGTGCCTTTTGCTTTCTTTGGGGATGGAATAGAGAGGGACTTAGATGGTGACACTTGGTAGCTTCCACTACACTTTGACACTTAAACAAAATGAAATGACGCCTTTATGCACTGAATGAAAGCGTTGGACCAAAAACCCCTGGATGCTGACACATGGTGGCTTCCACTCTCTGTGTCACTTGGCTCATTGAAATTATTTTTCAAAAGGTGGAATGAAACATGGGTGTCTCTATGTTATGTGGATGCTAACACATGGTGCATTCTACTCTACTGCTACTGGGTACATCACATGATCTGTGGTTTTCTGGAAAGCTACAAAAAGGGTCCTCAGAAGTTGCCAGCTATCCATCTTCATCACCAAAAAAGTGACACCTGGCTGCTTCTACTTGAATCCAATACTTAGGCCAAAATTGAAGTAAAAATAATTAAAAGGGAAAAAGGGGAATTGTGTCTTGAAGATGACACTTGGTAGCTTCTGCTGCACCTCAACACTTAGGCAAAATGAACCTGGCCTCTGCTCCAAAACTCTACAGCTCATCGAAGATGCACATGAACAAAAATTGTAGTGCTTGAACCAAAAATAAATTAAATATAGTGTAGAGTAGGAAATTACTCTACAATGACTTTTGAAGGGA
The DNA here is from genome assembly GCA_037957365.1 of Torreya grandis. Taxonomy (NCBI): domain Eukaryota; kingdom Viridiplantae; phylum Streptophyta; class Pinopsida; order Cupressales; family Taxaceae; genus Torreya; species Torreya grandis. The sequence continues at coordinate 1,217,654 of JARHVA010003999.1, forward strand.
CCATTTCTTAGGAATAAGGGGTTTAGTACTCTTGTAGACTCAGTTTTCTTAGGTGCCATAGTTTGATGCTTTTATGAAATAGGGTTTTGATAGTCACTTGCTCTACCAAACCAGTTAAAAATAAAGCATAAACTAAATACCAACTCTTATGAAGAGAGTGATGAGGTAGACTTACTTGGTTAGAATATGGTTTAAGTGTTCACATAGATCTTAAATTCACCATCTACAATCACCACTAAATTTTCTTGAATTATGAAATACAAAGAAATTTCAAATTTTATTTTGCTACGAAGTTTATCATTTTTCCATTACTCTAGTTCATGCCATAAAATTGATAAATCTTTGCATTTAATTTTTTCAAACATAGACTATTTATTTGGTCCAATCTAATGGATGGGTGGGCACTTCAATTATAGGCATCAATGATAAATATTATGGGGTGTTGATATAGTCATTTCAGTATTTAATACTTTAGTGCATCACTGCAAGACCTATTTAGATCTATCATAGGTCTATGGGAGTTTGCAGATGGTTATACCACATCTTTCACCACTTACCACCACCTTACAAGCCTTAATACACATCATCATGGAAGGTGGGATACATTTTATCCCTTATACCTCATACTACGTTACTACCAACCTTTGATTTGACCATCATATGACCACAGGATCCTTTGGCATCCCTTCACTATTTATAATATCACCATAAGCATTAGATTTTACTATGGTGAGATCATGGGACATACTTTATATAACTTTTACTACTTATCACTAGCTTGCAAGACCATCTCTAAAGCACAAAAACATATAGAAATAACATATATCGCATAGAGTGTTACATAAAATTTATGTAAAAAATCTAACCCTAGAAATGTGTAATTATAGGTGTGATTATTGTTACTCTAACATTTGGATTTGGTAGGAGATGGTTGTCATGATCATAAAAAATGCTCCTAATAGAGTTTTTGAGTAGATAATTCATTTTTTATGATTCATATGTACCTTATATAGCTAAATTTTTGACCTAGAGTGTCAAATAAAATATATGAAAAATCTAAAGTATAGATTCTAGAGAGTTGATATCTCTAATTATGTATATTAGGGTTTGGGTAGCTAATTTCCATTGATTGACCCTTTAATAGTGAGACACTATGTGATAGAATAATAAAATTGATGAGAATATTGAAATAACAAATTATGTGTTTCATATATTACGGATATGTTCAAATTTAAGTGTGTAATTGATAATTCTTATGTGTGAAATGAGTCACAACACTTATCTATTTATAAGTGACTTTGAATTCAAGTTTGATAATTTTAATAGATGACAAATGATCATAAAATAAGGCCATGAAATGTTATGAGATTATACGCTATTATACCAAAAACATAAAATAACGTAATAATTGTTACGAAACTTTAAAAAGGTGGTCTCAACATTTAAAAATAATCACAATACTAATATAATTCAATTTAAAAAATTAAGTATACATATAGAAATATAAATAAAACTTAAAGAACCATTTTAAAATACCCTAAACTAGCCCCACCCAATCCACCAATCCCCAATTAAATATAGTTTCCAAGTTTATTTCATAAAATTCCAATCAAAGGTCATTCATCCAACTCATATAAAGTTTTAGTAACATTAAGATACCTTACCATACATACATAATATTTATTAAAATAACAATTTACCCTTATCACCATACCACCATTTATCTTCATGTCTATCATTGGGCTACATTGAACCTTTACTATTTGATCTTACCACATCACTACATGTCAACATTTTGTTTATCACAGGGTCATGGTGAAATATTATATGCTACTAAAACTCTTTCCAATAGCCCACCAATTACTTTTGAGACCTCCATGGGGCTGTAGTAACTATTCTTTGTATACCACAACACCGCAAGTGAAGTTCCTACAAGTTGCATGGAAGTGGTAACTATCTTTTTACTTCATTTAGTTCTCATACACCCACCAAAGCTATTTGAATGTATCATGAGGATATGATAAGAGACAAAAAACACATCAATGATCAAGATAAAAATATCTTTCACATAGACATGATATGGGATGCTTATGAATTACTCTTAGAATAATTGTAAAAATAATATGGACTCCTAGGATGAATTTTATGAATTTTGGAAAAAATGACTTAAAGAAATGTGGTCTCATGGTGATGGAATGCCATGATGAATTCCATGACAAGTGAATTTTTATGGATTGTCATGGCATTACAACAACATGAGACCATATTTCTTTGAGGCATTTTTTTAACCAGTTCACTACCTTGTCTATGCTATTGCTTACTACTATGCTTTGATGACTTTTTCCAAGCATCCATAGCTTGTTCAAATGCACTTGTTTTAGGATTTTAGCCATAGCAACAAGGTAGTGAAATATTTGATAAAATGATTTGGTACACATGTATGAAAAATGTGGTATCATAGACAAGGTAGTGAATTGTTTGAAAAAATACCTCAAAGAAATGTGGTCTCATGGAATGTTGTGACAAGCAAATGCAATTGATAGCTACTCTTAGTTATTAGTTATGCAATGTGAAGTAATTTCATAACTATTTAGGTTGACTTTGTAAAAACTATATTATAATTGAATTTTTTTCATCTATTAGCATCTAGTTATTAGTTATGAAATGTGAAGTAATGCTTTGAGTTTGAAAGATGTACAATGTAAAGTAATCAACAATTTGAATATAAACTATAAAAATCTATTTTTTACAATTCATTAGTTAAACTCTCTATTTTATTTTCTCTCTATAACTCTATTGATATTTAAATTCCTTTCAATTAAATAAATGTTTTTTGTCTCTTAGTCTACAATTTTTTATATTTTTTTAAAAATCTAATTTTTTTTTATATTTTTAAAAAATCTTGAACTTTTAGTTTGACAATTTTTTTCCCAAAAAGATTTTTGTTGATATGTGTAGAACATTATAGATAGATCAATTTCAAAGGTTGAATATATATCAATGACATGCATTTGATGAGAGAGTAGATGATGAGAGGGACATGGACAAATATACGTGTCCACATAATGACTGTCTTGGTAGAAAGGTCAGAAAAAGAAATTTGATTTATCAACATATGATAAGATATGTACATATTGGTATAAACCCTTGGGATTAAAATTATTATGAAGATATGATAGAATTTCAAAGTGTGAGAGATGAAGAGGAAACAAACATAGATGACGTGGCACCAAACATAGATGAAGAGGCAACAATGTTAGACAAAGGGTTTGAAGTTGATAAAATTTTGAATGAGGGTATAAGCATTGATTGGGATAAGTTGATGGAGGATAATTTAAAGCCTATGTATGATAATTTCAAGTTAATTCATTTGACAATAATCCTTTAAATTCTTAACTTGTAAGTGGTGTTTAGTTGGACAAATGAGTGTAGATTAGTTATTGGCATTATTAAGTTCATTGTTACAACCTAACTCCATATTTACAACAAAACAAAGTCAATGTGAAAAGCAAATCACTAAGCTAGGCTTAGGGTATGAAAATATTCACATATGTGTGAGTGGTTATGTATTATTTCACAATATTCTTGCAAGTGAGAGTGAATATCTGAAATGCCATAAAGCTAGGTATAGACAAGGGTTGAAATCAATTGTGGTTCTTAGAAAGGTTCTTCACCACTTTTTGATAATCCCATGATTACTCCAAATGTATAGGTGCAAAGACATTGTTGAACTTATGCAATGGCATGCCTAAAATAAGATAACTGATGGAAAATAATGACATGTGCCTGATTCTAAGATGTGGATGGAATTTGATAATAAATGGCCTAATTTTTCTCAAGATCCTAATAATATATGGTTGGGTTTGGCTCTAGATGGGGTGAACCCATTCTTAGATAAAAGTAATAAATGGTCAACTTGGCCATTGTCTTTAATAAATTATAAGTTGCATCCATGGTTAGTAACTGAACCATTTTTATTAATGATATCATTGATTATACAAGAAAGAAAAGTGTGACTTTAGATATAATTGATGCTTATCTAGAGCCATTATATGATTATCTAATGGAATTGTGGAAAGGAATTGAAGCAATTCAATCTTTAAGGGATGGTCATTCAATCAAATTCACTTTAATATCTTCCTTATTATTTATGATTCATGATATTCTTGCATATGGTACATTGTCTGGTCTCAGTGTTCATGGATACCATGGATATCCTGCTTAAAACTTTAAGGATTTTGTGATGCACTCAAGAAGTTTATGTAAGTGTATTTATTGTGGACATCATGTTTACCTTAAAATGGATCATCCATATCATTGACGAAAAACACATTTCAATGGTCAAAAAGAGAATCATGAGGCACCATTATTAATACAAGTGATTACATTATTGAGAATGCACAAAAAAGAATGGCATTTATTGAAAATGATGGGATTGATGATAGTAGATATGATCCATGTAATGAAAGTGATGTAAAATGTTCATGCATATCCTATAAGTTACCATACTTTAAGGATATATCTATTAGGCATACTTTTTACTTTATGCATACTAAGAAAAATATAGCCTATTCTATTATAGAAACTCTTGTTGGTGATTTTGATACTATTTCATCACGTGAATACTTTTGACAACTAAAGATTCATCAAAATATTGGGTTTAAAAATGTGATAATGAAAAATATATAAAACCTAGTGTTCTTTATGTCTGGACAAAGGAACAATGTGCATAATTCTTACAGTTGATGTCTCAGACTCACTTTCCCACTATATATGTAAGTGTAGTATTAGAAGCCAAACTAACATTAATGGCTTAAGAGGCCTCAAGAACCATGACTATCATGTCATAATTGAGAATATTTTACCTATTGTGGTAAATATAGAAATTTTGGCAAAGGGGCCAAGATTGGCAATTATAAGATTGGGCCTAATATTAAAGAAAATGAGTTTACATGCATTAGATCCTTCAAACTTTGATAGTTTGAGGGAGGAGGTTATTGAAGTCCTTTGTCTATTGGAATGGTAATTTACACTAACAATATTTAAAATTTATATGCATTTTTTGATACATCTAAAATATGAACTAGAGCATTGTGGCCCAGTAAGAACAATATGGATGCATCTTATAGAATGATATATAAATGTTTTGAAAAAAAAAATCATAGTAGGGAAAAACTGGAAGGCAACATGTCTGAGGGATATTCAATGTAAGAGGCCATGGGATTTTGTATAGAATATATGAATTATCTTAAAGATATCAATCAATGTGTATGGGATGATGAAAAAGATGAGAGAGTTGTAGGTGAAGTATTAGAAGGCAATGGATGTCACTTCAAGCTATCACGTCAAGAAAGAACTATGATACATGCATATATTCTTCAAAACACATGTTCATTCGATAAGTGGTGTAGTTAAAAAAATTTACACAATAATTTATTTAATCAATTACATTTACACATTTATATTATTAATCTTACTATTTTTACGTTAATATTCTATGTAGAAAATATGAAGAAGAGAGTCAAGCTTGGATGTAACATCAACCTCAAAAGTGTAGACATCATGATTTGATTAGAGCTGATTCTTTTCCAAAATTTGAAGAATGGTTTGCTAATGTAGTCAATGATGCAAAAGAAGAATCTCAAGACATAAAAATGGATGAATGTGAGCTTTCACAATCTCCACATTTATGGGTTATGCATTTTAGTGGAATGTTGGCCTATGGTAGTCATTTAAGAGTGGAATAACAAGACAAAGGAAAGATAAATTGTGATTGTGTTGTTAGTGTTGAATTTATTCACAAAATTGAGAATAAATTTTATGTTGGATTCATCCAAGAAATTATTCAAGTGGATTTTGGTGAAAATAGTCCTATATTATTAAAATGTAAGTGGATCTGACCATTCATAGTACAATTTGATGAGTATGGATTTGTATGCATAAATATATGACATTTTTATCATAGACAAATGAGCCATATGTTTCCCCTCTTCAAATGAACCAATAATTTATAATTGATGATGTAATAATCCTAGGATGGTTATATGTCACTCAAATAGAGTCTCATTCCAAATGAAAATTCATGTAAGTTATTGATATAATGTATGATGGCCAATATGTTAATTTACAAGAAACATTCAAAGAAGGGAATGAAGATGATGATGGAGTGTTTGAAGAAGATATTTTGATTGCCAATGAATATATTGGGAGAGATAAAGTATTTCATGTCACAAATGAGGATGAGGAAGAAAATAAAGTACTTGTAGACATGAGTGATCGGGATTCATAAGTGTCAATATCCAGTTGAAATAAGGGACAATCATATTGATAGTCTGATACCTATAATTGTAAACATCTTCTTGGTTTTTAACTGCAAATTATTTTTAATCTCTAAACTAAAATCTATTTTAAGTTTCCATTTTAACTTATGAAATCAATAAATTTTTAATGATTCAAGTTGTTGATTTATACATTATTATTTATTTAGACTTCAAGAAATGAGGAAAAGGACTGCAAGGTGAAAACTATTTGATGATAGTGATTATAATGTTTGAATTTCATTAACATATTATGAGTGCTTTCATAGATAAAAAGTGACAAAGAATAATGAATATTTATTGTGTCTTGGTTTGATAAACAAGCAAGTTGTAAATCCACTAAGTAGTATATTATTTGTTCAATAGTGCTTAATAAAATTTTATAGGCAAGAGATTTATGTATATAAGACATAATATGATTTTTTTTGTTTTATAGGCAAGAAAAAGAGTTAAAAAAAATGGATAGAAAAAACAAAAGGAAAGAAAAGATACAATGTTGCCATCTCATAGAAGCCAATGCATTTATGATTCAACAAATGCAGTTGGTGAAAAGAATAGTTGTGATGATGTACAACTTGATATAGCATATGATGATGTGCATCTGGATATAACACATGGTGATGTGTAGCTTGATATAGCACATGGTGATGTGAAACATCATGAATATCTCATATCATAAAGTCTAAGAGAGATTATTGAAAAAATTAGAGCAAAGGAACAACAGGTCTATAGATGATTTATTCAACATTAAAGGATGTGTTTGAAGTGAAATATATGGAAACCAATTCTGATCTACCTACTCATGCCACACTTGATGTGGCCAAGGTGCATGAAGCTCTGGTTAATGAAAGTCATGAAGAGAGGCTGCTTACATCTATTGTGCCTCATAATGCACTTGTTGCATCTAGAAATTTTGATGGAACTAGTGGATCAATAAAAAATAATGGTATGGTTTAATATAAGATGTGTCTACTTTTGTCAAAAGACAAATACTGAGTCAATATTTGTATATATCCATAGAGAGGAATGAAAAATAAATAAAATTAGAAGGTAAGAATCCATTCCTGGTTGAGGTATCGAGAGATGGTGAGCCCATTGGGCCAAATGCTGCAAACTTGGCCTCTGAGTTGGGTGTAAGATGTAGGGGCCATTTGGATATTTGAAAATCAAGTTTTGCAAAGCAAGATCTATGAAATATGGAAAATTCTTTTGTGACTACTGGTGGACAAATATCTAGAAAATATTACAAGCAAAAGATGAGAATTTTGATGAATAATTTTAGATACAATTACAGAAAAACAATCATGGAGGGAAAAGAGAGGTTAGACTCCAATCTATCCTACTTTTGTCAAAAGAAAAATATTTAGTCAAGATTTGTATATATCCATAGAGAGGAATGAAAAATAAATAAAATTAGAAGGTAAGAATCCATTCCTGGTTGAGGTATCGAGAGATGGTGAGCCCATTGGGCCAAATGCTGCAAACTTGGCCTCTGAGTTGGGTGTAAGATGTAGGGCCCATTTGGATATTTGAAAATCAAGTTTTGCAAAGCAAGATCTATGAAATATGGAAAATTTTATACAAAAAATGGAAAAAAATTTTGAGACTACTGGTGGACAAATATCTAGAAAATATTGCAAGCAAAAGATGAGAATTTTGATGAATAATTTTAGATACAATTATAGAAAAACAATCATGGAGGGAAAAGAGAGGTTAGACTCCAATCTATCTCCCAAATAGTGGGAGGCATTGAAAGAAATTATGGATTCCAAATAATATTTTATAAAGAGTAACAGAGGCAAGAGAATAAAAGATAATGTGAGGGCTAGATATACATTTGGTCAAGGTGCGTTGCAAGACAAAATAGACAAATTTATAGTAAGTGTATGGCTTTTTGGTTCAATTTACATTGTGTTATTTATTTCATTTTTTTATTGAATCAACTATATGTTGAAATTGGGATTGTATTTTAGGTGGAAAATAGTAATAGAGAAGTAGGTGCAAAAGATATTGTCAATTATATGGTAGCCTAGACTGACCTAGTAAATCTAAGAGTGGGATGAAGTGGAAATCTAGTTTATCAATAGAGATTTTATAACCATCTATTAAATGCCTAGTAGGAGCTTCTTTAGATCATGTCAACTCAAATCAAGGGTACCAACAGGTAATGAATTATATATTCAGTCTCACTCAACATGTTTCATAGTTGGTTGCCTATGTTAACCCTATAATTTTTGCATGGAATGAGCATAAATTCATGGATTCAATTGAGGTAAGAGGATCTATTGATCTCATTTCTTCTTCTTTTTAATTATCTATAAAAATGCCTCTTAATATGTAGATTATTGAAATCTAAACATAAGAGAATCCAACCCAGTTTATTTATTGTTGGAGTGATCCAAAAAAATGTTCTTTTGGATGAATTTATAGCTTGCATTCTTTACTTGACTATTGAATGCTTTGTATATTTTTTCATGATGGTTAAACCACATGCATAGAAATTTTATCAATGTAGTAGGAAAACAAAAATGCCTTCATGATGTCAATAGAGCTGCTGATATTGATAGTGATCATGATGAACTAGATAGAAGAATGTGTAGCACAATCATCATAGTTATGTTGAATTAGTTGAGGTAGTTATATTTCCCAATGTTTTGTCATTCTTCATGCTTAAAATGTTCTTTTAAATTAATAGAGTTTAATTTGCTATTAACTATTTCCAAAATACTTGCTTCAATCTTGTTTTGGAGGGATTTGAGACTCATTTCATTGTCTTGGAACAATATTCTATTTTGTCCTTCTAGAATTCTTATATTATAATTATGGGACTTATCAACAATAAACAATGATAAGTAGAATGTCTTTTGATATTGGTCCAATATTGAAACAAAGTCAGTATATTATTGGGAAGGGTGTTCTTCCATCCTAGCTTCGTGTATAACCACCTCTATCATTCAAAAGAGAATTGACAACTAAAACCTTTTCCCTTTGAATCACTTCAACTCTGCCATATCCTAAATTTCCATCAACACCTTGTGAATCCCCTTTCCTTAGGTTGTCATTTTCTTCCCAAAGAACCCAAAATTGATTCAAATATCCTCTACAACTCTGTATGTGACTATTAACCAGCTCTATTTTTATAATATAATGTGTGTTTTATATCTCAATATAGAGTGTATTTTATTTATTTTTCAAAAAAATTATTGATAAACTCTAAGAAGGTGATAAAGTCCAGGGGTTGGATCTATTTGATGGTGTTGTGGGCATTGGGCAGATTCACTCACTATCTATTGTACATGGAATCAAATTAAAAAGAATAAGAGATGCACATGTAAATATTTTAAAGGTCACAAGTAACATACCCCTTACTTATGAAGACAAAATAAATAGAGCTATCCATCTAAAAGATTAATAAGGGACCTTCACACAGAGGTCACTAAAATATTTTTAAAAAATGACATAGTTGATGTTTATCATGTACTAGCTATTAGACAGCTTGGCCCACTACTTTATGCAATAGTTTGAATGTGTTGTTTAGGGATATTATTAGTTTTTTTTTGTCTCTTTTAGAATTGTATAAGAAAAAAAGGCATTGTAACTCAGTTTTCTCGGTCACAGCATTGAGAAACACACTTTGTATTAAGACATTTTTCAAAGCAAAGACACATATTTTTGTTTTGTATATGTTGTAAGAATACCTTTTCTCACTTAAATTTTAGAATTTTACCTTCTTAATAGTTGTTTCATTATATGAAAATGAATGATTGATTATGCTTTTTTGTGTTTTATGTCATATGTTTTGAAGTCTCATCATTATGTCATATGTTTGGTGGCACCTGTATCTAATACCCAAACATTTATTAATTCATCCTAAGTTTCAAATTAGAGTAAGATATATTCCCTAATGTTGTAAATGTTGATTCATGAGAAATAATCATGGATTCAAAATATTCATGCTCTACATATTAAATAGAATAAAATTTATGCATTTTATGTGGTTTATGAATAAAATTAAGGATCACTGCCATACAACATGGGCCAATTAAAATTATCATGGCCACATGAATCTAGGACTATTGTTAGTGTTGTAATTGGAGGTGACTTAAGAAATATGCAACCTAATTGGAATTACCTTTCTTGTACTTAATATTATGACTTAAAGTTTTTCATACTCTTGTTAGCTATAACTTAATGAAGAAGTTAATGGAGTCTAAATTAGTATGGTATGTGATAAATCTAAAATAGGAGTCTAAAATTTGACATATCTCTACATTTTTTAGATAGATATATTTAAAATATATGTACTACTACTTATGAATATAATGGAATTTGAAAAGATACCCCTGACTATAGAATGTAACAAGTAAAATAGTTTAATGGGTGTCTATAATCATCATTTTTAATCCATATTAAAGGTTTTCTAAATTATTATTTCAAGAAGTGAGCATTTAAAATTACATCGATTATATATTTTTGATATTATAAGTTTGAAAATATGGTGAAGAACCCAAGTACAAAAATCCCAAGGGATCAAAAAATATGCTAATGGCCACTAACAGCCAAAAAACAATGGATAAACAAAAGCAAAATAGGAAATAATAAATAGACTTAAGATTAACCATAACAAAAACACTAGTTTTTTAGCAAATTTTTCCAATCTTCTTTGAGAAACTTGAGATGGTCCTCCATGTAAGAAATTTTTACTTTTATATATTTATCTTCTTTCATGAGGTCTTACATAATTAATAGCGAAGATACCACATGATGGATAACTTTCAAGTAAATAGTGGTTAGCACCTTCATTTCATTCTGAAGGGAGCTCAAATGCTTCTTCACTTCCTTCAACCCCCTTTCAATCTGGCTCTCTTCTTAACTAGTATCCATGAAATACTCCTTGTTAGAATCATAAGTGGAGTCATTCAGTTCCTCAAAATAATTAGTTCCCTCCTCTAATTATTGATCAAGATTGGGTTTATCTTTTAATTTACCTACTTTTTACCCCAGATCTAAGGTAGAGGGATCATCCACAGTATTTACCAATGAAAATTTTCCTCCTATTAGTCTCTTAGATCTCCTGATATTCATCTTTCTTTCTGTATAGCTCCAAAATTTAAAACTATACCCTTCTTCTGTAGCCTCCTCACCTTGCACCTTGGCCTCCAGGTGATCTTTGTCATTGGCCAAATTTTGAGGCTCCACCCCCACCACTTTCTTGCTTTTATTCTTTCCCTGAGTGATATTCTTAGAATTGATCTGAACAATTGATTTCCTAATTTTATTATGAAAAAAGGAAGGGCATTTTTAAGTTCCCATAGCCCTTCAAGAGCTAGAGGGTGAGAAGGGTCAATGGATTTGGAAGTAAAAACTATAAAGGAGGGATAACTAGAGCCCAGTTGGAGAGGCAAAAATCTTTCAAACTTAGGGGATAGGTTTGAAGAGGGGGGATCAATGTTCTTGAAAAAGGGTAGGGAACCATAGGGACCCAGGGAACTAAATTTAACTCTCATGGGAATGTGATATTCATCAGGGATACTATCACTAAGTTTAACTAAATTTAACTCTCAGGGGAATGTGATATGATCATTTATATGTATAGTTTTTAGTAGTTTTTTTAATCATATATTGTTGTTTCTATACTAGTGATAGGAGCCTTGGTACTTCAAACCCTCTACAAGGTTATGATGTAGATATAATCATCAATTTGGATAACTACAGATAGTTATAAGAGGTGATGCTCACACTACTCAATAGATATAATGAAGATGTCATTTATATTTCATATGATGTTAAGATCTTCATCAACATTATAACCATGGTGAGAGAAACAAGACTTATAGCTCAAGGTAAATATATTTTGTCTTATAAAACTAATCCTCCACCCCTTCATTTAGATATAAAATAAAAGTATAGTAGGGAATCCAATGTTTTTCCTATTGATATTATATATTAAATATTCGTGTGCATTATTTTTAAGTGCATCACCAAATGGTTTTGGTAGACTGCTAAGAGTGCACAATATATGACAAAAGGGGTCATTAGTTTTTCCTACCATATGATTAAAATGCATGATAACTTTAATGGGACTAAATTTTTAGCCTCAAATCTTATGAATAACATCATAAGTTTTTGAGTGTCAATTCTTGGTCATCCTACTCTATTTTAGCCAGTAGAAGTAACTAGAGGGCCTAATGAATCCAAATTATTAATTTTGGCCCACAACCACATTTTATAACCTCATTTATACCAAGATATGGTATTAATATGGTTATTTGGTGATATTTAATTCATATAGGATTGAAATCCAAGCCTTGATCATCTTTCACCCCAAATTACCTAAAGATGTTTTGAAGTATCTAAGATAACATGCATTTATCACAAAGTTGTATGATGGAATCCACATCATGATGTACAAGTTACCTAAGGTAAAAATAACTCCATTTCCATTCTTCATCACCATGTATTATTCTAAGGTATAATTATTTGATATAAATCCCTAGTTTATTTATAGGTATAAACTTTTTGAACTATACCTCCAAGTGCACAACCTTTGCCTATAAAGGCACAGGCTGAATTATAGGTACGACCAAAGAGATAAATGCTACATCAAAAGCTAATAAGGGAAATAAAAATGAAATAACATGTTTACATTCACCACCCCCACTAACTAAGAGTACACATAACAATATAATGTGAGACCTTACAAAGTTAGGTGTAGATGAATAGGAAGTATTGCAATCAATGCTTAGAGACATAGGAAATGAGGTATATGATTAAGAAAAAATAAATAATTATTCTTTTGGAAGATATTATGTACCTCTCAAGTGCATAACTAGGTGTGACTAGAAATTTGGGTTGATAGTACCCAACCTCCTTTTTATATCATAATAGACATTGTGGGGTAGGAGGTGGTGCATTGATGACTTTAAGTTGAGATTTTTCACATAGATAGAGTTTTAGGATCTTCTACTACATAGGGAGCACACTCCCCATTATATGAAAGACCACCACCATAAATAGTGTGCATGCCAAAGACCCATTCTATGTCTAGGGTATCTCCATAAATCTAGGAATGGATTATTACTTTTATAGATATAATGGTAGAGGTAGACACATAGAAGGTCCAAGGTCTTGAGAAAAAATCTTAAGAGATTTATTGGGCTTATAAGTGAGTGATTAAGAGCCTCATGCCTCCACCCTATTCTAGATAGAATAATCCAACACAAAGAGTCATTGTGGTTTAATTGACATCATCATCATAATCATAGTCACCACTTGATTCACTAACTCTTATATAGGATACAGAAGAGGAAACTCCACCACATCCTGAGCACCTCACCAAACAAGTACAAATAATATCATAATAGCAATATTCCATGGTGTATTAAGAAAAATTAAAGGTGCATTAGGTGGATATGAAGAAGACTAAAAATGTAGAAAGGAATTAGAATAAGGAAGAGGTAAAGAGTAAGGATACCAAGGAGAAAGAATAATATAAGTAACAAGAAGAAGAGGATGAACGTAGGAAAAAGGTTAAGGAAGTTGAAATAGAAAAGAAAAGGACTGAATAAGTGGAGGTGAATAATAAAACATAAGAATTATTGAAAAAGTATAAAGAAAAAGAGAATCAATAAATGTAGGTAGTGAAATAGATGAAATATGAATCATAAATAGTTGTAAAGGCTCAATAAGATTAAAATAATAAATAATAATTTCACACCTAGGAGGATCAAGCCAAGAGGTAGGATGAGGATAAATATGAAAGCCAAGGCTAAGGAAAAATCTAAAGTTAAGTTTGATGAAAAATCAAAATCCAAGGCACAAGTAGAGCACATAACACAACCATAAGCCAAAATGAAGCAAGTAGTAGATATGACCAAGACGGTGGGAATAACCAAGACCCAAAAACAATTTTCAATATCTCAAGGATTGGAATCTATTTAATGGGTGTGTAAAAAGAGGCATCTCAACATGGGCCCAAATCTATAGCCAATGGCTATGGGATGCCACCACATCATCAACATGTCACATAAAAGTTTCTCTTCCCATGACATAGACCAATAAGGCACCTATTGTGGCTATGAATTCCACTTTAACTCTGGCTGAAATAGTTCACAAAGCATCTCTTGATTTTTCCTAGATTTTGAAGATGAACTAGACTTCAACAGTCAATTATGCATAAAGATTAATCCTTAGACAAATAAGTCTCAAAAATTTGGAAGGAAAACATATATCTACTCCTTTAGTTCACTAATACATGTCAACCCATTTATAAAACTTTCCCTACATTGGTCACCCAAGTCTTGGGTAACTAAGTGATGTCAGAAGAGAAGTAATTACTAGCCCTATTTTTGTAGCTAAAAAAGGATTAGCTTATTGTTCATAATCTACAACTACTTCACACTCTTAAGGATAGAATATCAAAGTGGATATGGAGATACTTTTTGAATTCTTGTAATAATATAAACAAGTCTCAAATATAGCTATGGTTCAATGTAATCATATGACATAAGGTATGCTTGATTAGAATAAATAATTCACTAATTCATTATTTGAGGCTAGATCAAAGTTTGATAAGGTGGAAAAAGTGAAAGCAGTGATGGAAGATCATCTAAATACCTATGTAATAATGGGAATTTCACTCAAATATTTGCTTGAATTACATTATAGTGTCAAACAGAAGCTATAGACATGGAAAAATGAGATTCTATGAATCACATTTATCGTTCAAACACATAAGCATGAAAAATGGTTTTAGGATCTATCCAAAGATATCTAGCTCAAAAATTTCAAAAATTAGGGCACTCATCACCATCAAATAAGATGAACATATTTATAATATGATGGCATCCCAAGTCCTACTATGAAAAATTCTCACTATGGTTTAGTCAGTTCTCACTAACTAGAAAATGTTCAAATATGATTTATCACATATGGATAGCTTCATCACACAACTTATTGAATCCATAGGTCATTCCCCATAACCAGATATAAAAGGTGTTCCATAATAGGAATAAGGACATGATTTCACATCCAATAATACAAAAATATAAATTAACTACACTACTATGTTTTGTATCATTAACTTCTTATTGTACATGTCAATCAAAACTAACATCACAATACCTACTAGATTAATCAATGTAGATCATGCCACCACCTTCTTAGTAGGTATTTCACATACTTAAAAATTTTAAATTTTGAATAATTTCTTCACACTTTAGTAGGATGGCCTTGAACATTAGGAGTGGGGCCAGGTTAGTTGAAAACTCATACAGGGTGACCACATGGTTAAGATAGTCTATTAAAAACCTACCAGGGCAATACACTATTATGCTACTTATTTGAAGACCTAAAAGGGAAGGTAAGTAGTGTATAAGGGGTGAAAATTGGTAAATTACACCTTGAAAAATTACCACAACTTCTATTTTTGGTTCATTTCCTTAGTGTAGTCAAAGTTTCTAGCTTCAGCATAGGGAACACTTTCTACAACTTTGTCGTAGGACAAGAAAACTATATAAGTCTAGGAAAATTTTGGGAGTAGAATAGGGATATAAAAATCATAGAGGTAATTGGTAGAAATGTGTGTGACTCACATTATTTTGTATTTTTTATCTCTTTTGGTATGTATTTGACACTTAGAAGAATAGCAATAGTCTACATAATATGAAGAGTCTTTCTTTTAGATGTAGCAAAAGACTAAAATATGAAGTGATAGTGCCTTGTAAAAAAACTATATATAATGATACATTATATTATAAAATGTTTCTAATGTGATAGAGATTAATATGAAGTTCTGAAATGGTTTCTCTTGAAGTGTTTTTATCATTGTTTAGTACGTAGTCAATGCTCTATTTTTTTGAACCTATTAATCATGTAGATTATTTGCATGTTATGTAACTATTAATTATACATTTCATGTATAAATATATTTAATTTAACTTTTAAATATCTAGGTTGAGTCTAATTTGTTGTCTATTGTATACTTCTATCACACTTCACATAGTTATCCATGTATTTGCATATTCTAATGGGTTTCTCAAGAACCTTTGCTAACAAATATACCAACACGGTTCTTCCATTATTTATCAAGATCTACCACACACAATTTATACTACCTACATTTCTCCCTTCTTGGATAAAATTATAGAGTTTGTGATGGTTTTTGACTACCTATTTGAGTTTATGGCTGCTATGTATGATCGTATGTTCAAGTTTTTGGTGCCTTTTCAATCCATGCAATGGATGTATTATCACTAATAATGATATCCTTGAGGATTATATCCTATTTCCATGGCATCTTTTTTATTCTTGATACTTTTCATCAACCTCACCCAATTAAAAATTAAGAGGGGTGGGGGGGGGGGGGGGGAGGGGGGAAGGGTGGAGGGTCGTGTGTATTTTGTTTTTTGGGTGAAATCCTTGAGATGCATTTCACTTTTTTTTGGTGGAAATTATATGATGTTGTGTTGAATTATTGGTGATATCCTTATGGCATGTATCTTTTCTAGAGTTGTTTTTTATTTTCAATGTGTATGGTTACCTCATCAGGCCTAGTGTTGGGACATATTTTAGAATATTAACCTATTTTTTTACATGGTACATAAGTTTCACTTAAGGTGGGTGTTGGATTAAATTTCCAATTACACCTTAGTGGTTGATTTTACTTAGGTTAATTTCACATGGTTTTCATATAATCCAATTTGGAAATGTAACCTACATTGAATTTCAAGTTGCACGCCAATATGGAATAAATGTAACCACATGTATTTATGACTGTATGCCAATTACATGAATTCATGACATCACTTTAGCTCTATAAATTTAGGTATTTCCCCCTCTCATTTATGGGTATAACAATGAAAGAGTGTGGTAGATTTCTTGTAATTGGATTTGTCTCATAGTGTGAATTATATCACCATGATATCACATTTTGTTTAGTGTAAGTTAGTCCTAGTTTATTGATCTGTTGATTAGATTATATCCCTTCTCAAATATGGTATTAGATTCATAGGATCAATAAACCAAGACTAATTCACATTGAACTAAATGTGATATGATAATGATATAATTTGCATTATGAGACAAATCAAATTACAACCAATCTATAAAAAAATGAGAGGGGGAGAGGCTTGCATCTATATATATTAAAGGACCACATAAATACATGTAGTTTGCATATAATCATAAATGTATGTGTTTTCCTAAATGAAAGTGATTTCATAAATTCCATATTTGTGTGCAACTTATATTATTAATGTGAGTTGCATTTCCAAATAGGATTATTAGAAAACTTAGGTAAATTAGCCAAAATAAACTTAACAAATAACATGTAATTAACCTTTTCCACCAACACCCCCCTACTTAAGTTAAACTTAGGGAGAGTGTACAAAAAAGAGGCTAAACCTATAAAATGGGTTATGGCACTAGGGTTTATAAGGTACCCATGTAAAATATTGTTTTATAGAAGATATGCTCCACAAGTATCTCACCTAGAAATAAGTACATCATAGTATATTTACCAAAAAATAGTGATATGTACCTCAAGCACCCCACCAAAAATTTTAGTACAAAACAAATCCCCCCTAGTGCTAAGTTGGGAAAGCTGGATGGAAAATATCAAGGCATAAAAACATGAAATGAACCTCAAAGATATCATTTTTGGTGCAAATAAATCCATCACATGGATTGTAAATATAATAAAAACTCAAACAAATTTTGGGGACACTAGAAATGATATGAAAAGGAGTACTTTATCTATCAAATAAACCATCACAAGAATTAAAATTTGCTCTAGGAAGGAAGCACTGCTAGGTATCATGACATGTATACATAAGATATATCTAAATAGATGAAGAACCATGGTATTATATTTTACACAATGAGTGCTGATGATACCATCAAAATTGATCATCAATCTATTCCAAATGAACATAAATGGTGGAATATGTCTACAAGTTATTTAATTCCATGTGTAAAAATGGTGTATGTAAGGAAAAATTTGGATAATATTTATGAATATCAATGATTTATCAATGTGTTAAGACTATTATTCCTAATAAAATAAGGCTCAGATTATCATTTCTTAATAAATGGAAATGTCTAAAAATCCTTACATAATTAATCTCAAGTTTTACATGATTGAGTGAGGTACCATGTCTCTCATGCCTAGTATAATCTAAATATGGCTTACAAATATATGTCTGAGTGAAGTTCCTAAACAAATCTCTAATGAAGAGCTCAAATCCTTAGATATAGTATGGTTGTGTTACTCAATTTATTCTATAAGTCTAAAGTGAACAAAAACTACTTTGAGATCATAAAAAATGGTCCTAAATAATAAGTAGAAGTACTTACTCAATATTCAATTCCATGACAAGCAATCTAATGAATAGGTTGGATGGAAAACATAATTCCTTATATGTGTTTTCCAATACCTCCATCATAATAACCCATGGTGCAAAGAATAAAAGGATCAAAACCATTATTATGATTATCAAATGAGGCAAACATATCAACATTGTGATCAGTATAAGTGTGGGTTGTTACAAAAGCAACTACTAGTTTAGGAGGATCATAATACGACTCATGCTCAAGAAGATAAAAATCTAGGAATGTGTCCAATGGATGCATGTCAGAATAAAAAATCATTACTAAATGTGGACAAAGAGTAGTATCTATGGGATTCACATGATTAGAGTGTTATTACAAGAGTGAAACATTTACTTGTAAAGTATGAATGAGTCATGTTATAAAAAAATTATGATGAGGAGTTTGTTTTTCACTTTGATGGACCTAATTTCATATAAAAACTTAACAATATTTTCCTAAAGTGAAGAAAATCAAAGAAGAGAATATCACTCTCAACATGCAAGTTAATATTTAATTTCATTAGTGTATCTATATTAAGTCATGAATTCATTTCATGCAATAGAATGAAAACAAACTAAGAACAAGGCCTTCAAGGAGACTTGACACAAACCAAAAGTGTGTCAAAATACAAACATAATGATAGAACATGAACCACAAAGGCACAAATATAGTAATAAGGTGCAATCCTCAAGAGTATCGTAAGTGTTTACTCAATCCCCCCACCCACACACACACACATAATATAGTTTTTGGCACTTTATAATGAGTGAAGCAACAAAATAATTTACCCTTAACTACTTATAATGATGTAGTTTATAAAAACAATCTCCCCTTTACAAATTGAATTAAAAATGGGAAATGGAAAAAATTATTTTTATGGATAATATGAATAAATTTTAGTTACAACTTAATATTTTATGATAAAAAAACTATGCATTTTCAAAAAAACATTACACCTAAAAATGTATCTTTAGTTCTTATCAATTTTGGTGATTTTTGACTTTGAAGAAAGCCTATGAAAATTTTAAAAAATCAAAATTTCAAGAAAAGCAAGAAGAATGTGAATATAACATGTGTAATAAGATGAAAACATACTTTCAATCCAAATATAATCACCTCCCACCTTCAAATGATATTTAATACATAATCAAAAAGGTACATGTATGCTTGACAAAATTCTCACCAATGAGGGGTCTAATAGAATGCAAAATAGACGGCATGAAGGCCAAAATATCTAAATGGGATATTGCCATGGAAAATTCACTAATTGGAAGGTATTTTTTTCAAGGGGTTTAACCACCTATCATATTTATCTCTTCCTTTATTCTTCATAAATTGGCTATAAAATACATTTTAAATGATCTTTAGTGTAAAAAATCACTTTGGGGGACTCAAACTTATGACTAGACACAACAACCAAATGCTTCATCAAAACAACTAACATACACAAATCCCACAAACCATTTCAAATATATTAATGGAAATTTTTTATGTAAAATAATCATGGTAAAGTATTTATCAACAATGATGACTTGTTGAGGTAGCCTAATGGTTGATAGATGGACGTGGTAGATATAAACATCGTATAGGTTGACAAAATAGGCTAGAGAACACTTCTCATAAAAACATATTTTAAAATGGTCAATATTGAAAAAATATACATCTTAAAAAATGTTTTATACAAGACATATATAAATCCCCTCAAAATTTTGTAAAAACTCTAAAGTTGTAAAATAATACACTTGAACCATCCTTCAAAATTCTCAAATTATGAAAAAACCCTCCAAATTATAGAACTACGTGTGTCCAAAATGCTCCAATCAACTTAAAATAATGAAGTTAGACCCATTAGCTCTGATAAAATGGAATAGAGTCTAATCACATGATCAATAAACCAATACTAACTCACACTTAACAAACTATGACAACATAACAATATAATTCACATTATGTGACAAATCATATTACAATCATTTTACCACACTCTCTCACTAGTTTCCCACAAATGAGAGTGGAAGACAATTGTATTTATAGAACTTGAAGGGCCTTGTAAATGCATGTATTTTACCTATAATCATAAATGGTTATGGTTTCATAAATTCCATATTGGTGTGCAACTTGGACTTTCATTAAAGTTACATTTATAAATAGGATTGTTGGTCCTAAGTAAACTTATCCACTAAGGTGTAATTATAAATTTATAGAGATAGGTATTCTTAATAACTATTTGAATACAAATGGGAAATATATTGAACCAAGTGTAGACACCTAATTTTGATAAAATTAATGTAATAATTGCATCTTTTTTACCCCTTCATACATTTAGTTCATTTTATTACATTAGGATCCTTTTAGTACACTTTTCCTCCAAATTGTACCCTTATTTGTCTTGTGTCATCCACTTCTTTTTATGAACACCTTCAAATGTGATATTTATCTCCTTAGGATCTACCTAGTCAACCTACCACTTATCTTGATCTATGTTTCATAGTCTTCTTCAAAGTGACCCTTTTCTTAGTCATCCAAAAAGTGGTCTGAGAACTTTAGAATGTACTCTAAAATAAATCATGTGTCTTATGCCTCCATTTTGCCACCAACCCTTATTTGTATGCTTTAATTTTCAACATTAACTTATTTCCATGGTCAACCCATGCAATAATGTGTCCCACTTTGAATTAAAAAGTGTATTCATATTAAAAATTAATTTATGATCTCCTATCAACCAAGTTGCTGAGCCAAAAAATTAAGTCTTTCTATCTCACACTTGTCTAAGATCTTTTACATTGATTATTTTATTCCCTCATAATCTATTAAAGTTTGTTTGTTGGATAATTTTAATAAATTAATGTTACACTTAGGTGAATATAACATTATAGATTATATTAGGGAGGTGGAGTCTTCTATCATTTGGGTGAGGTCACTCACATGCATGAGACCTACATTGAGCCTTGTTTCACACTTGTATGTATTTGCATCCAAAAAATGGGGAGAAACCAATTTATTTTACACATATTCCATTATATTGGATGTTTTTTAAGTTTTGATATGTAACTAGGATTATATTGAAGGAGAATAAGTCCATCTAACTGTGTGTATTTATTCTACCTATTAGAGACATGAGTCTATAATTTTACTACTAACTAAGGGTGTCATAATTTTGTGTATCCTATGGATGTATAAATCCATTTTCATCCATTCCTAACCAATTTTATCACATATTGTCATATTTTTATTCTAAAATTGGTCACTTTCACTTTTGTAGCTAGTTCAAAATTAGTCATCATCAAATATCACTACCATCTTTCTTGGGGTTCCTTGGCATTGTTCTAACACTTATTTATTACATTTTAAGTCACTATTATAACTCAAGTAAACTATCAATAACGTATGCATCCCTTTTTACCTATCTCTTTTTTATTTCACTTTTCCTTATTCAATTTCTCCATTCCTATCATGCACCCAGGAAATTCTTAATTACTGTATTTATTGATTTAGTTAGATATTCCTTACGCCTCAGTTTTAGAATATTAGTGTATTAGTTTGAACACTTGTGTACCATTTAAACATATCCTAGTTTTATCCTATAGATAAGTGTGTATTTATAACCATTATAATAAAACCTATTTGTTTCTCTTCTAGGTTGGACTTGATGTTTTTAAAATTGAGATATATGTATTTTATGATTGTATTTAATTAGTTTTAGTGATTATAATTTATTAATTCATTAATTTTAGTTATGTATCTAGCTACAATAATTTATATCTCATATTTTTTGTTTACGTATTGTTGATGTTTGTGTGTTTACTTCAAGTGGTGTCATCTGATGGGGATGAGGTATGTTTGGTAGTGAATGAGTTTGGAAAGTAGAAGATGCTTATATATACATGTATATGTAATAATATGGGCATGATAGAGATGTATTTCCTTCATTACATTTATTTTTACTATGATGTGTTAGACCCTTAATTTCCATGCATTTGTTTGTCACTTTTTTTTATTATCCTATATACTAGGGTGGTTTTGATTCATGATTGATCAGTTTGATCAACGATATTAACACGATGCCACTAGTGCTTTAAAGAATATGAAAAAGTTTTATACACATATTTCACATTTATTGTCATAAGAATGATTTAAAAGCTATGTTCATGCTTTCATTCCATGGGAAGAAGTAAAGGAATTATAAATAAGCAATGAAAAACAATTAGTGTTTATTGCATTTTATATGTGTTTTTTTTTCTTTTTTTTCTTTTTTTTTCTTTTTTTTTTTTTTTTGTAAATGAACTTTGTAGTGATATCATGCTCTGACTACTGGTTTGGTTTCATTTTATCATATATAAGGCACCATTTGGTGCTAATGTGCTTGTCACTAAATATATATTTTAACTTTATAATAAATCATTTGTAGTACTAAGTGTAAAGGGTGGCTTGAGGGTCACATAGTCACATTTGATTTGGCTATCGAAAATGATTATTTTTAAAAAAATTAGAAGGTTTTGAAATGTTTAAAATTAAATATTTTCTCTATGAAGGCCATTGACCATGAGATAGAAGTAATAGAAAAAAATAGTGGAAAGGGAGAAAATATAAAAGAGAATGAAATCAGGGAAGAACATCACCACATTATCTAAGGAGCAAATAAGAGTGAGAGCATGGTAGATTAATGGAATAAATGTTAATTTTAATCTCCATGAAATTGGTTTTTATCATTAGATTTATTTGAGAAATTTTTGATGTATATTTGATGGATTTAAAAAGTTTGAAGAACACAAAGAGAATAAAATGCAAGGAGAAATAAGAAATTTATTTGGAAACTTTCAAGCTTATATTTGAGATTTGAGATTTGAGGTAAAAATTACATTTTATTATTCATATTTATTCTTCTCTCTTAGCTTTAGATGTTTTATATTATTTTAATTTTGAATGTGGATACCCGTATGAAATATTTTGATATGCATGGAATAACATGTAGTGAATTTGAAAGAGTGGAAGCTCGGCCAAGGCACCCAACATTCTCACATAGCCCTTCATTTAAATCACAGAAATATTGGTAGCTTATTTTTGTTGTATTGTTTAATTATATAATTTCATTGTGTATGTTTGATTAAGGGGGGAACCATGAATATGTTTTTTCCCTTCGTCTATAACTTGTTTAGAGGAATGGATATTCATTATATTTGGTGCCTTAAAATGGATATAAGAAGGATCCAGGCTATTTACCTATAGATGGTTATCATTGATGGTGGGTTGAGTGTCCTAGATCATTTAGAGTTTATCATGATGTGTATGTGCTTTTATATTATATTATTTTATTTTTACCCATGTTGTATACCCAATAATCTGTTATCTTTGTACATTTCTTGGTGGAAATAAAATGTAACTCTCTCTCTCATAAACTTGCATACACTTTTATTTTTTTGTCCTTATTCTTAGGGGACTACTTCATTCTCAATCTAGTGGTTAGGGTTGGTAAGGGCCACAAATAGATGTATAATTTCACTAATTTACCCTTTCATTCAATAGTTGTATAGTGAATATGTTGATTTGAGGATTCACTTTATGGAAGACATATAGCTTGAATTATGGATCTCATGTCTCTTTATTTACTTTAAATTAGAAATTGGTGTATTAGCTCATAGTGACATATAGATTGGAATTCCAATTATATAACTAAAATTATAAGTTGATATTAACATGTATCTAGAATGAATACATGGTATTTATTTATATTATAAACTTGATCCACTCTTGGAAACATAATATTTTGTATCTCCTTATTGTACCTATTGTTGTTAAAAATGAAGAAAGGTTTAACTCTATGACTTTATATACCTTTCTTGATCTTGTATTTTAATATTTTGGTTTATTTTCATGTGGTTATATTTTTAGTGATGATTGGGTATAAATGGATGAAATATTGACGTATACCTTATTATGAATTTGATTTGAATTTAAGATTGTTTTAATTACCTATGGAAAATTTGGGTTGACTACTTATAATCACTTTTGTCATTCTCTTAAACTTATTTTAGACACTAGGCATAGTCAAATCTTTACAAGCATATTTATTTGTACCTAATAATTAGATCTTAAGTGTTAATGGTAATATTTATGGATTGAATGTGAATGACTAAAATACTTTTTATTTCATATATAATTGAGAAATGTTAAGTATGGGTTAAATATTGACTCTAACATTATACTGATCAATCAAAGTAAAAAATGTTATGACATTGTAGTATTGTTTGACTTGTTCATTTGATCTCACTTTCAATTGGGAATTATAAACCTTGTTAGATACATCATCAATAGAAGGATGAATATACCTTCATTAACTATAATGATTAATTTATCATTAGGATGGATTACTCTATCCTTTATAAGATTACACTTTAAAGGGCAACTTTCACTTTAATTGTTCAAGTATATAATTTAATAGTAGTTAAAAGATTATAATATGTTATGCACTTGAAATGTGCCAAAAGAAATTATGGACCTTAATCACTATGAAATACCCCTTTTTCTACCTTTCTCAGATTAAATGACCTGGTTGAGGACCTATACTTATATCACTTTATAACCTTATATGAATTTTAATATGCTAGATATATGAAATTTTGTTTTAGATGGATAATAATATTTATATAGCACTCATATTTAGGACTTAACCTATCAAACTTATGGAACTATGTGTTGATATGACACTTCATACCTAGATTGATAATTTTGAATGTTTTTTATGATTTCAACTATGTTATATACATGTAATTTTTTTTTAGGAATTAGATTCTCTTAACTGACCTTGTTCTAGGAAGAATAGGAATATTGTGCATTGGTATAAATGCATTTAATTATAATAGTTTATTTGGATGACCATTTAATGGTATTCATTGGTATAATTTATGTGGCTACTAATTAAAAATTATTAGAGGTACAAACCAATAAGAGGGGTGGTGAATCAATAGTGATAAATAATCCAATTCAATTTCCAAACCCTTCAAATACTTAAACATTCAATATAGCCATTTATTAATAATTCAAGATGTTTATAGAAATGAACAAATAGATAATACAATATTAAACACACAACATAAGATATATGTGGGAAACCCTCTAGGGGAATAAAACCCACTCTCAATCACAAAAACACATGGACTACTTGTCCTATAAGATGATCACAAACATGAGACTGGTCAAGTCCTTCTGACCATAATTTAGTGAAACACCTATTTCATAAGGATCACCTACCCCTAGGATGATCAAGTCCTAATTAGATTTAGTGAAACACTTGTCTCATAAGGAGAACCTACCCCTAACATGATCAAGTCTTTCCAACCAATAACCTAGATGTTGAGCACCCTCCTAACACCTATGAAATGAACATCTCCTAATCACAGATTACCTACCAATCTGATGGAGATATAATTTATATCAGCTCCCTTCACTTTTTTACATAACCACAAAAATCCAAAACCGCATTTTGGATCACACTACACTTCCTAGCAATAATTTTATCACATCATCAATAATATGACCAAATGGTCATATACATAGACCACACTTTGATATACCTCTCAAATCAACCACCAAGCTCACACAAACATCATCTATCTTTCACTCACACTCAAGGCATCCAAAACATCCTCTTAGATCACTCTAGACCTCTTCGCTCATATTCAATATTCAAACCTACAAGAGCAATATCTTTGACATTAGAAATATAACCTATGGGTCATACACATAATCATCAACTTGACCTAATATATAACCCATCCACTAGGCATACACCCTTTCCTTCACTTTTCAACCCTCACATACACCTCTTCTCTCAAGTCTATTCAACAAGCCTAAAACACATGATTATTATTATCATAACCTTCCTTATTAGCCACAACACATGACTTTACCTTTAAGGCATCTAAAACATTGGTCACATTTAAGCACAACCCTCTTTAAAATAGGCTTAAGTCACCTTTTAGGTCCTATAAAGACCCATTCACCTCTTAGACACTTCTATGAGAAAACTAAGAACACAAGAACACTTTCAAATACATAGACCCATGACACACATTCTATTGGTCCTCCTTAAGTGATAACAAAAATCACAACACCATTCTATTAAATCTCAATTATTTTAAACAACATTTTATGTACACAAACACCATGAATGAACACATAGTTACCTTGTAAGCCTTTGATCATACTTATTATGATTGATCAAACATTCATAATCCATATAGATGGTACACATGGAGTCTAAAACATAGTCTAACACTTAGTTCATCTTAAAACATTGAGATACCATAAAAAAACTCAATTACTATTATCAAGTTACTTGTAGAGCATGAATGAACATAGAGTCAAATTTGGATCTCAATAATTTTTACTGTATAACCATTTAAACCTTCAAATGAATATTTTCAGATGTGCCTTGAAGTCCTCTTCAAATTTTATTTTTAATACAACATAAAAAATTTCATATATAAAAAGTTATGACTCAAAAACCAAGCACTAATATTTCCTTCATTAAATTCAAATATTTAAATCCAAATGGTCACAATTAAACCTCAATCACTTAGAACACATCACATGCTCTTCACTCAACTCGTACCATTAATCTTATTCATAAGTAGCTTGAAATTTAACTCACATTTATCCACTATCCAAAACTTAAACTTTGAACATGTTGACCTCATCTCATTCTTTCTATAAATCTTGACCACATACAACCATCAATCTTTATTGATTATCCTGGTATTTATTTTGCAGTGCTCACCATTAGATCTTGTTCATAACTCTAAATATTATTAAACTTGGCACCTTCACATTCCTTTTTATAAATTTAATAATATTCCTTTATGTTTGTGCCACTTGGTATTCTCATGTACATTTTTGACTCTTTCACTTTTCTAGAACCATTTATCTTTGTATGTACGAAGTGTCGCTCACTATTGATATTCTGTTAAACTAGTGAGCTTATGACACTTGTCACCAATGTGTGTAACCTTTGACATGTTGACTTCATACTCACCATTGATCTCAATATGTATGATTAATCTATCACTATTGGATCTTATAGACAAATAACATCAAACTTTAATGTGATTAAACTTAATGGTCTCTTGCCCATCACAGTCTACTAGAGTAAGTTTGAAGCTTTATAACTTTAGCTAGTAATCACTTCAAGACTCAAAATTTCCATGGTACCTTATTTCCACTATAGAAAACATATCCATGAAAAAATTTGACATTATTTTAATCTATGATTACCTATATTAAATGCATAAACTTTATGGTTCATTCATATCTACATGATGTGTAGTGACAGTCTAAGTATAGGAACTTAGTGAAATTTTGTCTAAGAGGCCAAGTTTTCACCCACATATCTTTATCTAATCTCAACCTCATGACCTAAAATTTAAACCATATTAACTTAGGACTAATTTTATCACACCCATATGACCAATGACCCCTAACTCATCCATATGTGGCAATGGTGATGTCATCAAACTACCTACTCATATTTTTCTACCACTAGACCTAAAATGTGTAAATGAAAACTATGAACTACTAGATGAAATTTGATCATTTAAAAAATAATTAAAATAATATAATACCTCTTATGGGACCTTTTTCACATCCTCAAATCACCATACTCATTCATAAACATCCCTAACCATGCCAAAACTAAAGATCAACCAAGCCTACTTCAATAATACTAGAACAAGCACACTGCACACTTTATCATTGATGCTTAGACTATCAATACACTTCATTAATTAAAATATACACCTATATGACATCAATTAAAACTATCCAAAAAATTCCCCTTTTTTCATTGATGTCAACACCCATGATACAACTCACCTTCACTCTCTCTCTTTCTTCAAGAACTCTCATAATAGGAACCGTCTCCCCCTTTGACACAATGAAAAAGTGGGTAAAAACTGATATTGAGGATCTAAAAATACCACCAATGGGATAATACGACCTTATAAATATGATAAAAACTCCCCCTTACCTTAATCCTACCTCTTCTTTGGCTTGACAATTTCCTCTTTCTACATGCCAACACTCTCTTCAACCAAACAATGTAACCAATGAATAAATAACACAAAAAAGCACTAAAATATGATTTAAATCACCAATAAAAATCTTATAATGACTCTACCTAATATCTTTGAGCCATTTCACCTCTTGAACATCTTCATATCTTCACACACCATGAAGAACCACAACATAAGCTTACTAGGCTTCTCTCTCAAGCCACCTCAAGGACCACTAATAAAACTTCATACCACTAAAAAAATAATAAAAATAATTTAAACCAACCTAAAAAGTCACCTTGAAACACTAATTCCTTTCTCTTTTGGAGAAATTGAGCAAAAAACATCAAATCTTCACACTAGACCTGTCTAGACTCCTTGTAGCCCTACCTAGAACTTGTAGATCCCATAAATTTTAGTATACATATTTTCAATAGCTAAAACTTCATATATAGATAACTCTCATATACCCGCTTAATCAAACCAATTTTCATCACCTATCTCCTCCTATACAACATACTTACTTCATAAATCTACTAGCCAATTAGGCATTTATTTTCATAAAAACTTGAATAATTTGAAAAAAATAAACCTTAAAATCTCTATTAAGATTTATTTGAAAACCAATTTATCCCATTAAATCTATTAATAAGCCTCAAACCTCAAATTATAAGGCAAATCACTTTTCTATCATAGCCCAAACTCTAGAATCTCAAAACAAACAAGGTCAACAAACATCCTTTTGGTCAACGCTCACCTTTAAAACTTCTTGAAAGCTTGGAGATAACCATCACACAATTTTATACCAATATTTTATCCTTCACACCTTTTTTAACCTTAACTTCCTATACCATGGCTTTTTTCTGCAATAAGAAAGATAAACATGAGAGCACACAAAAACCTCTAAAAGGCACAAATGGAATCATTGAGACACAAAACCACTTGGAACACATAACAAATATGTTCACAAACCATTTTTAGCACCAAAATATTCTTTACATTCCATAAATATCATTATGCCACCTAAAAATACCCATTCTAATCTTGCAAACATTGTATACATAGTAAAAACACCTTATGATATCACTCTGACCTCATTAAAACAATTCTTCCATCTTGACACACTAACTCTAACTGGAAACACTCATCTCTTTCCTTATAGAACCTTTTGAATAACACATATAAAAAATTACTTATCCACTAAATTGAGTCTCTTAAGGAGCATAGACAAAAACCTCCTACTTCACATAGTTCCTTAGAACAATGTGAAACTAGGAGTTGCCCAAAACTCCTCATATTCCTTCTCTTCCTTGGTCATCTGATACTAATAGTTATTCTTCTTCTTCTTAGGCTTAAGATAAATAAGTTGATCATTCACTACAACATTTTCCTTCTCTTATAAGACTATATTGACAACACATGGGGATAACATCAATTCATGATATACCTTTTCAACTGAAGAATCTTCTTAACATTTTATAACATCTCCTTTAGACCTTGACAACATAGGAATCAAGCTTGAAAATTTCTCACACATAGTATGTTTCTCATTGTCATCCAAACACACCTTAGAAATAGCCTCAACTAGAACTTTGGTCTTCTCTTTGAGCTTGATCTCTTCATTTATGACATGAGCAGACAATGAGAGTTTTTGGCACTCTCTAACTTCTATAGCATTCTCCACCATAGCAAAAATATTACTTGGACTTATAGACTCATCATGACTCACACTTACCACCTTTGGTTTCCATGAGTTAACTTGCCTTATTTATTTTACTCGAGGAACCTGATTAAACCTATTCTATCTTGTAAGCCTTTACTTGTAGAATATAACAATGTAACCTCTTTTTTGATAGTTGAAGCACACTATACCTCTTGTAAGAAGCTTATCCTACCTTTATTGATTATAAAAAAAATTTGCAATATGTCTATTATTTTGACAATTGAAACAAAATAATCCTTTTGAAGAATACTCACCTTTTGACTGATGACCCCCATCATAGTTCCATGCAAACTCATTTATAACATGTATCTTACATTCTCTATCTCTATGCCCAAACTGATTACATGTGTAACAATAACCATTGAAACTTGCATACCTCATGGAATTTGGTTGTCTAATCTAATTTATCTTCATTCTACCAACATCTTCATTCTTTAACTAATTATTGACCTTAAAGGTCTGATTTATATTAGTCTTCATCTTGTCTTGAATTTCATTTTCTGGTTCTTCTTTGTATCTAAGACCAATTTTATCACTTTCATGATTTTGACCACTCAGAATATTGTCTAGATCACTTGAGCTCTTTTAAAATCTCATAAATGAATATATCTTGCTAGATGTCCTTTCTAACTCATCTTTTAATGACTCATTTTCAATTACATACCTTAAACATTCATCTTATTCATCTTTTAGGCTTGTAGACAAGATTTTTAATTGAAAACTGAGATACTTGACTTATCTTCATACTCCTTGGTGTCTTCATTCATTCTTGCCTCAAACACACTAAATTTATCTTCATATTCCTTTATTTGAGACTTCATCTTCTTGTTAATCTTCTTATCAATCTTTAGTTCTTTAAGAGCATCCATCAATTTAATCTCATGTTCCACCTCATCTTTATCATCATCTGAATCACTCTAAGTAGACTCTTTTTGATATCACAAACTTCCTTCCTCAAGCATTAATAGGTCTTCATATTCAATAGGATCATTATCTTCATGATCATACTTTGAGTCACTATCTTCACTCTTATCTGATGAGCTACAATCTTCTTTGGTGTAGAGACTCTTCTTGTCCTTGAAGTACTTCTTGTTGTCAATCCTTTTAAATTCCTTCTTGTTTTTATCAAACTTGAATAATATCTTTCCATAATCATGACCTTAACCATGATCTTCATCATCATTATTCTTATGCTTATGATTTCACTTATTATCAAAATGTCCTACCTCTCCACAATTGAAGCATTTGAAGGGTAGTTTACCCTTACACTTGCCTGACCCTATTTTCAATTTCTTTGTAAATAAAGAAATTAGTTCATCTTCTTCAATATATGATATGTCATCCTCTTTGATTTTTTTTAATTAGAACTCCTTATTTTTCTTCATTTCTATCTTGAATGTTTCTTCCTTCTTTGGTGGTATATCATCATTTGCTCTCATTTCATAGGCAGTAAGGATGTCATACAATTCATCCATCTTCAACTAAGTAATATCATGACTTTATTCTACATTAGGGACTTTTGAATCAAACTTGAGAGAGAGAGAGAGAGACTTTAATACCTTTTGATCTTTAGTATCTTCTTCAAGCTTCTCTATAAGACCTCTGATCACTTTCACAATCTCATCAAATCTCTATAGAAAGGATGCCACATAATCTTCTTCCTTCATATTAAGACTCTCAAATTATCTTTGATGAATTTTTAAGTTTTCCAAATTTACCTTTGAATATTAGTCATAAATAATCTTTAATTTATCCCACATTTCCTTGGAAGATATGCAATGGATTACCTTGGTGTATTCAGTATCTAAAAGACCATAAATGATAGCAGTCATTACCTTAGAATTATTCTCAAACAACTTCTTATATGTAGCACTAGATGGAGTGATATTAGATGCATAATAACCATCAAAAATAGATTACCAAGTGTCAAACCCTAGTGACATGATGTGCGTCCTCATCCTTGCTCTCCAAAAAGTATAATTGGATCCATTGAACATCAATGCTTGCTTAGTGGAAAGAAATCCTTGAATTTGATGGCTACCCATATTTTTCCTTGGATATCCTTCAAGATATCAAGCCTTTACCAAAGGACCTTTTCTAATACTAATTTTTATAGGTATAAACCACTGAGAGGGGGGGTAAATCAATGGTGGCAAGAAATCCAATTCAATTTCCAAACCCTTCAAATACTTAAGCATTTAGTACAACTATTTATGAAGCATTCAAGATTTTTATAGAAATGAACAAATAGATAATTAAATATTACACACATAACACAAAATTTATGTGGGAAACCCTCCTGGGAAATAAAACCCACTCTCAAGCCTAAAAACACATAGACTACTTGTCTTATAAGATGATCACAAACATAAGACTGATCAATTCCTTCTAACCAAAATTTAGTGAAACATCTATTTCAAAAGTATCACCTACCTCTAGGATGATCAATTCCTTCTGACCACATGTTGGTCAAGTCCTCCTAACCAAATTTAGTAGAACACTTGTTTCATAAGGAACACCTACCCTTAACATGATCAAGTCCTTTTAACCATCTGTTGGTCAAGTCCTTATGACCTAGATGTTGAGCACCCTCCCAAAACCTATGAAATTAACATATCTTAATCACTAATTACCTACCAATTTGATGGAGACACAATGTATATCAACTCCTGTCACTTCTTCACATAGCCACAAACATCAAAAACTAGCTTTTGGACTACACTACACTTCTTAGAAACAACTATGTCACATCTTCAATAATATGACCAAATGGTCATACACATAGACAACACTCATATCTACCTCTCAAATCAACCACCAAGATCACACAGACATCATTTATCCTTTGTTCACACTTAAGGCATCCAAAACATCCTTTTGGGTCACTCTATACCTCTTCACTCATCCTCAATCTTAAAACCTACAAGAACACTATTTTTGACATCATAATTATAACCTATAGGTCATACACATAATCATCAACCTATTCTAATCTACAACCCATCCACTGGGCACATACCCTTTCCTTAGCTCTTCAACTCTCATATACAACTCTTTTTTCAAGTCTCTCAAGTCTATTTAACAAGCCAAGAAACCATCACATTTGGCTTCACCTTTTATAGATTCTTCATTATTATTATGATCATAACCTTCCTTGTCAACCAAAACACATGAATGCACAATTAAGTCATATAATTTGGGTCACCTTTAAGCACAACCCTCTTTAAAATAAACCTAAGTCACATTTTAGGTCCTATGAAGACCTATTCACCTCTTTAACACTTCTCCAATCAAACTAAGAACACAAGAACACTTTCAAATACATGGACCCATTCCAAAAAATCTATAGGTTTTCCTTAAGTGATAACAACCATCACAACACCCTTTTGTTAAAGCTCAATTCATTCAAACAACATTTTGTGCACATAGCCACTATGTATAAACACACAATTACCTTCTAAGCCTTTGATCATACTAAATATGATTGATCAAACCTTTATAATACACATAGATAGTCCTTATGGAGTCTATAACATGATCCAACACTTATTTCATCTTAAAACATTAAAATACCATCAATAACAACTTAATTACCCTTATTAAGTTAGCATGAACAAACACATAGTTAACTTTAGAGCTCAATAACTCTAACTATAAAAACATTTAGACATTTAAATTAATATTTATATATGTTATTTGAAGTCTTCTATAAATTTTATTTTTACTGTAGCATCAAATTCTATATAGATCAAAAGTTATGGCTCAAAAACCAAGCATTGGTCTTTTCTTTGTTAAATTCAAATATTTAAATCCAAACTGTCATAGTTAAACCTCGATCACTTAGAACACATCTCATGCTCTTCAATCAGCTCACTCAACTCAAACCATCAATCTTCTTCAAAATTAGCTTGAAATTTAACTCATAGTGATCCACTATCCAAACATTAAACCTTGAACATGTTGACCTCATCTCATGCTTTCTATCAATATTGACCACATATGCACTATTGATCTCTACTAATTATCATGGTCTTTATCTTACAGGGCTCACCATTAGATCTCACTCAAAACTCATAAGATTATGACACTTGGCACCCTCATGTACCTTTTGAGCAATTTACTAATAGTCCCTTAAGTTTGTGCCACTTGATAGGCTCACATGCATTATTATTCTTTGAATCATCCCACACCATTGATCTTCATCATTACAAACCATCACTCACCATTGATCTTCTATCAGATTATCAAACTTATGACACTTATCACTAGTGTGTGAAACCTTTGACATGTTGACTTAATATGCACCATTGATCTCAATATGTACTATTAATCACTCACTCTTGGATCTTCTATACCAATGAACTTAGACTTTAATGTGATTAAACTTGATGGTCTCTGGCCCAACATAGTCTACTAGAGTAACTTTAAATCTTTATAACTTGAGATAGAAATCACTTTGAGACTCTAAATTTATGGGGTACCTTCTTGGCACTATATAAAAAATCTCCATGAAAACATTTAACCTTAGTTGAGTCTTTGAGTACCTATATTAAATTCAAAAAAAATTTGTTTCATTCATATCTACATGATGTGCAGTAACATTTTGGCTAAGTATAGGAAGTTAGTGAACTTATGTCTAAGAGGCCAACTTTGTACTCATATATATTTAGCTATGCTCAACCTCATGATATTTAATTTAAACCAAAACAACTTGGGACTAATGTGATCACACCCATATGACCAATGCTCCCTAACTCATCCATACATGGCAATGGTGATGTCATCAAACTACCTACTCATATTTTTTTTGCTATTAGACCCAAAATGTTTAGATGAAAAATATGAACTACCAGATGAAATCCACTCATGCAAGCAAGAATTAAAAGCATATAATACCTCTTATGGGACCTTTTTCATAGACTCAAATCACCATACTCATCCATAAACATCCCTAGCCATGCCAAAAGTGAAGATCAACCAAGCCTACTTCAAGCAAACTAGAACAAGCACACTACACACTTTGTCATTGATACTTAGACTATCAAGAAACTTCATCCATTCACCTAGACACCTCCATGACATCATTGAAAACTCTCCAACAAAAATATTATATATGTTTTCAATAGAGGAAAACTTTTTATTTCTATGGCACTAACTAAATATTAATTTTCCTATGGAATTGAGTTAAAAATAGTATGTTTGAATATGGAAAATTAGGATTGGATACCTATGATGTGTTTTTATTATTCATTTAGTTATTTGGTAATTAAAAGTAATAGATAATGATCCTATTTTTTAGAAACTACCCATTAGTTTATAAACTCTATTGTATGAAAGTAAAAGAGATGTTGATTAAATATTTTAAATGATATTTTTATAATCTAACCACATTCCTTATTATTATTGTAATGTGGATAATTTCAGCTTTGAAAACTTTCACTTATTTTATGTTTGATTCACTTAAGTAATTTGAATTTTGATATTATTAACAATATTAATCTTAGGCTATTAGGTAACTATGACATTATTATCATATTGGAATATAGTACTGTGTTATATGTAATTGAAAAAAAAACACCTACATTAGATTAGGTTTACTATAGCATTGGTTTTTGGTATAAATGGATAACCTTATGGAAATTGATAATTTTATGTTATGTGTTTTGTATTATGAAATATGTGATTACATAGTTCATATTTTTATTGAAATGGTTTCAAAACTAATCCAGGTTCAGATATACATTTAGTTTACTATTTATTGGATGATTTTATCTTGTTATTAATATTGGAAATCTAATTATGTTTTTAATATTTAATGGATTTAGGAAAATAGAAACTTTCATCTTGATTTAGGATAAAGGTTGAATGTTGTTGCAAATGAATGGTTGTTGTGCTTAGATATGTCACACCTAACCTTGAATTATAATTGTTTATAAGCATTGAAATGATAAATTAATATCTAGTTGTTTGGAATGAGGTCTTAAATGGAACTTGGGGTGGTAATAACCAAACTTATCTTTGGAATAAATATAATTAAATGCTTGTGACTTAAACTTATAATTATCAAATCACTCTTCGGGGATCCTATCTTAACGTATCTTTATTAAAAAAATTTAGGGTGGTTTATCTTATCTTAATTCACCTCAATGAATATAAGGGTGACCTATTTCATAGATGGGCATCTTTTTTTTATAATCCTCAAAAAATTAGAGTGACCTTCAGTAAGTTATTTTGTGACTAGACATGGACTTAGTCATCTTTTAAAATAGCTTTACTTTTTGGTCTGTAGTAAGGTACATGCTAATAAGTTGGCATGATGATGCCATGATAATTTAAGTGTATAATTGATTTAAGGGTACACTTTAATTTATTAAACACACTTCCAATTAGTAATAAATTATGAGTAAACCTTAATTAAATGGTTGTGTAAACAATATTATGGTTTGGATTTTTTAGGATATAACACCTTTTTATAAAAAAATTTAGTGAACAAATCAAACTTAGTGTTTCAATCTATCTTTCCCTCTATGGTTTTTTTTTTTTGTGGTGGTTTTAGATATAATTTATTTGAACTTTTATTTATTATTACAATATCATTAACCCTAGATTATTTCATGTTCTACATGTCTCTATCTTATGATAATTAATAAAGATATAACTACAACATCTACTAAAATAAGTGTTAGATTGAATGATGCAAATATTGATTTGGTTCAAATTATTTTCTTAGGTAGTCATGATTATTTTTAAAATATATGGTTTAGCATTGATGATATTCCTAATTATATTGATGATGATAAAGCACATGATTTTAATGATTAAAATTCATATGTTGAACATGATAATACTTATGATGCTAATAATGATAATGTGTATGATGAAAACACTTTTTATGGAAATTATTTTGATCGCAATGTTATATATCATAATGTTATGAATGACAATTATGATAGTAGATCTCATGATATACATAGTGATGAAGGATATCTAGAAATGGTTTAAAGGCTTTCCAAATTTAAACAAATGATTAAGGATTGTCCTGATCAATTAGAAGACATATTTATTATGTTAAAAAGAGTAAAAAATAAACATATAGTTGAGGAATCCACACTTGACAATAATATTATTACAAATATATCTTTAAATGTTTATATTTCACCTATTAGAAGTTCTCCTTATATGTTAGGTTTCTATAATAGTTATCCTATTCATATTAATTTTTTGCCTCTACGTACTACTTATACTCAAATTACTATGATTATTATCCATGTCGTACTATTTATTTCGTGTCTCTTATTATTTTTAGACCTTCTCATCTTGCTTCTCAAGCTAATTTTTTTGATATTGGTCTTGTTCAAAATAATATAGTATCTATTCCTACACATGATAATTCTATTTTGGCTTATATATGTGTTATTACGACATAAAATACATTGATCTAACAAACTCTTCAAAATATCAAAGTGTAAATTCAATAAATTTCATAAGGATCTCAAAAACATAGTCACATAGTTATTTTTACTTTTTTTGGATTAATATGATCTAAATAAATTAAAACTAGGGATAATTAAAATTGTGTAAAACATAGTGATAACATACAATATGAATTAAAATGGAGTAGATAGATATTGCACTTATATGATTTTATATTGAAAAATCAAGAGGAAATAAATTGGAATATTTTTGTATTCTATCACTCAAAATAATGATCACTAGTTATGATAATGATATATGTATGATTTATTACTAATCATATTATAAAATAGTAGTTCTAACCATACCTCATTGATGTTATAAAATTAATACCCTTATGGTAGCTAGTATTCTCCTAGCAAGTTGTTGGTATTATCCATGTATATTGTGTTAAATTGTAACTCATCAAATACTTATGTCTATTCCTACACATGTTAATTCTATTTTGCTCATACATGTGTTACTACAATAAAAAATACATTGATCCAACAAGATATTCAAAATATGCAAGTGAAAATTCAAAAACAAAACACAAAGATCTCAAAAACATAGTCACTTAGTTGTTTTACTTAATCTAAATTAATATGATCTAAATAAAGTAAAAATATGGGATAATTTAAATTTTGTGTAGTATGACAATAATATACATATATGAATTGAAAATTGAGTAGATATATATTTCACTTAGATGAAATTAAATTAACTAAGTAAGAGGAAAGAGATGTGCTTAGATTATTTTTGTATTCTATCACTCACAATAGTCATCATTAATTTTTAAAATTCTCTATGTATGCTTTGTGATTGCTTATATTATAAAACATTAGATCTAATGCTACCTCATTGATTCAGGTAAAATTATGACCCTTTTGGTATCTATTATTCTCATAACTTTTCTAGCATTATCCATGTATGTTGTATCAATTCGTAACTCCTTAGACCCTTTTTCCTACATCAGTAGATGTTTCTTATGTGTAAAATCTAATTTGGTCCTATGCATTGCTAAATGTTTTAATTATCCTTCCATCAAAACCCTAATTGTTGTTTTGATAGAAATATGACCCTTGAAAAATGGTTTAATATTTGCGGTTGGACAATCCTAATAACTCCCCACTAAATAGATAAGTGTTTCTTATGTTATAATACTCTAAATATATCTCAAATAATACATAGTTATCCCACTTAGGTGTGCATGATAAACATCATGTTCAATCTAGAGTGTAATTTAATGTTTAAATTTTTACATTTGGTACCATAAAACTTTGAATTTCATGTGTATATAAACTTGGCTATAGGACTACTCATTTGAGTGGTTTTCATACATGTATCCCTTTGTGATAATGTCTCAAGAGAGTGATTATGTATTATTATTGTTCCCCATTGATCCATAATATATAATGTATAATATCATTTGCATGAATAATGTCCATTCCAAAATATGATCCATCTATTCCTAGAAGTAATGTATAATATCATAGCTATTTGTCATAATGTCATATACTTCTGTAATTATTCATATAATCCTATTGAATTCCCATCACATGTCTTAATATATTTAATTTATCACATCTAAATCACATAATCTAGCCCAAATTTTAAATTTTTTATCTACTATGGATTAAATTTATGAAATAATCCCAATGTATTCCCCCATTTTGATATGAGGGATGAAGCTTATGAATCACTCATCTCAAAAGAAAGAGCTATATGAACCATATGTTATATATAAAAGTATAATATTATAAAGGACGTACATAAACGTCATGTTATATGATATAATAGAGAGATTTGATCATTAAATTAGTATGAACAATTTGGTACAAATAAATAGGCATACAAATTTCAATGTTAATAGATGCATAAATTTAAAAATAATGATAAAATTAATAGTTGATGTATGATATAAATC
Organism: Torreya grandis; assembly: GCA_037957365.1. Taxonomy (NCBI): domain Eukaryota; kingdom Viridiplantae; phylum Streptophyta; class Pinopsida; order Cupressales; family Taxaceae; genus Torreya; species Torreya grandis. Next base: position 1,257,488 of record JARHVA010003999.1, read on the forward strand.
ATGGTATTACACATAATATAAGTATGCATGATAAAAATCATGGCAAAAAGCTCATAGTAATAGTAATATGTGTATCAACACACACACACACAAATTATCAAGATCAAGGAACACACAAGAAAAAAATACATGACATGATGTTGACCCAACATGAATTTGACATAGACATAACTCAAACTAGAAGATATTATAACAAAATTGACACAAAATGTGATAACACACACCAAATGTACCCATATAACACTTATTATAGCACACATCAAATATTTTGCAATATCATATCATTAATATCAAACACACATCAAACAAATAATATTAATTCATTTAATCAATCAATGCCATAATATAGTATATCAAAGCATAATATCCATGGGAAATAACACTCGATAAAGTATGAAAAATATAAATTAACGTTTAATTATCTATTATGATAAATTAATTAGTATAAAAGTATATAACATGATAAGTGCATGAATATTACCCTAGTGTTGGCATGTCCCTAATGTAGAAAGGTTTATCATGGGTGTAAATAGTGTCACTCATATATATTTACATGTATCATATGTAGTCTATATGTCCTACATCCCAATCATGTATATCATGAAAATAATGCATGTAGAGACTAGATATGTAATTCATAATGTATATGATGAAATACATCCATGAACTATGTGTATCAATAAAGAATTGCATGCATAGGTCTTAATTTTGTGTTTTTATAATATATGAATGTTATTATTTTTATTATTGAATATATGATTTCATTTATTATTATATGTATAACTGATGCAATTGTATAATATTCATATGATTTTTCATAATTTTTCTTTCAATTGAAGCTAAACAATAAACCTTGTGTCAAGTTTTCTATAATTACAAATGGCTCAAGACAATTTGGTTTATATTTGCCTTTGATTTATTTATCTACGTTAGTGATATTTTAATTACTTTAGTACCAAATCACCAATTTCAACTTCTCTAGCCTGAATCTTCTTGTTATATGCTTTATCTTGTGATTTTAGTAAACTTGCAACCACTCAAGAATGTGGGTTCTTGTTTCAACCAACATTTCTAACTGATGTAAATAATTTTTTGTGGTATTCATTCTCTTTGATGATATATTTAATATAAACCCACAAGGATGGTATATCCATCTCTAAATATAATACAACTCCAATACCATAGACAAGGGATAGATGTTATCCCTTATAGGTGTGTGAATACTTGTGTGATAGGGCAATAAGGCATACATAATCTAATTATGCCAATCCACACCATGTTTTGCAACTATTTTTCTTAGGAATTTAATTTTTTTTAAATCATTACTTTTTCTTTCCCATTTTGTTTTGGATAATAATGAGTGGAAAATTTATGTTATATTTTATATTTTTCACAAAACTTCCTAACCTTATTATTCTTAAGGGACAATCCAATATTTTTAATGATATCTGAGGAAATCCCAAATTTTAAAATGATGTTATTCATCAAAAATTGGCATGTGTCTTCTATTGTATTGGATTCCAAATGGATTGCCTCAACCCATTTTGTAAAATATTCAATAATTGTGATGATGAAGTTATAACCTTCTGAATATAGTAGTTTTATCTTGCCAACTAAATCAAATCCCCAAATATAAAAGGGTTAGGGTGACATAATATATTTATAAATATTATTAAGGCACATGGATTATATTACTATGTCACTAGTATTTAATACATATTTACATGTTATGTAAATTCTCGGTCCATTATACACCAATAGTAATCCATTTGTAATAACCTATATGACATGGATTTTCCATTATAGCTCCTACCACATTCATTAGCATATACTTATAGTAATAGAATTTAAATTGTTCATAGTTAATGAATCCAAGTATATGTCTATCAAATTATTATTTTTAAATAGTACCTCTAATTATAACATGTTGAATTACATCCTCTGTAATTTGGATTTTTCATTTCATGAAAAATTGTGTGGAGTAATTACTTTGTATAATAAATTAGAAATGTTTTTGTATCATTATAAATTATGTGCATGATGTATAATATAAAATAATAATAATTTTCCCAAATGTACCCTCATAATGGAGGGATATTGTAAAAAAATATGTTTAATATGGCCTAATTATCAGTAATATTTATAGGAACAAGGGAACTTTCTCTAGAAATAACATCTACATGATGATTATTTTTGCAAGGTATGTTTTCTATATGGAATTAAAAATCCTTATTTTATTTCATAACCATATAGGACCTATTTTTATGTATAAGTTATGAATAATTTTATACTTCATATTTCATTTTTAGAGTGCATTAAATGGAAAACCCTAAAATTAATGCCTTATATTCTTCTATGTTTTTTGTGCATAATAATCCATGCCAATGGAATGGTCTACCACTAAGGAGTGACTAGAAATAAAATTTCCCTAGTGCTTTACATGTATTTATATCCATCGAATTTCATAGTCCATGTGTCATCATCAAATTTTTATATAGTAAAATCAACTCAAAAATTATTATTGATGGTTTTATGTCAAGTAAATATGTTGTTTTTAATCAATAAACAATTTGTTATAACCACACTAGATGTCCTAAAACAAATTCAGTAAATTTTTTTACAAAAAAATATTTCCTCAAATAGATATTCTATTTAAAATTATAGAATCATAATAAATTATCATAATAGATAATCATCAAATTTAAACTTTAATTTCCATTGCAACATAGAGTGTTACAACTTCATGAAAGGAAATACATAATGACATAGATATGACTAGTCTCACAATATAGAAATGACTATTCAAGTAAATAATATTACATTTTCAAATTCAATAGTCATTTAGCCTTATATACAATATAAAGATAGCTAACTCTAACGTGCTTGAGTTTTACCAACTCACATATCTCTGATAACTTCAAGTGTTGTCTCCAAGAATGTAATACAGTGGGGGGAGAGCATCATCTGCATACTTTTCCACTCCAACCATGGACCAATGATCCCCTACACAATCCCCTATTAGGGAATGGCCCTCCCTTCATAGATAGGTAGATATAACAATGTGGGAATCTAGAATGAAACATGTTAGTACCCCTATGTGCTATAATATTCTACTACATGATGTGTATCATAAATAAAAATATATGTTTCTACTATGATATCACACAACATGCAAATCATACATATCAACTGACAATGTTAATCTGACATTACTTTGGCCAAATTTTTAAATAACATATGATCATCTGGATCAATCAAATTCATAACACATCACTTGATCGAGGTATCCATACCCATCATTGGTGATGCTAACCAAGCTTGAGAAATCATCTCACTACTTGGGTATTATCATCAATGTATCCCCACAATATACTTAATAGATATATAATCCAAAGTGTAAGCTCACCGTTTGGGTAAAATAGTCTAAGGATCATTATCATATACATTAAATATCTAATATAAATAAGCATAGATTGACAAAACTATGCCAACTAAATATGACAAAAAAAATCTATATTAACTTAATTATAATAGATATCTCCAAGCATAATCCAATTATTTTTGCAAAGAAGTACTTTTAATAAATAAATATCTTTTAGACATTTCTAGAATGATTAAGTTTGGTATTCCTAAAACCAACAAAATTTACAAGGAAAGGCTCTAATTATCAATTTTTCATAATTTTAAAATAACACAAAATATGTATTACCACAAATCAATAATTTTCAAACATATTATGTTAATTTCCTCATAATCCTTATAATATCTTTCATTTCATATAAAAACCCCAAATATTAAGAAATCAAACAAAATACCCTACCCCTACATAATTTAATCATAGTGTATAAATCAATGCTGACATCAAACTATATATTTCCGTTGCATTTGATTTATATTTATTTTAACAAATTTCATTTATGATACATTCCAAATGAAAAAAATAACTTGCTATAAAAGAATATTAATATTTATAACCATTTAAATATTGATTTATTTTTATCCCTTCCCTCCAATTCACAACAATATTTAAAAATCAAATATACCCCTATAGCCATACTGGCGAGATAATTATTAAAAGTATTACTATTAATATTACCCCTATAGCATCTAATTAAAACAATCAGTTATTTATTATTAATGAAGAAAGCCATATTCACGATATAATAGCTTAATGACCACTATATAATGTTTAATTATATATATATATATATATATATATATATAATAAAATTATTTACCCATATAAATATGGTTTTCCCTTTACCCCTCTTGTCAATTCACCACAACCACAAAAATCAATTAAACATAGGCCATGAATTAGGATGGAATTGAAGAAACTCACTTTCATGATATTATTGCTAAACTTAGGATTCAAACGTGAAGCATATCACACTCCAAAAAGAACCATGACCATTACACATATACATTTTAAATATGTATTTTATCTAGTCATGGAGATAAATGTAGAGGTTTTCTAAGTCCATTGAAATCCTTGACTGAAATGGAATGTGTTTCCTCTAGAATTGAAATAGCTGAGATAAAAGAGTAGTGGTGGCATTACTATTCTTAGGCTAAAGTTAAATAAAAGAGGAACACAACATGGCAAGGATCTAAATGAATTTAAATGACATTCTAATCACAATAATTCTAAAATGTAGGGAGTAGATGTGCAGTAATTCTTGGGCTGAATTAAAGCATAGAAAAGGAATGAAATTTTTATAAAGAGAATGGGTGGGTCTAATTTCATATTGATCACAAAATAATTTTTAAATGTAGGCAGTTGACGTGAAGTCACTCACACTCCAAGATAGAATCATGACTTCAGTATATATGCATTATATAATTTTTTTATCTAGGTATGGAGATAAAATGCAAATAGGTAGCCTATTGGAAGTGTAGAGGGGATGGAAAGGTTTCTTTTGGAATAATTTAAAATAAATAAAGGAACAAAATTTGATAAAGAGTGGTTGTGCTTGTTCACGTGATGTGAGGGGAAGCATTTGTTTAGTTCCATTTACTTATCTTTCATCATCATAATTTATAAAGTTATAACTAGCATTGAATTTTAGGAATGTGTTGAGTCTCTACGGCCTTAATACAATTAGTTTGGGTTAATAAGGAAAGAATTCTAGGGTCTAAAGAGAAACTACCAATATATTTTCCAACTAGTTTCTACATGCATCACTAATAGGATTCATAGAGTTTCCCTAAAGTAAACATATTGTGTGTGTGTGTGTGTGTGTGTGTGTGTGTGTGTGTGTGTGTGTGTGTGTGTGTGTGTGTGTGTGTGTGTGTGTGTGTGTGTGTGTGTGTGTGTGTGTGTGTGTGTGTGTATCCACAATCCAAAATTATTTCAATACAAAATATACCATTAAAATAATTATAATACCCACTTTGTACACTTTCCCCTTCATAGCAGATAAAATTTCCCTTTTTATTCTAAATCCTTATTTCTTCTTCCAACGTCCATCTCTCTTTCCCCGTGTATCTTTCATGTTTTTTTTTCCAATACCCCCTTAATACTATTTACTCTCCATTTCCATTTTGCATGCCACTTGAAACCAAAGTTGTAGGCTTTGTTTCCCCATAATTAATTGGGAGTTCCACAAGTAATTATCAAATAAACTTCCAATCAATCTCCCTTGATTTCCCAAGTTAGTATTAAGGTAACTCAACTTCACCTTTCTAAGTAAAGTAATCATAATATTTCATGCATTAATAATTAATAATCAATTCCACTTGTTTAATACCAGATAAGTCTTTTAAAGTATGTGTTCATCCCAGTGTTTAATTAGGATTTTTACTCATATTTAGTAAGTGAAATTTATATATTGAATATCATAAAATAATAAATGTCTAATACAATTAAAAAAATTTAGATTATAATAAATATTTATTTTGAAAAACTAAATATAGCATTAGTAATATTTTAATTTCCTATTGAAATATGTATTTATGACATAATTTATAAAGTAAAATATAAAGCATCTCACAACATAGTAATCACTTTAACCAATTTCAAAATAAGAACTCATTCCTTTTTAAAGCACAACTTAAATATATTCAATGCAAACTATTCTAGCATTAATGAGCATAATACTAGCAAACTAGATTAATGCAAAGAATTCAACAAGTCAATCTATAATGGTGTGTGAATTTGGGTTACTATCATTTCCATTCCATCATACACCAATCATCACATTTTCTCTACACTCTCCAATGATGTTCTCCCTTATCATGCTCTAAGGGTAAGACCAATCATGCATCTACCTCATAATCAAATATGTTGTTAGTCTGAGTCATCATATATATAATCAATCATGCAAGACTAACAAGTATACATATACAATTCATAGAGTACTCAAACACAATTATAACATCATGTATACAAATCATAAATATCATTGTTCCCTATATCATTTTTCATAGTACTCAAATCAAAGCATTAAAGAATCAATTGTTAACCATTTCAAATCCATGGATTTAAAGGTAAAAACATAGGGTGAAATTAGGATGTAACATCCCCCTAAAACTAGTCATCATCCCGATGACACTTACTCAAACAATAGTTTTATAATATCAAAAGAGTTTAGTTGAAATAATAACATAGTATCAAGCATCAATCATGCAAACAAGTATAAAAGTAGCCTAAAGAACTCATCAAAGTCTTCCGAAGTAGCACTATCTTCAGAGTATTTATCCCATAAGACCTTAAACTATGACACTTTTCTATTACACAAATAAAGTTTGTGAGTATCAATTACTCTAACTGGTTCTACTGTGACCACCTTGGGGTCTAGAACTTGCAAAGCATTCTAATCCAAAACATGCAAAGGATTAGATATATACTTCTTAAGATATGATACATGGAAAACATTATCTAAAAGAGCTAATGTTGGTGGCAATTTAAGCCTATATGCAATAGGATTGACCATTTTTAACACTTCAAAGGGCCTTACATATCTAGGTGATAGTTTTGCTGACTTTTTGAACTTAATTGAGCACTTTTGCAACTTAACCCACATAAACACTTTGTAACCAAAAAAAACCACCTATCTAACCTCTTCAAATTAGAATAACTTTTTATGTCTATCATTGGCCTTATCCAATATCTATCTGATTAACTTGACTTGTTCTTTTATTTCAAGAAACATCTCAGGCCCAAAGACTACCCTATCTTCTAACCTATTCCAATTGATTGGTGTCCTGCACCTCCTACCATATAGTGCTTCAAAAGGTGCCATCTTCAAAGTAGACTGGTATGAGTTGTTATAGGAAAACTCAACCAATATAATATAATCTTCTCATTTGTATTTTTATCCATGTAATACATGCATAAAATATCTTCTAGAACTTGATTTACTTGTTTAGTCTGACCATCAATCTTTGGATGATATGCAGTTTTGAAATTAAGCTACATGCTTAAAGTTATATTTAGAGTAACCCAAAACATGAAAGTCATTTTTGGATCATGATATAAATTATCTTCTCTAGTAATCTATGCAACATGTACACTTCCTTTATGAATCTCTTCATAAGGGTAGGCACATCATCTATCAAGTTACTTGGTATGAAATGAGCCACCTTGATTACTTTATAAAAAACTATGAAGAGCATATCATGCCTAATCTATGACATCGATAAACCTTAGACAAATTCCATACTAATCACCTACCACTTCCACTCTAGTATATCATGTGGATATAATAATCTAAGTACACATGTTCAGATTTCACTCACCAACATTCTAGACATCATGACACAAATTTTACCATGTCTTTCTTGATTCCCTTCCAAAAATATAGAGGTATAAGCTCTATCATGAGTTTTATTACTCCTATATGTCCTAAATATAGGGTATTGTGTAACTCTTTCAACACTGTGATATGTATATTCTCTTGATCAGTCACATGCATCCTCTTATTGAAATGCAAAATTTCATCACTCTCAAAATTGAATCCTTTATATCAAGGATCTTGGGATTTTTTAGATAATGCTTCCCTGATCTACTCATATTAATCACATCTTGATTGGAACTTAACCACTTGATCTTTGAAAATACTCCTAATAGTAGCTACTACTGTTATGTACCTTCTATGACTCAAAGTATCAAGTAATCTATTTTATTTACCATTAATGTAATTGATATCAAATTAATAGTTAGAAATGAACTCTAACTAACATCTTTGATGATCATTTAAATATTTTGGGGTGAAAATATATTTAAGCCCTAAGTTGTCAATATTGAGCTTAAATGGTTTTTCCAGCAAATAATGTCACAAAACTTACAAAGTATGAATAATCGCTACAAGTTCAAGGTCACAAGAGGCATAATTCAACTCATGATTTTTCAATTTCCTTGATTCAAAAGCTACCACTACTCCATCTTGCATGATAAATCCACCTAAACCTTCTCCTAAAGCATTTGTGGTCATTGAACACTATCCATTGGGATCAGGAACTCTCAACACTAGTGTTGATATAAGTCATCTTTTCAAATCTTGAACAGATAATTCACATTTCTCAGACTACTTAAACTTCTATTTTTTCTATTACAAGGAGGTAATTGATTTATCTATCTTGGAAAAATTTGGAATGAACTTCCTATAGTAGCCTACTAACCCCATGAAACTCCTTACCTCATGCACATTTATAGTTGTTTGTCATACCATAGTGGCCCTTATCTTAGATGGATCTACAAAAATACTCTCTACATAAATAATATTCCCTAGATATTGCACTCTTTCCTGAAATAATGCACATTTAAACAATTTTCCATACATCTTATACTTTTACAACATTTGCAAAACTAGTTCTAGATGTTGTAGATATTCCTCTTCATTATTAGAATAGATAAGAATGTCATCCAAAAATACCAAAACATAGTAATATAAATAGTTTTTTAATATAATATTCATTATATTCATGAATTTTATTGGTGCGTTATTTAACCTAAAAGGTAACACTGTGAAATTATAATGCCCATAGTGAGTCCTGAAAGCTATTTTTGGAATATCCTATCCTGAATCCTCAACTAATGATATCCTGCTCTAAGATCTATCTTATAAAATACTATTTAACCACACATTTGATCAAAAATATCATATATATGAGGTAGTGGATACCTATTCTTGATAGTTGCCTTGTTTAGCATTTTATAATCAATGCAAAGTCAAAGGGTACCATCCTTCTTTACAAAAACAACTTGTTCACCAAATGATGACACACTAGGCCTAATCAAACCCTTTACCAACAAATCCTATATTTGTGCCTTTAATTTCACCAATTCTATGGTCATCATCCTATATGGTGCCTTACATTATGGTTCTAATCTAGGTAAAATATTGATAGAGAAATCAAACTCTCATTAGGGACGTAAACTTGGTAATTCCTCAGGGAGCACATCATGAAAATCTCTAAGAAAAGGATAGTATTTGAGAGATGGTTCCTTAGTTTCCTTCATTTAATTTATCTTGATTATAAATTCTTTGCATCCTCTTGTTTGAGCCTTTTTGAGTTGCATTGCATATACATTTCTGAGCTATAACTCTTTCTTATTACCCTGCAGTTGCGTTTGATTCATAAAATCATCAAGACACTCAACATTATTCAAGTAAAATTCAACCTTGGCTTTATGTTTAGTAATCCACTTGAATCCTAGAATCATGTCATATGATCTTAGTGATACTATATATAAATCCACTATAGTTGTGAATTTAGGCAACTCAATCACTGCTTCGACTAGATACTTATCAACCATGACTTTAGAGTCATTCCCATATTGTATTGACCATACATTTTCCATATATCCAAAAAAATTGGGAAACTTGATAAGAATTCTAAGAGTTATAAAACATTCAGTAGCCCCTATATTTATCAAAATAGAAACTAGATATTTAAATAAAATCCCTGATAGTTTTATGGTTGATGCTTGAAATTTAGCTTGTTGATTATCAATTGTTGCATGAATACACTACTAAAAATTTCCCTACTTAGGGTTTGGAACTTTGTTCTTTGACTTATCATGAGGACATTCAAGAGCATAGTGATTTCCTCTAAAATTGAAATAATCATCTGGTGGTCCTTTCCTATTAGTTTGATATTTTCCTTGGAAACCACCCTTGGAGCCATTACCTAGTTTCCTGCTACTAGATCCACTGTTGAATTTTTATTTTGATTCCTAAACTAACCCTTAGAGTTTCTTCTCCTTTGATTCTAGTTCCTCTTCTTGAAATTTTCTTAGAACCACCAAAATTTTCCCTAACCTGAGCCAAAATTTATTGATTTTGAACCTTTCATTAGCTTGGTACTAAGGCACATATTTTAGAATTTTTTTAAACTACTCCCAATACTCATTCATCGAAAGCTCTCCTTGCTTTAGATTCTAAAAATCTATAAGCTTCTAGTTAAAGTAAATTTGTGGCAACCACCATGACCTAAAAAATGTCACAAAATACCCCCAATTTATGATGTTTAAGTTAAGTTTCATCTCCATTTTATTATTATTCCACCAAGTAGTTGCTTCACCAGCCAACTGATAAGCACCCGAAACAACCTTAGTGACCGCAAAGTAGTTTTGAATATCAAAATACTTATCTATATTAGTTAACCATGATTCAGCTCCATCACCTAAAATAATTCCATCAAACTTAGGTGGACTCACCTTCTTCATATCCCTATATAGCTCTGTAACTACCTGAGCTCTCACATCTTATTAACTATCCTATTCAGTACAGTGCTCAATAGGTACTTCTTGATGTTCTTCCTCACCATGATTGTGAACCTCTTGTTCTAGGGCTATAATTGTATCCCTAGTTTTGCCCATGATTATGAGTAATTGATCCAACTTTATTGATTGATTAGTAGCAAATTAGTTAGGATTAATGGATGGGTTATTTTTATTCAATGGACCCTCCCTTGATGCTCCATTTACACCATTCTTCCTTATCACTAAAAATAAGAATGAAAAAATATTAGTAGACTCATTAAGTCCTAGAGTTTAAGCCTAAGCTCGGATACCACATGTTATAACCATACTAGATGTATTAAAACAAAAGCAATAATTTTTTTAAAAATTTACTTCCTCAAACAAGTATTCTATTTAAAATTATAGAATCATAATATATTATCATAAAAGATAATCATCAAATTTCAACTTTAATTTCCATTGCAACATGAAGTGTTACAACTTCATGAAAGGAAATACATAATGACATAGCTACGACTAGTCTCATAATACAACAATAGTTGTTTAATTAAATAATATTACATTTAAAAATTTAATAGGAGTTTAGCCTTATATATAATAAAAAGATAACTAACTCTTTGGAGCTTGAGTTACACCAACTCACGTATCTCTAATAACCTCAAGTGTTATCTCCAAGAACGTACCATAGTGGGGGAGAGTGAGCATTATTTGAGCACTTTTCCACTCCAATCATAGACTAAAAATCCCTCGTATAATCCCCTATCAGGGAATGGCCATCCCTTCATAGATAGGTAGATAGAACAATGCGAGAATCTAGACTAAGACATGCTAGTACCCCTATGTGTTGTAAGATTCTACTACATGACATGTATCATAAATAAAAAATACATTTTTAATATGATATCACACAATATGAAAATCATACATATAAACTAACAATGTTAATCTAACATTACTTTGGCCAAATTTTTAAATAACATATGATCATTTGGATTAGTCAAATTCATAACACAACACTTGATCGAGTTATTCATACCCATCATTTGTGATGCTAACTAGGCTTGAGAAATAGTCTCACTACTTGGGTAGTGTCATCAATATGGCCCCACAATATACTTGATAGATAGATAATCCAAAGCATAAGCTCACCATCTAGGTAAAATAATCTAAGGATCATTATCACATACATTTAATACTTGATATAAATAAGCATAGATTGACAAAACCATGCCAACCAAATATGATAGCAAAAGTCTATATTAACTTAATTATAATAGATATCTCCAAGCATAATCTAATTATTTTTACAAATAAGTAATTTTAAGAAACAAAGATATTTTAGACATTTCTAGAATGATTAAGTTTGGTATCTCCTAAAACCAACAAATTTAGAAGGAAAGGTTCTAATTATCAATTTTTCATAATTTTAAAATAACACAAAATATGTATTACCATAAATCAATCATTTTCAAAAATATTATATTAATTTACTCATAAGCCTTATAATATCTTTCATTTCATAAAAAACCCTAAATATTAAGAAATGAAATAAAATCCCCTACCCCTAAATAATTTAAGCATGGTGTATAAATCAATGTTGACATCAAACTATATATTTCCATGGCATTTTATTTATATTTATTTTAACAAATTTCATTTATGATATGTTTTAAATGAAAAAAGAACTTGTTATAAAAACATATTAATATTTCTAACCATTTAAATATGGATTTATGTATATCCCTTCCCTCCAATTCACAACAATATTTAAAAATCAAATATGGACATGTAACCATACTATCAAGATGATTATTAAAAGTATTACTATTAATATACCCCTATGGTGTTCAATTAAAATAATTAGTTATTTATTATGAATGATAAAAGTTGTATTCATGATATAATAACTTACTAACCACTATATAATTTGTAATTATATATATATATATATATATATACCCATCTAAATAAGGGTTTCCCAGTACCTTTCATGTCAATTCACCACAATCATAAAAATAAATTAAACACAAGCCATGAATTGGGACATAACTAAAGAAAGTCACTTACATGATATAATATCTAAATGTAGGCATCAGACGTAAAGTGACTCAAACTTCAAAAAGAACCATGACCATAACACATATACATTTTATATATGTATTTTATCTAGTAATGGAGATAGATGCATATTGGTAGTCTGTTAAAAACATAGAGGTTTTTTTAGTTCGTCAAAATCCTTAACTAAAATGGAATGTGTTTCCACTAGAATTGAAATATTTGAGATAAAAAAATAGTGGTGGTGTTATTTTTCTTAGGCTAAAGTTAAATAAAAGAGAGGAATAAAACTTGGCAAGGATCTAAGTGAATTTAAATGACATTTTAATCATGATAATATCAAAATGTAGGCAGTAGATGTACAAAAATTCTTGAGTTGAATTAAAGCATAGAAAAGTAACAAAATTTTGCTAAAGAGAATGGGTGGATCTAATTTCATACTAATCACAAAATAACTATTAAAACGTAGGTATCCAATGTGAAGTGATTCACAATCTAAGATAAAATCATGACCTCAATATATATGCATTATATAATTGTTTTATCTAGGCATGAAGATAAATGCACATAGGTAGCATGTTGGAAGCATAGAGGGGATGGTGATTTTGCCTTTGGAATAATTTAAAATAAATAAAGGAATAAAATTTTATAAATAATGGTGGTGCTTGTTCACGTGATGTGAGGGGAAGTGTTTTTTTAGTTCCATTTACTTATCTTTCATCATCACAATTTATAAAGTTATAAATAGCATTGAATTTAAGGAATGTGTTTAGTCTCTATGGCCTCAATACTATTATTTTGAGTTAATAAGGAAAGAATTATAGGGTTTAAAGAAAAACTACAAATATATTTTCCAACCAGTTTCTACATGCATCACTCACAGGATTCAAAGATTTTCCCTAATATAAACATACTTTGTATATATATTTAAATCCATAATCCAAAATTATTTCAATATAAAATACACCATTAAAATAATTATAGTACCCACCTGGTATGCTTTCCCCTTCATTGTAGATAAAATTTCCCTTTTTTCCAAAGCCTTCTTCTTCTTCAACCTTCCAGCTCTCTTTCCCCATGTATCTTCCATGTTTTTTTTCCCAATACCCACGAAATACCATTTATTCCCCATTTCCCTTTTGCATGCCAATTAAAATCAAAATTGTAGGCTTTATTTCCCCATAATTAACTAGGAGTCCCATAAATAATTATCAAATAAACTTCCAATCAATCTCCCTTGATTTCCCAAGTTAGTATTAAGGTAACTCAACTTCACCATTCCAAGTAAAGTCATTTTAAGCTTTCATGCATTACTGATTAATAATCAATTCCACTTAATTAATACTAGATAAGTCTTTTAAAATATGTTTTCATCTTAGTGTTTAAATAGGATTTTTACTCATATTTAATTATCTAAATTAATATATTGAATATCACAAATTAATAATTGTCTAATAGAATTAAACAATTTAAGATTATAATAAATCTTTATTTTGACAAATTAAATATAACATTACTACTATTTTAATTTCCTATTGAAAGATGCATTAATGACATAATTTATAAATTATAATATAAATCATTTCATAACATGGTAATCACTACAACCAATTTTAGAATAAGAACTCATTCTTTTTTAAAGCACAACTGAAATATAATCAATGCAAAATATTTTAGCATTAACGAGCATAATACTAGTGAACCAGATTAATGCAAAGAATTTAACAAGTCGATCTATGGTGGTGTGTGAATTTGAGTTACTATAATTTTCATTATATCATAATGCAATCATCCCATCTACACTACCCTATCTAATTATGCTCTCCCTCATCATGCTCTGAGGGTAAGACGAATCTTGTATCCACCTCATATCAAATATGTAGTTAGTCTGAGTCATCATATATATAATCAATGATATAATACTAATAATTATACATCTAAAATGCATATAATACTCAAACGCAACTGTAACATCATGTATACAAATCATAAATATCATTGTTCCCTATAGCATTTGTCATAGTGCTCAAATCAAAGCATTAAAGAATTAGTTATTAACCATTTCAAATCCATGGATCAAAGGTAAAAACATAGGGTGAAATCAAGATGTAAGATAATCAATTATCCTTTTATGGAATTTAAGATAGGAATTTTAATGCAAAATCCAAAAGTAACATTACCAACTCAATTATATGTCTTGATTGATATGGTTTCATCATGAGATTCTTAAATGGGTACACTTTCATAATAACATATATCTTATTGTTAAGCATGTATGTCAAAGTTTTTATGTATTGAATACAACATCCAATCAAAAAAAATCCATTGCATTATAAAAAATTTCATAACCTATGCATGTAAAACTAGTGTAATAATTAGCACATTCTTTGTGAACATCATCGTATTGTGCCAATAAGTCTCCTAATGCATGTTTTATGGCTAAAATGTATATCAATAAAGCTTATCTAGAATTGGAGCCATCGTGACTAGTGTATTAAAACTATATCATTTTATTTCATCATAACTCTTTTGGAAACATTCATCCCATTCAAATTTCTTATATTTCCTTAGAAAATGCATAAATGGTTGCATTTTTTAGCTAATTGCACCATAAATGACCTCGTTCCTTGAATTTTCCATTGTAAACATCTTGATTGATTTAATCATTTAGGTGGGTTCAATTTAAAAATAACATTGAATTATTGTTTATCAACTTCTATACCTTTTTGGGATATCATATAACCTAATAGATTCCCTGAAGATACCCCACATACACATTTTTTAGGGTTTAACCATATGTTATATTTTAATAAGCATTCAAATATTTTCTATAAATATCTAGCATGATATTGTAGATGTTTATATTTTTTAACTCGATCATCAACAAAGCATTTCATAGCTTTATGTATAAGGTCATTAAATATATGTATCATGGCCCTTTGATAGGTTTTCCCAGCATTATTCAATATAAATGGTATGACCATTTAACATAATTTCCTCGTACCATTGTAAATGTCATTTTGGGTTCATCCTCGAGATTAATATTTATTTGATTATACCCCACAAAGCCATCCATATATGATATACTTTCATAACCAACTATGGATTTGACAATCATATCAATATTAGCCAATGAAAACTCATCCTTAGGATAAACATTATTCAAGTCCCAAAAATATATAAAAATCTAGTCCATTAGACTTATTAACCATAATAATATATGAAATCTAAGGTGAGTAATTAATGTATTTAATACACCTTACATAAACAAAAAATGAATCTCATCTTTAACCAACAAGGCCACTTTTGGATGCCTAATTGTTTACTTAACTAGTTTCACATCAGGGTACATAACAATTTAATACAATGCTATCAAATGATTGATGCCTACCATATCCAAATAAGACTAAGTGAATAAATCAAGGAAATCATGACATATCTCTTTAAATTATTTTCTTTCCATGACTATGAGCATTGTTGTAAGATGGAATTTATCAGACATTTTTGATGTCATTACTAAATTTTATTATTAATTCTTAATAGTGTTGAGAAATATTTATAGATGGTAAAGTAGGGATTATATCAGGACCATCTACTTAGTCATTATCATGTAAGGGTTAAGACTCTCTGAATATGTAAAAGAAATTACTTTATAAGGGAACCTTTTATTGTGATAGAATGAAGGGATACCCTCATATGACTCCAAACATTCCAAGAGAGACTCATCATTAGGAAATTTTTCCAACACCTAGATTTTTGGTAAGATCGTATCATAAATGAACTTAGGATATACTAACTCTAATGTTGCTACATGGTTAAATTTTTATGTAGGATTTAATTTTTATCGAAGGAAATGCATATAAATAGTAACTTTTTTTAATCATTTTCCTTATTATATCTTTGGTGATTTTATTTGGAAGGATCATTCAAAATTTTCCTATATTATAGGCCTTTTTTCATATATGATCAAATGAAGACATATGGTTAAGAATTCCATGCACTTGATTTCCTAATCCTTATCAAGTGTATCCTATGATTTTTCTTATGTTTTAATCCAAAACCATATTTTTAAATTATAATGTTTATTTCAAAGGTAAATTAATGTTTTATGATTTTTAGATTCAAAAGAGAAACATATAAGCAATAAAGTTATTTGAATGCAATATTGTAATATTCAGATTTTAGCAATCTAATACATTAATTTGACAATATAATTCATTTAAGCATATGAAATAAATACAAGTACAAATTAACTAAGGTATAAAATTGAGAATATATTTTTTGTCTTTTTTATTTTGAAATGTGGTAGTGATCAGGAATCATCATAGAGTTGTCTTAAAGATATTAACCTTATTCATTTTGTATTTTGACTATTTTTGTCTACCAGATAATTCCATTGATCAGGGACAATAACATTGATGTTATTTTTTACTTCTAATGCAGGTGTCTAGTCAAAGATATTTACATAAATGGATCCAAATTTACATCAAGCCTACATTGTCACATGTGTAATTATTTTACATCACTAGATGTGTATTCTTGTGTGTGTGATCTAGGTAATAAGCAAAACCCTAGTTTTTTATTGGATCTCCTATAACTTAGTGAAGAGGGGTTAGTAATGTGATTCGAGATATCTCTATCAACCTTGTTTATTACTAAGTGTTACTTATATATCCAATACTCTGAAGAGGGCCTTAGACTCACATGTAGTTCTCCCTCATAGGCATGTGTATGAAATCATAACATGTGACTATATGATATTTCTCTTAGTAACCCCTTGGTATAAGTAATTTAGTATTATGTTTTACCTTTTAAATGATTTAGATATTTGATTCAGTGTTGTGGTACAATTTGATAACTTGAAATAAATATACTTTATAATTAGATAATTTCCTAATCAAATTATTAGGTGTGTTAACAAGATTATATCCTTTGTATATATATGAACCTTTTGATTTTAAATTATAACCTAGTAATATATTAAAATCCAAAAATAGGATGGGAAAAGAGAGATAAAAAAAGTCACAAAGAGAAAGATATGGAAAAGGGTAAAAATGTAATCCTAGATAGTTGCATCATAGTTGGACACTAATGTCGACACTAGTGTCCTTAACAGATGGAGGTTGTATGTACAACAAGTAAGAAATAATATGTAGGGATCCCTATCATGCATTAGATGAAGAGTAATACACATCACATATAGGCCTAAGGGATAGGTAAATCAAGTGAAATAATATGGAATGAAATAGGCCCATAAGAGACTTACATCACTAGATTTATAATTCTTATTAAAAAGGTATATACACATAAAGAGACTATAAATATGTGTACTTATACCAAAATGGGTATATGCAAGTACCCTTAGTATGTATTGTAATTTTTATGTTTATTTTTATGATGGGATGCCCAAATTATTAAGGATAATAATGTAGTTGTTTGAATCACAATCACTTCACTCATATTGTGTAGATTCACATGTAATTTGAGGAATTTGTGATCCACGTCACTATTATATTTTGGTATGTGATATAATGATTTATGTGGTGTAGGATAAACTATGAAAGGTTACATATTATGTATATGAGCTATATTAATTTTCAGTAAGTTGGGTCATATCTACAAGATTGAAGGGTTCATGATCTATAGGAAAATTATATATGTATCCTTCATGGATAATTTTATACATGCATGAAAGGTATAACTAACCACATTTGTATCATGAATCTAAGGTATCCCTAATTAAATATTGTCATCAAAGTTATTAACCATGACCTAACATATTATTACTACTTTTTTATGACCTATAGTGATATTCGATGTAATTTTTCCTAGCACTGTCCATCATATGCTATCAAAGCCTTGAATCATCATATATGAGTAGGTAAGGTCATTTACTCCTATGTCAAATATATATAAAAATGATTTATTTAATATTTTTAGTCCTAATCTATTATCTATGAAAAAACACTTAATAACCCTTTTACCTAAAATGTGTACTTGAATACATAATGTGAGATGTTGGTTAATAATATTATGAGGTAAATATTATTGTTAAAAATAAATAATATCTTCACTTCACTATAATTTATTAACAATAGATGAAAAATAAATTGGTTTTTGTTTGTTTGGTAACGATGTATTATGCATTACCACATAAATAATGAGCTTATATCTATTCCAAATAGTGTATATTTTATTGAAAAATAATATATTTTTTGGATTGAGTATTCTCAGGGTGATCTCTAACATCATAATCTCTAGTCTCATTGGCCAGTACCCTCAATGGGAGAAGAATATTAGGAGGTATTTTTTGATTACCTCTATTTTACCCTAAAATATTATGTATACTACCTCTTCATTTTATGATAACATGGAGTTTTCCATCCAATCTAAGCCTAGTGTGAATAGTAGGGGAGGGATGTTGACTATCGCTACCATGAATTATTGAGGGAGGAGGAATTAAAGTAGTCATACATGTCCTTTCACTTTGAATAGTAACTAGAAGAATATCATATTAAACATTTATGAAATATTTGTTACTAAGGAAATATAATATTTGATCATGTGTAATATAATTATTAGGTTTACTATAGTTGAATTTAACCCATTTGTTGCATGAGACATAAATAAATCATATAATTTATGAAAACAACATGTAACCATTATAATCATGTCTTGGACCCTAAAATATAAACAATTGTGATCCATTACATTTTTGTTATGATTTTTATTATGTAAATATTAGGAAATTAGAAATTAGCTCTTAAATTCAGACCCTAATAGAAGATAAATATGAAACCCTAATAAAGATTTAAACCATAATATAGGATAAACCTAAGACTTTTGTGTTAACATCCTTGATTAGTTTCACCATAATGTTTTTACTTATGTTTTACTAAGATTATCTATATAAAGTAAAACTAGTATTAATTAATATTGTGTGAAATATAGCAATAAGGTCAAAACCTCAATTGAAAAGGCAATAGACATATATTACACATTGATGATTTAAATTTGAAGAAGAAAGAGGAGAGAGATGTACTTAGTTCATTTTTGTTAAGTGACAATCACAGCAGTCATCATTGATTCTCAAAATTCTCTATTTATTTTATCAATGCTTAGATCATAAAATAGTAACTCAAATTTTGATTAGATATTTTTGGTGAAAACATTGACCCATATGATAGTCAATATTGTCTTATCTCTACCAATAGTGCCCCTATATTTTGTACTAGTTTGTAACACCTATTATCATATGCCTACACCTATATATGCTTCATGTATGTGTACTCACCTTTAGTCCTATATATTTTCCTTCTCCATCCATCCAAAACTTAATTATGCTTTTGACCACAAGATGGCCCTAGAAATATGGCTTGGCACTTTGTGTTGGTAAAACCCAACCACTCACCACTAAATGATTGATATTTTCCAATGTTATAGTACTTGAATAGGGTGAAAACCACATGTAATTATCTAACTAATGTGTGTGTGCATAGTTGTGATTGATCTATAATGCAACTCATGTTTGGATTTTGACACTTTGCATCATACAATTTTGGATTTTATTAAAACATGGATTTGTGGATGTTACTTTGAGTGTTTTTTAGATATGTATGCCTTTTTAATAATGTTTGAGATAGTGGTGGTGGATTTCTCAATTATTGATTAATTAATTTCTAAGTTACCACGTTTTAACTAAGTGAGTGATAACCTTAGGATTGGCTTATATTTATAGATAACTCTTTATTATTTCCACATATAAATAACTCATGAAACTTTTATAGGTTTGCCTAATGGATATTTTTTTTTTTTAAATTCATGAGTGTTCTTGGCACTGCCAACAAAGATAGACACCTACAATAACTGTAATTATCTAGTCATTACTAGTATTATCATGAGAGTGAAATTAGATGATATGAGATATGGATAAGGTTTATTTTTTAGTCTAGATTGTTCTTATATAGACTAGGATAATATTAAGTAAGTTTATTTAGATAATATGGTTTTGTCAGATAACAAGTGGATAGATGGATCGATAGAAAGTGTACACAATATTCATATGTGTATGAAATGTCTAAATATGTCAAATAATGTCAAGGTTCATGTTTCCAAAATGTCTAACACCAAATTTAGGTTTTTACCATTTTTACTTATCATGATATATTACATAATTAATTCGCTCATGAGGTCCTTATCTACTAATTTCCTACTAATTTCATTGTGCCTAAATTTGAAGTATTTAAAAAGGTTGATCCTTTGAATCATAATAAAAAAAAATTATGCTTCATGTTTTAAATTTGTGAAAAATGAGTGAATGTTGACTCATATATTTCCTTTATTTATCAAGTATTGTTCCTTATATTGATTTTGTTTACTACCTTCATGCTTCATGCATTATATTAATACTTTGTCCATTAGTTTCTTACCTTATTTTTACATTAACATAAGTCAGAAGGACACATTTTCGTATCTTGTGCAACTTAAAAATGGATCTAATGATCCTATTATTGAGTATGTGATTTAATTAAAAATTATTTTTATGAATACATCTCAAAAAATACCTGATGCGTTACAAATTATTATTTCTAATAGTTTGCTTTAGCCTGGCAAAAAAATCATGTTTAACACAAATCCATATTTTGATTTCCTTAGTCATATGTTTCATAACTATGAAATAAAATAAAAACTAGAGGCTAAAATGATTATATATGGGACTAAGGTCCCTACCTCTATTAGATCAAAATTTTGATGTAATACAACAATCGAGGATAAATCTCATGATTCACCTACTTTTCAAGTTAATAATGAGGAACAAAATGTATTAAACACAGTATCACAACCATGTGACAAGTTTGTCTTTTATTCTCAAAAGCATAGATGATTTAAAGGTTACCCAATAATATTCACCACATTCATTAATAATTTATTGAATTGAATATGAAATATTTAAGTTCACATCATTAGTTGACACATATCAAGCTTTACCTAAACATTATGATGTGAATGCATATTATGAATATCAAACATCTTCAAGACATACTACCAATAAATATTATGCATCAAGACATAAGATTAAATATATAATTCATAAAAATTTCATTAAAATGGATGGACATAATAGTACATTGAATAGATATATTGTGCCATCTAATTAAAATTTAAAAATCTAATATAAAAATCCACTTCCAAATAATTATATTAAAATAATGATAATTTTCACATGGTAATACCTAAAAAATAAACAATGATCTCAAATAAGCATATTTTATATTCTTTCATAGGTGTGTTTGCAATTTTTCCAAAAAGGTTTCATCTATTACTTTCTACGGCCATTAGATTCCAATAATGGTCCATTATTTGTGCATGATTTTATTAATTCATATCCTAAAATTACACATGGAACTATGGTTAAAAATGGCTCAAGTGTAAACATATGTACAATGTTATTCCTTACTAGTATAAGCTACTCTCAACAAGACTTACTTTGTATAACCATGGTTCTTAAATATTGTGATGGTATCTCATTGACACATCTTTGGTCTTTCACATTACCTATCATTTTATGTCCTAATACTCTTATAGTATGGTTTAATGTAATTAAAAATAAAATAGAAAATGATATATTTATTGGATGCCCATGGATACATCAAATGGGAGCTATCTCATCCACATTACACCAAGTTAATAATTTTTTGAATTATAAATAAGTGTTTATTATTTGAAACAAATGATATGAGTTACCTACCCAGCTAAACATAATGAATGGCCAAAATTTATTCCTAATTAACAAACAATAAAACCTCAAATGAATACATATAGAGTTACAACCTATAAAGTAGGCTTATCACAAAATCCAATATGTGTTCATTCTAAATCACCTCATGCATTACCAATTATATTTTACAATCAAAGTACTTATTTCCAAAAGGATTAAACAGCTCTTAAAACCCATTTTTCTTTATTTTACACCTATGTAATATAATATATACACTGGCAATAATTTAGATTACATAAAATATGTCAATAATATAATAATATGAATTGAAATATGTTAATATATAATGCAATGCAACTACTTTATTTTGAATTGATAAAACAATATAAGGATGAGAAAAATTAATTATATTAAATTTTTTTTAGTGACAAAAGTTGGCACAAGATCTAGGAATGCTTAGAAGATTGTCACCAAGTTATTTGGTGAAAATCAAGTTATAAGGATTTACATGGACACCTTTAATAAATTATAACCCTTATGGTAGACTCAAGGTATCCTTAATTTAATTATGTAATTGAGAGTTTGAGGGCTTAAAATTTTTATCAGCCCTTCATTTGTGTTTTAAATATGGTTTTATATATAAGTTTTCAATTCAATCCTATACGATGGTGTTTATTTTTACTCTCCTTCATATAAACCCTAAATATGCATGCTTGATGATAAGAGACTATAAAAATGGGTTAGTATTTTTAATTGTGTTGTTTCTTCCATAACACACCCTAATTTCATCACTGAATGGTCTTATGGTTTAATCAAGTTTGGGCATGTTTTATTTATTGATATGACTGGAAAGTGTCCGTAAGAGGTTATAGTAATAAGGTTATATTTGCTTCACTCTTTGAACTACACTTAAACTTAAGATGTCCATTATATGCACTTATCCTAAAAGAGTTTGTAATGAAGGCTGAATTGATATAACTATTTGAGTTAGCTTAAATATGATAAGTCTTGGTCTATTTCAAATCATGTTTTTAACTACATTAAAATTCCAATTTTTAAATCATTTTTCCTTAGATATTTATGAATCATATAATTATTTTAGAGATTTCTTGACCTTTTCTTTATCAATCAAATCCATATTCTCCTTTTCAAATTAAAATGGATAAAAATTTATATGGTTTTTATTTTCAAACTTGGTCTTTTTATTCATGTTGGACTAGTTGGCTTGAAATTTTACAAAAAGTGTGTCTTTATTCATTAAAATCCTATTGCATGTTATTTTTGTTTTGGTATATTTTCTTAGTCATTTTTGTGAATAAATTCAAATTTAAAATCTAACATTTATTTTATTTTGTCCATTTCATAGGCTGATGGTCATTTACCTTCTTGTGAGTCCCTAGATAAATAAAGAGATACCACTTGTTGCTTGCTCACTTCCTTAGGCCTCTTCTAGACTTAGTCACTTTATCAATATTTCAAATGCCTGATATGAATAAAAGTGTCCAAATCTCACTTCCTCACTTCCTTGATCCCTTTCAATATTTTAAGATTGACTTATAACCTCTCAAATGCCTAGGATGTTGAAAGGTGTCACAATCTGAGCTCCCCACTTCATCATAGAATCTATACCTATAAAATCATACCAAAGACATTTTAGATGCATAAGATCATTCCACATGGTGTGATCCTAGTTTACCATGGACCTAGGATAGTCCATAAACTTCTAACTAATAGTTAAGATCCTAAATTACTAAGATCATGCCACATGACATAATTCTATTCCATGATCCTTAGGATGGTCCATATATTTCAAATCATTTGGTGAGGCCTTAGATAATTGATATCTTGACAAGTGTCAATATCTCACCTCATCATGAATTTAGAGATAAATAGTCTAGGTATACACTCAATTAGTACCTAGACGAATCAATGACTAACATGTTGCATGATCCTACCAACTATAAGACACATTGGCATCCACATCAACATTAATTGAGCTTAAATTTGATGGTTGTCTAGCCTGTTAAGACCATCAAATAGTTAAAATGCATTCCATTTGTGTTGAATGGTTTTAATTTGATTAAATTTATTATTTTTTCCATTTCTTCCCTTAAAAATCTTAAAATTGATTATTTATACGATTTGATCTTTAGACTTGGTCATTTTATCTTGAAATGTCCTAAATTGGTTTTCTTCCCTTAAAATTTTTAAAATTGACCGTGTTTATACTATTTGATCTTTAGACTTGATAATTTTACCTTTAAAATGGACTAAATTGGTTTTCTTTGGTAAAATTCCACTTTTTAATCGCTAATTCTATGAGATTTTCACATTTCCTTTTAAACTTTTGGACTTAGTCATTTTTGGTTAAAATTTGGAGAATTAAAGGGTAAAAACTACTTTTTTATTTGAATTCTAACTATTAGTTCCTTTGCTATAGGTTCAAATTGAATGAAGAGTTCCCACCTATCAAATTATCAGGGTTCCACTTCTCCAAAGTGCCTTAGACAAAGATATAACCATGGAATTTCCATATGAATGGGATGAAGATGCATGTAAACATCCAATATCCCCACTTCACTCAAATTCTTAGAACAAAGAGCCCACTCTTAGATATTTTAGATGCATAGGATCATGCCATGTGTAAACTGATTTCCTCAAGCCCCTGAGATGTTAAGTGTAAATTGAGTAGGTGGTATATCCTCCAGGTGAATGGGATGATGCCATGTGGTAGTATCCCACTTCTTGTTCCTTAGGTTAATTTGTTCAATAAATTAAAGGGGTAGATCCAAAAAGTTGTCAAGATGATGCCATATGGTATAATATAGCGGATCTATGGCACCTAGGACACATTGGACATAGAGTCGGAACCAATGATCTTTTAGTGAGTGGTATCTTACCACTTGTCAAGATCTCACTTCACCCTAATCTAAACAAAATTTAAAAGGGGATGGCCCTCAACCAAGCAATAGAGTAGTGAATAAATGACACATAGCAAGGCCCTGATAAATGGTTACATGTTGTCCTTTCTAATCAATGATAAGTAAATATGTAGTGTGACTTTCCCAATAAAGATATTTGGACCTCCATCAAAGGGATTAGTGCCCAAATTTGATGTTTATCTTGCAAATATAGATCGTCAATGTCTAGAAATCAAAATGCAAGTCTAGTCAAATATGAATAATCAAATGGTATATTATAATTTAGTGGTGATAGGGACCATGGGATGTATTTTCCTAGGCAATTTAATTAGTGGTTTTGATTGGATAATGTCGGGCATAGGAGGATCACATAGGACAAAATTTTATTGAAAGAGGCATGGTCTCCAACCATAATATGTGGCTAAATGGAAATATTGAAAAGGATCCCAAATACATTCCACTATGAAAAATATAGGTGGAATTTATATATTATGTTCTATGACACTTTGATCATAGTCCTAATGGAACTTGAGTTAGCCTCAAGTGGACCCAGCGTGTTGAGTTGCCTTCATTTCCCATTTATTGGCTAAGCTTAGGATAAATTGGATTGAAATTATATATAATACTATCTTTTCATTGTATTAGGGTTTTATTCACTTAATATTAGAAGTTATAGTAAAGTACCAAACCCTTTTTCTTACTTTCTTAGTTAGTTTTTCCTTTCTTTCATGAGTCGAGGCTATTTGAGGACACCTTTGTGACTCTCCTAAGTATTGATAAATCATAGATCTATGCTTCATGAAATACCATTTTATCTAAAAAAAATTGAGTGATATTCATTATCTAAGTGTGTACATGGTGACTTTATTTACATCTTATATAGAGATACTCTTATCCTTATACTCTTTCACCTTCTTTTTCTTATGGTTCTATCATGTTATCTAAATCAAAGATTGGTTTACTTAAAAGGATTGGTATACTCAATAGGGATATAACTATCCTCTCTACAAAGGGGGCTCATCTCTTATTTCTCTCTACTATCTCTCTTTTTCTATTTTTTACATCTTTATTATATTAGCTTTATATTAGTTTGAATTACAATAAGGTATTCAACTTTTATCTACATTTAATGTTCATTTAATTTTATTATTTTATGCATTGTTGAATCTAGATAAAAGAAAAGTGATAACCAACAAGGAGTCAATTTTCAAATCTAGATGAGATGGTTCTTCTGAGCACATAATATACCAAGTCTATTTCATAAGTCTAGAAGTGTATTTCAAATGGGCATCTTATATCGAATAATTACATCAACCTATTGAGGTATCTAGTATGTTGAGACCCGATAACCAAGACATTAAGGAAGCTACTACCAACCCTATTTCCTTTAAAGAGAGGTAAAATGGAAGGAGGGGTAATCCTCATGAGTTGAAACTTTTATCTCTATCTTTTCCTCCTAGAATTGGTGCAAGGTGTCAAAAATACAACCAATAATTTGGATAGCCTAAAATAATAATTTTAAAATGGATAAGTGTTTCCTACATTATAATACTCTAAAGAGGGCTCAAACCACATATTTTTCCCACTTATGTGTATGCATGAAATCTTGTGAACAATATAGAATACAACATACTATTTTAATCTTTGACACTTGGCACCATAAAAATTTAATTTTTTATATTTATACTTGGTTCTATGTATTTTTTTTATAATATTTGAGATATCTATATTAATTTATAACAATTTTCTCCAAAGTGATCTCATGTGTGTTATGAACTATGTGGTCAATTGTATACATAAGTGACTCGCATTCAATTCCCTGCCATAACTGACCCATGAAATGGGTCTAAGATGGCCTAATTAATATTCCCATACTTAAAATTTAAATTTAAATGTTAATAAGACACTACAAGAAAATTAGGACACTATATGTAGTTGGTAGTGTCCAAGTTTTTTACCACTTTCCTATGCTAAAACCCCTATTAGGTTTTGGACTCTCTAAGAGTATATGGGGTCATAAAGGGGAATTTAAATAGTCATTTTATTAGTTTTTTATTGTTTTGGATTGAATGGTAATATTATAATTGATATAAAGTGAATATAATTAAATTTATAAGGAAACCATAGGCAAGAAAAGGTGAACATGTTCTAATACAAAGCGTAAAATATGTATCAAAAGAGTATGATATGTGTCAACATCCAAGTAAGTTAAATTATGTCAAAGGTTATGTTATTATTTGCATCATATGATGATAAATTAGATAAGGTCGTTGGTTAGCATTACTAGCCTATCTTATATACTTCAAATGAATAATTTATTATGTATAGCTTCTTGTTTCTATGTTTACTATATTTTTTATGTTTTTTATCTAGCTTTATTCTCTAGTGTCATGTATGGATTTTGGGTTCACCACGATTTACATTTTTATCCTCTCTTGAGTTTTTCCTTACTTCATGATTCTTCTAGGTTGGACATTTATGTTTTTTCCTTCTTCTTTCATGTTTTGTTTTATATAAGAATTCTTATATCCCCTTGATTTATGTGACTTGGTTTATTGCTTTGGCCCTTGCCCCTTTGATTATTACTTCATATTATAAAATCCTTCATGGAATTACAAATGATATTACCACATATATATTGAGGCCTTGTACCTTATTACACATGAAGTGTTCAGGTAAGTAGTAAATTATTAATGATCCTCCTATTTTTGTTCATTTCACATGTTAACCTCTTGGTTTATATCTTTTGGGATCCATGTCTTCTTTCTTATTTATTTTTGCCTCTTAAATTATTTTTTAATTGATTGAGATCACCTTAATTATTATTTATTTTTTCTCTTATCTTGGTCCTTACTTGGTCCTTTCCTCTTAAAAATATAAAATTCAAAAACATCATAAAATCCAAGAAATCAAATATTTTTTTTTCTTTATCTTTCTTGGTTACATATCTACACATGGTTATATATCATTTATTATCTATATATGTTATATTTTTATGTTTACATGTTATGATGTGATTCTCATGGAATTATTTGAGTTAGAAGTAAGATATTAAGTTTGTATATGATCATAGATTTAATATTGCTTTGTTTGTTCAAAGTAATTGCATGTAAGGCATCCTTACATTTGGGGCATGAATATACTAGGGTGAATTTTAGTGTATTTATGGTAATATCCTTACTAAAATTTATTTTTTATTTCATAACATGCCATAATTATTCTAAGAGTCGAGGAACCTCCTTTTTTCCCTTTTTCTCTATTCTCGCTTACACTCACAATCTATTGGTCCCAATACCTTAAGTTAACTTAATGGTATGTATTGGTTTTCATGTATAATAAATACCCAAATATAATCATTATAAATACTACATGTATGTGAGTCAACTTTTTATTTTATACTTAGCTTAAAAGTGGAGTTTTGACCTCCCAATCTATATTTAAAGCCTGGCTCTCTTAGCTCTCCTTACTCTCTTAACCTAATCTAGGAGGTAATTTCTATTTATGTGAAATTAATACTAATAAAACCTATCCCATTTTGACTACCAAGTTTGATCAGTGAAGTTTCATAAATAACACTTCACCCCAAAACATATTTTTGTTACACTTCTTCTCACTTGGCATTCTTGTATGCATACTCTCTCAACTCCTTGCAGTTACTCTAGGGGGTAATTTTGGTTTACATGCCTATTGTAACTTTTATACCTAGTCCATCCTATTTTATTCAATCATGTGGATAAGTTTTATGTTTTACTCTTTAATCATAAATGCATTTTTAGGACACTTATCCCACTTGTCGATATAGACTAGTTATTCTCCAGCTTGCCCAAGTCTCTCACTTTTCCACAATGGGTAATTTTGGTTTCCATGTCATTATGTCCTTTGAAACATATTAAATTATCTTCACTGGGCCCATTCAATCAAGTTTCATGTTTGTCACTTCTCTCCAAAATGAATTCTAGGTCCTCAAATTCAAGTCTTTCTTCGTTACGTAAAAAACTTGTAAAATTATCCATTTAGGTCTATCAAATTCAAATTTGCACGCCCAATTGTAATTTGTATTTCCATTGTAAATTTTATCTAAGTTTTAAAATCTTAAATCCATAGACCTAATCAGGTCCCCAAATACCAATTAGGTCTGGAAGGGGAGTCGAGTATCATGCCTTTATTAATCAAAATAAAAGTTCAAGTTTGGTCTATGGCCTTGTCAATATTTTACCCCACCATTATCTCATTGGTATTTTTCATAGTTAAGCTCCATTTTTTATTCAAGGATAGATCCTCTATTATATTAGGGCCATCCATGATATTTATTTTAATGATAATTAGGGCCTAGGTCCTGACTAGGTCATCATGGATCCCAAGCCCATGAGCCTTTGTATTTTAGGGTTTTCACCCCTAACTCCCCAGTTATCTCCATCTCATTGGGATTTTGAAACCTATTTCCATGGTCACCTCTTGTAGTTATATTTGGTGTTTTATCCCCTCAAAACCCTAATGACTTATCCTTCAAGCTTTTGTACCATCAATGCCTAGATTATAACATGTAAAGCCAAGCTAAAAGGCTCACAGACATAATCAAGGGTCCCAAGCCCAATTATATCTTGGGGGGGCCAAACCTATTTTATTGCCAAATCTGAGTTTAAAACATTTGGTTATATTCAAAATTTTGGTTAGCGATTAGGTCTAAGTGATAATTTAATTGAGGTCCTTAGTTTTATCTAGGATTTCAAAGCCTGATTAGAACTAGGGGACCAAAATTTAAAAAAGAAACAATAAATTTAATATATAACCATGATCCCCTTAAAAACTTGAATTAGTCTGTAGAGGCCATTTTTGAGTAATTTTTAGTTTTATAATGATATCTTGAGCATCTAGTGCCCATTTTTAAAACCATTCACATTGTTATAAATATGGTTTCAGCTTGGACACAATAATACCATTGATTTTACCTAGTTTAACTTGTGGTAAAACCTATTCACATTTTAGTCATAATTTATTATTCATTTCTTTTAATTGCATGCCTTAACTTGTTTAATGGTCTTATGCAGGCTTATGAACATTGAAAGTGTTAAATTTGGAGCGAGAGGTAGGTATATGAGGCATTAATGCTGGTTTTTGAAGAGCTTTCAAGGAAAAATCTCTCCCTTGGAAGACCAATTGGCTATATATTGAATGCATTTGACATTCTAAATATTGGATTTTCTTCTCCACACAAGAGATTTAAAGCATGCCTATTTCAATTTCCTTTATTTTTTATTTATTTTCTGTCCCTCAACTCCTCTCCTACTTTTATGTTGGAAAAAATTTGGGAGAATGATTTTAATGAACTTTGATTGATTATCAAAACAATGGATTATTGATTAATAGAAAGCTTGAAATTGTTTTCTCTTCAATTTGTGTGTGTATATGGTGGTTGTGGTTATTTATTCATCATTTACTCCCATAAGAATCATTGCATCAGCTTTGGCTTTGATTGTGCATATTTTAGTTAGATTTAAATCTTGTTTATGGAGTTTGCATGATCATGATTTCAAATGTGTCCTGATCATTGCAAGCTTTTATTTTCCCTCTCCCTTCTCTTTTGTTATTTTTAATCAATTTTTAAGCTAAGGTTTGTATGAAATTTTATTTTATCATCTATATTTATTTAACAAATACATTTTCCATTGATATATATGCTTTTTTGAATAAGTATATTAATGGAAGTGACTTTGAAATCAGCCATAAACATACCAAATGAAACCCTACATATGTTGATTTAATTTTCAAAAAGTTTTAAATGTAAGTTTGTTTATTTTACTTCTTTAAATAAAATGTATTAATGAATTAATGAATGCATACCTTGTCATTGTAAAAATGACAAAAACCCATTAGAGCAAAAATAATAAACATATCACATTTTACATTGTTCAAGTACCCAAAACCCATTGAAACAAAATTAAAAGTTTGAAATAGGTAAATAGGTGAACCAACAAAGTCCCATTGAAATTTAATGATCATAATGAGCCACTAAGTGAAAATAAATTTTCCTAGACTAGGTAAATACAAACTTTGGAGAGATTCTCCTAAATATCATTTCAAGAGAGGCAAATCATGAGACTATCCTATAACATTAGCATGTACCAAAATACATATCAACAATTTTCATTTCATATAGATATTTATATATTTTATTGTATATACCTTTATCTTACATATTGAATTTTACATTACATGGATACATTATATTACTTCATATGATAGTTACAAGGTTACATTATGTGTAATCTTATGTTCCCTATGATTGTTTGATTTATTTCATGTGTGTGTTTATTCTTGTGTGTGATTTTGTGTGTTAATTCCCATGTCTTTTCCCATCTTGTATATTGATGATCCTCTAGTTTTCACGTTGTGTCATGGTCATGTGATTTATTTCTTATTGTTGTTGGTTACTTTGCTTGGTTTTCTAGTTACATTTGTTCTATATGGTTACATAATTGTGTGTGGTTAAACATACTAAATATACTACGTGATATCATATGCTTGGTGCCATGATATATATCATGCACACTAACACTTTCATTATATATTATTATTTCCTACATTCCCATGGTGTCTACCATGCATGTATTAAAACGTTTTACTACAGTGTGTTTTATTTCCATATCTCACCCTTCTAGTGGCATATTATTACATTGGGGCACATCACTTGTCCTTCTTTATGGTTACATTGGGCCATACCAATTGTCTCTGCCTTATTTACTATTATTTTTCTTATTACATATATATTTCCATTAGGGGCATTATGCACACATGTGTCTATTGATCCTACATTTATTATATATGGAAGGGATTTTCTCCAATGTCCCTCATACATCATAGTCATATTTTAGTTATTATATTAGGTACATTTATTGCTATATATTTTTAATATTAGAGGTATGTTGTTTCATTAGGGTATATAACTTGTCCATATTTATAGGGTACCATCATGTCATATTGCTTATCCCTCCCTTTCTCTTTGTACCTTTTCTTTTCAAAATTTAGTTGTGGTCTATCAATATTGGGTTGCATACTACCATTGAGATTTAAAAGATCAATGTTTTATATGGTTAAACATGTGTTAAAAATGTGTTTTCAATGAGTATTTCAAGTTTAAATTTATATATATGGTACTCATGATGTTCTTACTCTATTTATTTTGAGAGGAGTCATATATAGGAACATCTCTCACCTAAAATGGGAGGAATTTATCCAACTTATTCTATCTTTGGGCTTCGATTCCAAATGATTATAAGTTATGGCTAGAGCTTACATGTTATTGGTGTCATATGTATGTTTCTTTCACCAAGAAGTATAATTTACCCCATGGAGTAAGAACTAATTTTTTGTTTCTATTTTTCATCTTCTTTATCATTTTTCAATTTCCATTTTTTAATTCCTTACCATCGGATCGGGATAATAGAGGTTCATTTTTATTTTTCAACTTATTTTTCACTAAATGGGGAAATTAAGGATTATTTTAGTTTCAAATTTTTAGAGGTGGAAACATGGTATGCATATTTTCAATTATTTTCTTTCCTTTTCTCATTTTTTTTAATTTGACTTAATTAATTTACTTACATTAGTATTCATTTATGTATACATTGATCTCATTGTATGCATTCTCATTTTATTTTAATTGCATTAGATTTATTGGCATTAGAGTTTGGGTGATTTATTCCCAGTAAGTACAAAGACTTATTTAATCCCTTTTATATAATGTTTATTTATGCACCTTTTTTCTTTTATTTGCATTCATGAATGCACACCAAAGTGAGAATTATGGACACACCTAATTTTGGTGCAATTCATGAAATTTTACCATGTTTATTATTCCTTGGTAAATTTGGTTCATTTTATTACTTTATGATCCTTTTGGTATGACTTCCATTCATATTATACCCTTCATAGAATTGCGTCATTTGCATTATATTTTTTTTAAGTTGATCATTTTCATAGTTATCTTGAAATTGGCTTCATTACTTTTCAATCTATCCTGAAAGTGATCATGTGCCTTGAGGGTCTATTATTTTTTGCTCTAATTTTTTCATTCCTTCATTTTTGACTTTAACTCATTTCCATGGTTTGAATATGCCTAAATGTGTCCCAATTCAAATTCAAAGTAGTATACATATACACATACCATAAGCTATATATTATTTCTTATTGATTAATTTATTAAGTAACACATTGAGTTTATACATGACACACTTGTCAAAAAGCCTAGACATTAAATATATTATGTCCTTGTCATATATTAAATTCTTTTAACTACATACTTGCACCAAAATTAGGTTTTTTTAAATAACATACAACATTATTTATTATCTTTGGGAGATAAGGTTAAGTATTTTGTCATTTGGGTTGGGTCACTCACATGCACATAAACTATATTGTTCCCTAATTCATAGTGATATTTAGTTGTAATGCTCAAGTTGGGACCTAGATAATTTACTGTGCACATCTTCCTTTGTCTTGGGTGTGTTTCTAGGTGTTGAGGATAAACTATAGTTATATGAAAAAATTAATTTAAGAACATCCCAGGTGAATTAAAAAGCTTTCATCACCCAAAAAGAGAGTTAGCCACATGGAGAGATTTACATGAAGGACAATGTTAGATATCCAAATAGCACCCTAATATGGGTCAAGTTTGTTCAAGTTTGACTTGTACCTGGACTAACATAGGATTGATCTAAGGCTATGGGTCGCTTAAATCTAGACTAGACCTCTAAGATTTTTTTTATGAGGCTAGGTCCTTAGATATTTAGAATTTGGACCTCTACTTCTAAATCTAAGACTCTTTGGGATGAAAAGGGGCAAGATATTTGCATAATTTAAAACATATTATAAGCTATGATGATGCACCAAGAATTTAATAGATCCACTCCTGAATAGGAACTTTTTAACACATTAATGAAATGTGAAAGAAAATAATGCAAATGCTTACTATGCTTCTACACAATAGTATTTTGTATAGAGGTCTATTTGATGTGATCAAGTTAGGGAGAAATGAAAACAAGGTCTAGTTAGAGACACTTAAGTCTAGCTCCCCAATATATCTTTGAGAGATCAATGCTAAGACACACTATAAGACCTATAAAGAAAGCTTCTTTTAGCACTTAGGTTGAGTCTAGACATACAAAAGGAAGATAACATTCACAATTTCATATTACACAAACATATAACACTAAATACATATTAAAAAATGACTGTAAAATAATCTATACACTACACCAAGAGGTGTCAAATATCATTCAGGTAGAGTCTAGTCATACCTACATGAGGGGTCCATTTTAAGGCTCAAAAGCCTATATATATAGAAAAAAGGGATAAGAAAAAATGGATAACATGCATGAGAGAGTGGAGAAGAAGTCATAATAATCAATATTTCTATAGCTTCATCAATCTCCTAATTCCATTAATGCCATTGGGACTACAAGGATAAAGTTCTCATATCCATATGCCATAATTAAGTCTAATTAGGGTAGATGTTTGTCGAGAGTATGGATTAGAACACTCCTCCATTAATTACATATATCTACCTCTGATTTGAAATGTGAACCTAGGCCTATTATATATTGAAAACCAATTTGAATTATTGGTTTTCTTATAGTTGATACATCCACCAAGACATATCTATATTGTATGAATAAATAGTATCCCACCTTGATCTATATTAGGTCTAAAAGACCTATTATATCCCTATAGAGTCTTATTGGCACTGTCTGATCCCAAAATCCATGATTGAACACATGCTTTTTATCTAATCTGGGCACATTGACCTGCTAGTTGCCAATTGTCATTAGCTTTGATCTAGGCTCCCAAGATCTAAACACTTGTTTGGGTTGAATTTAGTCAAGGTCCCTTTATTGGTTCTTTGAATTCTAATGGCTATTTCATGGAACTTGAATTTTGATGTTTGTGAGATCATCTGGATCCCAAATTTTGAGAGCTATTTCTTTTAGACCTTCTATTGGATAATGTATGTGGGATTTATGTGAAACACTTTCTCTTAAGGTAAATTCTTACCTTGTCTTTGCCTTTGATCAATTCTCTAGGGATCTTTGTCTCAAACAAAATGTCCAAAAGAATCCATGTCTTAGTCCTTTTCCCTCTTAAAGTGCCCTTCAAAATTTTGACTTGGTCCACCTCACTATAAAAATATCCTTTAGAGAAAATATGTAGGACACTTGGCTAAGAAATGACCATTCAAACTTTTGAAAAGTGCCTTTTCTAAAAGAAAAGTACCTTTTGAAAACCTTGAAGTGGACCATTTCCCTGAGAGACATATCCTTTGGAATTTTTGCACTGAAACATTTCCCTGAGAAAATCACCCTTCAAGGAAATTGTTTGGGACACTTTTATTCAAAAAGTGCCCCTCAAGATTTCTATTTTGGATAAAAATTCCAAAGGAATTCTACTTTAAATAAAATTATCATGGATTTCTACAGGAATTGTGTCCTTAAAATGGTCCTTCAGAAACATTAAAATGGTGTCCTTGGGATTTAGGAAGTGTACCATTTTTTGAAAGAAAGTTCCCTTTAGAAATGTATAGGACACTTTTGTTAAATAAGATATCCTTTGAGCTTTTACAAAGGTCCACTTTCTTGTAGAATGATCCTTGGGAAAGTGTATTGGACCTTAGCTCCAAGAGTTCCATTTGGGAAAAATGAAAAGGACCTCCTCAAAGAAATGACCCTTTGAGGAAATTGTTTTAGACAAAATGTCTAAAATAATTCCATACACTTGAACAAAAGGCCAAGAGAAAACTCCCAAAATAATTCCTCTCGACACTTAGTCAAATGAAGTGGAACAAAACTTCCCAAAATAAAAACTTCTTGTAATTTTACTATGGGTTTTATGTGGAACACTTCTACTAAAGTAAATTAAATTTTAAAAATTGGCCCAAAAGTTAAAGATGTGTAAACTTTGGCTTATTTTGGACCTAACCCTACAATTGTTAAACACCATAAAAAAACTGCTTGGATCTCTCCAATTGAAAAAGTTGATCCTGCTTTAAAGCCACCTAATCCATTCATCAATTAGGACCATGTTCATCTTTTCAAACAAGGTAGAATCTTGGTATGTGGGCTAAAATGGCCAATAATTTTGGAAACATAGTAGGCTTTATTAGCCTACTGGTCATGGAACCTAGCCATTGATCAAGCTTTCTCAAATGAAAGGATACTTACAAATAGACCTTGCTTAACCTCTGAAAACACTTCATGGAGTAATGGGGAGAGAAAACAATGATGAATCAATAAAATAAAAAGTAATAAACTAAACTTAAAATAGAATGACTAGCAACAACAATGTGCAAAAGTACATGGAGGAAAAGAATAAATCTATCTACTTATGTACAAGAAGAAGGATATGGGACTCGTAGTAGAATTTGAGATACCTCTTATTGACAAGGATGGGGATGTTGATGCAGGAGCATCTAAAAAACATATAAAATGGATAAATGAATACATGGTCAAAGTTGAAAACTATCAAGAAGATAAAGGTCAAGTCATGTCTTAGTTTTGTATTTGAATTCATATTGTTGTCTTTTGCCTCTAAAATGTTGTTAAGGAGGAATAAATATAAATATTAAATGTATAAGTAAAAAGAGTAAAAAGGGGTGAAATTTGGTTGAAAGGAATCCCCACATTGGGATTTTGTTAAGTAAAAGAGGGGGATATGATTGAAATATTTCAACCATACGATATTAGTTGAGATTATCTCTCAACTTAGATATTAATTTAGAAAAATCCTTTGTTTTTGTTTCAAAGGCCAAATTGGCATAGGAGACTCTTCAAAAAATAGGAAGATGTGTATCAATGAAAGGTAAGGAGAGGAGTACATAGAGAAAGGAGAGAGAGAATCTCTCATTCAAAGATAGAAAGAGAGGATGATCAGAATAATGTAGAAGTATATGAACATGAAAAATAAGGAATGTTTGATGTGATAACCAAGAAAAAGTAAGAGGATGATTAATAAGGATTTAGAAGCCATTGAAATGTAGCATAGAACATTGAATTCTTGTTTTATAAGTATATAATTTAATGAATAAGAATTTATATCTATTTCTCATGAATATTTTATGTAAATAATGGTTTCTCTATTAGAATTTTGGTCATACAGTGACAATCCTGTGTATCTGTGTGTATGCAATTTCCTTAGAGCTCAAAGAACAATGTTCACCTTATGGTGTATGATATGCATGAGATACCTTTAGGTGTATTCAAATAAAAAATTTAAAGGATATTATATGATCAAGAGATATAAATAATTATGAATGCAATAAAGGATCTTAAATAGGGTCTAGATAGGGTATTCCAAAACAAACACAGTCCACTGTTAAGAATAGTTTATATGAAAAATAATGCATGGAGGTTAAAAGGAGTATGAATATAAGTATTTGACGTAACTATAGACCTAAAATAAATATAAATATACATTATTTTAAATCCCTTATATGCTTCAAAACCCAAGAAGTTGACTCTCAAACTTGTAAATGATAGTGTATAGGCAATGAGGAAGAGATTTGTAATATTTGTGTGATAATTTGACTGATGAGAAATATTTTGTCTTAATACCATATAAATGAGAATTAATATGGATGATAAAATGGTTTATAATGATTTATATTCATTTTTAGAACCTATTAAATATTAATTCCAAGAAAACCCTTGCTACTGTCAAGAAAACATAGTCTCAGCAATTTAGATCTCCATGTATAGAAGGGATAGATAGTACTTATAGCATGTTGGATTAATGGAGAAGGTGTATATTAGTTATACAAGCCATAAATAACAATTTTTAACATTTTAAATTCTATAACACAATCCCAATTGAAAATATTATGCTCTCGGCCCTGTAAACTATGAATAGTAACCATGTCTAGGGTTTCTAAAGAAAAATCCTTATAATTCACATTCTAACCATGGAAAATTAATGAAAAATTGTGAATATCTTGGTATGAATATTATTAATTTAATGGGAAAGTTTTAATGGTGAATAAGTACATATGGAATAATAAATCCACATTGCAAGGAATGTATTTTGTGAAGGAGACTATAAGTGAAACCCTATTCACTCATTTTGTGAAGTAGAAAGGATTGCATGCATATAAGATGTTATAAAATAGTTGTAATAGGACATATATATGTTAATAAAACATATAATTATGATTTATTATCTTACAAATAATAAAGTATAATAACTATGGTGAAATCAGGCTTGTAGTAAGGGCCATTAGGCATAGTCTAAGATAGGAAAAGTGTAAGTTTGAAGAAAATGTTCCAAAGGAACCTTGTATATATTTGATATATGTTGTATAAATTGATAATGGGTCCTATAATATAGTATATTTTTTATGAAATAGTTTTTATTTTGAAATATAAATACTAAAAACTCCTTTGGCAAGGCTACAAGGCCTAATAGGGCTTAACAAAGAGAATTGTTTCTCAAGATAGAATATGGAGTTGAAAGTTATTTTATATCTTTCGGTGGGTATAAAAACATGTTATGATGATTTTATGGTTAAATTATATAAAGGATGATCTAGTTCTTAAATGTCACATGTAATCCATGAGACTCCATGAGTGACATTATAAAGATGAGTAAGTTTGTATTGATAACCTTGATTCTTATATATAACTATGTCAACAATAAGAAAATTGGTGACTAAAATAGTATCTTGGCCTTTATAAGAGACAAGTTATTTATAATGAAATACTATAGGATGAAGTGACATGTTGGGAAGGTAATCTAAGGTGTAAATAAGGTAGGGGTTATACCAGAGGTTATCTTCATTTAATTTGGAAAGCTCAAAAGCATTTCTCTCTTTACAACCTATGATGACATAGGGTCCACTAAAAAAACTATAAAACTTATAGTTTTTTCCTATTTTTGCATGGTCCTCATCCCATTTGAGGACTATGTCACCTTATTGGAATGTATTTGATGAAGCTCTTTTATCAAAGGTCATTTTGACCTATTATTGTCTACACAATATGACATACATGGCATCATCCCTTATTTCCTCTAGATCTCTTAGTTCATTCATCCTAACTTCTATTGCATCACTTTCTAGAAGCTCTAGTTAGTGTGCAAGTTCCAAAGCTAGAAGATCTAATGAAATGGGTAGCCTTGCTTCTCTTATATAGACTCAGAGATAATGGGAGTTACCAATGGCCTTATTTTGGGTGACCTTGTTAGCCCATAAAGTATTCTTTAGTTTCATCTGCTAGGATATTTGATTATCTTCCATCATTCTCTTAATGATCTAAATCAAGTTTTTATTAGTAGAATTAGCTAATCCATTACCCTATAGATAATAATTAGATGAAGATGTTAGATAATTACCCTACTCAAAATCCCATTCACATACCTTCATGTTGATAAATGCCAAAGCATTGTCTAATATTATGGTGGATGGTGCTCCAAAATGGGTGACTAGGCTTTTATAGAACTCAAGAATAGAGTTATCATTTAATTCCTTCAAATGGACTAATTTCACCCACCTAGTGAAGTAGTATGTGGTCATCAATACCCAAATATGTCTAGTACTAGATGAAGGATTAATCATGCCAATGAAGTCTAATCCCCATTGCATGAAAGGCTGATCAACCTAAATAGGTTTTAGTGGCATAAAAGCTAGCTTCTATTTCCCTATAAATATGGCACATTTTCAACACTTCCTCACTCATGCATGTGTATCTCTAAAATTGGGATAAAAGTAACTAGCTTTGAGGATTTTTACAGCAGTGGTTCTAGTTGTAAAATGTCCTCCTTGAGGACTATCATGAAATTACTAGAGAAATATCAAATTGGTTAGTTTCAACACATCTTAAGAGCATACTTCCAATGTCCTTTTTAAATAGAACTCCATCAATCAGAATGTATGGTACTGATTGAATCCTAAAGTATCTTCTTTATGATGAATTGAAACACATTGGACACTTTCCTATTTGGATAAAACTTGTAATGTTCAGTGTCTAATTGGATGGAAGAGTGTCCTCATCTTCTTGTTTGGTGTCTTGGATTATGAGGATTATCTTTTTTTCTTCTCTCACATCTTTAGAAATATGTTCACATAATCCATTTCCTTGAATTAGCTTCATGACCATGAATTCAATGCCATATTCCATACACTTGGTAACCCATCTAGCTCTTTTTTCATTCAAATTCCTATTGAGGATAAAATCCTTCACACTTAGGTGAGCCACCATTAGCATGATCTTACTATTTGAAACTAGATGCTCAAATTTCTTCAAACTTATAACAATAGAAATCACATGCTTTTCAACAAAGATATATCTTTCTTCATAACCTTCCAAAGCTTGGCTAAAGAAAGTAATGGGTTGCTCTGGACCTTGATTATTTTGTTATATGAGCATGGGAGAAATTACATCTCATGTGGAAAAGGCATACAAATAGAAGTTCTTGTTGAAATCTATATTTAATAGAGTGGGTGCATGAGATATGGCCTCCTTGATGACCTCAAAGCTCTTATTTCCTTCTCATGTCCATGTGAACTCTTTACCTTTTCTTAGCATATGAGTGAGTGACTTGACCATCTCTACAAAGCCTCGAATGAGCCTCTTGAACAAGTTGATCTTGCCCAAGAAGATTTGCAACCTTTCCTATGTTTGCGTAGTGATAGAGCAAGGATTTCATCTATCTTCTTTGGATCAATTGAAAGACTAGCTTTGGACACCGCATGTCCAATAAGTCTACCTTCATGTGCTAAAAAAATGCATTTATTTGGATTCAAAGAAACTCCAAATTATCTATATCTATCAGAAATAGATCAAAAATGTGTTAGATGATCATTAGGGTCTTTTGAGAAAAAATTTATATCATCAACGTAAACTAAATCCATATCATTCAAAATACCATGAAAATAAACATATATTACTCTTTGGAAGGGGGCTCCAGCATTAGAGAGTCCAAAAGGAATTTTAAAATATGCATAAGTACTCCATTTTATAGTGAACGTAGCTTTATGCCTATGTTCTTATTTCACCATGATCTAATTATAGCTATAATAGCCATTACGAAAAGAGAACCTTTAAGAACCTATCTCCTTTTGCAAAATTTGATCCATGGAGGGAAGTGGGTAATGGTCCTTTAGGGAAACCTTATTGAAGTCCTTGAAGTCAACACATAACTAAATCTATCCATTCTTTTTTCTCACTAGCACAAGGTTTACCACCCAAGAGGAATGTTTAATTGGAAACATTATCCTAAATTTGATGAATTTATATATTTCTCTACTCATGAGATCCTCCACTCTTGGGTTGACAGGCCTCTATTTCTACCTAACTGGCTTGGCATTACTTTCTATTTAAATGGTGTGTTATGCAAGCTTGAGGTCAAACCCTTTCAATTATTTATATTCCCATGTAAATATATCAAAAAATTCTTGTCAAACCCTTTCAATTCCTTTGGGAATCTTGTTTGATCTCAACTATACTATTTGATCATCATATTGATTTTTGAGCTTGTCTTGGTTCCTATGGCAGAACTCTGCCTCTTACATTAGAAAACATATGATTTGATCGTAATTGTCAAATAATTACCAACTCATCTCATTTTTTGGTATAACTAGTTTACATATAATGTTGACCTTGTCTTGGCCTTGGTTACATTTGACTCCTACTATCTCATATTGGGCACCAATGGCAGCAAACCTATTTGTATGTTAGTTTGCTTCTCTTGGTATGGACTGGATATCAAATACCAATAAATATTCCATGATATCCCATACCTGGTGCTTATAGGATTTCATATGGTGACTCTTGACTACACTGAGGCATCTCACCTATATTACTACAAGTTCAGTATCACCCTTGACCTTGAGGAGCTGGATACCTCTCTTCCTTGCTTCTTGCAAACCATGGAAAAGAGATTCATATTCACCCATATTTGAGGTGAAACTAAATTTGAGTCTTGTAGTAGAATGGTGATTTTGACCTAAAGATGAAACCAACATGTCCCCAACTCTAATTCCATTCTTAGACCTTAAGCCATCAAATAATAAGGTCCATATATCATCTTCTTCTTGAGCGGTGTTAGTTAAAGAAGGTATTATAACACCTTTCTCATGCATACAATACACTCTCAAGTCTATCTCTTAAATTATGTTGTATGGATCAAATCCATTGTTATTAGCTACCCACTCATCTAAGTATATGTCTCTTTTAGATTACTATACGGTTCTTATTTAATAACCTCTCCAAATATGGCACAATTGGTATTTACAAGATTGTGCATGTAGGGTTTTAGGTGGAACCTAACTCTAGGCTCAAACCTTATGTTGAATTTGGTCCCATACTTTGTTATAAAAACCATGTATGACCAATTAGATGATAAAAATACCCCACTCTTAGCAATGAAGCCTTTGGACAAGCATAGAAAAAAATAAGGGGGTAGGTCTACCACCATCACATCTTGAGTAATGACACAATTTAGACATGTAGCCAAGGTGATTTGAATATCCTTCAAGATGCCTACTATATTAGTAGAAGATCTATCCAATTGGATCACACCCTTTTAATTAGGCACATATTTGAGCTTAAGCTTGTTTGATATGGCCTTAGGCATCATTAAGGTTGAAGCACCTAAGTCAATCATGCAATTGTACACCAAACAATCCCCTATGATGACTGATAGATAAAATGTGGGAGTATTTACAACCTAAGGAGGAGGGACAAAATTTTGAGGTTAGATTGTGCCTAGAACTTGATTAGGAACTTGACCAGGGGCTTGGTTAGGCTAATTATTATTGATGAAAATAACACTGACTTTATCAGCCATTTTTTCCTCTTAAGAAAGTTTAGAGAGCTCTTAATGGAGAATCTCCTTTTACCCAACAATAGACATAGCATCATACGTATACATAGTTATCTTATCCTTCTTTAAATGATCTAGAATATTAAAAGTAAGACTAGTACCTTTGGACTACCATTTGGAGGTGAGGGCATCACCTAGCATTTGAGTAACATGAGGAAAAAAAGGGGACCTATGTTGCTATCTATGGGATTAGGGCACTTTTTTATTTGTAGTAACTTTAGAAGCTACATCTAAAGAAGTGGGTTGTTGACTATTATGAAGAGGTGATGTATAAAACTTATGTTACCCCAAGTTGTCATCCAACATCCTTTTCATAGCTCTTTTCTAAGTTGTAACTAATTTATTTATCCTCTAGGTTTATCCCATATTGGTTGCTACATGCTCAAACACATATTACCTTTCTTGTAAATTCATGCATATGGTATCATTAGGTGTTCTACCCATGTTCCCTTATTGCTAGCTCTGATCTTTTGATCATGATATGGTAGGCATGTTGTCATAACTTATTTGGGGGGCTTATGGTGGAGGAGGCAACATGTCATGACTTTAAAATGAAGGAGCATGTTTCCAACTAGGGTCTTGATACATGTCCCCAGTATTGGCCATCACCATCTCACTAGACTATCCCTTTGACTTCCATGGACCTTCTTGAGCATAGTTGTTATGAGTTGGAATAATAGCTCTAAAAATACTTGGAGCATTAGGATTGTATTGTCTTGACTGAGGCTTTTACCCTTTTCCTTGATGCTTAGGTTAATAGGGTGGCCTATTGTATTAAAAAAATATATTATTATTTTGGTATGACATGTATGGT
The DNA here is from genome assembly GCA_037957365.1 of Torreya grandis. Lineage (NCBI taxonomy): Eukaryota > Viridiplantae > Streptophyta > Pinopsida > Cupressales > Taxaceae > Torreya > Torreya grandis. The sequence goes on from JARHVA010003999.1 coordinate 1,301,569, forward strand.
GGATCTTGTTGCCTCTACATTACAATCAACTTATTATTTTTGGCTTTGAGAAGACTCTTTATCTTCCCCAGTCTGTCAATTTTCTCACCTTTCATTTGATAAAACTTTGTTAATACTAGAACTATAAAAATAGTTAGGGAAGGAGGATGTATCTTTGGAAAGAGAGGCATTGGTGGCCTTGGTGCCAACTTGCCTTCTTGTATAAGGCAATTTTTAGCCCTAATTACTACTTCAAAATCTACAAGTAGGGTGTTCCCTCCCATGGATTGAATAACTATAGCTATATCCAAATTAAGAGCTTTTAAATAGTATAGAAAATCATAGTTGGGTTTAGGCTTGATCCCTGCAAGGATTCAATCCTAGGTCTTCTAGAATCTATAGTTAATATCCACCATGAACTCATTAGGGGATCTCTTGATTGTTGTAAGCTACTTCACAAATGAGAGATGATCACTCTTTTCCTCAAAGTGCTTGTATAAGACCTCTCCAAACTCATCCCATCTATTGATTGATGTAGGGGCCAATCCTCTATACCACTGTAGTGTATTTCCCTTTAAAGAAGTTGTTAATAATCTCAATGTTACATTTTATTGGGTTACATAATGTACTAAACATAGGTTAGCAACATCTACCATATGGTATATAGGAGTAACTAGATTTTCTCCTATATAATAGGTAAGGTCCTACAAATCTAAGACTAGAATATCATCCCATTGAGTGAGGTTTAAGGGACTACCACCATTAAATGGCACAAAGGCTTGCCTACTAGGAATATCCATCTAAGGTATGGGGTTTATAATAGTGTTTGGATGAATAATATTGGATTGAATAAGAAAATTTTAAGAAATAACAAGGGGAATAAGAGGAGTAGGTGTAGGCTTTATCGAAGAGGCCTTATTTTTCTTTGTTGATTGTAAAGGTAGGTTAGATAAATCCACTCCCTTCCCTTTTATGTAGGATTTTGTGATAACCCTAAGGGGCATAAAAGATTATGCAAGCCTAGAAATGAAAATTTTAAAATTACTACTATACTCAGATATGCAAGATTAGTGGTCCCATCAAGCATGCCATAATTGTTAGCTATCTATATATCACCCTAATATGGGTCAAGTTTATTCAAGTCTAACCCATACTCAGACTAACATGGGAATGGTATAAGGCTATGGGTTGCTTATATCTAGACCAGACCTCTAGGATTTTTTTTATGCGCCTAGCTCCTTACATTTTTAGAATTTGGACCTTTACTTCTAAATCTAAGACTAGTTGGAATGAAAAGGGTCAAGAGATTTATAAAAATTAAAACCTATTCTAAACTATGATGACGCACCAAGAATCTAACAGATCCACTCCTAAATAATAACTCTTTAACACACTAATGAAATGTGAAATAAAATAATGCAATTATTACTATGTTTTTATGCAATAGTATTTCATATAGAGGTTGGTTTGATGTGCTTATATTAGGGAGTAATGAAAACAAGGTCTAGTTAGAGATGTTGAAGTCTAACTCCCCACTATATCTTTGAGATATCAATGTTGAGACACACTATACAACCTAAAAAGAAATTATTTTTAAGCACTTAAGTTGAGTCTAGATGTACAAAGGGAAGATAAGATTAAAAATTACATATTAAACAAACATATAAAACTAAATACAAATTAGAAAATGATTACAAAATACTCTATACACTACTCTAAGAGATGTCAAATACAATTCAGGTAGAGTCTAGTCATACCATCCTAAGGGATCCATTTTAAGGCTCAAAATCCTATATATAGTACAAAGGGATGGTAAAAAATGAATAACATGCATGGGAGAGTGGATAATGGATCATAATGACTGATATTTCTATAGCCTCCTTAAGCTCCTAATTACATTAATGTCACTAGGACTATAAGGATAGAGTCCTTGTATTTATGAACCATGATTAAGTCTACTTTGGGAAGTTATTTGTCAAAATTATGGGTTAGGATGTTCCTCCATTAATTAAATATATCTACCTCTACTTTGAAATGTGAACATGGGCCTATTATAGATTGAAAACCAATCTAAATTATTGGTTTTCCTATAGTTGATACGTCCACCTAGACATATCTATATTATGTGAATAGTTAGTATCCCACCCTGATCTATGTTAGGTTTAAAAATACCTATATTGTCCCCATAGAGTCTTAATGACACCATATGATCTTAAATTCTATGATTTAATGCATGCTATTGATCTGATCTAGGCCCATCAACTTGCCAGTTGTCACTTATCATTGGATTTGATCTAGGCTCCCAAGATCTTGACACTTATCAAGCTTACATTTATTAAAGGGCCCTTTGTTGATTCTTTGAATGCTAATGGCTATTTTAAGGAGCTTGAATTTTGACATTTATGAGACTATCTGGATCACAAATTTTGAGGGATATTTCTTTCAGACTTTTTGCTAGACAATTTCTATAGGCTTTATGTGGAACACTTTCTCTAATGGAAATTGCTTGCTTTGTCTTTGCCTTTGAGCAATTCTCTCAAGATCTCTATCTCAAATAAAATGTCTAAAATAATCCATGTCTTGGTCCTTTTCCCTCTGAAATTTCCCTTTCAAATTTTGACTTGGTCCACCTCACTATAAAAAAATCCTTTAGATAAAATGTGTAGGACACTCTACCAATAAAATAACCATTCAAACTCTTGAAAAGTGCCTTTTCTGAAAGATAATTACCCTTCAAAAACTTTGAAGTGTATTATTTCCTTGAGGGACATATCCTTCAAAAAAATTGCACTAGACCTTTTCCCCAAGAAAATCACCCTTCAAGGAAATTGTTTGGGACACTTTCCCTGAAAAAGTACCCCTTGTGATTTATGTTTTGGATAAAAATTCCAAATTAATTATAATTTTGATAAAATTATCCCACATAATTTTATCGAAGGAATTATGTCCTTAAAATGGTCCTTTAAAGACTTTTAAATGGTGTCCTTTAGATTTTGGAAGTGTACCATTTTTTGAAAGAAAGTACCCTTTAGAAATGTATAGGACACTTTTATTTAATAATATATCTTTCAAGATTTTACAAAGGTCCACTTTCTTGTTGAAAGATCCTTTGGGGAAAGTGTATTAGACCTTGGCTCCAAAAGTTCCCTTCAGAAAAAATGAAAATGACCTCCTCAAAGAAATGACCCTTCAAGGAAATTGTTTTAGATAAAATGTCTGAAATAATTCCATATACTTGAACAAAAGTCCAAAACAAAACTCCCAAAAGAATTCCTCCTGATACTTAGTAAAATTAATTAGAATAAAACTTCCAAAAATAAAAAAATCCTTTTACTTTTGGCAAAGGTTTTGTGTGGAACACTTCTACTAAAAGAAATTGAATGTTAACACTTAGACTAAAAGTTGAAGATGTGTAAACTTTAGCTTCTTTTAGACTTGTCCCTATAATTGTTTAGCACCATTAAAAAACTTCTTAGATCCATCCACTTTTAAAATTTAAGCATACTTCAAAGCCACTTGATTTATTCATCAATTGAGACCTTTCTCATCTATTAAAACTAGGTAGAAGCTTAGTATGTGGGCTAAAATGGCCAATAAACAATATAATAGAGAGGACTAAATCTGATAAGAGCTAGGTAAAAGATGATGGTTTATGGCCTATAAAAGGTCTATAAGATGAATAATCATAAATCAAGCCTAATTAGGCACCATTCAAGTGAAATGGACATTATAGCCTTCAAATGAGTCCAAAAGGTTTGTTTTGTACCACTCAAACCCTAATTTTAAGTAGTATCTTACATTTTAATTACATTGGGAGTCTGATACAAAAGTATCCCAAATAAATTACAAACTTTCCATCACCAAAAAAGAGGAATTTGGTAAAATAATACAACCAACTTTATCAATATGTGGTTTCATGATGAAACATGTTTTAAGGCCTTTTGGGAATATGAAAGAGTCCACTTGCATGAAAGGAAGATAAATTAGAATTATGCATAAGTTGGAAGAATAATATGTCGCATATTTTTGGCTAATGCATAAATCATACAAGGGTAAACATGCATAGGAAATAGAGAATGAACTAAGGAATAAGAATAAGGCATTGAATTATATATTTTTTCATCAATGTATAAAATACTTGAAGACTTAATAGAACTTAAGGAGACATAATAGCATGGAAATATATTTGTAGAGGTAGTACTACACAAATGAGGGTTACGAGTAGAACTAATTTTTAGATTACATGAATAAAAGGGAAGAGTAAATTTTTAAACTTAATTATAGACAACTATAATTTCATGATGATATGAATATTATTTTTTATAAGTGTGAATAATAATCAATCAACCTACAAATAAGCATTAAGGCATTCAATACACAAATTGACATTGTGCAAGATAAATGGATAGACTAAGGTAATGGGAACATAGATATTTAGATTCATGAAGTAATTAATTTACATAAAATTTTATTCATAATATAAGTAAGAGGTAATGATAATAGTGTACAATCAATGGAATGTAATTAAACTTAGTCGTTTAAACTTAGACTAAGCTAGTTGTGTGAAGGACAAGACAATGCAAGGGGAATATGACAATGTGTAATACAAATTGATTTGTTTTTAATAAATTCATATTTTAGTGACTTAAGGTCTATAAAATTCTATGTTCCTTCTTAGGTATGCCTAAAATTTTATGAAGACTCTATAGATTTCTACAGTGCATCATTTATTTTAGTTTTCATATCATGCATAGAAGACACAATAACATCTAGGAGTAAGGAGGATATAAAATGAGGTGAAAGGATTGAAATTAGTAGAGTATCTACTCACCTAAGGATAATATTTCATATTATAGATCAAGAGAGATCTTAGAAACCCTTAGGGAAGATTATGCTGATTTTTAGAAAAGAGCTTGGCTCATACAATGAGAGGTTCTACTCGACTACAAAACTAAGAAAAAAGTAAGATCATGAGACAATACTATATCCTTGAGTGCATATAAGTCTAATGAATACAATATTTGAATGACATATTTATATCTAATGACTAGAGTACATAGAGATAAGATATCTATTATAAATTTGAGATGATTCAAATATCTTGTAACCCTAAAAGAAACTAAATAAAATCAAAATTTTAAAAGTAATTGCTGTGAAAATAAGTAATCCAGTGAGACATTATGTGGTGTAATACATCCATTCATTCAAACCCCTTATTATGATTGAACCATTTGGTATCATAATTATGTTAAACCCTAAAAGTGGTGAGATTCAAGTGAGTGTGAAAGAACTAGCAAATGACTAAACATGAGGCAGCTAACAGAGTACTATTCTCCACTAATAAAAGTTGATAGAGAAAAAAAGGGTGGAATAAAATATAAATTGAAGGTATGAGATACGTAGGATCACCAAAAAATATATCATGCTAGTGCTTCATATTCTTGAGCACCTAGATGGAAGAGCACAATAGTGGGTAGCTCTAAAAAATAGCCCACATTATAAATGAGATAAAAGGAGTACATGTATGGAGGTGAATTGAATTATAAAAGTGAGGTAAGGTACTAATAGAGAATTTATCATGAGGTAATTAGTGTATATAATATGATCAAGGTAGAGAGTAAATATATAACTAATGAGGTATTTAGAGTGCATAAGGTGGTAGAGGTGAAGTATTGATAGAATCAATAATTGTAAGGCATTGTGTGCATTTAATAAAGGAGCATATTCCAATTAGATCTTGGGTAGAAGGTTCTAAATATTTTTTATTCATTGAGGGAAAATAGCTGAGGCAAAGAAGATGGATCAATAGAAATCCAAAGATAGGCATGACCCAAATCCAAAAATCTCAAGGATGATAGAGGAGATAACCACCAAGATTCAATCACTATAGGAAAGTATAGCATAGGGGAGAAAATATTTGATGATAAAAGGAATCAAAAAAGGAAATAGGAAGATCCATGTAGAAGATATGGACATGTGAAGATTTTGAATCACACAAAGAATTGGCCTGAAGTTGAATCACTAAATTTTTCTAGAGTAGAAGACTTTGAAAAGCTTAAGGAGTGGATCTTGTATTTTGAGGATTTTTTCACACTAAATGATGTTGAGGACTCCATTAATATGGATATTTCATAAATAAGGTTATGTGATAATGTACCAGAGAGCTATAAATATCTCCAAGAAAGAAGTCTATGGAATGGAAAGAAGAGGGTATGATGTTTGAAATAATTGTTTTCCAAAACATTAAGTCAATTAGTGTACTAAAAGGACTAGCCCAAGTGGTGAAAAAGACTCAAAATATCTTGAAACAAGAGAAAATAAGAAATATTTTCTTTGAGAGGTAATGCATAAGAAGAGCCATCAATGGAATAGCACACATATATTCTAAGGAACAATAAGGAGGAGGATTGTGTGTAATAATCAAAATAAGAGGTCCTCACCAAATACTATTAATCTGAAATGATCACCAAGCTAGATTAAATATAGTTTGTATATTGCCTCTATCTCGAAGTGACTTCCTTATAGGAGGACCATGAGGAAGAAACAACATGATAAACTAAAAAGGGAGAAGAGTTTCCATATGTGTAACTAGGAATTGTTGAACATGATATAAATGACTTAGAATCACTAATTTATAAGGATGTGCTAAATGATAATGAAAAGTGGGAGTGGGCAAGTTTTTTTGCATGGTGAATATGTCAACATACAACTAGAGAGTTATCCAAAAGATAATAAAGTATCACATTAAGTGGAATAAGTATGAAAAGAATAGGAAGATGGAGCAGCATTGGGGAAGGCTATATAATTTCCATAAAGTTAATCCCTATTATGAATGGAATACATGTGAATGATGTAATTTATGGTGGCTTGTGTGGAGAAGATCAAGAATAAGCGTCGGAAGGAAATAATGTACAAAAGGTTAAGATACTCAATAGGAAGAATAATTGAGAGGAAATGAGAATGGTAACTCTTAACTCCCATGATGTAGATGTTTGTTTCATATAAGCAACAATAAAGCTACAATGGAAAGTGGAGGTTCAATTAAATTGCTGCACAATAAATAAGGATTAGGTGGAGATCATTCTATAGGTGTCCAAAGGATCATGGATAATGTGTGAGCTATGTAGATAACATACATAGGGATGGATAAGTATGGAAGGAACATAAAAAGGAGCATAAGTGTTATTGTGAATAACTTACTATATATGTAGAGTAAGGTGAGTAAATATTAGCCTAAAGCTAATAGAGGGAGTGAAATTCTTATTGCATAGGACTCAAGGAAGTCATTTAATGAAGGAAAAGTGGGTAGAAATTAGCCTAAAGGTGATTAAGGAGATCCATTACCAAAATATGAAAATGTAGGGAGGCATTACCCTAAATTTTATGACGATAAATAACTAATGAGATCATAAATCCATGTGCACAATAGAGAAGACATGGAAGAAAGAGATGGGAATCATTAGACCACATAGTGTAGGGAATCCCATTAAAGGCATAAAATGCAATAACAAGAAGAAGGGTGAGTGAAGTGGTATTAATTAATATAAGTTTTTAGATGGAGGCACCCAAAATATGAAGAGTTCAAAACATGAATATGAAAATGTCTTGTGAAAGACATAAAGAGGGATGGAGCACAATTATGCATACTTATTGTGTAAGAGAAGAGAAGGCAGGAGGTGTGTTTAGTAGATGAAAGGTTAGATTCATATAAATGGGAAAATTAAAAAGGTAGTAGTAACCTTTAGAGAAGGTGCTTGGACCAAGGTGGGAATAAACCAACAAAATAAATTTGAAGAAAGGAGGGAAAATGTGCATGAAACAAATTATATGGTGCCCACAAGAGGATAAAAGTTGTTGTGAACACTTGGAGGAGTGGTAATTTAGATATGGGTATAGATTCATAAGATTAAATAGGAAAGGAAAAAAGGAGAGGAATTGAAGATATCAAATCTATTTGGAGTAGGATGGTTTATGGTCGAACAAGAGTCTAAAAGGGGAAGAAGTGCAAAGCAAGGCTATTTAGGCAACACATCAGGTGGAAGGGAACATCATAACCTTGGAAACTAACCAAAAGGATGTATATACCACTCACACCCTAATTTTAAGGAGGATATTACATTTTAATCACATGATAAACATGGTGTAGGAGTATCCTAGGAAAATTGGCAATATTACATCACCCAAAAATAGATTTAGTTAGTTGGATAATAAAAATAACTTTTATGGTGTGTGGTTTCATATATAAATTATTTTGAGAGCCTTTTATGACTATGTAAGAGTAAACTTGCATGGGATGAAGATATATTTTAGTTGCATAAGATTTGGAGGAATAATGGGTTGCATAGTTATGACTAAGGCATAGAGCACACAATAGTAACCACACACAAGAAAGAGATAATGCACCAAGTAATAGGAGCAAAGAGTTAAATTAAATATTTGGTGGAAATCTAAAAAATACCTTAATACTTCTTAGGACTCAAGGAGTTGTAGTGGTGTGGAAGGATTTTCATAAAGTTTGTGCCACATAGAGGAGGGTTATAAATAGAATGAAGTTTAGGATTATGTAAACAAGGTGCAAGATTTGATCCCAAAAAGGAAACACAAATATTTGGTATTATATTATATGATATGAAGATACCTACGCATAATAATAAATTATCCTACAAATATTCTCTAAGGAATTCAGTTTATAAGATATATTTTTTTAAAAACACATGGAGATCTTGAGGCACTAGGGTGTGTAGATATCCAGATGCACAAATAAATCAATGCACAAAGCATTTGACATAGAATATGAGGAAGAAGGAATGAGAATAATGTAAAATCATCCATATGTAATTACACTTATCAATTTTACCTTAGGATAAGATTATTATGTTAAGAAAAAGACAATGTAGAGGGAAAAAGATAACAAGATCCAATGCAGGTTGATTTTTTCTGACTAAAGTTAGATTAGAGCCACTCAAGTTTGGTAGAAGTCTATGTTATTTCTAGTGTAGACATGCATATTTATGTGGACCTTGTATATCTGTTTAGTGCTTAATTATTTTAATATTTAAACCATGAATGGAAGACACAATAATTCTCAAGATCAATGAGGCTATAAAAGGAGGTGCAATGCCTAACATAACAAAGTATTTACTCACCTATGGAAACTCTATCAAATTATAGAAAAAGAGAGAGATTAGAATCCCTTGTGTAATATTTTATTGAGTTTTAAAAAGGAGATAGAATCATAAAGGAAGAATTTATATGTTATTTTAGAACTAAGAAAAGATTAAGCTTGTGAGATAAGTTCATAAACTTGAGTGCATGAAGTCTAAGGAATCTAATAGTTGAATGATAGATCCAGATCTAAGGACTAGATTATGTAGAGATGAGACCTCCATTGTAATGTTGAGAAGTTTTGAGTATATTGTAACCCCTTGTTTAATTAAATAAAATCAAAATTTTGTAAATATCCATTGTGTAGAGAGATGAGTTAGTGAGAGACTATATGGTGTAAGGCCTTCCTTTATTAGGACCCTTGATTATGACTACACCCAGAAGATATATCAATAAAGATGATGTTATTGTCACCAACATGTCAACATATTATTTTAGTAAACTTAATTTATTTATTTATTATATTATTATGGTTTCTTTGCATTAGATTTTCGTAACTCATTATTCCTAAATATATTTTTATTTTTTTCTTGCTACACTTAAGGAATTTTCATTAAGGGGCACATACCATAGATTCATCTCACACATGGTATATGCCATTTTATAAGAATTTCATTGATCCATTCACTCATTAGTTTAGATATTCCTTTTCATGCATTTCTATTGGTATTATATGATATTTTTTATCCCTTTATTGAGTCAACTTTCACTCAAATGAAATTACCTCATATTCATAAAATAGTCAGGTTCAATGTGAAAATATCATATTGACAATTTTTTTTATCAAAGTGAAGTTAATTTTAGAGCTAGTAATTGTGAATTTGGTGTATTTAGCCAACGTGCATCCTCTTAGATATTATTTTAATTCTATTGAAATCACCTTAGTTGTTAAATCATTTCATGGATAGTGTTTGACAACTAGAAAAATGTATGTCACCTCCATTGTCTTTACTCACCCTTTCAACCTTTATAATAAGAATTGAGATGTTTTAACTCTATTGAGTTGGATTAATCTATGTTCTTCTATATGGATAATAATTAATAATGGTAAGAATCAAGTTATTCAAAGGTGAACACTATTGGATCTCTTTCGATCTATAAGATATGATTTATTATGTTGTTTGATTCAAAAAATATATTTAATAGACGTAAATTTAATATCCACCATGTATAATATTATTTCCATATTGTTCAAATAGGTTCCATGTTTTATTAAATTAATATATGATTTACTTACTTTAGATTGAAGCATCTTGTTAAAATCATTGATTTATTTCTAGTTCTAGCCATGGAATTTGGCATGCTTTGCTAAATGCTTGGATTTGAAAGTGGGTGACATTTGAACTCTCATTTAGGTATATTTGATTGTGCATAAGTCTTTTTATTTGATAAATGCCTTAAAAAACCTCATTAGTGATGATATAAATTTTTCAGCCATGTGTAATTGAAATGTTATGGTAGGAGTACTATACATTTATCAAAATTAAAACTTTTAGAAGTCATTTGAAATTTCTTTCATGGCATACCCACCAAAATAATTTTATTGTTTGATTAATTTCCTTTTTAAACATACTAACCAATTTATTTCTAAGCATTATATTAATGGCATAGTTGTTTTAAGAGTATATAAGTGTAGACATTATATTTAAATTATATAGCACCTCAATATTGTACACTTGTAAAATACATATCATGGATGTACTTTCAACTTCTATACATTTTCCCACTATCAAAAGTCTCAAATAAAATCATATCTCTATGTATATTGATTATCTCTTAGTTAGCCTAATGTTATTCCAATGAATCAAACATTATATCATGCTTAGAATGTTATAACCCTATTTATCATCTTCCTCTACAAGTTTTGGATTTGTACCTATATTCTAATGAATCATACATTCTATCATGATTAGAATGTTATAACCCTATTTATCATCTCTCTCTACAAGTTTTGGATCTCTACCTATATTCCATATAGCCAAACACTTGTCTCTTAGTCATACACCTTTGTTGATGCAAGTGTCTTATCCTAACTCAAGTGTCTAGTGCCCTAAATTCATCTAATTTACAAATTAAATGTTTTCCTATGGTCAACCAAAGTGTTTTAATGTGATGTTTTCTCCAAAGGATTGGTATAAATAAAATATTAATCTTAATTCATTCCTCATCTAGTACAAACCAAACAAATCACAAGGTAATTTACCAAATACATTCAATCAAGTACTCAAGTGAGTAAATTTTCCTTATTTTCTCATATTTCCATATCAGTCATAGGGACAAAAAATATACAAGTTTAAATTACTTATGGATTTTTCCATGGACCATATTTTTCAAGTTACAAAATATGTCATTGTTGTACTTGATTATCATAGATTGTGATACACACACAAGCCAACATATAGGGGATAAATATTATTTGAGGATATATTTAGAGTATTGGATATGTAGGTAGTGATTAATGATAGAGGGATCTTTAGGTCATCTCAACACTGTGTTCTCACTAACCCATTTTTCCATAGCCACTATGAAGATAAAAAACTAGTATTTTCCTATTTGACAAGGAATGACAGTCCATGACCTAGATCAAAATGCACCAAAGTGAAGGTGAAAGAGAACCTAGAAGCATCTAAGTGGTTTCATAGAGTTTTAATAGTTACTCCATAAAAAATACCTATATTTGATTAAGATAAAAGCATCGATGCACCTATCCTAGGTTGATGCAAGTGTTTATAGCTACAAATATACAATTTTGAGAAATAGGGGACTAATCTAGAATTTAGATACATTATACTACATGCTCCAAATCCATATTTTTATTAACATTAAAAATATCTAAGTATATTATTTTCATTATCATTTCAATATCTAGCATAGTTGTATTTTTTATTTTTATCATATCTTAACATAATAAATTATGTATATGTTTATCTAAGTTGTATAATTAATTAGAATGCTTTAGAGATAGTCTACCATCCTTGTGCCCTAGCCTTCCTAGATGCCCTAATCTAGGTTTTAGGGTTAAACATTTGGTAGACCTGAACTTTCATCCATAAAACCCTATATATTAATCTAGGGTTTCTTGATTCTTTATTTCTAGTTTATGAGTTCTTATTTTACAAGTAAAAAATCAAATTTTCTTTCCTATAAATATGTTCAATATGGATGCATGGATAGCTCATTTTATGTTGAAATTTTTAATTGTAGTGATAATATACTATTTTAATAAGCTAATCCAAGGTATCATCCAAATAAATACCCAAATTTATCAATATAATGAGATGGTTTCAAAATAAAATTAGAATTCAATCCTTCTTTACAACTCTTATTGCAATAGTATTGAGCCTCTTCCTCCTAACCCTAAGGAGGGTGATAGATACCATACCTATAACAACATCCATGATATCACTCCTTCAAGGGGTAAGGTAGATGGTGTATGTATGGATATCTAATTTGAGTTACCTAGGGTTTGTGCTTGTGAATCATTGAAATATTAAATAATCATTATGATCAAGTTAATATAAGAGTTTAAAAATAATTTCATGTTAAAGATCACATTGTTATAAAATCATATTACATACCTAAAAAATCCAACACATGGTAGTGTTAATCATGTGTTTGCATCCTCATCTACCAATGTTTCAACAAACAAGGTTTCATATCCAAATGAAAATACAAAATAGAATACATCTAAAACAAGTCATTAAAAAAGTGACCAAAAGGATAATAAGTGTCCAAGTGAAATTCTAAGAGAAATTATTCAAGACAAAGTGATCAAATTACCCCATCATCATCCTATAAGGTGATCTAAATATTATTATGCATACTATAGAATGCATGATCATCATAAAAAAAGTTGTTTTACATTAAAGAGCAAAATAAAAAGTAACAAAGGTAATGGTGATCATATCATTGATACATTAACCAATAAAACCACTCATATTATGAACACCTCTCCTAAACCACAAGCATCAAAATAACAAATATGGCTACCAAAAAATAATTTAAAGTAAGAGAAGGATCAAAAGAGTAAAGAAAAAAATAAAATACCATTACCAAAATCTCAAAAAGATCCCAATAATACATAATTACCAAAGGAACAAATGATATTAAAACCACCAGAAACTAAACCATGTGAGATCTATTTATTGATCAATACTAAAAAATAAAAGGGCACATTCCTAAATGATTATAATAGTGGTGTTATTATTCCTAATACCAATATGAAAAAATAAAAATTGAGAATTTTTTTTTTTGATCCACTTAATACCTTGCCAGATTATGTATTTATACATATATGACCTATTACATATCAGTTAAATCCATCTCTAGAAAGTACATAACCAAATCTATACAAAAGCAAGGTAAATCATAAACTTAAGATGTTCAAAGGTATTAACATCTAAGATTATTACAAATATAATTAATGGAAAATCAATAAAGGCAAATGGTATAGAACATATTGAAAAATAAAAACCAAAGGCATCTTAGAATATCATTTTTGTTAAATCTAGCATCACTAGAGAGAAAAAGGCATATTATATTAATTAATGCATCCCGTCTATACAAGAACATGATACACTTTATGATTATGATATACACACATATGACACACTTAGTTCAAGATATTATATTCATTTACCACACCTTGATGACTCTCATTCTCCTCTTGAGAGCATTTGGTAGCTTATACAATCTCTAAATGTTCTAAAAATACCAAAAAAATCAAAAATCCAAAACTATTTGCATCATTTACATGTTCTATTAACTCCTTAACATATATGTTTGTTTGTTTCATGTTGGTAATAACATATAATTTATGCATGTTTCATGCATCTTTTGGGTGTGATACAAGAATACATAGATACATGAGCTTTACATTTTCTTATGTTGTGCCTTCCCTCTACTCATGTCATATGGACATCAAAAGCATATGCTTATTTAATCACAATACATCTAGGTTATATCATTTTATGGTCACTTTAAATTATCATGTTTGAACTTATGTACTACACATGTTTTATCCATGCTTATATCTTTCGTAGTATACTTGTTATGAAATGTACTTAGCATTTTTTGCTAATATAAACTACTAAGAACTAGTATGATATGTTTATGTTGGTTGCTTATGTTCCATGATTTTATTTTATGCACTTCCTTGAGTGTATTGTTTTACTTGTTTGAGAATTTGAATATGCTCCATTATTTATGCCCCATGTGCCTTTGTTTGCCTCTTTGAAATTTGAATATGTCATCCCTTATTTTATGGACATTTGAATATGGCATTCTTGATTTTTTGTACATGTGACTAAGTCATATCCTTTACATTATGTGGCATTTGAACATGCTAATTTTTTGATGTCTCCTTAGACCATTGTCTTTAGATTTTATTTTGAGTGATCTTGTGTGTGTGCTTGATTGCTTCATGAGCTTGTATAGTTACTATCTAGACATTGTCATGATTCACATCATGCATCTTAAGATCTAATGTGAACGTATTTAGCATGCTTAATTGATATATGTAACTAGACATGTCTCTCATATATGAAACATGATAAATGCACAATTTATATGGTTCTTTTATCCTTTTGAGGTAAGGTAACTACCAGTTGTTAATTCTCCTCACCTCAAAAGGTGGGCATATTAGTGGGGGCATGCTATAGAGGCATGGCTTCCACATTCTTCACAGATTCATATATACATTGGGGGAATGTTTTGGAAATATGTTATCTACACTTATACCATTTCTTAGTTTTAGATATATAATGGGGGCATGTTTCGGAAACATGTTCTCTACACTCATACTAGTCTCAATTTCAAATTATAGTGGGGGCATGTTTTGGAAACATGTTTTCCACACTTACACTATTTTTAGTTTTAGAATATAGTGGGGTGATGTTTTGGAACATGTTCTAAACACTTTCACAATTTTCAATGTGGCCAAATTACACAGTTATATGATTTAGATATAAATTTGTGGCAGAATTATATACATTAGTATCATTATTATACCCAAGTTTTAGTATAAGACACATATAAGCTGCATATGCTATTTAAAGAGCACGTAAAACTTACAAAATCAAATCAACTTTCATATTTAAAATACTTTTAAAAACTATATCACCCCCAGGTTAGACTTTTATGGACCATATTGAGCCAATCTACTGCAATAGTTAGTTCACTTTTAGAATGTTTAAGGTGACTAAATTAGTCAATATTGCCTAGTTTATAGGTTAGAATTGATTACATCATCTAAACTCACCAATTTTATAGTGTGATTTGATTTGATTCACGCATGCTCACTAAGTTATAAGTGTAGACACCTAAAAGTGGCCACTAATGACCTTCAACTAGGCTTTTAACCAATTTCTAGAAAAATGTACAATTTGGCTTAAAAAAACTAAAACATGTTAAAAGATTTGAACCTATCACATACAAGTGTCAATTTTTGCTAGAGTATCACTAAATGAGGAAACGTAATTTATGAGACAGCTAACTATGATCAGATTATTTTGAATCAAAATGACATTTCCACACTTGGGTGCTCTGGATTACTCTTTTCTACCAAATTTCTTGCATGAGACACATGCCTTTGTTATTTTTTTGTCAACATCCTAAATGGGATAACAGATCCAATGCATCTAACATCACATCCTAATTCCAATCTAGTCAAATTTTGAGCTAATAATATGACATTCTGATCAATTTGATTAATTTATACACCAATTGCCAAGATTTGCACCAAAATTGATAAATCATGTTTAAGACTAATTAATTTGGATTTAGAGATTACGTTAATTTTTCCATGGAACTTTTTGAATATTTATTTTTGGAAATTGATTATGAGTTTTTGCATCATCAAGTGACATCATTTTTTGGAAAGGCATCCCTATGCCATAATTGTAATAAATATCTGATTAAGCCCTCCCATGCCTCTTTAATGCATTTCTATCCCAAATATTTATGAGGGAATTTATTGATTTTATCCTACAAAATTGAATGTAGTCTTATCCACACATCTTCATCTTGAGATGGATATTTTAGGTTCATTTTAATCATTTTCAAAAATCTATAAATAAAAGACCTCCCAAAACCGTCAATGGTCACTGTCCAAGGTAGAAAACTGATAAGACATCTTTCGGAGCTTGGTTTGGGGTCATACGGACTCCATTTTTGATGATTTATTTCTTTAACCACATGTTTTCTCCTAAAATTTTAGAATATACTGTCAATTTACCTTCAATTTGCATAATTTTTAACAAAATTTTGAAATAGGAGTTTGAATCTTTTTAAATTTTCTAATTGTTGTTTCTTGGTTTTGTTAAATTTTGTTTTCTTTGTCTAATCCTTACCTTGCAAGTTTTATTGATATTTTTTCTAACCAAGTCTAATATAACATGTTTGATTTCTTGAAGTTTTACCTTTGGGTTGACATGTCATCCAAACCTAAGAGCATACTTTTAAAATTTTGCTTCTCTCTTTTGAAAAAGAGCTTCTAAGCTAAATAATATGTTGACCATTTCCTTATAGGGCCTACTTGAAAAATGCTAAATAATTCTTAATTAGATATTTTTAAACCTATTTTGGGATGCTTAAAAATAATTAGGAATATTTAATTTGGTACTTAAATAAATGTTTAAGGTGTTTATTTGAATATTTTTATTTTTATTCTTTCAAAGTTTTGCAACTTAAGGTTGACGGGCCAAAGAACACCACCAAATATTTCAATTTAGTGCTCTAAAATTGAACACACTTCAAAGTTTTTGATTTATGTAAGTCATTTATTATTTGTTTAGTTAGACTTATTTTTGTAAAAAGGAAGGTGTGCATGTATGCTCTCCCCACATCTCCTATACAAAATTTGTGGGATCAAAAGTATCATCTTCATTACAAATTGTCTTAGTCCAAAGGTGTAAAAGAGATGTTGTGAAGGCTCTCCCCAAGACCTGCATATCTTGGCTGATCTATAAATAACCTCAAATCTATTTTACTTAGTCTTTATTTCATGTATCTTATCTTGTGAGGAGGATTTCATCACCTCCCATAAGTTCTATAAGGAAGCCTTGATCTAGGAATTCAGCTCTTCACATTATCTTCAACTCCTCTCCATGGTGGGGTATATAAATTGATATCACCTCATTTGGATGTTGTTTTGATTGATTAAACCATATCCTATTATTTTGACTAAGCCTAGGATGTTTGAGCACATTGGACATTGCACTACACTAAGCAAGTAATAGATGTAGTGGTTGTAAAAAGGGCAAGACCTTTTTACAACAATCCAAGTGCCATAGACCCAAATGACATGAGTTTCTCTTGTATCATTGACACAAAATTCTTGTACATGAGATCCATCTAGAATGATCAAAAACCAATTAGTTTTAGTCAACTCCACTTTGACACACCCTTGATAGGAATTTGGATGATTTACTTGTATTTTATCATTTTCTTGCTTAGTGTTTTGAGACTAAAACTAATATGTTTGTTTCTAAACCATTTCAAAATCAATTTGTTTATACACCACTCTTTTTTCTAAAATGGTGTTATGCTATCCATTTTATACCACACTTGTTCCTTATAATTATTGCTAAACTTGTTTGTGTGTGTGTTAATTGATTGATACAAGTATTGTCATACTACCCAAATATGATATTAAGTTTGTGCCTTTGAATCTCTAAAATATAAAATTGATTACATCATTAGAACATGCATACCCTATTATGCTACTTGAATTGTTTCAAAACTCATTTGAATTATACCAATACCATTATTTCAAACTATATCATGTATGCCATTTAGATTCTTATTTTGCACTATCATGCTGTCCAATCTTATCTAGCTTGTTTGGTCAATTAAAGCTTAGTTTTCAACATTGAGTTTTTAATTAACCTTGCCAAGTTCATATTCAAATATTGATTGATTTATGTTTAGGCCTCACTTCATAGGGTCTAATACACAGATCTTTCTCTTCTAGGTTATGTAACTTTAGTTAATTGATTACCTAAATTTTAAAACTATTGCTTGTTTGTTCAAAGAGCCTTGTTTCTATTGCTTGTTTGTTTACAGAGCCTATCATCATCATTGTTTGTGCCTTTATTTGGGAGAACATGGCCTTTTATCTAGGTGCCTTCTACCTTGTGGCCTATACCAATTGAGCATGTTTATGTTTGATTTTGTGTGCCAGGTTTATGTCAAAGTTGTTTCCAAATTTGTTAGATTAAATCAAATCATCATCATCCTTGTTTCAATCCTAGATTTTGATGCCATTTGGCCAAAAGTCCTAGCATAGGCTATTTGAGCCTAGATTTTTACTTTGTGTTTGGATAAAATACCTAGCGAATCCTTTCTCTTTTTTATTTTAGACCTTATTTGGAACACTTTAACCTAGACCTTTGACATGTCAATTTTTATTCAGATGCTTGAACTTTTATGTGTATGAAATTTGACATTAGACATTTGATGTTAGACTATTTTATGTCAATTTTTATCACAAACCATTTTCGAGATACATCTCCATTTTCAGACCATGTTGGAGATATAGCTCCAACTTCAACCAAGTTAGACCAAGTTTGAATCTTTTATCCTTTAGATGTTATTTTTCAAAGTTTATAGAACTCTAATCCTTTTTGTTTTTAGATCTTTCATCATTTATATGGATATGTCTAGCTACACTTACGGTGGAGTCCAATATAATCCAAGTTATGATATAATGGCCACACAAATTTACTATAACCAAATACTTGCTTACGATCTAACTCGATACCTTGATTGGTAAGAAGAGGTTTGTGAGGAGGACTTTGTTGAAGACCCAACTATAGATAATGTTGTTTGGGATATGAATCCATACCTTATTTATAATAATTAATACATAGAACATAATTAAGACCATCTTATGATCCAACTCAAGATTGGGATGATATGGTTTATCAGGAGGACTTGGATGCTTTCACTTGCATGAGAAATTATGCTCAATAATGTCCTTTAATTATTCAATAATTGGCTATCACTAACCCTCATTTAGACTATACGAGATACCAAGCTCCACATTATCTAAAAAATATCATTACCATTCCAAGACCTCAAATTTTGGCTCATGCAAGCAATCAAGCTCTATAATGCCCTAGAATTATCCTTTTAAGACCTCATCATTTGGATCTTATGATCAATTTGGCTCTTATGATCAATTTGGCTCCATAATGTCATTTTATTTCTATTACAGGACCTCATCCTTTGGCTTGTGTGAGAAACCAAGCTCAACAACACCCCAAGCTTATCATACTAGGACCTCTTCTTTTAACTTATGCAAACAACTAGGTTCCATAATGTCATATCATTTATATCTTAGGACCTCATCCTTTGGCTTGTATGAGCAATCAAGCTCCAAAATGCCCACACATTATCCAACCACCAGCCATTATTCATCTATTTTTGATCATTCATCACTTTAGAAAACCTCAACTAGTCCCATTAGTACCCTAACCAAGCTAATCAATCCATTAACTAAGCCAATCATTTGAAGACTAGACTATGTTCAAAACTGGTATTTTCCAACTCATTGAAAACAAAGGCCAAGAAAACCAAACAATATAATATTTTTTTGTTGAAACAATAGTTTTTGATAAGTTAACCTATGATGAATTACCTTTCAATCATATTCCTATTGTCAAGGAGTCTTACTCTGGTGAGCCAGTCTTTATTGAAGTCTTTATTGAGTCACTTTTTAATGATTATAACTACCTTTGGAAAAATCATTACCTTGACCATATGCATATTTTTTAAGAGCCTCCCTTTGACAAGCTAGTCTCTAAGGAGTTTTCTCTTGACCTATTTCCCATTATTGAGGAGTCCTACTTTGATAAACCAAATTTTGTGGAGTTTGTTTTGCAATCACAGGCTATTGCTTATCTAATATCAAACATTCAATAAGACATCATTATAATAGAGTACCCATCAAATAAAGAATCAAAGTTAAATTTAAGTTCTATTCTTAGACTGACATCAAATTTAACCTCAGAATCAAAATTGACATCAGTCTCAACATTGAATTTAGAGTCCCTTGAGTCAGAATTAGATTTAGAAATAGAATATATTTTTGACTATTATAATGTTCATTATGCATGCCTTGCAAACCAATTTGAATACATTTTTTATCCTTCCATAATTTTTGAGGATGATTACTTCATGATTGACACAAGTTCTCCTAGTATCCTCTACATGGATTATGTTTCCAACTCCCTTTCCATTACCATTCCAAATACCATTTCCACCCACCAACCTAGCCATATCATTGACATTCTATCTCCCATAAGTGTTGATTAGGACTAACATAATCAAACCTTGTTGAATTGTATCCATGGCAACATAGTAGTTGAAGAGCAAGGAGGCCAAGACCAAAATCATGTAGAAAAAGAACACTCTCTTATTGAAACCTGTTTAGAGGTATTAGCTGATAATCAAAGTTCCAACTCAGCATCTTTTGGTGAAACATTTTTAGAGATGCTAGAAGACAATCAAAGTCAAAAATCAAAATTCCTTAGTGAAACCTTCTTATAGGCACTATGGGATAATCAAGACAACTTCACTAGTAAAAACCTCTTTGAAGCACTAATAGATGAGCACAAAATTTCATCACTACTTGATGAAGACATTATCAAAGATCAAATCAATATACCTTCCAGTCTACAGCCTAATCATATGGTAGCTACTCTCAGGCCTAAATAATATAAAAATATGATGGTCCTATCAATAACATATTTATAAGTGTTTAGCCCTACCACATCCAAATTTATGTCAAATCTATAATCAACAACATTATATGTGCCTAAAAATAATGATCTTCATTTGTTACCCTACCATTATACATTTCATTATCATCTACCATTCCATTTCATAAACAAACCTATCATCCAACATTTATCCCTATTTACCATCCATGTCCATACTTTCCTTTGCATAGGATACAAAGATACCTTGTCTCGATGCCTGAAGGAAATTGAATCAATAACCAACTAAGATCACAATGACATCATTGGCATCCAAATCTGTAGCATGTTCTTGATAGAGTGTCTATTTAGATGAGGTTTGGGCTAGTAATTAACATGATTGAGTATTTTTTTGTATTATTTTTTGATCAAGACGTACATCTCCCCATCATCAAGAATAATAGAATCCAAAACCACAACCAGGCCAAACACAAACATGTACCATACCATTTCATTTACCATTGTTTTTGTCATTATCATATACCTAGCCAATCACCTTACCACTTGGGGGTAACCCTCTCAACATTATTATTTATCATCCTATCAATCTATTAGCCTATCATTATCCTATCAATTATGCATCCTTCCATTTTATTCTACCAAATCATGTTTTGACCTAGCCAATCCAAGCATGTTTGAATTGGTTTCATTCATTAGTTTCATGTTTTTAGCATGAATAATCAGATCATTTTTAGTAGTTGTTTAAAAAAATTAGATAGAGACAATATTTTGGAGAAGTAAGACATAAGTTTTGGTAGTTTCATCCTTCATTTCTTGTTTCCTTCTAATCATGTTTATTTATGTGAACCTAATTATATCTACCTATATGGGAAAATTAGTGTTCACCAGTCTTGCTACTAATTATAAACACGTATGGGAAAATTAGTATCATTGATCTGATAAATTATATCTAAGTTATAACCAATTATAGGTAAACTAGGGGAAACATTTTTTCTTGTCCCTTGACATACCAACTTACCATTCCTATGTCATAATGTGCCTTTATACCAACTATGCCTATTTTGTTTACATTAGTTGCTACACTAGTTAGATTCCTTCATTGTATAGTAGAACTACTATGAACATGAGTTCATCTCAAGACTATATAGGCCATGCTCAATTCACGTTGAGGTCACCTCAGTCCCCCTTACCATCATGCTCTCACCATTTTAAGAGCATGAACTTAAGTTTTCCATTCTCTTGCCATTTTGTGAGCTTGGATCATTTAGTGTCTCTTCATTCTTGAATAAAGTTGAGATGCTCAAAATTCCAAAAAAAATTCATAAAATTTCAAAATCTAAAAACATTTATCCTATCTAAGCCTAGTCAGTTATCCTTGATTTTCCCTACTAGGGCAGGGTCATTGTTAGGATGCTTTCTTTTGCTTTTATTTTCAATATTTTTATTTGTTTATTTATTTCAAGTTTTTTATTTATTTGTGTGCTTTTTTGTATTTGTTTTTTTAAATTGTTTGCCTATTTGTTTATGTTCATCACTATTGCCTCGACTTAGTCTATATGCATTCATTAGGTGATTCCTCAAGAACATTATTCTTAAACCTATCCATATTCATACATCAACATTATCATCATGGTTTTTATCATTGGGGCATTATTTTTGAGTGTTTATTATATTGGGAGTTAGTCCTTATGCATATTTTTTCCAAGTCCTCATGGTATTATATCATGATGCCTATCGTCATATGCTACAATAAAAATCAGCTTCAAGAAGGTTTACAATCAATGGAGCTATAGAAGTTTCTCCTTGGTACCTTGAAAAAATCCTCCCATCCATCTTGGTCAAATCAACCCATTGACCATTCTATTTGTATCATTGATAATTATGAAAAGCATCTTGATAGGTACAATTGAATATTTTCTATTGATCAATCTCATTCCTCTATCCATCTCTTTCATCACCTTGAGTCCTTTTATGTTTGGTTTTCTATGGCTTCTTTAGTCATTAGACCATTGCATCTATGTTTACACCCACTCATCTTTAATCTAAATTCTAGGTTATATCCTTGATTTATGCTTTCTAATCCACCTTAATTGGGGCACCACCATATCAAACATTATCCTTATCAAACAATCTAGGTCATCTTAATGATTATAACTGCCTATGAGAAAATAATTATTTTTGACTTTTATTCTTGATTATAACCACATTTGGGTTAATCAATCCCCTTTTTAAATCAATCATGCAATAATTTCTCATTTGGATTACTCTCAATCATAGGTTAATCCCACCTTTTTTCTTTCTTCTTTATGAGGGACTCTCCATCCACATATTTGATGGCCACTCCCTTGAGGGGGCATCATCATAGGCTTTTTGAACACCATTTAGAGCTTTTTCTTCAATCATCATCTTCTTTTTGGCATAGAAGCCTTTACTCATTATTTGATAATACATTATTGTGCCTATAATTTTAAACATCTTCCCAAATAGGAGTAAACTGTAGACACCTAAAAAAGGCCACCAATGACCTTCAACCAAGATTTTGACCAATTTCTAGCAAAATGCAAAATTTGGCCTAATAAAACTTAAACACATTAAAAGATTTGAACCTATCAAATACAAGTGCTGATTTTGTCCAGAGTATCACTAAATGGGGTAATGAAATTTATGAGATAGATAAATTTGATCATCTAGGTGCTCTTGAATGCTCTTTTCTACCAAATTGCTTGGATGAGACACATGCCCTTTTTATTTGTGTTAGAAACATCCTAAATGTGATAATGGATACAATTCATCTAACATCGTATCCTAATTCTAATCCATTCAAATTTCAAGCCAATAATACAAAATTATGACTAATTTGATTAATTTATGCACCAATTACCAAGATTTACACTAAAATTGATAAATCATATTTAAGACTATTTAATTTACATTAAGAGCTTAAGTTAGTTTTCCATGAAACTTGTTGAATATTTATTTTTGGAAATTTATTATGAGTTTTTACATCATCAAGTGACATCATTTTTTAGGAAGGCATCCCTAGGCCATAATTGTAACAAATATCTGATTAAGCCCTCCCACACCTCTTTAATACCTCTCTATCCCAAATATTTATGAGGGCATTTATTGATTTTAGCCTCCAAAATTAAATGGATCAGTATCCACACATCTTCATCTTGAGATGGATGGTTCAACTTCATTCTAATCATTTGCAAAAATCTATAAATAAAAGGCCTCACAACCATAAGTTTAAGCTCTCTCAAGCCAAAGTTATCGTGCCCAAATAACCTCAAAAATCTTGGATAGTGTAAATTTACCATTCAAAAATGATTACAAAGCCTCATACAATTAGTGTTATTATGCCAAAATTATTGAACCAAGCCAAAGGTTCCAAGGAGAGAAGGAGCCAAACAACTCTATTGATGTAGACTCTTTGATGCACAATCTGAGCAAGCCACTCTACAAACCATTTTGAAGCTCTAAGGAAGGTGAAGGTAGGTTTATTTCATGTTTTTAGTTATTGCTTTCATTATATATGTTTGTTACTAAGCTCCCCCTAATGTCTAGGCCTACATATGTCATGCTTGTTAGTGTGTTATTTTCATTTTAAACTAACACTTGATCCAACCTTCTCTCTTGTGTCAAATTTTTAGATCATAATAAGTATGATTGGGTTACACAGTTGATCTAATCTCAATTATCAAGTGGAAACACACCTTTTCTCCAAATTCAGGGCATGTGTCCTCCAATCTCTCTTTATCTCTATATTATATATACACTTTATATGTTTTATATTTATCCTAATCACAACTCTAATCACTCATAATGATAAAAATTTTAAAATCAAATTGCCAAAAGGTAAGGCAATTACACCAATACATAGGTGTACTCCTAAACCTTATTCTCTTTCAATTTAAATCATTTCAATGCTTTCAATTTTAGACTCTATGCACTGTTTATATATTGTAACATTCTCTTGATTATAGGCATTTATTTTCCTTTAAACTAAAAATTTCATTACTAGCTTAAAGAAGGTACAAATGTAGACATTATTTATAAATTATATAGCACCTCAATCTTGTACACTTGGAAAATACATATCATGGATGTACCTTCAGCTTCTATACCTTTTACCACTACCGAAAGGCTTTCATACATTATCTTTTTGTTCATATTACTTATCTTTTAGTCTAACCAATGTTATTCTAATGATTTAAGCCTTATATCATGTTTAGAATGTTATAATCATGCTTATCATCTATATCCTCAAGTTTTGTACATGTGCCTATTTTTCAACTACTTGAATACTTGTGTTCTAATCATAATCCTATGTTGATACAAGTGTCATATCCCAACACAAGTGTCAAGTGCTCTAAAATAATCAAATTAAAAATGAAATGCATTCTTATGGTCAGGATAAGTACTTTAATGCAATATTTTATATAAAGGGATTAATATAAATACAAGATCGATCCTCATGTGTTCCTCATATAAACAATACTAAAAAACTCACAAGGCAATTCACCAAAGGTATTCAATCACTCACTAAAGTGAACAAAGGTTCCCTATTTTCTCTTATTTTTATATCAGTCATAGCAACAACACATCTATAGGTTTGAAGTACTGAAGGAGGATTCAATGGACCACATTTTCCAAGTTACAATCTAGGTCATTATTGTACTTATTTATCACAAATTACATGACACACACACAAGCCAAAACGTAGGTAAAAACTACAAGAGTTTGAGGCCTCTTCAAAGTACTAGTTATGTAGGTAGTACTCATTGATTGAGAGATATTTAGGATAGCTCAACACTATGTGCCCATTAACCCATTTTTCCCATAGCCACTATGAAGATGAAGAATTTGTTAGAGGTACATTCACTAAGAGGGGGGGTGAATTAATGAATTCAAATATTCCAAATTCAATTTTAAACCTTTCAAAACTCTTAATAAATTACCACAAGCATTCATGAATTATACACATCATTCATAACAATGAACAAGAGAGACAATGTAAGATCAAGCACACAACACATGACATATGTGGGAAACCCTCTTAGGGGAGAAAACCTAATAGAACCTGCAAATGGACTACTATCCTAAAATAATAAGAAACAATTTAGACTAGTTGTAATTGATCAAGGAAATACCATCCCTTATTTTAGTGAGACTGTAATCCCACAAGGATCTTCTACACCTATCTATTTGATTAGCCACAACAACTAGACCTTTAGCAAGTTTCACCTTGAAAGGAGGTTGCAACCCCCTAGATTTTGAGCATCCATAATAACATCTATGAATGTAACATCTCCTAAACATTGATTTCTTATAAATATAATGGAGAACCAATATATATCAACACTCTTCAAATCTGTACACATAATGCATCCAAAGCCACCTTTTGGATCATTCTTCACTCAACAACAACTCTATCACCACAATAATAACATGACCAAATGGTCATACACATATAATTTAATCTACTCAACTCAACAACCCATCCTCAATGCACATTTCACCTCTCAACCCTTCACTCTAAACCCCACACACAAACCTCTCTCAATCCTAGAAATAATCACCTTTAGTTTCAATATTTATAGATCATTCATGATTATCAACACTTTGGTCGGCCATTAGGCATGCCTTAGCCTTTAAGTCATCTCTCACATCAAGACATGGCTCAAAAAAATCTTCATAGGTTGGCCATAGCATCTATGGGTCACCCTTAAGTATCTACACCTTTCAATTAGGCCCTTGTATCACTTATAGGTAGCATGGAGACCTATTGACCCATTTAGCATTACATTAAGAAAAATAAGAACATAGGACCACTTCCAAATATATAGGTCCACTTTACATGACCCCTTAATCATCCTCAAACGATCATAGTCACCATTACTCTCTTCTATATATGCTCAATAAACTTAAACATTGAGCTTGTAAATAGGATCATTATGAAATAACACATATTTAACTTCTTAGGCTTTGTTCATACTACATATGATTGGTTAAACCTTCATAATCAACACAGATAGTCCTCATGGAGTCTAAAACACCCCCAAATATCTAAGTCATCATGAAACATTGAAATACCATCAGCATAATCTCAAAAAATATTATTGGGTTGCATGTATAACATACACAAAAACACAATAAACTTTGAACCTCAATATCTTAGAGTCCTCTACAACTTTGTTTTTTATAGCAATAAAAAATTCATCCTAGATCAAAAGTTATAGCCAAAATACTGAGTACTAGATTTTCCTTTGTTAAATTTAAATATTCAAATGCAAATGGTCACAATTAAACTTTGATCACTTTAATCACATATCATGTCCTCAATTCATAGATCAATCACACACTATTGATCTTATTATAAAGAACTCAACCTTTACCTTTCATTATGCATTGTTGGATCTTCATCTTGACTATTTAACTTAATGCACTCCATCAATCTCTATGGATCAGCCAGACCTTTTTCATGAAATGTGAACCATTCAATCAATTTGTATGAAAACCCACTCCCCATTATATCCTTATCCTTTATATTTTCTCAAAATTAAACCATGAACACTTGTCCTCATCTCATTACTTCCTAATATCTTGGAATGAACACACTTCATTGATCCTTTTATAAGGAACTCAATATTTAGATTCATTAACCAATGAAAACTCTAACCCATTTAACTTACTGTGCATTTTAGATCTAGATATATGAGCTTACATGAACTCTAAGATCTCCATTTGGTCCTAGTCTTTACCCTTCATAAATTTGGCTAAGTATGGGGACCATTGCAAACTGCTTGGAAAGCCAACTTTGCTCCTTAATAACTTTTGCCTCAATCAATCCCATGACTTGAAAATTGAGCCATATGATCTCCTCATATAAGGTAATCCAACCATGTATCAACATACTCTTAAAACCTTCACACGTGTGAGATATAACTCCATTGATCTATTCACTTAGATTTTTCTACCACAGAGCCAACTATGCTAAGAACTGTCTAGAAGGCCAACTTTACACATGCATATCTTTTGATGCACTTTATTGTATGATCTAAAATTTAGTGAAAATAAACTAGGCACAAAAATGAAAAAACATATATTATCATTTTATCCTCATAAATTTACACATGTGAAATATAACAACATCAAAATGCCTACTTAGATTTTCTTACCACATTGCAAATTTGACTATGGGAAAACACTGTCAAACTACCTTGGAGCCCAACTTTGCACTTGCATATCTTATGTTCAATTTTTCATATGACCTAAAATTTATCACATATAAACTAGGAATAATTTTTATCACAACCATATGAACAAATCCTACTGACTCATCCACACATGGCAATGGTGATGTTAGCAAACTGCCTAATTAGGTTTTTTGCCATTAGACCCAAAATGTCTAGATGAAAACTATGGACAACTAGATGAAATATACTCATGAACATAAGTACTCAAATAATTATAGATTCTATAATAATACCTATTGAATATGCTCAAATCACCATTCTCATTCCTAAACATCCTTAACCATGCAAACTTTGAATATCAACCAAGCGTTCTTCAAGAATACTAAGACAAACTTATTGCACACTTTGTCATTGTTACTTATACTATCAAGGAACTTAATCCACTCACCTAGACACATAAATTACATAACCATGACATCATTGACAAATTTCCAAAAATCTTCCCCATTGTCATTGATGTTAATAACCATTATATATCAATATATAGCTCACCTTCCTTCTCTCTCTTCAAGCACTCCAAAAATAAGAACTTTGTCCCCCTTTAACACAATGATAAAGTGGGCACTAATTAATACTAAGGAATTTAAAATACTTATATTAAAAACTCCCCCTTACCTTGATCCTACCTATTCTTGTCTTGACAATTGCCTCTTGCTCCATGCCAACACTCTTCTTCAACCAAGTACTATAACAAATGCAAAAGTAACACACAAAAATAATGAATCTAATGGAACTCACCAAGAAACATCTACGAGGGACTCCCCTTAATATTTCTTAGCCTTTACACATCTTGATCATATTCATATCTCCATACACCATGAAGAATCACCACACAAACTTACTAGCCTCTTCTCTCAAGCCAACTTAGGGACCACCAATCATAACTTCATTCCACTCACCAAATAGGACACATGGTCTCAAAGCAACTCAATAACTTTCCTTGAAACATGCATACCTTTCTCTTTTCGATAAATATAATAAAATACAATCTTATTCTCACTAAGACTTTCTATCTCCTTATAACCCTACCTGGAACTTATAGATCCCATAAATTTTATTAGACAAACTATCAAGTCCTAAAACTTCATATTTGGATCACTCTCATATTCCTCCTCACGCACAACAATTATCATCACCTATCTCATACTCTACAACATACTTCCTTCATAAACCAACTAGCCAATTAGGCCTCCATCTTGACAAAAACATGAATAAGTTGAAAACCACAAACCTTCATATTTTTTTGAATCTTGATTTGATAACCCATTTGGCCCATTCAACCAATTAAGAAGCCTCATATCTCATCTCATAAGATAAACCAATTTTGTAGCATAGTTTAAAACCTTAGAATCTCAAAACAAATAGAGTCAACAAACCTCCTTTTAGTCAATGTCCACCTATGAAACTTCTTATACACCTAGAGAAAATAATTACACACTTGTGGATAAAGATTTGAGCTTCCATATCTTTGGGAACCCACACATCCTATAACCCATTTTAGGTCTACTTGCCCTTAAGACAAAATTGATAAAATTGAGAGTACTAAAAAATCTCCAATTCAACTTCAACATACCTTCAGACCATGAAACCACCTAGAGCATGCCATAATAATGTCAACAGACCTTTTTATGCAAAAGATCATTTTGACAACTCACAAATCTTCTTTTGCTACCTAGAAACCTTCAATTTGACCCTGCAGACTAAGCACACACAATTGTCAACATGTAAAAAGGACAAAAATATACCATGACATCATAAAAAAACTTGTCCCATCTTGACACACCACCTCCAACTAGATACATGCATCTCTTGCCTTATAGGACAATCTAAAGAATGCTACAACAACACTAACTTCTCTATTGAAAGGAGTCTCTTAAGAAGTGTAGATAGAGACCTCCTCTATACTACAATGTTATAAAATAAAGTGAAGCTAGGAGTAGCCCAAAACACCTCATATTCCTTCTCCTCTTTGGTCATCTAATACTTAGAGTTATTCTTCTTCTTAGACTTAAGAGAACTAACATCCTCATCCACTACAAAATTCTCCTCTATGATTGGATTGATAATACATGGAGATAACATAGATTCATGTCATACCTTGATTCAACTTGGAACCTCATCACTAGGCATTGATAATTGATTTTATTTGAATGATACTTGATTAACAATAGTAGGATGTTCATGTGGATCTATACTTACCTTAAAACTAGCCTCAGCAAACACCTTAGTCTTCTCTTTAAGCTTGGTCTCTTTACTCATAACATGAGTAGACAATGAGATCGTTTGGCACTGTTCAACTTATAAAACATTCTCCACCATATAAAACATATTACTTGGACCTATAGACTCATCATGACTCACACTTACTACCTTTGGTTTCTATGAGTTAACTTGTCTTCTTCCTTGTACTCTAGGAGCTGAATTGAACTTATTTTGACTTAATGGCCTTTGCTTATAGAACTTAGCAATGTGGCCAATCTTTTGATAATTGTAGAAAATAATACTCCTTGATGGAAACATAGTTTGTCTTGCCTTGTTTGGATAGAAACTTACAATGTGTCCTAAGTCATGACAAATGAAACAAACTCCTCTTTTTGAAGAGGACTCACCTTATCTAACCTTATGTGGATAATGATTTGTAAAGTGTCCCACATTAAGATAGTTGAAGCACTTAACTTTATTCACACATTTTGACTGATGATCCCCATCATAATTTCATGTAAACTCATTTCTAACAGGTCTCTTGCATTCTCTAACCCTATGACCAAATTGATTACATGTGTAATAGTAACCACTAAATCTTGCATACCTCATGGCATTAGGATGTCTAGCCTATTCTGTCTTCAATCTTTTTGTACCATCATCTCTAGACTGATTATTGACCTTCAAGGGTTGAACTACCTTGCGCTCATTGACCTTCATGTCAACCTGAGAATCAACTTTGGACTCTTCATTAAAACCTAATCTAGATCTGTAACTAGAAAATTTTTTACTATTTATGAGATTAACTAAATCATTAGAACTCTTTAAAACTTGACAAATGATTTAAACTTGATTGTAGACTTCTCTAACTCATTTTTTCAAAGACTCATTTTCAAAAACATACCTTACAAATTCACCTTCTTTCTCTTTCAGGCTTGTAGATAGGATTTCCAATTAATAATTAAGATGTTTGACTATATCTCCATGCTATTTGGTGCCTTCATTCCTTCTTGCCTCATAAACACTAAATTTATCCTCATATTATTTTAGTTGAGACTTCATCTTCTTGTTAATCTTCTTCTCAATCTTTAGTTCTTCAAGAGTATTTTTCAATGTAGTCTCATACTCCACCTCATCTTCATCAACATCTGAATCACTTCAGGTAGATTCCTTTTGATGTGAGAAACTTCCTTCCCTAACCATAAAAAGAGATTCATCTTCAATGGGACCATCATATTCATGATCAAACTCTAAGTCACTATCTTCACTCTCATCTAATGAGCTACAATCCTTATTGGCATAGAGACTATTTTTGTTCTTAAAGGACTTCTTATTGTTTTTATACTTTCTGAATTCTTTCTTCATATATGTTTTCTTGTCTTCATCTTGGTTTTCACCATGTTCTTTATCATCATGATTATGAGGGCACTTTATAGCAAAATGTCCTATGTCTCCACAATTGAAGCATCTAAAGGGTAGTTTACCCTTATACTTGCTTGAACCTATTTTTAATTTCTTTGTAAATAAATCAATTAGTTTATCCTCATCAATATCAAAAATATCATCCTCCTTGGTTTTCCTACCTTGGAACTTCTTCTTAGGCTTCATCTCTATCTTGAATGTTGCTTCCATCTTTGGTGGTATATCATCATTTTCTTTCATCTCATATGTAGTAAAAATACCATGCAATTCATCCATATTTAACTGAGTAAGATCATGACTTTATTTTACAATAGACACTTGTGGATCAAACTTGAGGGATAGAGAAATTAATACCTTTTGAACTATAGTAGCCTCTTCTATGTTCTCTCCAAGACCTCTGATTATGTTCACAATATCATCAATTATTTATAAAAAGGATGTCATAGAATCTTCTTCCTTCATCTTGAGACTCTCAAATTATCTTCAATGAATTTGCAGCTTTGCCAATTTAACCTTTGAATATCCTTCATATCTTGTCTTCAATTTATCCCACATTTATTTAGTAGATGTACAATGATTACCTTGGTGTATTTAGTCTTTGAAATACCATAAGTGATAGCATTCTTTGCCTTATAATTATTCTCAAACAACTTCTTATATACAACACTAGATGAAGGAATAGTAGGTGTATAATAGCCATCCACAATAGATTGCCAAATTTCAAACCCTAGGGACATGATGTAAGTCCTCATCTTTACACTCCAAAGAGCATAATTGGATCCATTGAACATCATTTCTTACTTAGTAGAGAAACCTCCTTGATGACTACCCATATTGTACCTTGGATGACCTTCAAGTTGTCAAGCCTTTACCAAAGGTCCTACTCTAATACCAATTGTTAGAGGTATAATCAATAAGAGGGGGTAAATTAGTGAGCCCAGATAATCCAAATTTAATTTTAAACCTCTAAAAAATCTTAATCAATCATCAAAGTCATTCATGAAGCATACACATCATTCATAAAAATGAACAAGAAAGATAAAGCAAGATCAAGCACATAACACATGACATATGTGGGAAACACTCTTGGGGGAGAAAACCCACTAGAACCTACAAATGGAATACTATCCTAAAATAATAAGAACTAATTTATATCAATTGTAACTGATCAAGGAACTACCATCCCTTATTTTAGTGAGGTTGTATTCCCATAAGGAACTTCTACACCTATCTAGCTAAGCAAGCACAACAACTAGACCTTTATCAAGTTTCACCTTATAAGGAGGCTTCAACCCCTAGATGTTGAGTACCCATAACACCTATGAATATAACATCTCTTGAACATTGATTACCTTCCAAATTTATGTATAAATAATGTATATCAACACTCTTCAGGTCTTCACACATAATGCATCTAAAGTCACCTCTTAGATCACTCTTCACTCCTCAGTAAGAGGTCTATCACCACAAAAACAACATGACCAAATGGTCATATGAAAAAATATCAATCTACTCTAATAAAAAACCCATATTATAGGCACACTTCACCTCTCAACCCTTCACTTTAAACCACATACACAAAACTCTCTCAAGCCTAAAAGCCATCATCTTTGGTTTCATTATTTATAGAGCATTCATGATTATCAACACCTTGGTTGGCCATTAGTCATAATTTAACCCTTAATTCATCTCTCACTTCAATACATATCTTAAAAAAATCTTCATAGGTTGGCCATAGCATATATTGGTCACCCTTAAATAGCTACACCTTTCAATTAGACCCTTGTAGCCCTTATAGGTCTCATGGAGACCTATTCACCCATTTAGAATTCCATCAAGAAAAAAAAAGAACATATGACAACTTTAAAATGTATAGGTATAATCTAAATGACCCCTTAGTCATCCTCAAATTATCAGAGTCACCATTACTCTCTTCTGTGTATGCTCAATCAACTCAAACATTAACCTTGTAAATAGGAACATTATAAACAAAAACACAGTCAACTTCTTATGATTTCTTAATATTACATATGATTGGTCAAATATTTACAATACATACAGATGGTCCTCATGGATTCTATAACACTCCCAAATATCTAAGTCATCATGATATAAATAAATACCATTAGAATGAGCTCAAACAATCTTCTCAGGTTACATGCAAAAACATAGTCAAATTTGAACCTCAATATCATTGACTATACACACTTTCAAATATTCAAATATATATTTTGAGATATGTCTTGTAGTCTTATAAAACTTTAGTTTTTATATACATATTAAATTCATCCTAGATCAAAAGTTATAGCCAAAATACAGAGCATGGGTTTTTCCTTTGTTAAATTCAAATATTCAAATGCAAACGATCACAGTTAAACCTAGATCACTTTACTCACATTTCATTTCCTCTCTAATAATATCAATCATGCACCATATATCTTATTGTAATCAACTCTACCTTTACCTTTCATTGTGCATCATTGGATCTTCATTTTGACTATTTGACTTAATGTGTTCCATCGATCTTTATGGATTAGTCAGGTATTTATCATGTAGCACACACTATTTGATCAATATATATGAACACCTACTCATCATTAGATACTTATCCTTTACATTTTCTCATTTTTAAATCTTTAACACTTATCGTCACCATATTGCTTCCTAATATCTTGAAATGAGCATACTATGTTGATCCTTTTTTAAGGAACTCGATCTTAAATTTCATTAACCAATGAATACTTTGACACATTTTAATTACTATGCATCATAAATTTAGATGTATAGACTTGCATGAACCGTATGATATCCATTTTTTCTTGGTATTTACCCTTAATAAATTTTTCTAAGTATGGGGACCATTGCAAACTACCTCGAAGCCAATTTTGATCCCTAATAAC
The DNA here is from genome assembly GCA_037957365.1 of Torreya grandis. NCBI lineage: Eukaryota > Viridiplantae > Streptophyta > Pinopsida > Cupressales > Taxaceae > Torreya > Torreya grandis. Next base: position 1,336,216 of record JARHVA010003999.1, read on the forward strand.
TTTTACCTCAATCAATCTCATGACTTAAAACTTGAGCCATAAGATGTCCTAATATAGGTAAATCTAACCATGTGTCAAATATATCTTGAAACCTTCATGAATGTGAGATATAACTCCATTAATCTTCTCATTCATATTTTTTACCACAAAGCCAACTATGCCAAAAACTGTTTGGAAGGCCAACTTTACACATGCATATCTTTTGATACACTTCATTACATCATCTAAAATTTAATTAAAATCAAATAGGCACAAAAATTAACAAAATCATATGATAATTTTCTCCTCTAAACTTCATAAATGTGAAATATAACAACATCAAAATGCCTACTAAGCTTTTTTACCACATTGCAAATTTGACTATGGGAAAACACTATCAAATTACCTAAGAGCCCAATAGCACTTACATATATTATGTTTTGATTCATTATATAACTTGAAATTTAGTGCATAGAAACTAGTCAAAAAATTTATCATAACCATATGAACAAATCCCCCTGACTCATCCACATGTGACAATGGTGATGTTAGCAAACTACATACTCAGGTTTTACGCCACTAGACCCAAAATTTCTAAATGAAAAATATGGACAGCCAGATGAAATTCACTCATATGAATAAGCACTCAAATAATTATTGACTTTTGATAGGACCTATTTCATATGCTAAAATCACCATAGTCATCCCTAAACATCCTTAACCATGCAAACTTTGAAGATCAACCAAGCTTTCTTCAAGCATACCAGGACACACATATTGCACACTTTGTCATTATTACTTAGACTATCAAGGCACTTCATCCACTCACCTTGACACATCCATGAATAACCATGACATTATTGAAAACTTTATAATATAATTAGGGTTTTATTTTTTGACAAGGAGTGATAGTCCATGACCTAAATTTAAATACACCAGATCAAATGCAACATTGAACCCAAAAACATCTAAGTGGTTACATACAGTTTTAGCAAGTATTTCATATTAGACACCGGTATCTAAGGTAGATAAAAGTATAAATTTAACCATCCCAAGTAGACACAAATGTATATGGATACAAATGTCCAATTTCCATAATCAAACAACTAATTTAAAATTTAGATCTAGTGTACTTTCTTCATGTTCCAAATTTAGATATGTATTAGCATTAGAACTAGCTAAGTATCTTATTTTTATATCACTGAAATATTTAGCATATTTATAGTTTATTTTTTAATCAAATCTTAACATAATAACTTTAATATATACTTATCTAATTTTTACAATTAATTATCCTACTTTAGATATAATCTACCATACCTTTTCCCTAGGCTATCTCTACCCCTTTAACCCTAGATTCCCTAATCTAGATTTTAGGTTTAAATAATAAGTAGTGTTTTAGGAGTTTAATTAACATTATGTGAATCTCATCTTCCTATGTCACCTCAGATACATTCATCAATAAGATCTCCCATTCTCATAATTTTTTGATACTTGATTATGGTGTTCACTATAAACTAAAAAATTATGAATAAAATGTTGGGTTAAAATTGTAATTAGGCATGTAGAAATATTTTTTTGTGTGTATTTAAGACATATAAATGTTTTTAGCACAAAGATAATGTGGATTAGATATGCCTTAGCATTGTGGTAACTATATGTAGGGTGCCTTACCATTGTGGCAACTATATGCAGGGTGCTTATTTAGAGGCCAACTATGGGTATTTTTCCCCATATGTTATTTTCAAGGGGGATGAGTATTTTCTCTTTATTTTAATCTATATATATATGTATTTATAACTATGGAATTTATTATTTTGAATTAAAATGTGTTATAGAATAGTTTGGAAATACTAAATATGAAACTAAGCATGGCATATGTTTAATATTTTACTATCATTTTTATTTGGCATAACACCTGTGATGGTTTCTTTCTCTTAATGTTTTTTGAGCTCAAAATTTTTCATTGTTAAAATGTATGGATTAAATTAGGAATTTTATTGTGAATTTACAAAATTTTATAGGGCCATCTAGAATTACTAAATATGAAACTAATCATGGTATAGGTTTAATATTTTACTATGAAATTATTATTTAACATATGGACGAATGACATTTTAGGTAGATAAATATAAAAACAAATTTATAGAAAAAAGTTAGTAATGTAGCTTATTAATTTTCACTAACATTTGACTTTCCTACTTTACTTGATCCCAATGAAATGTTGATTTATAATAATATCAAGTTGACTATATATAAAATTTTAGAAACATAGAACATCCTTGTCTTGTTATGTCCATTTACTATCAAAATAAATCTCTAACAAAAATTTATTAAAATATATATGAAATATGTATATGTAGGTATAAAAAGTGGAAGGGAATGTTACACAACCATACTATTAGCACTCTACACACTGATAAGACACTAATATTATATTTTATTAATCTAATTTTTTAACTAATGGTGACACGTGAGTGCTTAAGGAAAATATTTGTCTTAAAACCTTGCTAGTCAAAAGTAGCACGTATAACAAGTTTAAATGACTTGATTCTTCAAATTGATTATATATCTTACTGTAATATGGATTATTATGATAAAAATTTACTTTTGAGATGTTAGTCATCATCATGATTAAATTTTATTATGGAAATCCTTCATGTGATTTTATTTTAAAAATAATGTTAATGTATTACATTTTATTTTTAATTAAATAGAGATGATATATGTAATTCATGTATTTAATAATTAATATGAATTTAGTATAATTTTTATTTGAGAATGATAATGATGATTATTGTGAAAAACTATTTCCATATTCTAACTATTTCATATTTTTATTAAACAAACAAGTTTCACACACACACACATTCATATTCAATTGAACATTGGTTGTTTTCACACCTAAAATAATGATGAGCATTCCATATAGCTCATTATATCTAATACAAACTATCCATAAGTATTGAATTTTAGTTATATATTGCATTGCATTTAATTAGTTAAGTTTTTATCTAAGTAGGAAATGAGTGCAATTGTCCTTTGTTTGTATGTGATACATTGTTGATTCTTTCTCTTGTTATTGTATCTAATTTGGATGAAATGAGCACAAGTTTTGTGTACAAAAATACATCCCTATGGCAAGATCATTTTAAGAAGACATCAAATAGTTTTGGTAATAGTTTTGAGGATTCAACAAAGAATACATCAAGCTCTAGAGATATAAACTCTGAAGGCACTTTGAAGACCTATACAAAGTGCTCTAAAGATGCCCAAGCATGTTCCAAAGATGTCTAACTAGATCTTGTAGATTAATATAGTGATTATAAATATATCTTTGTATATATATAGACTTTATATATTTAGATATCTTCTTTTAGACATTATTATTCATAATAATGGTCTACAATGATCTAGATATATTTATATTTCTATTTTGTAAAACTGAATATAATCTCTTCAGATATATGCTAGTTATTTTCTATCTATTGTTAATTGAGTTGGGTTCAATGCCATCCTATAAGCATAGGATTTCATTCCTAAGTATTTTATATTTTGAATAAGCATATTTGGCCATTTAGATCACCATATTTTGTATTCTGTGAATAGATGTTGAGATATGCTTTAAATACGTGTCTCCTTCTCATTCCATAAGAGAGTTAGTTAATCAAAGAGTTAGTCAATAAATAGTAATCATAAATCAAAAGAATCATTCTAGTGTAGTTTTGCATATTTGTATATGTTCATTTGTTAATGAAATAAAGTTTAGCATTTTTTTTCATTACTGAGTAAAGTTGTTCCTATTTTGAGGAAGGATTAAGGGCCAAATTTTCTCCAAAGATCAAAAAAAATTGGTATTTTGGTTATAGTTTAAAATTATTTCTTTAATTTAGGTATTAATCATTTACTAAAAAGTTTAATTTCCTTTTGAATTCAAGTGTGATTTATTTTAAACACAAGAGTGATTTCTTTTAAATGCAAGTGTGATTTCCTTTTCAACATAAGTGTGATTTCCTTTCTGACATAAAGTGTGAATTTTTTTTTAATGCAAGTGTGTTTCCATTAAATACAAATTTTGTTTCAATTAAATACAAGTTATTTTTCTTTATGCAAGAGTATGTCTTCCAATTTCATAATAAGTAAACTTTTTTAACTAATCTCTATGTTTAAAATTTGTTAAAAGTCATTTAAGTGATAATAGACAACATTCTTAGATTCTAAAATATCACACTATCCTACCTAGTTGGGAAAGATAAGTGAGCACCTCATAATGTCTTATGCTAAATTTTTAAGTTTTGGATGTTGATGGTGTGAATTGAAGAACCCTTTAACAAGGAAATCCATAAGAGTCTTCAATTAGCAAACCATCTAGATTTACTTTTCTATAAAATAGAGTTAGAATCTTATTTATTATTCTCAAGATTTAGACATCATAGTAGAGTAAACCTCCTAAATAGTGAACTGTAAACTCTAATATACAATGGTCTCATTACATATATCCTTAGATATTGGCCTTAGCAAAAAATGACATCAATCCATTGATTGGTTAAATGAGAGGTATAGCGATGGCCTATCAAATAACATTAACATTAATTTTTTTATTTACAACTCTCTAAATGTCATTTCAATGTGAGAAGAAAGTATTTAGATAATATATTATGGTAAATGATATTTTTTAGAGTAGGTGTTTAAAATATGCAATATGATTTCCTAATGATTAAAACATAATATAACTTTGATCATGTATAAAAAAATATACTAGCAATGGTTCCCTCAAAATTCCTATTCATTAAAACACTATACATATAATAAAAATAATCTAATATTTTTGGGGAAGGTGACATTGAAATATTACATGGTGTGCTCCTTCATATAGTGTGTAAATAGGCTAAGTAGATAGGTGACATTCTATTTCACAATGCAACATAAGAAATGGCAAAGTGGTGGCGAAGGGCAAGGCCATAAAAGCATGAAATCAAAAAAATATTTCAATGTGATCTATGTAATTATGGTGAGAGGAAATGACAATGTACTCTAGGTGTAGAGAGGATTAAAAAGCAAGTTAGTTAAACATTAGTCCATAAATCTAAGATAAATGCATAGAGAACTAACTAACTAAGACTATCTATTCAAGGGGAAGTTACAAATGATAATGAAGAAACAAATGAAATAAAAAATACTAGTTACCTTCCCAAATGGATTCCATCATCCAAAAGTGTTAGGTTGTGGAGCTAAAAGCTTCACTGATGTAAATAGGAGAGGAGGTTGCTGAGGGTTGCTGAGTTGTAGAGCAACCAGCGTCGGTCTGATCAGCCGATGTCGGCAAGATTGTGAAGAGAAGCAACCGACGTCAGTCAGGGACTGGCCGGCATCGGTCACCTCCAGGTAGACAGGGACCGACGTCGATCACCTGTGTGGTTTGACTACGAGTATATTACGTGTAGTGGGTTGATGAACCAAGTGTTTGCATGATTAGAGCTATTTATAGACTGAGAGCTGCGGATCTAATTATTGTAATTAGATGTCTAATTATTGTTTGGATGAGATCTATATAATAGACTCATGGTTGTATTATAAACTTATGCTAGGGAGTAAGAGAGCAAATAGCTCCTTCAGAGAGAGGTAGAGCAATGGTGTGTTCCTCCTAGTGCCACAGTACCAAGGGTGTGGGTGCTGGATTGGAGAGTCAGCTGGATTCTTCAGGTATGTATGATCTTGGTCATCAGGTGAGCATGGCCCTTATAGGAGATCTACATGGTAAGTAAGATCGTTGATCTGCAGGTGTGTGTGTGTGTAAGGTCAAGGTTCATAGGTGTGTAGAACTAGTATTGATCTGTAGGTTAGAGATCAGATAGGATAACAACAAAACAGGGAGCAGGATTAGGTAGGATCTACGTAGAGTACAGTGTGTACTCATTGGTATGTACGTGGAGTACATGGAGAGCTAAGAGGAAGGCAAGGCAGTTCCTTCCATAAGTATGGTATGTTGAATTTCAAGTTGTTGCAATTTCATGGGAGATCTACTTGAAGTACTTTGAGTACTTGTGGAGTGCGTGGAGCACAGGTGTAAGGTGAACACCAACTTTGTGTTTGAGTTGGGTGTTGGGACCTAGGAGAGAGAGCTTTGAGGGAAGATTTATTGTTTATGTCCTAGAGGTGTGGGAGCCCTAGAGGTGTGTAAGGAAGAAGAACTGTGGCAGTCTTCTTTATTGTATTTCCTTCTGAAAGAGTTTTAATACAAGTTGTGTATTGTCTCTCATATTCTGTGTTATTTTGAATTCTAGTTACTTGTGATTCTGGTTAATTTCCACATATTAAGTTGCTTGTATTTGGTAATCAATTGTGTGCTTCCCGTTGTTTAATATCCCAACAAGTGGTATCAGAGCCTGGTTGTAGGTTCTTGAGCTTGATACCAACAAGTGGTATCAGAGCCAAGGTTGCAGGAAGCAAGTTTTATGTTTGGTTACAGGTCACTCTCAGGGGTTTCTAATTGAGTGGGAGTAGAGCAATGGTAGATGAAAGTAAGCTAAGAATGGAAGAGTTGAAAAGCACAGATGGTCACTTACAGTCCCATGGAAAGAAAGAGCAGGTAAAAGAACATTGTTGGTTGGTAGAAGATCAGCATGAAGAAACTGAAGAAGCAGATGTGGCAGGTGTTGTTACACAGGATGCTCTAGGAGGTTTCTTGGATAAAGTTGAATCTTGGATAATAGATTCGGTTGCCTCTTTCCATGCAGCCCTAGGTAGAGGAGCTGGTGAGCCTTGCCAAAGATTTGGCAAAGGGAAAGTGAAGCTAAAATTGTAGGCAGCCAACACATAGGGGTTAAAGAAGGTCATGCAGGTCCCAGGTTTGGAGATATGGCTAATTTCTTCAGAAAGATTGGGTGATGAGAGATGCACAAGAACTCTCACAGCGGATACACTTGAATTAGCTGGTGGTAAGAAAATAGGTACTCTTTATCTACTTGTTTATATTACTGATTCTCCTTCTATTGCAGAGACGTGGCTTCGTAGGCTTGGTCACATGAGCAAGAAGGAGATGCATGTTCTTAAGTAGAAGAAAGATATATTTGACAAGCTTAAAAATTGGAAAGCCTTGGTGTTCTTAGAGGAGATGGCAAACAATAACCAGTGGATGGTGCTGGATACTTCTGAGCAGAGCAGTTTGGACATGGGTTTTGATTCAAAGGAGCACACGAGTAAAAAGTCATCACTCACAGGTGAACACAGATACCGACATCGGTTTGGAGGAACCAGCATCGAACAGACAGGTGCCGATGGCGGTCATGTGCAGACCGAAGTCAGTGATGTCAGGAAGGGTAAGACTGACATTGGTCAGAAGGACCGACGTCGACATCAGAGACACCGACGTCGGTAGGGTCGGTAGTCAGGGACAGACACATGGGAACCGATGTCAGTCGGATGTAGACTATGGAGTGATCAAGGTCGGTCACTGTAACAGATTTTGGGTGGACAGCATGTTGTCAAAGAGTCTCAAACACCCATACAGAGGACTGAAGATGTAAGTAGGCCCTCAAATTTGTTGTTCCTCTTTTTTATACTTGTTGCTGATTATAGAGCAAGAAGGATCCAGGAAACAGGTGGGAGTATGGCAGTTATATGATGCAGAACCAAATAGGAGTTTTGGTAGGGTTGCCAACCAGTGCAAAAGCACAGAGATGAATGGATTCCTTAGTTGAAGAATAGAGTGAATGGACACGTGAGATGGAAGACCAGGCATATGGTCTTGAGGAGCTGCAGGATAGTGGTACAAGTTTTGACAAGGGGAGGATGAAGCATGGCTTCAGTCAATGTCAAGGTAACTACTGTAGTTTTGACTTACCAGGGGGATGGTGATTGCAACATCATTCTATTGATGTATGTGGATGGTATGCTAGCTAATAGGTTTGTACATACAGGGTTTTGCTGAGCTAAGGGTAAGATTAGTTCAGTGGCATGTCATGAGGAGTTTGGAGCAGCAAAATTCTTTGACATGGGAGACATGGAGATCATAGGTAGATTTTGTCTCCAGTGGGAGCTGATGTGAATCAGGTGTTGGTGAGGTTCAGGATATAGAGCCAGAGCACACTAAGGGCTGGACAGGTACAGTGTCCAAAATCACATGAGGTTTAGTATAGACCTAAGTATTCCCAAGTAGTGGGAGCTGTTAGAGAGTTAGGAGCCAATTCGAGGAAGTGGGTTCTTAGGTATTTGAGAGGGACCAGCAGTAGGGATTCATGCTATGCAGGGTCAGGACTTCACTACATGGGTTTGTAGGTTCAGATGTGGTAAGGTACTTGGATGATAGGAGGTACACCATGGCATGTGTGGTGGGTTGTCTTCAGGATTGATCTTGAAGAGGGATACAAACCAGGAAATAGATTAGATGGAGTATAGGTATAGGTACAGTGCAGCTGTTTATCTCCAAGTGGGAGATTGTAAGGTTGTGGAGCTAAAAGCTTCACTGATGCAAATAGGAGAGGAGGTTGCTGAGGGTTGCTGAGTTGCAGAGCAACCGGCATCGGTCTGATCAGCCAATGTCGGCAGGATTGTGAAGAGAAGCAACCGACGTCGGTCAGGGATCGGCCGGTGTCAGTCACCTCCAGATAGACAGGGATCGATGTCAATCACCTGTGTGGTTCAACTGTGAGTATATTATGGGTAGTGGGTTGACAAACCAAGTGTTTGCATGATTAGAGCTATTTATAAACTGAGAGCTATGGATCTAATTATTGTAATTAGATGTCTAATTATTGTTTGGATGAGATCTATATAATAGACTCATGGTTGTATTGGAAACTTGTGCTAGGGAGTAAGAGAGAAAATAGCTCCTTCAAAGAGAGGTAGAGCAATGGTGCGTTCCTCCTAGTGCCATAGTACCAGGGGTGTGAGTGTTGGATTGGAGAGTCAGCTAGATTCTTCAGGTATGTATGATCTTGGTCATCAGGTGAGCATGGCCCTTATAGGAGATCTACATGGTAAGTAAGATCATTGATCTGCAGGTGTGTGTGTGTGTGTAAGGTCAAGGTTCACAGGTGTGTAGAACTAGTATTGATCTATAGGTTGGAGATCAGATAGGACAGCAACACAATAGGGAGCAGGATCAGGCAGGATCTACTTGGAGTACGGTGTGTACTCATTAGTATGTACGTGGAGTACATGGAGAGCTAAGAGGAAGGCAAGGTAGTTCCTTCCATAAGTATGGTCTGTTGAATTACAGGTTGTTGCAGGTTCATGGGAGATCTACTTGAAGTACTTTGAGTACTTGTGGAGTGCGTGGAGCACTTGTGGAGTGCATGGAGCACAGGTGTAAGGTGAACACCAACTCTATGTTTGAGTTGGGTGTTGGGACCTAGGAGAGAGTGCTTTAAGGGAAGATTTATTGTTTATGTCCTAGAGGTGTGTAAGGAAGAAGAACTGTGGCAGTCTTCTTTGTTGTATTTCCTTCTGAAAGAGTTTTAATACAAGTTGTGTATTGTCTCTCATATTCTGTGTTATTTTGAATTCTAGTTACTTGTGATTGTGGATAATTTCTGCATATTAAGTTGCTTGTATTTGGTAATCAATTGTGTGCTTCTGGTTGTTTGATATCCCAACAAAAAGAGACTCAAATACATGTTCTCCCCTAATAAAGCATCCTTGTCTTTGTCAATAATGGTGGTAAAACTCCTCCATGGTCTCAAGAAGACTTCTTAAAAACTAGACTCAAGATGTGAAATCACTAAATTAGCCTATAAATGAAGCTTGTAACTAAAATCATTGGTCAAATGCAAAGGATTGTGGAGACAATTCAACATAATAACTTTACAATATTCAAGCTTTAAAATGATGTCCATGGCCTCTTTATTTATAGATTTTCAAAAACAACCAGAATCAACCTGAACCATCCATCTTGAGATGAATATGTGTGGTTGAGGATTATTCAATATTTAGAATTAAATCCATAATTATCCTCATCATTAATTTGGAAAAGGGGGAATTTAAGAGGCTTGGAGGGTCATTATGAGGCATGGGAGACCCATAATCCTAATATTTGTGGCATTTATGGCCTAAGGATGTCTTCCTAAGAAATGATATCACCTAATGATGTAGTTAATAGAAATCAATTTCCAAAAAGAAATATTCAACAAATCTCATGTAAAATACACTTAAGATCTTGATTTGGATTAATTCACTTTAAACAAGGTTAATCAACATTTGTGCAATTATTTGGAAATTTTTCCTTAATTAATCAAAATGGTTAGAAATTCATATTATTGAGTTGTAATTTGACTTGAGAAGAATTGGAAGGTGACATTAGATGAATTGGAGCCATATTCCCATTTAGGATGTTTCTAACACAAAATATCAAAGTTACATGATGTTTACCAATGAATTAGAAAAAAAAAGTGATCTAGAGCACAAAAGGCAAAATCATCATTTTGACTCAAAATGAATTAATCAAAGTTATTTGGCCCATAAATTGAATTACCCCATTTAGGGGTGCTTTGACCTAAATCAACACTTGTAAATGAAAATTTTGAACCATTTAGGTTGTTTGATAAATTTTAGCCTAAAATGTGCATTTGAGTGCAAATCGAGTAAGATTGACAATTTCACAACAAATGGTGTTAGGAATTGGAAGTCTACATTTCACCCTTGTTTGAGAAGGCATAGCAAGACATTCAGGTGAAGTAATATATTTTTAAAGAAAAGAGTTATAAATAATAAATTAGAATAGACCCATGATGCCCCCTCGAGAGGATATACTAAGATGGAAGAAAAGGATGGACTCTTGAAAAGAGAGAAAAAGTGAGAGATTAACCCATGGAATAGATCACATCCAGTTGAGATAATTATTGCACACATGATTACCATCAATGATAAAAATAAAATTAGGGATATAATAGGCGCTAGAGGATGGGGGAATTATAAAGATACAATCCATAAATGTAAGGGACATAATTTAAATGTACCCAATTTGAGAGTACAAGTTGCACACTTATGATATTGATCATTCCTGAGTCAAGTTGCACATTAAATATTTCCATTATGGGCATTAGTGTGGATAGATTAGAATTAGAGGAAAAGAGAGAATCTTATACTTTAATAAGGGAAGCACCACTAGAATGGGGTCTCTAAATAGAAAATAATAAATACTCTAGTAGAGTAAATATGATCATGATAAAATAGTTTTGCCCTAGTAGGGATAATTTTGATCATTGATGAAAAAAATAATGGTTTTCCCCTATAGAGCTGATTCTATTTGGATGTGGTTTAGATGGCAGACCTTAGCATAGAAATTGGCAAGCAAAATAGTTTAAATATATAACCCAAAAGATAGGTTAAATCAAGTAGGCACAAATGTATATATGGTGGTGTAATGTCTTAGAAAGCCATATAAAACCAAGCATATGAGAATGCACAAAGTGATCCCAAAGATGAAAATAAGAATGGAGATAGCTGAGCTAACCTCAATAAAAATTAAGCATTGCCTACATAGTCCTATGGACCCATGTTCCAACATGAACTTCAGGTCAATGTAGTTCACCCATGTTTGGGAGAGAATGGAATGAGGATTGATGAAAATTGAGCAAGAATTGATTAGAATCACAATGTATGCAAAGAGATGCATGTCTAAGTATATATTTGAGTGATAAAATGCATAATACCTAGATGCCTAATTCCATACCATGAGCCTAGATTCTCCAAAGTGTTGTTGACAACTATTCATCAAAGTAATCTTGACGTTAAGACTTTGAGACCTAAGCACATAGTGTTTGCTATATCAAAATAAATTAGGCATCATAGTATGAATAACTTAGAATGACATAATATTCTCTTTGTGGTGAGTTGATTCAAATGTGAATATCTATAACTAAGGATAATGTTAAAATAATCACCAAAACTAGAGTTACATCTATTTTAAATTAACCTAACTTGAAATCAAGATATGATCAATCAAGACCTAAGTATGAACAAAAATGTTTAAAAACAAATAGCAAGAACATCCGAACAACATGAGGCAAAGATATGAATAATCAAAATCTATGTGGACCATCAAGATGTACTTGGAAAATAAAACAAAGAAGCAAGACCAAACAGGTAAGCAATAAACTAGACAATAAAAAATAATCAAATAAACACACATAAAATGTTTTTGAGTTTCTGAGTTTTTGAATGTTTTATGAATGTTTTTGGAATTTTCTAAGTATCTCAACTTGATTTATGATTAAAATATACAAAATGGTTCATCTCATGAAATGATGAGAGCGTGTCAACTTAAAATGCTCATAATATAGTGAGAGTGTATGATTAAAGGGACTGAGTTGACCTTGACATGAATCGAGCATGACCTATATAACCCTAAAATAATTCCAATTCACAGTAATTCTACCCACACAAAAGGTGATGAAAAACTGACTATGTCACAATAAGTTCACAAACAAAAGTGAATGATAAGACAAATGATAATAGTCAGACAAGATGATGTGGTAATGCATGATAAAAAGGCATTATACCTAATTTTCCCATAGATGGTTATAATTAAAAAACAACATCATAGTACTAAGTTTCCCAAAGGTAGTTATAATTAGGGGTACCAAAACAATACTAATTTTCCCATAGGCAATTATAATCAGTGATACAAAATAAGATGATAGGTGAAATATAATTTACTAGATCAAATATCACACTACTGCCATAGATTGTCATTCAACATAAATTTTTTGAAAATAGATCAGAATCCCCCCATAGAAAGAGTAGGATGAACCAAAGTAACCAAGATCAAAATGGGATAAGTAGAATGGATAAAAACAAGCCTTGGTCAATAGTAAAGAAATGGTATAGTAAAAATGGTATAATGAAATGACCAAAAGATAATTGGATATAGTGGCAACAGAGTTACCTCCAAGCAATGATTCGCTTAGATTGCTTTCAAAATGGTGAAAGTTTTGATTATGTTACTTTAAAAATTATGAGAGCATTCAAATTTAATAATTTATCACAAAATGGTGAGAGTGTAAAGAAGGTGACCGAGGTAACCTCAATAGAAATTGAGCATTGCCTACATAGTCCTAAAGGACCTCAAGTCAATGTAGTTAAAACAACATGGTTCATGGATCACAATGGTATAATAATTCCTAAAAGGGTTCTATAGGATTATCCACAATATATGATGCATGGTAATGGCAAATGGGTGAGTGTTAAATGAAAAATGGTTATGTTGTTCTTGCTGACATGGAGATGCATGTCCTAGTCAATATGTGAGACAATAGAAATGATCAGATATAAAAATTGCTACCCAACTCCCTTTTGAAAATTTTGCTCTATTAAGAACTTGTTTCTAATTTGGATCTCAATAATGTGTTCATGATCTTCATAGATCATTGATTTTGATTCTTTCAAACATTGAGATAAGATATCCTTATAACCCTGACAAAAGAAAGGGCTGTCAGTGATAAATGACATAAGTGGGTAATGAATTGGTGGGTTGATAATGGAATGTATAATAAATTGGAAAAAAAAGATCAGGAATTTTTGTCACATGTAATGCTATTGATGCCATATTTGACATAATTTTTGTTATGGTACGACTGAATACCTTTGAAGATGCTCTCAATAGGACCACTAGATTATTATGTTGCTTGATCTTGAGAGTAGCTACCATCTAATTATGATGTACATTGTAATCTATTTTGATTTTATTTTGAATAATATATGTAGTAAATAGTGAAGAACTTTTGTGCTTAGATATTGGTGCCTCGATGAGGTTTCAACCAATGAATTTGTTCTGATCATCCCATGGTGCCTCCAATAAGGTTTCATGAAGAGATGTTACATTTGACTTTGATTGTCTTCTAGCGTCTTTGAAAAGGTTTCACTAAAAGATGATAAGTTTGATTTTTACTTATTCATTAGCACCTTCGAAAAGGTTTTATGAGGAGATTATTCTTCTTTTGAATGAATGTGGTCTTGATCCTCCTAATATTCTACAAATGGTATGTCACCATAGATGTAGTTCAACAAAGTGTGATTCTGTTGGTCCTAATCGACACTTGTGGGAGTTGGAATGTCAATATAATGGCTATGTTGGGTCGTAATAATGGGATGGTGAAAGGTAGCACAATCCTTGTAGAATATACTAGAACTTATGTCAATGCTGAAGTAATCATCCTTAAAAACCATAAAAGGATCACAAATATATTCAAATTGATATGTAAGGCAATTGTATCCAAAATTTTAACAACTAATACTATAAGCTATTTTTGAATCTGATTCTAAAGCAAGGGACTCTAAATCCAAAGTCACAACTAATGTTGATTCTATTTTTGAAGTTAAATATAGTGTTAGTTTAGAAATAGAACTTGACTCTAATTCTGATTCTTCATCTGATGTGGTCATTTTGATAATGTTCTATTGAATGCTAAATGTTTGATAAGTAATGGTCTATGATGTCATAAAGGGCTCAATAAAAATTGATTCATCTTAGAAGGGTTCAATATAGACTGACTCATCTAAGTGAATCCCCTCAAAGAAAGGGAACCGCTCAAGGGATGTCTCAACAAAATCATGTCTATCAAAGTGAGACTCCTTAATGAGTGGGAAAATATCAAGAGACAACTCTATAGAGGCTGGCTTATCAAGGAGATGAGGCTCTTTAAAAATAGGTAAATTATGAATAGGAAACATATCACAAGTTAACTTTTCACAAATGGATGTTTCAATAATAACATTTTAGTTTTGGTTTATAATTGGTTATTAAAAAATCAATTTTGTACACATTTTGATCCTCATAAGATGGATCTTGCAGAGGTAATGGTTCTTGTTTAGGCTTCAATATCGACACAAAATTTCTAAAGTGGGGAAATTTTGGTTTAGCAGGATCAATGGCTTACGATTCAATAATGGACTCTCCAAAAATTAGACTATTGAATAAGGGATCAAACACAACTAGTTCATCGAATGGAGGTTCTTTAACCATAGGTTCATCAAAAACTAGTGATTGTCTAAGAATGGTAATAACTAGATGCTTCTTCATTTGGTTGTTTATGCAAACCAAAGGAGGAGGTCCTAAAATGGTAATGACTAGACACTTCTTAGTTTTTTTTCTCATGCAAACCAAAGGAGGAGGTCCTAAAATGGTAATAACTAGAAACTTTTTAATTTTGTTTATCATGCAAACCAATGGAGGAGGTCCTAAAATGGTAATGACTACACGCTTCTTAATTTGGTTACTTGTATAAACCAAAAGAGGAGGTCCTAAAATGGTAATGATTGGGTGATTTTTAATTTGGTTACATGTGTAAACCAAAGGAGGAGGTCCTAAAATGGTAATGATTAGACACTTCTTAATCTAGTTGCTTATGAAAACCAAAGGAGGAACTCCTAAAATAGTAATCACTAGACACTTTGTATTTTGGTTGCTTGTGAAAACCAAAGGAGGAGGTCCTGAAATGGTAACCTTTGCATGTTGCAAAGATTGCTTACTCATACAAGCTAAAAAATAAGAACGATACCCCAAAATAGTAACCTTTAAGCATGGAGCAAAAATCTAATGGGAAGGATGAGGATGACATACAATAATTGGCATGTATGCAATTGGTTTCAATAGATAGGCCCAAAGAGGGAAACATCCTCAAACAAGATGGAGTGCTTATGTCCATCATAAAGATGTTCTACCTTGAAACTAGCACCATAAGAAATCTTATTTCAAGTGTACTTTAGTGTCATTATTTAAAAAGAGTGTTCTTAATGTTTTGTCAAGATTTGGACAACGTTTCACAAACATTCAAACAAGGTATGCTTGGTGTTATTCAAAAAAATGACTAAGGCACCAAAGTGACTATAAATAGAGGGTGGATTATAACCACACACAATTAGAATAATTGGTTCACAAATTTACTCAACCTTTGGTAAAGATGAAATCATATAAATTAGAAGAGGGTAAGGTAACTCAAAGATCCAAAATGAAAACTAGTACACCAAAGCTTAGATCTTTATGATACACTTGTACCATAAAATCTAGTTCTAAATTCAATGATTTAACCTTAGAAAATTAGAGGAAAGCTGTTCAAATTATGAAGAAGAATAAATGGACTAAGAAACTCAAGATGTAAAAACATACGTGAATCACTAAGTATAAGGCTAGAATCAAATGGGTGACGCAACATCACCACATGGCTCTTGTAGAATAAAATATGTTCTAAGAATCAAAGTGTAAGCCATATGCAAGATGATTTGATTCCACCAAAATTATAATGTGATTTTGATCCTAATAAATGGCCCTCAATCTAAATGGAAAATTGAACCCAAGTTAGAACAAGTTTAGTTTGCAAATGGCAAACCCAATTTAACACACCAACCCTTAAAACTTAGAAAGGTTTAATTTTTAATGTGGATTATAAATGGGGGACTTAAAAAAATTGAGTAGCATAAATTCACCAAAGTGGATGATATGACATAAAATTTTTGATAACAACTTGAACAAGGAAATGATGAATTTTCCAATTGGACAATGTAACACTTCCCTTGCTCAAGAATTTTGAGGACAATGTGTTTTGGTTATTTTCATTGAGTTAACAAGTAGTTTTAGACACAAATAAAGACCAAGTAAGCTAATGAAAAAAAAAATGTCTTAAGTCTAAACTGACAAGCAATGGTAAAGCGAGGTCAACTAAACTATCAAGTTTTCAAACATTTCTAGGGAATCAATTACAAAATGATTTCACGTCAAATGATGCAAAATAAAATCATAGATTTTGGGTGTTTGTATCACTTGGCTTATTAAAAAAAGGTCTACTCCTTTTTATAACCAATACATCCTACTATTCACTCAGTGTAATGAAATGTCCAAAGTGAAGATATGTTTCATGTGCAACTCCATCACTAGAGAGTGGTTTAACCACTCAAACCTTCGATCCCAGTGGGAGTGGTTGAAGTCAATGTTCGAAGATGAAACCCTAAGTCAAATCTTCCCTATATAAATTGTGAGAGGTGATGAATTCCCCCTCTAAAGCCAAGATGCAATTAAATAAAAGATATAAAAAGAAAGAATTTAGGGTCATTTTCAAGGTCACCCAAACTATGATGAATTTTTAGGGAGTACTTTAGATGACATTCTTTCTAAGACTTGGTCTAGGATTTTTGCAATAAGGATGGTGATTTTGATTTCAAAGGTTTCCTAAAGGGAATAAATGGAGGATTATACATGCATAAACCTTCTTTTTGCCAAATAAGTTCTAATTTAAACAATTAATTGAATACAAAAATATTGAAAATGTGAGTTCATTTTTAAGCACCAAGTTGAATGATTGGGTGGTATTATTTTCAACCCTTGGTCTTAAGTTGTAACTTTGAAAGCCTAACTTATCAAAACATTCACTTAAGCACCTAAATTTTTCATTAATCCCAAAAAGAAATTTTCTAATTCATTTTAGAACACTCAAATGAAGTGTGAAAGGCACTAATTTAGTTTTCTTAGATGACTTCCCATGTAGATCTTGTAAGAAAAATGTTAACAAGTTGCTTTTCTTTGAAGCACTTTTGAGGATGAAATAAGAAATTTTAAAATATGAGCTCTCAGGTTGATATTAGAGTTGGGTTTAAAATAGATTTGGGTTAGATAGGTGAGTTGGGTTGGATATGCAAGTTAGGTTGGCAGGCAAGTCCAGTTGATAGGTGAGTCGGGTTGACAAGCCAGTTGGGTTGATAGGTGAGTCAGGTTGGACAAGTGAGTTGGGTTAGATCGGTGAGCTAGGTTGATAGGAGAATTGGGATGACCTAGAGCTGAGTTGGGATGAACCAGAGCTAATTCAAGCCAAACTAGAGCTAATTTGGGATGAACCAAAGCTGAGTTAGGGTGAGCTAGAGTTGAGTTGGTCTAAACTAGAGTTGAGTTGAGGTGAGTCAGAGCTAAGTCAGGCTAAACTAGAGCCAAGTTGAGATGATCTAGAGCCGAGTTGGGATGAACCAAAGCTGAGTTAGGATAAACCAAAGCTGAGTTGGGTCAAACTAGATCTGAGTTGGGATGAACCAAAGCTGAGTTGGGTTGAACTAGAGCTAAGTTAGGATGAATCAGAGTCAATTTGGGATGAGCCAGAGATGAGTTGGGATGAGCTATAGTCGAGTCAGGCTAAACTAGAGAAAAAAACTATGATTTATAAAAATGGACTTTTTCTCAAATTTTTACTTTCTTTGCTTCCATACTCCAAGAGTCTACATAAAAATAGTTAGTAGGTTACTTGTAGAGGATTTATGATAAAATTTGTGGGTTACAGTCCCATCAGCCATGCCAAAATTTAGAGAGGATTACAAATCAAGTTAATCAAAAATTAGTCCATAAATCCAAAAGAAATGCATAGAAAACTAACTAACTAAGCCTATCTATTCAAGGGGAAGTTGAAAATGATAATGAAGAAAAAAATTAAAAAAAGCATACTATTTACCTTCCCAAATGGATTCCATCATCCAAGATTAGCTCAAAAACATGTTCTTCCCTGATCAAGCATCCTTATTTTTATCAATAATGGTGGAAAAAATCCCCCATGGTCTCTAAAACACTTCTCAAAAACTTGACTCGAGATGTGAAATCACTAAATTGTTAGGTTGTGGAGTTAAAAGCTTCACTAGGATGCAAACAAGAGGAGGTTTCTCAGTGTTACAAAAACCGACATCGACAGCACAATTGACGTCGATCATATCTAATTACAGAGCAACCAACATTGGTCAGGAGTCGGCCAACGTCAGTCACCTCCAGACAGACAGGGACCGATGTCGATCACCTGTGCAGTTCTAGAACTATTAGTGCATGAACAGTTAGTTTGTTGAAGCAATTGTTTGCATATGAAAGGCTATTTTTGGTCTTGAGTTGCATGTCTAATTATTTTAATTAGGTGTCTAATTATTGTTTATATGGGATCTATTTATAGACTCATTGGCATGCATTGTAATTAAGGTAAGAAAGAGTTTCTTCCAATTGTAAGATCAGGTTGATCTGCAGGTTGTGCAAGATTAGGTAGAAGATATACATGGTAAGTAAGATCATTTGAATTGTAGGTTGTTGCAAGTTCATGGGAGATCTACTTGAAGTACTTTGAGTACTTGTGTACTGGCAGTATTTATACTAACTGGTTGGAGGTGAACAACAACTTTGTGTTTGAGTTGATTGTTGGGACCATAATTGAGAGAGAGAACTCTTGATTGAGAATTACTGGAAGTCCTAGAGGTGTGGGAAGCCTTAGAGGTGTGAGAAGAAGTGGCATCTTCTCTATTGTATTTTATTTTTGGATGAGTTGAATACAAGATTGTATTGTCTCTCAAATTCTATGTTGTTACTGATTTCTTGTTACTTGTTACTTCTAGTTAAATTTCATGTTTAGTTGCTTATTAAGGTAATCAATTGTGCTCTTAATCCTGACAAAGTGGTATCAAAGCTAGGGTTGTAGGAGTAGGTTTACTAAAACCTTGGTTTCAGAGTGTGTTAAGTGTTTGTTGATTATAGGTCACTCTCAGGGGTTTTTGATTGAGTGGGAGTATAGCAATGGTAGAAGAAAGTAAGCTTAGAATGGAGAAGTTTAATGGCAAGAATTATCAATTATGGAGGATGCAGATAGAAGATTATCTATATCAAAAAGATTTGTACTTACCTTTGGGTGGGGTTGCATGCAAACCCACAAATATGAAAGATGAAAAATAGAAGGTTCTTGATCGGAAGGCTCTGGGATCTATAAGGTTAAGCCTTGCATCATCTGTGATTTCCAACTTATCACAGGCAAAGACAATGGTAGAGTTGATGGAATCATTGGCAAATTTATATTGAAAACCCTCAGCTTTGAATAAGGTATTTTTTATGAAGTAGTTATTTAATTTGAAAATGTTGGAAGGTGGATCTATACACAGTCATCTTAGTGATTTCCATGGATTAGTAAATCAGTTAGTTTCAGTCAATATTGTTTTTGATGATGAAATTAAGGCTCTCTTAATCTTATGCTCATTACTTGAAAGTTGGGATAGTTTGGTAATGGCAGTAAGTAATACTGTGTCTGCTTCAAATATCTTAAAAGTGGATGATGTTGTTAGTGTAATCTTGAATGAAGAAATTCACAGGAAAAGTACAAGTGAATCATCAGGAAATGCTTTGAGTGTTGAATGCAGGGGAAGGCAAAGAGAGAAGATTGAGCAAGGGAGATCAAGGCCAAAGATAGGCAGGAGATCCAAATCCAGGTATGGCAAGATTATCTGCTAGAATTGTGGAAAGGCAGGGCACAAAAAGAAAGATTATTGGTTGGTTGAAGATCAGCATGAAGGAAATGAAGAAGCAGATGTTACAGATATTGTTACACATGATGCTCTAGTATGTTCCTTGGATAAAGTGGAATCTTGGGTTTTAAATTCTGGTGCCTCTTTCCATGCATCCCCAAATAGGGAATTTTTTCATGAATATATCTAGGGAGACTTTGGAGAAATTTATTTAGGGGATGGTAAGCCTTGTCAAATGGTTGGCAAAGGGAAAGTGTAGCTAAAATTGCAGACGGGAAACACATGGGTGTTGAAGGAGTTCATGCATGTCCTAGTCTTGAAGTGGAACTTGATTTCTGTAGGAAAGTTGGGTGATGAGGGATGCACAGTAACTCTCATATCAAACTCTTGGAAAGTTACCAAGGGTGCACTTGTTTTAGCAAGAGGTAAGAAAGTAGGTATTCTTTATCTATCTACTTGTATTACTGATTCTCCTTCTAGTTTATCTACTTCAGCTATAGATTCAGAGATGTGGCTTCATAGGCTTGGTCACATGAATAAGAAGGGGATGCATGTTCTTGAGTCAAAGGGTAAGAGTTCAAATCCAGATAACATAGATCGATATTTCTATAAGCAACAAAAGAAAGTGAGGTTTATTGATATTGAAGCTACAAGAAAGGATCGAGTCTATTACACAAAGAGGAAATTTGATGTTTTTGACAAGAACAGGAAAGCCTTGGTGTTCAAGGAGAAGATGACAGATAGATATCAGTCACAGGGGCTAAAAAATTTTGAGCAGGGCAGTTTGAACAAGGGAATGATTCAAAGTAAGCTCGCGGGTAAAAAGTCATCACTCACAGGTAAACATAGGCATCAACATCAATCAAGGAGAATCGACGTCAAATAGATAGTTGCCGACGTCGATCATGTGCAGACCAAAATCAATGGTGTTGGGTAGGGTTGCTACCAGTGTTGGTCAAGGAACCAACGTCAGTGATTGGAGGATATCGACATCAGTTAGAGAACTAGCATCGGTAGTCAGGGGAGTCACATGGAACTGACATCAGTTGGATGCAGACTGGGTGGTGACTGACATCGGTCACTGAGATAGATTTTGGATGGATAGAAAGCTGTCAAGGAGTCTCAAATGCCCATATGGAGGACTGAAAGGGTAAGTAAGCCTCAAATTTGTTATTTGCCTTCTTTAGATTACTTGTTACTCACTGATTGTCAAGAACCAGGAAGTTTTAAAGAAGTAGAGCAGGTAAAATCTAGGAAATAGTGGAAGCATGGCATGAATTCCTTGGAAGAGAACCAAACAAGAGATTTGGTAGAGTTTCCAGCTTGAGAAAAAGCATTGAGAGATGAATGGATTCCCAGGTCAAAGAAGAGAGAGAATGGATACGTGAGACAGAAGGCCAGGGTATATGGTCTTGAGTAGGCTACAAGACAATGGAGGTTTAACCATTATATTTCCTTTACCAAGTTGGATAATATTAGCTACATTATCTTGTTATTGTATGTGGTGTGTATGCTTGTTGCAGGGTCACACATGCAGGGAGTTGCTAAGCTAAAGGTAAAGTTAGTTTAGAGATGTGTCATGAGGAATCTGGGAGTAGCAAGATTCTTTGGCATGAGTTTTTCTAGAGACATGGAAGGTTATAGGTTGATTTTGTGTCCAAATGATTGTGTGGATAAGGTAGTGGTGAAGTTCAAGATGTGGGATATAGAACCAGTTTGCACACCTATGGATGGACAGTTCACAGAATAGTTTCTCAATTTACATGATGAGGTTAAGTACATGTGTACTAGACCTAAGTTTTTCCAAGCAGTGGGTGTTGTCAGAAAGTTTAGGGTCAATCCAGGAAAGAAGCACTGGAAAGTTGTTCAGTGGATTCTCAAGTATCTGAGAGGGACCAGTAGTAGGTGTACATGTTATACAGGGTCAAGCACTTCTCTACATGGGTATGTAGAATCAGATGTGGCAAAGGACTTAGATGATAGGTGTTGCACCATAGGTTGTGTGGTGGTTGGTCTTCAAGATTGAGCTTGAAGAGGGATACAAGCCAAGAAATAAAATTAGATGATGTATAGGTAGAGGTATAGGTGCAGCTATTTATCTCCAAGTGGGAGATTGTTAGGTTATGGAGTTAAAAGCTTCACCAAAATGCAAACAAGAGGATGTTGCTTAGTGTTACAGCAAATGATGTCAGTAGTGCAATTGACATCGGTCATATCCAGTTATAGAGCAACCGATATCAATCAGGAGTCAGTAGACGTCGATCACCTCCAGATAGACAGGGACCAACATCAGTCACCTGTGTGGTTCCAAAACTGTTAGTGCACAAATAGTTAGTTTGTTGAACTGATTGTTTGCATGTGAAAGGCTATTTTTGGTCTTGAGTTGCGTGTCTAATTATTGTTTGTATGGGATCTATTTATAGACTCATTGGCATGTATTGTAATTAAGGCAAGAAAGAGTTTCTTCCAATTGTAAGATCAGGTTGATCTGTAGGTTGTGCAAGATCAGGTAGAAGATCTACATGGTAAGTAAGATCATTTGAATTGCAGGTTGTTGCAAGTTCATGGGAGATCTACTTGAAGTACTTTGAGTACTTGTGTACTAGCAGTATTTATACTGACTAGTTGGAGGTGAACAACAACTATGTGTTTGAGTTGATTGTTGGGATCGTAATTGAGAGAGAGAACTCTTGATTGAGAATTACTAGAAGTCCTAGAGGTGTGGGAAACCTCAGAGGTGTGAGAAGAAGTGGCATCTTCTCTATTGTATTTTCTTTTTGGATGAGTTGAATACAAATTGTATTGTCTCTCAAATTCTGTGTTGTTACTGATTTCTTGTTACTTCTGGTTAAATTCCGTGTTTAGTTGCTTATTAAGGTAATCAATTGTGCTCCTAATCCTGACATAAATTAGTCTATAAATAAATATTGAAAATAAAATCAATGTCAAATGCAAAGGATTGTGGAGACAATCCAACATAATAAATTTTAAATATTTAAGCTTTAAAATGTTGTCCATGGCCTCTCTAATTATATATTTTCAACAATGTCCAAAATCAACCTGAACCGTCCATCTTGAGATGATGTGTGGTTGAGAGTTAATTCAATATTTGAAATTAAATACATAATTATCCTCATCATTACTTTGGAAAAAGGGGCATTAAATATGCATGCATGGTCATTATGAGGCATGGGAAACCCATAATCCTTATATTTGTGGCATTTGTGACTTAGGGATGTCTTCCCAAGAAATGATGTCACCTGATGATGCAATTAATAGAAATCAATTTCTAAAAATAAATATTCAATAACTCTCATATAAAATCCATGTAAGATCTTGATTTGGATTAATTATCCTTAAACAAGGTTAATCAATATTTGTGCAATTATTTGTAAATTGGCCCTCAATTAATTAAAATGGTTAAAAAGTCATATTATTGAGTCAAAATTTAACTCAAGAAGAATTAGAAGGTGACATTAGATGCATTGGAACCATATTCTCATTTAGGATGTTTCCAACACAAAATAACAAATGTACATGATGTATACCAATTAATTAAAAGAAAAGAGTGATCTGGAGCACAAAAAGGCAGAATCATCATTTTGACTCAAAATTAATTAATCAAAGTTAGATGGCCCATAAATTGAATTGCCCCATTTAGGGATACATTGACCTAAATCGGCACTTTTAAATGACAATTTTGAACCATTTAGGTGTTCTATGAATTTTAGCCTAAAATATACATTTGAATGCAAATCGAGTAAGATTGACAATTTCAACACAAATGGTGTTAAGAATTGGATGTCTACACTATGTGATATACTTGAAGAAGCTCAAACAAATATATATATGCAAATTTTAATGATGTATCACATCTATTAAAACAATTTTTAGAATTCACTAAAGCACCAAGTGTCAATTTAAATGAGTTTAAAACTAATTAAACAAAACCTAATTAGGGGGATTTAAAATAAATTAGAGAAAAAATGCATCACTGAAAGATGCATTTTATATAGTCTACTCTATGAATACATGTTTCCATAAGCAAATAAATATGGATATAAACATTTCCTAGACTTTTTCATTTTCATTCTCAACAACACACTACTAAAAACCATTGTATTTGTAATAGTAGGCTCATTTCTCTTTATTTGATGATTGGAGGAAAGGTAAAATTATTTCCAAGACCATAAGCACTACCAATTTTGGTTAGTCTACTAGCCCTAGATTCTAATCCCCAATAGTTTTTGGATACTCTCCTCAAGTTGTATCATACTCTAATGTATCTAAAACTAGGCACAACCCCCATTATTATAGCCTCCTCTATGGACACTGCAACTACCATACTAAAGAGTGTAAATTATGTTGGAAGGGATGTAGTTTTCTATTTTGATAAATTGAGGTTTTTTAAAGTTAAAGAGTGTAAATCAATAGTCATACTTCATTCAAACCTCATTACCACTAACCTCATCTGACCTTTTACACATGAATAAATCAACAATAATACTTTGATATTCATTTTAATAATCCTTCCAAAACATATTTTCCCTTACAAGAGTTCCTCTATATTGTATATTGTTAATGCTTACGAAGATAGGTTCCAATTGTGGTTGTATTTTATTCCAAGGGTTCTCTTATCTTCCAAGGGTTTGAGTATGGTGTTTACATATGTTCTTAAACTTGATGTAATTTCTCTAGATTTTCATAGATTAGTAGCATGGACTAACAAAATCTACAAGACTCCATAACCTCAATGTATTTCCCCCACATCAACAACAATGCATTTCTTATTCAACTTCTCCACCATATATGTTATGTACCCCTTTCAAATGGGTGTGAGTCATGTAAATATAATATCTACACTAATTCCAAGTTTAGTGTAATATATCATTTGAATTCCTAGTTGTCATGGCCCCTCAAAAATATAAAAAATTGATGGTATTCAATTCTATTTTGTTGTAAATAAAACCATATGATTAAATAAATGTTTATTGAGTGATACATATAAATATAATATGCAATGTGGATTTCCACATCATTAACACCTGACAAGAACTTCAAATACATGTTAATAATATTATTAAAATTGTTTTCCTTCTTCGATTGACTTGAAAGATCCTTCTTATTTTGAAATTATTCTTTGTATTTCACTTCTTTGATCTTTATGGTAAAGTTATTATTTTGAATCTAAATTTGTTTTATCTACCAACAATATAATCACCTATTAAAGACCCATAAAATGTAGTAGAAAGACTTATTTATCCAATACAATGGATAAAATTAGAGGATCTCTATAACACTTCTATCAAACTAATTTCTAATGCTTACAGTAGACCATAGGTGAGACGGGGTCAAAATGTGCATGGAATAACTTGTATGGTGCCCACAAGAGGATAAAATTTAATATAAACACTTGGAGGAGGTGTACAATTAGAGATGGGAGTATATTCATAAGATTAAATAGGAAAGGAAAAAGGAGATAAAGTGAAGGTACCAAAGTTAGATGGAATAGGATGGTTTATGGACCAACAAGAGTCTAGAAGAGGAAGAGGTATAGATCAATAATGTTTAGGAAACACATTAGGTGGAAGGGAACATCACAACCTTGGAAACTAGAAACAAAGGTGTTTCTACCACTCACACACTAATTTTAATTAGGATCTTACATTTTAATCACTTGATAAGGATGATTTAGGAGCATCCCTTGAAAATTGGCAATCTTACATCATCCAATAATAGATTCAGGAGATTGGATAGTAAAAAAAACTTTTCTAGTGCATGGTTTTTATAAATAAATTATTTTGAGGACCTTTTAAAACTATGTAAGAGTACATTGGCATGGGATGAAGATATATCATATTTTCATAAAATTTGTACGAATAATGGGTTGCATATTTATGACTAAGGCATAGATCATGCAATGGTAACAACACACAAGAAATAGATAATGTACCAAGGAGTTGGATCAAAGAGTTGAAGTAAATATTTGGGGTAATCCAAAAAATACCTCAAAAATTAGAGGACTCAATGAGGTATAATTATTTGGAAGGATGTTCAAAAATTTTGTGCCACAAAGAGGAGGGTTATAAATGGAACTAAGTTTGGGCTTGTGTGAACAAGGTGAGAGAGTCAAGATCAAAAAAGAATCACAAATATTTGGTAGTGTACAATGATATGAATATGTCTATGCAAAATAATCAATCAACTTGAAATTACTATCTAAGGCATTTAGTTCACAAGATATATGATGCATAAAACACATGGAAATCCTAAGGCATGAAGGCATGTAGATCTTAAGATGCATAAACAAATCAATGCACATATAATTTTACATAAAATATGAGGAAAAAGGAATGAGAATAATTTACAGTCATCCATGTGGACATAAATTTATCCATTTTACCTTAGTATAATATAATTGTGTTAAGGAAAATACAATGTAGAGGGAAAAAGTTAACAAGTTTTAATGCAAGTTGATTTGTTCTGACTAAAGTCAAATTGAAGCGGTTTAAGGTTGGTATAAGGATATGTTACTTATATTTTAGGCATGCATATTTGTGTAGACCTTGAATATTTGTGTAGTGATTCATTATTTTAATTTTCAAATCATGTGTGGAAGACACAATAATTCCCAAGAGCAGTGAGGATATAAAAGGAGGTGGAAGGCCTTATATTAACAATGGATTTACTCACCTAGGAAACTCTATCAAATTATAGAGAAAGAGAGAGATTATAATCCCTTAGGGAATATTTTTATAAGTTTAAAAAAAGAGATAAGATCATAAAATAATAATTTATAATTGATTATAGAACTAATAAAATAGTAATCTCATGAGGGAATTCCATAAACTTGAGTGCATGTAAGTCTAAATAATCCAATAGTTGAATGATAGATCTAGATCTAAGGACTGGACTTTGTAGAGCTAAGATATCCATTATAAATTTGAGAATTTTTGAATATATTATAACCCCTTAATCAATTGAATAAAATAAAACTTTTATAAAGATCCATTGTATAGAGCGGTGAGTTAGTGAATGGCTATGTGATGTAAGGCATCCTTTCATTGGGACCCTTAACTCTAACCACACCTAGAAGATATATCAATAATGATGATGTTATTTTCAACAACATGTCAACATATTTTTTTAACTAAAAAGGGGTAAAAATTTATTGAAAGTGGAAAAGAACAAGAGAATTTACATAGCTTTATCCTAGCCCTAAAGTTGGGCCAGCTTCTGAGATAGGCTCAGAGGAAGCATCGTATGGTCATAGATGTTCCAAGATGGTCCGTATTTGGAGGCCCATTTGGCCAAATAGTTAGCAACCCCATTCCACTAACAAGGGATATACATGAATACCACAGAGTCCAAAGATATGCAAAGCTAGAGAATTTGATGAGCCATAGAAGCCAATTGCCAGTCCATAAAAGCCAAGTTTTGGCCATTTAATAAGTTGATTACCACTTGTGAGTCTACCTCACAAATTATCCTATGCTAGCCCTGTTGGTAGCATTTTTCCATAGCAACAAGGATAGCCTAAGCTTCTATAAGGTTGTTGGTGTGGAAGCCAATGTAAATTGAAAAAATAAACTTGATATCTCCTGAGTTGTCATTCCCCATACCTCTTACGCCAGTTCCACTGGGATTCCCCCTAGAGGAGCCATCTATTTTCACCTTGAGGATGCCAACAGTAGGGGACATCTAATTCCTAGCCCGATTGGTAGGCTATGGACGTTGTCTAGAGCTGTTCGTCCATCACGTGGAAGGAGTGAAGATTACACTGCTAGTAAAGGCTGAGAAAAGGTGCAAGTAAATGGCAGCATCCCCAGGGTCAACATTCCTAGCCACGTCACATCTAGCCTAAAGGGTCTCCTACACAGACTTAAAAATTCACCCCCACAGCAGCTTGAATTCAAGATATCCTTCAAGGAAAATCCTCTTATTTCTTTCAAGCCAAATGTTCCACAAGATGAGGCAGGGGCTAATTAACCAAGCAACTTAGAAGACAGAGGTCTTAGTAGGAGAGTGGCCCAAACGCTCCCAGAATTCAACTAGATAAGATGCGTGCTAACATGGGCAATCCCATACACTCCACCACAAATGCCAAATTTGTCTAGCAAAAGGACACTGGAAGAAAAGATGGGAGGTAGTCTCCATATTACTGTGGCATAATAAACATATAGACAACTCCTGAAATCCACATTTACAGAGGTTGTCCCAAGTAAGGCACCTATTGTAAGCCAAAACCCAAAGGAAAAAATTGCATTTGGGCCATGAAAAATAGTTCCAAACTCTCTTCCACCAGGAGATCTCCACTTCTCCAAAAGTTTGATTTGTCAGAGCAAGGTAACCAGAGGAGATAGAATACTACCCAAAATGGGTGCCTCCCCAAGCCAAGACATCATGACCCTGTAATAGGTTGCATCTTCTAGAGGCCAAAATCTAGGATAGCTCCAGCCAATCCTCCATCGAGCCCCCTGGCAGCCAATCGAAAGAGTTCTTCCAGCAGTAGCCAACTACCATGCCCAGGTCAAAGGCCTCTTTGTAATGAGCCACTGTGTTCCACCCAGTGGCAAGGAAAGAGTCACAAAGAACCTACAAATACAGATGGGATGAGATTAGGGGGGGCGCTCCATCCTAGGAATCACTCCAAAAGAGGGCCTCAGTGCCACTATTGCATGTCCAAAAAAGGCTACATTTCACAAGATGAGTTCCCTGGTTGAGGGTATCCCACACCATAGAGCCTTTGCCCTCAAGAGGCATTCTGGAAATGCCAAATGGATCAACCCCCAGATAGTACTTGTGAGACAAGATCTGGGCCCAAAGGTGAGAATGACTAGGGCACCACAGCCAATAGAGCTTGGCAGCAAGAGCTTGACTAGACAAGATAGCAAAGCACAGGCCTAAACCCCCTTCCTTCTTCAGCTGGAAGACAGTGTCCCAATTAATAAGGCTCTAAAAAGTACCTTGTAAGTTGCCATTCCAAAGGAATTGATAGGAGAGAGCATCAAATTCCTTAAAGAAGTACACCAGTGCAGCCTGAATCATGCTCCTGTATATGGGGAGAGCTTGGATCATAGATTGCAATAGAATCACCCTGCCAGTAATAGAAAGCTACCTATGAGTCTAGTGATTCACTTTTTGTCTTAGTTTTTCAAGTACATTTTGCCAAAAAATCCTAGGCTGTCTTTCCACAACAATAGGGACCCCCAAGTAAGTCAGGGGGAGAGAGTAAATTTGAAACCTCATGATAATAGAAATCCTCCTCTGAATGGACTTAGGTGTATTGAAGAAAAAAGAAAGGACTTGTGATTATTAATTTTTTGCCCAGAGGCAGCCAGATAAGTATCAAGGATAAGCCAAAAAGCTTTAGCTTCCCAAATTTGAGCTCTACCAGCAAGGGTTGTGTCATCAAAAAACTATAAGTGGGTCAGCACAGGTAAGCCATTCCCCCAGTGCCATCCATGAAGCAAGTTATGAGAAACACAAAATTTGATGAGCCACCCAAGTCCATCAGCCAAAATGATAAATAGATAAGGAGATAATGGGTCACCTTGGCGTAGACCTCTAGATGTGCCAAACAGCTCTGAGGGTTCACCATTAATCAGGACCAAGAAGGAGGGGGTGGTAACACAGCTCAAAACCCATCGATCCTAGTCTTGGTTGAAACCAAAAGCTAGAAGAACTTTGTGCAAAAAACCCCAATTAACCCTATCATAGGCCTTTGCCATATCAAGTTTAATGAACATGGTGCGCTCTTGAGAAGTACTCATAGAATGGAAAGCTTCTGAAGCCATAACTACCCCATCCAAAATTTGCTTACCAGCTACAAAGCCCCCTTATTCCTCAGATATCACTGTGGGAAGACAAGCCTTAAGTCTCTCTGTTAGGAGCTTAGTAATGATTTTGTATGCCGGTCTAAAAAATTCTAGTTGATTAGCCTGTTCCTTTTTCAAAATAAGAACCAAAAAAGTGGCAATCAGAGCTCTGAGCATCTCTTTGCTGGAGTAATATTCCTGGACCACTTCTAGCAAATCATGCTTGATAATATCCCAAAAGGCCTAGAAAAATTCAACAAGAAAACCATCGAGTCCCAGGGCTTTGCCTTTTCTTAAGCTAAAGACCACTCCTTCCAATTTTGCCATGCCAATTGGATGCATGAGAGAGTATTTCATTCCAGATGTCACAATAGGTGGAATACATTCTAACACTATGTTTTCATCCGTCTCATCTGAGGGAGGGTCAACAGAGAAGAGATCAGAATAATAGTGAATGGCTTCCCTAGATATAGATTGGGAGGAGGTCAGCTGTATTCCATCTGTGGTAACAAGAGAAGTGATAAAATTCCTATTGTGCCTACCCTGCATTGAGTTGTGAAAGAAAGTTGTATTCCTGTCCCCCTCTTGGAGCCAATCTATATGGGCCTTCTATTTCCAAAAAAATTCCTCCCAAAGCTCCCACTCTGCTAAGCCTATAGTTACTTGAGATTCAGTGATGTGGAGAGCTTCCATCAAGCTTGCATCCCGAATCTGCCTAGTAATAACATCCAACTAGTTTTGCACCTTCCTCTTCATAGAGTGAAGATTGCCAAAGGAATTATTGTTCCAGTATTGCAATTTCCTCTTGACATATTGTAGTTTTTTGGAGAAAGAGTACATTATAGTACCATATTCAGGCACTCCCTATCTCCACCAGTGGGTCATCAGATCATGGAGAGAGGAGTCGTGCAGCCACATCAACTAAAACTTGAAGGGGGGCTTCTTGGGGGTCACAACATACCTAGTAGAGAGCCTGATCGGCCAATGGTCAAAACCTCTCCAGTCAAGAATTTTGGATGAAAGTGACATAGAGATAGAGAGTCAAAAGTAGGAAATAAGGAATCTATCCAGGCGCTCACAGATGGCCACATTTCCACTTCTATTATTCTAGGTGAAGAGGCCGTTAAGAGGCCTGACATCAGAGAGATGTAAAAGCTCAATATTTTATCGAAGAAGCTTAGAGGAGGGACCCAACCATGTCAATCCCCCACTCTTCTCTTCTAGACTAAGAACTGAGTTGAAGTCCCCAGCAACAATCCACGATAAGAAGGGGTGACAGCTTCTGACAAATTGAATATGTTCCCAAAGCTTGAACTGGCCAAGAAAATTAGTAGGAGAATAAACTGTAGTCACCAGGATTAGCTCCGTAGTTTCAATAGATGAGGCCACCATAGAGAGGGCTAAAAGGCATGACATCCAGTAGAGTGGCATAATTTTCCTTGGGTCCCACCCCATGGCGAGACCTCCAGAGTTCCCCATAGTGCCAACACATTGCCAATGGCCAAAGAACCAAATATTAGGAGCACAAGAAGTTAGAGAGTCCACAGAAAGCTTGGTTTCCTGAATGCAAAGGATATTTGGAGAATGATCTATCACCAATTGATGCATAGCTTTTTGTCTGGAGGTGCTATTCAAACCCCTCACATTCCAAGATAGAACAATCATGGAGTAGAGTGGGGGAAATGTTCATCCATGGTCTTAACCACCCCTGATTCTATCAGTAAATCCCCTGTAAGTTTAAGTTTGTCCTGATCTTTTCTCCACCCAGCTCTAGAAGGGGAAAATAAGGAAACTTTCTTGAAAGGTCTTTGCAATAGACCTAGAGCAAAAGATGATCCCTTCTCTTTACTAAATGCACCCCCATCTTTAACCAAATTTTCCCAATAGACATCCTTGTCCTGTGAAGCAGGAAAAACCACAAGGGCATCAGCCTCAAGATTAAGAGTGCCCTCCATGGTCTATTAGACAATCATATCTTGAGATTCATTAAGAATAGGATCCCTCTCCTCTAAATCAGGAGATCCACACTGATCAACTAGAGGAATTCCTTCTTCAATGGCCATATTATCAATAGCCTCAAACTGATTAAACCCAGCATCCACTTGTCGGTCTGTATTTAGACATTTCTGACCACACCCCTTGGCTCGGTGTCAAACTAGGATAAAACCCTCCATGTCTGGGCCATTAGGATTCGCTGGGCCTTGTCCTTGACTTATCGAGTTTAGCTAATCTTTCCCTTTTGCTGCCCTATCAGGCTAACCATATCCAGAACCCAAATGTGTTGATTGGCCATTCCCTTTACCCTCATAAGTCATCCTTGTCCTAGAAGGCCCTACAGAAGTTCTAGCCCCTCTAGGGGCATGGGGGCATTGATGCTGAAAATGCCCATACACATGGTAG
This sequence comes from Torreya grandis, assembly GCA_037957365.1. Classification (NCBI taxonomy): domain Eukaryota; kingdom Viridiplantae; phylum Streptophyta; class Pinopsida; order Cupressales; family Taxaceae; genus Torreya; species Torreya grandis. Next base: position 1,368,651 of record JARHVA010003999.1, read on the forward strand.
ATTTGGCAACAAAAGGGGATAGCTTCATAATCCAACTGTTGAAGCTAAGAAGAAGATCCAAAACAAATTTCCATAGCATCTGGCAAAGGGTTATTTAAATCAATGTCAACACAAATACGGGCATAAGAAATAACATTTTTGTCTAATGATTGGTGTGCTATTGCAGTTGGAGTCCCAAGCATGGCTGCTATCTGATGTAAGATGTCCTCATGCTAGAATTCTAGAGGGAGTCTCGGTAGGTGAACCCAAACAGGTACTCGAGATGGAAAATCCTTAGTTGATTTAAACCCTGCATGCTAGGGTTTGATAAAAAGACCAATGCAATCATAAAAGCAAGGACCTCCTTCAAATTTTGATTCTGATCAACCACAGAGGTGAAATTCACCATGAAGTAGCTGTTACCAGCCAACATAATATCAAAATCACCTTCCACCTGCCAGGAGCGATGGATCCATGCATCCAGGGCCAATAAGGGAATTCAAATTCCAAGAAATTTACATATTAAAGCGTGTGAGGATAGTTATTCCACATCTTACTTTACAACATTTGGTTAAATTACAAGAATAGGATGATCTTGGCTATGTGAAAGGCAGCCATTAATCTTGTGAATCTTTGAACGATCACTGACATAGAAGGTTTCTATCTTGAGAGTCGGTCCCAGGGTGGGGCCGATCACCATTATAGCCTGTCACAGGTTTGTTATTCTGTGAACCCCCGTGCGCGTCCTGCTCCTCGATGCTTCTCATTGCAACCTTGAATATTTAAACATACATCAACAACATGTCAACATATTATTTTAGTAAACTTTAATTATTTATTTATTATAATATTATGGTTTCTTTTCATAAATCATTATTCTTAAACATAATTTTTACTTTTTTATTATTACACCTGAGGCATTTTCATTAAGGGGCACATACCATAGATTCATCTCAAACATGGTATATGCCCTTTTACAATAATTACAATGGTCCATTCACTCATTAGTTTGTGTATTCCCTTTCACTCATTTCCATTGGTAGCATGTGATATTGTTTATCCCCTTTCTAAGTCAAGTTCCACTCAAATGAAATTACATCAGATTCATAAAATAATCAAGCTCAATGTGAAAATATCATACTAACAATTTTTTGTTGAGTTGAAGTTAATTTCAGAGCCAAAAACTATGAATTTGGTAGATTTTTCCAACATTCATCCTCTTAAATGGTATGTTTCCTCCACTATCTTTGCTCACCATTTCAGCCTTTATAATAAGAATTAATAGGTTTCATCTCTATTAAGTAGGATTCATTTATGTTTTTCCCTATGGAGAATAATGAATAATGGTAAGAAACAATCAATGCATAGACGATAACTATTAGATTTATTTTGATAGATAAGAAATTATTTATTGCATGTTTAGTTCAAAAATATATATTTAATAGAGGTAAAATTTAATATCCACTATGTATAACATTATTTATAGGGTTCAAAGAGGTTCCATGTTTTCTTAATATAAGATACGATGTAATTACTTACTTTAGGTTGAAGAATCTTGTTAAAATCAGTGATTTATTTCTAGTTATAGCCATGGAATTCAACATGCTTTGATAAATTATTGTATTTGAATAATGCACAATAAGTAAACTCTCATTTTAGTAGGTTTGATTGTGGATAAGTCTTTATAGCTGAGAAATGCCTTACAAAAACCTTGTCAGTGATGAAATAAATTTTGTATCCATGTATAATTGAAAATTTATGGTATGATTATTATAGATTTATCAAAATTAAAACTTTTATAAGTCATTTGAAAATTAATTTCATTGCATACCCATAAAAAAAAATTAGTGTTTGATTAAATTTATTTCTACGCATACTAACCATTTTATTTATAAGAATTGGATTAATGACATATATATTATATGAGTATGTAAGTGTAGACACTATATTTGAATTATATAACACCTTAATATTGTACACTTGGAAAATACATATCATGGATGTACCTTCAACTTATCTACCTTTTACCACTATCAAAAGGCTCCAATACATTATCTCTCTGTGCATATTGTTTATCTCTTAGTCAAACCAATATTATTTTGATAACTCAAACATTATATCATACTTAAATTTTTATAATCCTTTTTATCATCTATCTCTATAAGTTTTGTATCTATGCCTATTTTCTAGCTACCCAAACACTTGTGTCCCAATCAAAAACCTATGTCAATACAAGTTTCATATCCCAATGCAAGTGTATAGTGCCCTAAAGTCATCTAATTTATAAATTAAATGTTTTCTTATGTTCAACATAAGTGTTTTAATGTGATATTTTCTCCAAATTATTTTTATAAATAAAATATAAATCCTCATTCATTCCTCACCTAACACAAACCTAACAACTCACAAGGCCATTTACCAAAGGCATTCAATAAAGTGCTCAAGTGAGCAAAGTTTCCTTATTTTGTCCTATTTCTATATCAGTCATAGGGACAACACATCTACAAGTTTGAATTACTAAAGGAGAATTATATGGACCATATTTTCTAAGTTACAAGTTAGTTCATTCTTTTACTTGCGTATTGCACATTGTATGATACACACACAAGCCAACATATAGGGAAGAATTTGATTTAACCTTTTAGGGTTTTGCAAAAGTAATTCCTCTTTTTGTTTAAAGGGTTGAGATGCCTAAATTAGTTAAATAAATTACAATAATCAATATATTTATTTGTTATGATTTTGAAATTGTTTGAATTTATATAAATTATAACAAATAAGGATAAATAGAGACTTAGCTTAAAAATAACTATGCAGATGTTTTGGGTTCTATAATTTGAGATCTAAGCATTAAATTTTTATCATCAAAAGGATTCTATTATTTATATATTCACAAGACCTTAGCACCTAGTTTAGATAATAGAACCATATGTGTGTATTATCCCAAATTTGGTGCTAGTGTCCCCTTTGTGGGACTGTTCCTATTTTCAAGGAGCACTTACACTTATGTCTTTATGTTTTGTTCTTGCATGAAAAAAACCTATAGTTGTATATTGTACCTATAAAGCCTTATTTTATGTGCCAACCCTAGTACTATTTTCAAGTATGATATGATAGATAATTGAGTGTGTGTTAGTAGGATAGACTAGACATCTTCAACACCTTGTTGTGTAAATAGTTGCCTACATACCACTATTACAAAGAGGGATCAAATCAAATGTAGTTTTCCCACCTATTGCTTGATGTATGTGCAAGTGAATTCTAGAATGAGAGTGCCCTTGGATGACTTGAATGTGCTTGTGGTTAGGAATGATTAAAAATTAGACTTATGGATGTTTTTTATGGTAGTATAAAGAAAGTATGGAAAAATAAGGATAAAGCACATTAATTTTGCACAAATTTATCTTTGGTTTGAATAGAATTTGCATCTATTTTACATCTAGTGAATAGAGGTAGATTAGACTTGTATTTATAGGGTTATATTGCTTGTGTAAAAAATAAAAGGAGCTTAAGCCAACCTTAAAAGGAGCATATGTTTGTAAAAGTATCCATTGGGAAGAGACAAGGCTAAGGACAATAGCACCTAGTTGGGGACACCAATGCCATGTGGATGTAGTGTCCCAAATGTGGTGTTAATGTCTTCTTTATAGACTGCTAAGAATGTTAGATTGGAGTTAGGGGTGATAATGTAGGGACTATCTCTTGACTGGTTATAGGTGACTGAGGTCTATTAAATGATTGGAAATGTACGTCAAAGGCACTAGAAAAGGTCTTTGGCTAGTCTATGTATAGTTTAACTCAAGTGACACTCTTAGCATCCAATTACCACTATTAGGTGATTACATTTTCCCCCCATTTATGCTAGTAATATAGTAAAGAAAAATGATTATAAATGAAAAAAAAGTGTACCTACACTTACCTTGGAAGTAAATCCTATGTATCTAAGTTTGAATAAGTGAATCTAGATTTGCATATGTGAAACATGATCCAAATCAATGTCTTATAATTAAACATGTAAAAATCAGTCCTTACCTAAGAGACAATCAAAATTAAAAGACTGTATTGAAATAAAGTAATTGATTAAAGAGAGAAAAAATGAATGAATACACCTCATTGGGTACATGAACTAATGTATGAATGTGGTGACAACCTATGTGTGTGAATGTGCATAGAGATCATATAATTGAATAACTTGAACTGAGTTTATGGATTGCTTTATCTTCATATCGGTGGCTCAAGAACTCAATCTAGTTTTTTACTGCACCATTGCCCACCCCTACTTGGTGGATCTTAATCTCTTTGAATAGCTTGGATAAGACTGTAAGTGTGTCTAACCCTCTCATATAGGTGGCTCAAGAACTCAAGTAGACCATGACTCTATCATTTACCCCTATGTAACGTAGATGAATTTGTAATTATACTATGCAAAGTGTTGAAAGTATCTAACTGGGTAATTTAACTATGCATTCAACTTTGTAGCCACTCAAGTATATTATGTATCTCTGGGCCACTCAAGAATGCCAAACATTGTAGATGGAGTAATACATTAATTTGGTGACAACCAAGAATGTAAAATCAAGTGTATATAATGTATATAATGACATGGAGTTTTCCATTCCATCTGATCAACCTATGTGAAGCTAAGTATATGAAAATTATGTGTCATACACATGCCCCCAATCCAATATTTAATTATGTTGAATCTAAATCAAGTATGTGATAAATGAATCTATATAACTAATCTAAATGTATAAGTAATCATGCCATGCATTATGCCCCCAAATCTAATTAACTAGTATGAATTTGAATTGAAATGACTAAATCTAAGCTAAATATAAACATAACTACCAAACTTGTGACTATATTTGTGCAAATTTTTATTATACCTAGTGTATTAGTCTAAATGATCTAGACTATCCTAAAGATGGAGCTATTGTATAGTAGTTTCCTATAGTGGATAGTAACACCCTGTGGTACTAGTGTCCCAATCTAGGAACTAATGACTACCTTGTATAATCTTTGTGTGGTATGAATGGACTATTGAGTCTTTATTTTGTTTTATGTTTGATATATAAAATTGAGCTTGTGTGCTGAAATATATCTATGATAATAAAAATATGAGCCTAATCTCTATGACAACCCCTATAAATGCCCCCTTTTTTTAGAGTAGTTGTGAAATATATGGAAGAACTACCTTCTAAATAAGTATCTCTAAAAAATGTGTTAGTTGGATCATGTGCATGATATTCCAATATAATGTGGCACATAACATTAGAATGTAAATATATTTGAGCAATAAGTAGGAAAGATAGTATGTATGTTGTAATCTAGCATTACACAAGGGTGTCAAGATAGATGTAATAAATGTATAACAATAGTAAATCTAAGTAAGCACCTAGGGAGATGAGGCATGATATCCATCAAGTCTCCCAATTAGGATAGGTAGATGCATGAGATTCCTTTTGGCATCAAAAATTGGTGTTTATGTGTAGCAAGTAAATATAAGTGGCAAGGTGTAGAAGCATACAAGGAAGCAAACATACAAGCACATGAGGAACACAAAAGATAAGGCAAGGGGCCAAAATAAAATGGACATGGGAACATGTCACTAACTTTAAGAATTAGATATATAAGGACATGTTCAAATTTACACATACATAAATAATAATAAATTTAGATTAGATCCATAGACAAAGACATATTCAAATGTTTGCATATAGAAGCATGAAAAAGTGCACACAAGGAACATGGACACATGTCCAAGGCATACAAATAGAGAAGTGGCATAGAATCCAAGAAACAATGGAATATTCAAATGCCCTTAAATATGGAAGAAGCATAGGAAACACAATCAAGTCTAATCTAAGAACTAGACATGAAACCATGTATAACTATGTAAAACAAATATATGTAGATGTTACGGTACATATATACAAAAGCTAACTAATTAAAGTTGGAAAAATATATGAGCAATGATCAATATCAAGATATATCAATGCCTAACTAGAATGTATAGCATGTAAAGATAAAACCTAGCTATAACAACTGTGTAAGAGATGGCCTAAAGTGGGATGATGTATCAATGTATAAATATATATCGGTGTAAATGCCCCCAATGGGTAGATGATATCTAGTTTAGATTAGTGTATTAGACCAAAGTCTTATCTAGAATTTAAAATCACCTGACAACAACAAGTGAAGTATATGTGTATGACAGAACCAACTACACTAGGATAGTTATCAATATGGAATATTTAGCGAGTAGTAAAAATGTTTTCATAATAAATCATACAATCTGTAAAAAAATATATCTTTAAATATTTGAATGTTTTTGTATTTTGGTGTATTATATTGTTTTTGTGTTTTCTAAGTATAATCTATGTACAAGCATATGAAAATAAACTATGTAAAAGGAGAGAGAGAGAGAGAGAAGGGGGGGAAGTATGTATAAGGATATGAACCATATTAACCTATGAATCTCATGAGAGACTCACCATGACCATGACCTATGTTTAAGAGTGGAACTGTGATCATGCATGTGGTGTGAAATGGTAATTTTGAGCCCATAATCTAGTGTGTTGTATAATTTGACCCTGAAGCTATCTGAGTAGTGATGCTAGGATGTTGTGACAGTCACTATGATGCCCTATGAACTCTAGGGATCTTTAGGAATCATCTAGTAGATGTAGAAGTTTTAGATGATGTAGGTTCCCTATGTTGAGAACCCTTGAAACCCAATATAATTTATCTCATTGTAATATGTGTAGAGGAAGGTCCTCTATAATCTATGACATATCTTTGATGCAATGGTCACTCTAGTAATGGTCTCTGAGGGAGAGTATGTGTTCATGTAGACATTTTATTAATAGACCTATCTTGTTTTTAGGACTTTATTAAACACTATGATGTATACATAATATTTTTACTCTCTACTAAAATATATAACCATGCAATATTTGGTAGTGGAAATAGAACTATAATTAGTGTTGGTGCTGGGAGTGTAGATGAAAACTATGTTGGAACTACCTGTGGGATGGGAAGAGGGTACTCATATGGGACACATTCAATCTCAACCATCTAGATAGCATGTATATACTTGAGGCATCAGTGTACTATATATTGGATGGCTTAGATTTTCTATAACCATAGCCTACCTAATAATATATAGAATGCACTTGTATTGGGTACTAATAGAAACCAAGTAGTTATGTGTGTTGGTCCAACCTATAATGTAAGCAATATCTCCCTGATGGAGCTATGAACTGGCCACTTAAACCACTAATTATTGTATCTATAGGTAATATGTCCCACTCTATGTAGCCTGAGTTTTGTAAGATTTTCATGGTGCACATGTTTATGCTTGACTCCCTCTAAACAATGACCTTACGAATAGGATGGAGATATATATATGTTCATATGAAGATCACATCTAAATTGTTGTCATCCTCCATAATCTCCTACTTTGAAAATGTGATAAGTGGTCTAGGTGTCACTATAGTGTGATACAATCCAATAATATTATGCAAGGGATGTGTCTCTTTTGTAAATATTTGATAGGAAGATGGTGGTGGATGAGCCTATTATGTATAATGAACACCTGATGTCCCCCTACATCATTAGTTATATGCTTAGGGAAAGGATATGAAACTATATTAAGTGCCTTTACCTCTATTTGTTGTTTTAGTGCCTCTGTGGGTATGCCCACATCAATAATGTTGGCCTCTATGAGATCTTGTATCTTGTGCTTCAAGATAATGCATATATTTTTGGTGTGTCCTAGTACCCTATGATACTTGAAAAATACATTTGAATCATAAATATTTGGAAGAGGCCATGTCATATCAACCTATTTAACGGGAGGGAGATATATGACATTACATTCTAATAGTTGTTGTAGAACTTGTGCTTGTGACTCTAGTAGATTAGTGAAGACTCTATGTTGAGGAATTGATAAATCCAATCTGGTAGAAGGATCTAAAATTGTATTGATTATTACCTTTTGATATGTTTTAATATCTATGGTCCTAACCTTATATGGAGGTTTGTTTGTACTCTTGATAGTTTAACCTGATATATTTATATACTTGGGTTTTCCCATTTCTAAAATCTTAACCTCTCTTAACTATGTGTCACATATCTATAAATGTGGGAAATTTATTTAATAAAATTGCTTCATGAAGTGCCAATAATATTTTTTTTTTGAATATCTCTATCTACCATGGGGCTAGTTAATTCTGATAAGATTATCTAATATCAAAAGACATAATTAGCTATGGGCTCATTTGACTTTTTATTTAATTATGCCACTTGTGCATATGATATATTATCACTTATGTTGATGGAAAAGTGTGCTAAGAACATATCTGCTAAAAGATTGAAATCTGTGATATATTGGTTAGGCAAATCATAAAACCACTATAGGGCATAATCCTTGAGACTATGGAAATAACTTCATAAGAATCCAATCATTGGACACATAGTCCAATCATGTTATGTAAAAGGCTTTGAGGTGATTCTCTAGGTCACCCTTCCCATCAGATAATGTGATCTTGGGTGCTAAGAAATTTGATGGTAAAGGAATTGCCACAATGTGATGTGCCAAAGGTGTATGCAATAGATTGTTGGAATCCAAAGCATGTGAAGGCTTAGCTACTCCCTACTTAAGATGTGACACCTTAGATTGTAGATAAAGAACTTATTGTATAATAACATTAGGAGGAGAAGAAATAGACACAATTGGATTAGTTATCACTAATTGTTGAATAACAACCTTGGGTTGTGTTATCTGAGTTGGTTGAGTGGGCCCTAATGAAAGTGTAACAACATAATTCACTGGAGGGTTTGAAGATTGAAATTGTTATTCTTTTAAAGTTCTTTTTGAATATTTTTTATGAAATAATCTTGTATATCCTTAATTTTGGAAACAAAGTCTTATAATTGATGCTTATCAGTTTCATCAAATTTGTTGTTAAATTCTATCATTGTAGGTTGAAGATAGGAAAAAAAATTGTATATTTTTTACTTTGTAAAGATATTAATCTATGAAAGATTTCAAATTTTAAATATTACAGCTATTTTTGATATTTTAGAAATTGAAATCTGAGTATATAGAAAAAGGTTATGAACCCTGAGTGTGTCTAGGGTTAGGGTTTTGGAAGCTGGGGTTTCTTTGCAAAAATTTAAATTAGATGTAAAATAAATTTAAACCCTAATTTAAAATTGATTTTAATTAGCTAGGCTATTTAAAAAAATTATAAGTATGCATCCCTAAATTTATTACACAAAAAATTGAATTAATGCAAGATAAGTTTTTATGTAATGTTTGAAGTAACATAGGTTCACCAAATGATTTAGCCTTTTAGGGTTTTACACAAGTAATTCTTATATTTGGTTAAAGGGATGAGATGACTAAATCAGTTAAATAAATTTCAATAATTAAGCTACTGATTTGTTATGATTTTCACCTTGTTTGAATTTCTATAAATAGTAACAAATAGGGATAAATAGAGACTTAGCTAAAATTGACTGGCATGGATGATCTAGGTTATGGAATTTGAGATATGATTAGTAGTCTATATCATCAATAGGAGTTCAATATTTTTTTGTTAACTAGATAGTAAAGCCCATTTTTGATAATAGCACCATCTATGTATAGTGTCCTAAATATGGTGCTACTTTCCCCTTCATGGGATTATTCCTATTTTTGGGGAGCAATTGTACATGTGTCTCTATGTTTTGTTTCTACGTGACCAAAACCTGTATCTATCTATTATACCTAGAAAGATTGATTTGATGTGTAAACCCTAGTTCTATTTACAAGTATGATATGAGCAATAATTGAGTATATGTTATTAGGATGGATTGGATATCCTCAACACCCTATTGTGTAAATATTTACCTACATACCAATACTCTGAAGAGGGATCAATTCTAATGTAGTTATCCCACCTACTACTTGATGTATGTGCAAATGAATGCTAGAATGAGAGTGGCCTTGGATGCCTAGAATGTTCTCAAGATTTGGAATACTTGAAAATGGATTTAGGGTTATTGTAGATGGTAGTATGAAGAAATTAGGGGAGAATAGGGATAAATTACCTTGATTTTACACAACTTTGTCTTTGATTTGAATAAATTTTGCATCTATTTTCCATCTAGTGAATAAAGGTGGATTAGACTTGTATTTATAATGTTTTATTTCTTGTGTAGATAATAAAATGAGATTAGGATAACCTTAGGAGGGGCACATATTGGGAAAAGTATCCATTAAGAAGATTTAAGGCTAAGTACAATATCATAGAGTTTGGTAAACTAGCACCATATGGTTGTAGTGTCCCAAATGTGGTGTTAATGTCTTCTCTACAAATTTTTAAGAAATTTGGATTGGAGTTAGGGGTGATAGTTCAAGGAATGTGTCTTGACTAGATGTAGGTGATTAAGGTTTATTGAATGACTATAAATGTAATTATAAGAATCTATAATAGATATATGGATAGCCTAGGATAGGTTAACTCAAGTGACACTCTTGGCATCTAATTGCAATTTTTAGGTTATTACATACATGCATAAGTTTAAGACCCTCTTCAAAGTACTAGATATGTAGGAAGTGCTCATTAATAGAGGGTTATTTATGGAATCTTGATAGCATGTGCCCACTAACCCATTTTTCCATAGCCACTATGATGATGAAGAACTAGGATTTTGTTAATTGACAAGGAATGCTAGTCCATGACCTAGATCTAAATGCACTAGATCAAAGGTGAAATAGAACCCAAAAGCATCCAAGTGGTTGTATCTAGTTTTAATAGGTATTCCATATTGGACACCTACATTTCATTTAGATATAAAATTCAATGCAACCATCCTAGGTTAAGTTTTACAATTAATTAGAATTCTTTAGAGATAATCTACCATTCTTGTGCCCTAGGTTATCACTACCCCTTTAACCCTAGATTTCCTAATCTAGGTTTTAGGGTTAAACATTTGGTGAACCTAACCTTTCATCTATAAAACCCTAGATATTGATTTAGTTCCTGATTCTTTATTTTTGATTTCTGAGAACTCTGATTTGAAAAGATTTTACAAGTTAAAGAATAAATTTTCTTTCCTATAAATATGTTCAATATGGATGCATGTGTAGCTTATTTTATGTTACAATTTGTGATTGTAGTGATAATTTTCTATTTTAATAAGTTAATCCAAGGTATCATCTAAATAAATATATAGCTCCATCAATTTAATGATAAGTTTTCAAAAAAAATAGAAATTAATCCCTCTTTACAACTCTTATTACAATAGTATTCATCTTCTTCCTCCTAAACCTAATGAGGGTGATAGCTACCATCCTTATAATGAGGTCCATTCTATCACGCCTTCATGGGGTCAGGTAGATGGTTTATGTATGCATATTCAATCTAAGGTATATAGGGTTTGTGCTTGTGAAGCCTTGAAAGATCAAATCATCCTTAGGAGAAAGTCAAAAAAGAGTGGAAAAATAATTTTATTTTAAAGATCACATTGTTGTAAAATCATATTACATACCTAAAAAATCCAACACATGGTAGTGTTAATCATGTGTTTGTATCCTCGTCTACCAATGTTTCAAAAAATAAGGTTTTCCATCCAAATGAAAAGCTACAATAGAATACATATAAAACAAGTGATTCAAAAAGTGACAAAAAGGATACCAAGATTCCAAGTGAAATTCTAAGAGAAATGATTCAAGACAAAGTGGTCAAATTACCTCCTTATCATCCTATAAGGCAATCCAAATATTACTGTGCATATCATAGAATGCATGAGAATTATATAGATTATTGTTTTGCATCAAAGAATAAAATACAAAGTAACAAAGCTATTGGGGATCATATCATTGATACATTAACCAAGAAAACCACTCACATTATGAATACCTCTCCTAAACCATAAGTACCAAAACAACAAATATGGTTACCAAAAGACAATTTAAAGCAAGAGAAGGATATAAAGATTAACTAAATAGATAAAATACCATTATCAAAGGATCCAAAAGTTCCCAATAATACAAAATTACCCAAGGAACAAATGATATTCAAACCACTAAAAACTAAACCATGTGAGATCAATTTATTGATCAATACCAAACAACAAAAAGCCACAATTAAAAATGATTATAGTAGTGGTGATATTATTCCTAATACCAATATGGTAAATGAGAAATTGAGAAAACTTTGTTTTGATCCACTATATACCTTACCACATTATCTATTTATACCTACAAAACCTAGTACATATCAATTAAATCCATCTCCAAAAAATACAAAACCCAATATAGATAAAGGCAAGGTAAACCATATATCTTAGGATGTTCATATGGTTTTAAAATTTGAGGTGCACATAAATACAAATAATGGCATATCAGTAAATTCAAATAACATATAATATATTGAAAATGAGAAACCAAAGGCATCTTAGAATAACATTTTTATTAAATCTAACATCACCATAGAGCAAGAGGCACAATATATTAATCAATGCATCTATTTAATAAAAAAATGATACATATTTTGATTTTTCTATGCACACATATCACATACTTACTTCAGTAAACTCTATTCATTTACCACTACTTGATGATTTTCATTCTCTTCTTGAGATCATTTGGTAGCTTATACAATCCTTAAATATTCCAAAAATACCAAAAAATCAAAAATACAAAAATACAAAACTATTTTTAGTATTTACATGTTTTATTAACTCCTTGATATATATATAGATTGGTTCCATATTGGTAAATAGAATATCATTTATTTATATGCACATGTTTCACCCATATTTTTAATGTGATATAGGCATACACAGATACATGATCTTTGAATTTTTGGATGTTGGGCCTTCCCTCTACTCATGTTATATGGACATCATGGGAATATAATTATTTGATCATAATACATCTAAGTTATATCATTTTATGGTCAGTTCACATTATTATGTTTTCACTTATGTACTACACATCCTTTATTTATGATTATCTCTTTCATAGTATACTTGACATGGTATGTACTTAAGATTTTTTTGCTAATACATATATATGGATTAGTATGATATGTTTATGTTGGTTGCTTATGTTTCATGTTTTCCTTTTATGCACTTCCTTGAGTGTCTTGTTTTACTTATTTGAGTATCTGAATATCTCCATTATTTATGTTCTATGTGCCTTTGTTTGCTTCTTTAAAATTTTAATATGTCATCCCTTGTTTTATGGACATTTGAATATGTCATTCTTACTTTTGTGGACATGTGACTAATCCATGTCTTTTATATTGTATGCCATTTAAACATGCATGTTGTTTGAGGTCTCCTTAGGTCATTATATTTTGACTTGACTGTGAGTGCTCTTGTGTATGTGTGCACTTGATTACTTAATAAGTTTTTACCATTACTATCTAGACATTTACATGATTCACATCATGCATATTAGGACTAGATATGAACACATTTTACATGCTTTAATGATATATATAATTAGACATGTCTCTCTTATATGATACATTAAGAATTTACATGGTTATTTTATCCTTTTGAGGTAAGGTAACTACCAAATGCTAATTCCCCTAACCTCAAAAGGGGGGAATATTAATGGGGTCATGTTATATAGGTATGGATTTCACATTATTCACAAATTAAGATATACATTAGGGGCATGTTTGGAAACATTTTATCCACACTTATACCAATTTTTAGTTTTAGATATATATTAGGGGCATGTTTTGGAAACATGTTTTCTACATTCATACCAGACTCAATTTTAGATTATAGTGGGGTAATGTTTTGGAAATAAGTTCTCCACACTTAAACTAGTTTTTAGCTTCAAATTATAGTGGGGTCATGTTTTGGAAACATGTTCTCAACATTTACACAATTTACAAATTGGCTAAATTGTATTATTATATGATCAAATACACATTTGTGGTAGAATTTTATGCATTGGTACCACTGTTATCAAGTTTCAGCATGAGACTTATATAAGATTCATATTATATACAAACATCACCTAAAATATACAAAATCAAATCACCTTTTAGATTTAAAATACTTATATGGATTATCATCACCCACCAGGTTAGACTTTTATGGACTTTTGGTATGTTTTAAGTGATTAAATCACTCAATATTTCCAATTTTATAGGTTTTACTTGATTACATCATCCAACCTCACCATTTTTATAGTATGAGTTGACTTGATTCACTCATGCTCACTAGGTTCTAAGTAATATTAGGTTTTGTAGTTGAGCTAATCTCAATTATCAGGTGGAAACTCACCTCTTCTCTAAAGTTGGGTCATGTGTCCTCTAATCTCTATATCTCTTTATGATATGTTTTCTTTCCATATTTTATATTTTTCCTAATCATATCTCTAATCATTCATAATGATACATCTTTCCAAATCAAATTGCCAAAAGGCAAGGTAGTTGCATTGATACACAGGTGTACTCCTAAACCTTGTTCTCTTTCAATTTAAATCAATTCAATGATTTAAATTTTAGATTATATACACTAATTATATCCTATAACATTCCCTTGGTTTTAGTCTAGTGACCAAAAAAGCACTCAAGTTGGGATCAAACAAAGGCAAGGTGTGTTATACACACCTACATGTGCATTTATTTTCCTTTAAACTAGAAATTTCATTACTAGATTAAAAGTGGCACAAATATATACATTATTTCTAAATTATATATCACCTTAGTCTTTTACACTTGTGAAATACATATCATGGATTTACCTTAAACTTTAATAGCATTTTCCACTATCAAAAGGCTCATATACACTATCTCTCTATATATATTATTTATCTCTTAGTCTGACCAATGTTATTATAATGGTTTAGATATTTTTATCATGCTTAGAATGTTATAATCATGTTTATCATCTATCTGTATAAGTTTTAGACCTATGCCTAATTTCCATCTACTTGAATACTTTTGTTACAGTCAAACATCTATATTGATGCAAGTGTCATATCCAAACACAAGTGTGTAATGCTCTAAATCCATCTAATTACAAATGAAATGCATTCATATGGTTAGCCTAAGTAACTTAATGAAATATTTTATCCAAGGGGATTGGTACAAATACAAGATCAATCATCATTTGATCATCATCTAACACAAACTAAACAACTCACAAGGCATTCAATCAAGAACTCTAGTGATCAAAGGTTCCCTATTTTATCATATTTTTATATCAGTCAAAGGGACAACACATCTACAAGTTTGAAGTACTAAAGGAGAATTCCATGGACCATATTTTCTAAGTTACAATCTAGGTCATTATTGTACTTATCACACATTGCATGATACGTGCATAATCCAACACGTAGAGGAAAACTACATGATTTTGAGGCCTCTTCAAAGTATTAGCATGTAAGCATTGTTCATTGATAGAGGGGTCTTTTGGGTAGCTTATCATTGTGCACCCTTTAACCCATTTTTTCCATAACCACTATCAAGATGAAGAGATAGGTTTTTATTATTTGATAAGGAGTGACAGTCTATGAACCAAATTTGAAAGCATCAAAGCAAATGTGACACAAAACCCAAAAGCATCCAAGTGGTTTTATCTAATTTTAGGGGGTATTCCATACTAGACATTTGCATGTGAGTTAGATATAAGTGTGTACATAACCATCCTAATTCAACACAAGTGTCCATCATTACAAAGATGTAATTTCATAATCATACATCTGATCTAGAATTTAGATACAATGTACTTTCTTTATGTTCTAGATTCAGATATGTATTAACATTATAACCAAGTATCTTTTATTAATTATTATTAAAATAAATATCATAATTGTAATTTATATTTTTAGCATAATAAATTTAGTATATTTTTATCTAACTTTGATAATATATTTATTTCAGATTTCTACCCTAGTTTACTATACTTATCCCTTTAACAACATAGGATTTACATTCATCTAAGTCCTAAAAGGTTAAAACATTTGGTGAACCTAAATTACTTCAAATATTTCATAAACCCTAACGCTAGTCACCCCTAGGGTTTATGTTTCAATCCTTCTAGGACCCTCATCCATATTTATATTTCATATAATCAAGATAATAATGGCATGTGTAGTTAATTACTTTTCGATGCAAAGTTTTCTAACTCTCTTGCATGTTTGTTTCCTTTCATTTGCAATGAATTAAAAAATGACATAAACACATATATACATAATACTTTAAATTATTTTGAATACATGTCATATTTCATAGCATTTTATCTCTCTCTATGAATACACACATAGAGGATTTATTACATAAGCTAACAACTATGTTTTAACTTTCAATGTCATATCTTATGCACAAAAAATAATCTCCTCCTCCTCATCTCCATGAGGGTGATAACTAATTTCCCTCTAAATAAGTCCATTTTATCACTCTTCTACAAGATGAAGAATCTTATATTATTTCTATTAATGCCCATACTTAGCATGTCCACATAGTTCCCCTACTGGGTGTGTGTCTACATGTTTAATCAAAAGCAACTAGGGTTTACACTTGTGAGACTCTAAGGGACCAAATTATTAGTATGAGTAATATAATATCAGAATTATAGAATCAAGAATTATTTAGTGAAAAGGTAACATTATTTTAAAATCAAATTGCATGCACATAGTCTTCAAAATATGCTAGTATAAACCATGTATATGCATCTACACCTAGAAAAGTTATGCTAATCACTCTTTCATATCCAAATCATAAATATAACATAAAGCATCTATTATTAATTATTTAAAAATCTTAAAAGGGTTAAATAAGAGTTCAACTTAGATACTTAGGTAAATTATTAAAGCTAAATTGATCATCCTACCTCCTCCATACCCAACGAGGAGATAATGATATTGTTATGCATATCATAGAATGCATGGGCACCACATCGATTCATATTTAGCATTGAAAAAGTAAAATATAATAGATAATGGATACATATGACTCAAATAGTGACACATCATCCAAAAAACATATAATGGCAAATCTACAAATTCAAACAGTGTTAAATTTAGAAACAATACAAAAATGGTTACCAAAGTACATCTCAAAATAATAAAAGGTTCACAAATCACAATTAGAGCAAGAAAAAATACAAAAAACATAGGTAAAGCAAGTAAAATATGCAAATATACCTCTCCAAAATGAGGCTTAACTTTAAAAGAAGTATGGGTTTGGTCAAAAACATCTATAATAGTTTAATTATCACAATCAAGGTTTGGGCAAGCAAGCCCAAGGCATCACTATTCATATTCTAGTAGTTGATAATGTTAGTCATCAAAGTTTTGGATTTATTGAACATCCTACAGCACATCATTCATAGATACAATTTATCAAGTAAAAATATTCAAATACATAAGAAATGTTATAAAAAGAGCAATAACTTTAGTTTCAAATTCAAAATCATGCTAATTCAATAAACATTCTCACAAAAGGCTTTCTAGCAAAATATCCTCCATAGCACCATATGCCTATAATAAGCACAATCTCAAAGGGAAAAATCATAATCAATATTCCAAAGCACATTTTAGAAAGTTTAACTCCATAATATGAGGTAATTCCCTCTAGCATTCTAGGTTACTGTGATTATTATGATACTAACGATGAATAATACTCATATTCATATTGTAACACCATTCAACTACAACATAGTAATCACACTGCACAAGAGATTACAATTCCCATTTTTGACACAGGCCAAAGTTATAGTGAGTCTCCCATGAGACTCATCAATTAGTATGTTCATCATTTCTTTATATACTTTCCTTATTTATCACTCCTTGTATATAGTTTTATTTTCATGTTGTTTGTACATACCTTATATCCAAAAATACAAAAATAATATAATATGACAAAACACAAAAATAATTTAAATATTAACTCAAAAAATAAAAAATTATAGATTGTATTCATTGCCATGTTTACACTTATTATATTTTTTAGATACTACATATGATAGTTATCTTAGTATAATCATTTTTTATCATATATACATCCTTAAATTATTCTTATCAAGTGCTTCTAGATTACTTATAGGACTCAAGTCCACTAAACCAATCTAAATTTGATATTATCAACCCACTGGGGGCATACACATAGATACATAGGTTCCTCATTTAACACATTCACCCATTTAGGGGCACCCTATACATAGTTTTGATTACCAAGTTACATCTTTCTAAACTCTACATCACAGATTTAGTATTGTTATTTATTGATATTGATCATGCTCTAGTTACTCATATTTTTTACCAGCTATTACTATTTTAAACACATCATATGTACATCTTAGCTATTACAAAGATTTATATTACATGTTTATGCATACTTTCAATCCTATCTTTCCTATTTTAGACTTAATTGTGTCTATATGCTTCATCTATTTGAGGGATTTTAAATATGTCATTGCTTTATGACTCTAAATCACTTACTTTAAATGTATTTATGCTTTGGGCATGTATCCATGTCCTTGTGTGTGCCTTAATAATTATGTATGTAGACATTTGAACATGTCCGTCCATGTGGATCTAAGCTAACTTGTTTTTTGTTTGTGTATGTGGGCATTTGAATGTGTCCTTGTGTGTTTTTATTTCTCAAATTTGATGATATGTGCCTATGTCCCTTGTATTGTGTCCCCTTAGCCTACTCTATGTGCCTCATGTGTGTTGTATGCATGCTTTTTTGTAGGCATCATGGCCATGCCACTTGTCTCTTGCTTGTAACACACTAATTTTATATGTCATGAGGGACCTCATGCATCTTCCCTTCATACTTGGGTTCTATGATAGACATCATGCCCCATACCTTTAGGTATCTACTTAGTTATTACTTAGATTTATTGTTACATACATTTTTATATCTATCTTCATAGCCTTATGAATTCTAGACATAACATACATCGCACATTAAAAACTTATGCTTAAATTATCTTATATTTTGATGTTATATAAATGCACCATCTATTGGATTATTAAATAAATATCATATATGCTTTGGCTAACACACACATTGCATAGCTTTTTATTTTGAGGATAGATATTTCATAGTTTCAACAACTCCCCTCAAAAGAGGGGGTATTTACAAGGGTCTGTCATAGAGATTAGGATATCAAAATGCACTCACAATATAATTTCTAGCATACAAACTCATATTCTAGAAATCAGAGTTAGGTAAACATAGTGGGAAATAGTTACATAAAGATTAGTTATAGTTGCACAAAAATTAGAATAGTCAGACATTAGCTCCCAGATTTGGACACTAATACCACATGGCACTAATTTCCAAGATATGGTTCTACTATCCAATAGCCTTAGTTTCAAAAAAATATAGATTAGATATAAAAGTGCAATAGGCACAGTCTAAGTTTGCACATGTTTAGTTATATATTTACTAGTTTTGCTTAGTTTATCTCAAATTCATACCAATTTGATTATATTTGGGGCATCATGCACAACAAACCATTCCCATTTTTAGTTTAAATACTTAGATATAGATTAATGCAACTCAGTTTAGAATCAATATGCTTAGATATCATGTTTGGGGGCATGTACACAGTACATTGTTTATGTATGTTCACTTACACATCGATTGATCAAATGCAATGATAATATCCATGTCATTCTCTACATTATATATATATATATATATATATATATATATATATATAACACCATGTTCTAGGTTACACACTTGATTCATGTCTTACTTCATATATAGTGGTTCAAATTCTTGAGTGGCCCAAAGTCACCTAATATACCTGAGTGATCACAAAACTAACATATCCAATTAGACATCTCTAATTAGATATCTCCAATTAAACATTTTTAGTTACATTTCATAGTTTTAGTTTCATATGCATCTACTATAAATGGGTAGTAATGATGGAGTCATAGTGTACTTAAGTTCTTAAGCCACCTACATGAAAGGGTTAGACACACTATCAGTCCAATCCCAGCTATTCACAAGTCATGATCCACCAATTAGGGATGGAAAATGATGGATTATATATTTGATTAAGTTCTTGAGGCACCCACACATAAGGATTGAGCAAGCCATCAACTCAATCCAGGTTGTTCAATAATTGATCACTATACACATGCACACACATAGGTTGTCACCAAGTTTATGCATTGGTTTACATACCCAATGAGGTGTATTTATTTATTTCCTCTCTCTTTACTTAGTTTCACTTATTTACCTAGTTTTGTATTTTCTTTTGAAATCTCTTAAGTAAGGACTAATATATGCACATTTCACTTACATGATACACAATGGAGCATGATTCACATACTCAGATCCAAAATCATAGACTTCACCCTTTAGGTAAGTTCATGTATGCTTCTTTTTCCTTTTTCCTAGTCATTTTACTTTGCTACATTTCTAGAATAAAAGGGGGGGTTAAATGTAATCACCTAAAAATGGCACTTGAGTGCTAAGAGAGCTATTTGAGACCAACTATCCATAGCTTAGCCTTAAACCTATCTTAGGGCTTATTTTCACACTTTTTAGCCTTTATGTGAGCCATAAGTGTCCCTAGTCATCCTAAAGAAATACCAAACCCTCATTATTACATCTTAACCCTTCATGCCTCATATTCTACCCCTTAGACACTAACACCATGAGAGGGACAGTAGTGCCACATGGTGCTAGCCTCCCAATTTTGGCATTATTATCCTTTCCTTCCTTTTTCCACATCGAATATCTTTTCAAATATTAGATAACCTAAGGTTATCCTAGACCTATTTTAAAACACATGAAATCACTAGAATAGTATATATACATGACTTTTATCCCTCTAACCACTAGATGGAAATTAGATAGAAATTACACATACAAACTTAGAATAAGTTATGCACAATCAAGGCTATCAATCCTTATTCTACCCTACTACATACAACCATCTATAATATTCATAAGCTTAGATTACTCAAACTTCTAATCTCAAGCACATTCAAAGCACTCAAGTCAACCATAATACTAGATTCACTTACACTTGCACCAGAACTTAGGTTGCAAGAACTACATCGGGCTTGATCTTTCTTGATATAGTGAGGGGTTGAGTATATCCAACCTACCCCACTAAAAAACACACTTTAGTACTTGTATCAACTAGATGACATAATGACATAGAGGATTAAAGTTTGCTCATAAAATCAGCCAAAATAAGTCATCTATAGGGTTTTAGAACTTATACACATAGAAATAGGATTGACAAACCTAGAAATAGGTACACCCAAATCTTAGAACATTACTACACAAAGGACACTACCACCACATGGAACTATTGTCCAATTAAAGTGTTATTATCCATGAGGGATTTTGACAATTGGATCCTATTTGTGACACTTAGACTAGCCTCTACCTCAATTTTTAGCCTCCAAATCATTTGTCTCAATCATTTTCTAGCTAAGTTCTCATTTACATTATTTATTGATATTTTTAGAAAGGTTAAATTAAGTCAATTCTATATCAGATCAATGGTTATATTTATTTCATATTTCTACCCTGATTTGCTATGTTACTTCTAGTGTAGGCATGCATATTTGTGTAGACCTTGCAGATTTGTATAGTGCTTCATTATTATAATTTTCAAACCATGTGTGGAAGACACATTAATCTTGAAGAGCAATGAGGATATAAAAAAAGGTGCAAGGCCTAATGTTAACAAAGTATTTACTCACCTAGAGAAAATCTAATGAATTATAGAGTAAAAGAAAACTTAGAATCCCTTAAGTAATATTCTGTTGAGTTTCAAAAATGATATAGGCTCATAAAGTAATAATTTCTATGTGATTTTATAACTAAGAAAAGAGTAAGCTCATGAGATAAGGTCATAACCTTTAGTGCATGTAAGTCTAAGGAAACCAATAGTTGAATGATAGATCCAAATCTAAGGACTAGACTATATAGATCTGAGAGCTCCATTATAAATGTGATAATTTTTTAATATATTATAACCCTTTAAAAAATTAAATAAAATAAAACTTTTATAAATATCCATTGTGTAGAGAGGTGATTCAATGAGAGGTTATGTAATGTAAGGCATCCCTTCATTGGGACCCTTGACTATGACTACACCTAGAAGGGATATCAATAATGATGATGTAATTTTCACCAACATGTCAACATATTATTCTAGTAAAATTTAATTATTTATTTTTTATGATATTATGGTTTCTTTGCATTAGAGTTTTATAACTCATTATTCCTAAACATAAACTTATTTTTTTCTTGTTACGCTTGAGGTATTTTCATTAAGGGGCACATACCATAGATTCATCTCACACATGGTATATGCCCTTTTACAAGAATTCCATTTGTCCATTTACTCATTAGTTTAGATATTCCATTTCACACATTTCTATTGGTAGCACGTGATATTTTTAATCCCCTTATTGAGTCAACTTTCACTCAAATGAAATTACCTTATATTCATAAAATAATTAGGTTCAAGGTGAAAATATCATACTAATAAATTTTTTTGAGGTGAAGTTAATTTTAGAGATAGAGACTATGAGTTTGGTGTATTTCTCCACCATACATCTTCCTAAATGATCTATCAATGCTATTAAAATCACCTCAACTGATAAATCATTGTGTGGATAATGGTTGACAATTGGAAAACTTTATGCCACCACCATCTTTACTCAGCATTTCAGCCTTTATATTAATAATTAAGAGGTTTAATCTCTGTTAAGTAGGATTCATCTATGTTTTTCTCTATGGAGAGTAATGAAGAATGGTAAGAATCAAGTGATGCACAGATGACCACTATTGGGTCTCTTTCAACTTATAAGATATGATTTCCTATATTGTTTGGTTCAAAAAAAATTATTTAATAGAGGTAAGATTTAATATCCAACATGTATAATATTATTTATAAGGTTCAAATAGGTTCCATGTTTTCTTATTTTAATGTCTAATGCACTTTCTTATTTTACTGTCTAATGCACTTACTTACTTTAGGTTGAAGGATCTTGTCAAAATCATTGATTTCTTTCTAGTTTTATCCATGGAATTTGATGTGATTTGATAAATGCTTGGATTTGAGAGTGGGTGACACATGAACTCTGATTTAGGTAGATTTGATTGTGGATAAGTCTTTGTAATTGAGAAATGCCTTACAGAAACCTTGTTAATGATGAAATAAAAAATTTAGCCATATGTAATTGAAAATTTATGGTAAGATTATTATAAATTTATTAAAAGTAAGACTTTTACAAGTCATTTGAAAATTAGTATCATGGAATATCCAAAAAAATAATATTATTATTTGATTAAATTACTTTCTAAGCATACTAACCATTTTATTTCTAAGCATTGGATTAATGGCATAGTTCTTGTAAGAGTATATAAGTGTAGACAATATATTTGAATTACATAATGTATTGGATCTTTTTGATAATGGGAAAAGGTATAAAGGTTGAAGGTACATACATGATATGTATTTTCCAAGTGTATAATACTATTAGGATTATTATAAATGTATCAAAAGTAAGACTTTTATAAGTCATTTGAAAATTAGTTTCATGGCATATCCACCAAAACAATTTTATTATTTGATTAAATTATTTTCTAAGCATACTAACCATTTTATTTTAAAGCATTGGATTAATGGCATAGTTCTTGTAGGAGTATATAAGTGTAGACACTATATTTTAATTACATAATGCCTCAATCTTATACACTTGGAAAATACATATTATGGATGTACCTTCAACATTTATACCTTTTCCCATTATTGAAAGGCTCCAATACATTATCTCTTTGTGTATATTTTGTATCTCTTAGTCACACGGATGTTATATTAATGAATTAGATGTTATATCATGGTCATAATTTTGTAATCATGTTTATCATCTATCTCTACAAGTTTTAGATGTATGACTCTTTTCCAACAATAGAAACACTTGTTTCCTAGTTAGACACCTATGTTGATGCAAGTGTCTAGTGTCCTAAAGTCATCTAATTTAAAAATTAAATGTATTTATATGGTTAGCCTAAGTGTTTTAATGTAATATTTTCTCCAAATTATTGGTATAAATAAAATATCAATCCTCATTCATTCCTTAGGTAGCAAAAACCAAACAACTCACAAGGAAATTTACCAGAGTCATTTAATCAATCACTAAAGTGATCAAATTTTCCTTATTTTCTCCTATTTCCATATCAGACATAGGGAAAACACATATAAAAGTCTAAAGTACTAAAAGATAATTCCATGGACCATATTTTCCAAGTTACAAGCTACATTAGTGTTGTAATTGATTATCACACATTGTGTGATAAACACAAAAGCAAACATGTAAGGGATAAATATATAAGTTTGATTCCCTTTTCAGAGTACTGTCTATGTAGGCAATGCCCATTGAAAGATGGGTATTTTATGTATCTTGACACCATGTGCCCACTAACCCATTTTTCCATAACCACTATGAAGATGAAGAATTAGGATTTTTCTATTTGATAAGGAATGATAGTCCATGACCTAGATCTAAATACACTAAAGTGAATTCAAAATAAAATCTAGATGCATCAAAGTGGTTGCATCTAATTTTAATAGGTATCCCATATTGGACACCTATATTTGATTCAAATATAAGCATCAATGTAACTGTCCCATGTTGGTACAAGTGTATGCATCTACAGTGTACAATTCTTAAAATCAGGGGACTAATCTAGAACTCATATGTAGTGTATTTTGTTCATGTTCCAAATCCATATTTTTATTAACATCATAAATAGCTAGGTATCTTATTTTCATTATCATTTCAATATATAGCATACTTTTACTTTTTATTTTTAGCATATCTTAATGCTTATCTAAGTTTTAAAATTAATTGGCATGATTTAGAGATAGTCTACCATCCTTTTCCCCTAGGCTATCTCTACCCATTTCACCCTAGATTCCCTAACCTAGGTTTTAGGGTTAAACATTTAGAAAACCTACCCTTTCATCCCTAAAATGATACATATTAATCTACAGCTTCTTTATTCTTTATTTCTAATTCATATGTTCTAATTTGACAATATTTTACAAGTTAAAAATTAGACTTTCTTTCCTATCAATATGGATGCATGTGTAGCTCATTTTATGTTATAATTTGTAATTATAGTGATAGTTTGATATTATTGAGCCTCTTCCTCATTATAATATTATTGAGCCTCTTCCTCATAACCCTAAGGAGGTTGATAGCTACCATCCCTCTAATGAGGTCTATGTTATCGCTCTTTAAAGGGCTAAGGTAGATGGTGTATGTATGAATATTCAATCTAAGGTACCTAGGGTTTGTGCTTGTAAAGCCTTGAAAGATAAAATCATCCTTATGAATAATTCAATAGGAGACTGGAAAAATAATTTCAGTTTAATATCACATTATTGTAAAATCATATTACATACCTACAAAATCTAACACATTGTAGTGTTAATCATGTGTTTGCATCCTTGTCCACCAATTTTTCACCAAACAACGTTTCACATCTAAATGAAAGGATATAATATAAAACATATAAAATAAGTGATTCAAAAAGTGACCAAAAGGATACTAAGTGTCCAAATGAAATTTGAAGAGAAATTATTCAAGACAAAGTGACCAAATTACATCCTTGTCATCCTATAAGGTGATCTAAATATTACTATGCATATCATATAATGCAAAAACATCATACATATTTTTTATTTATATTAAAGAATAAAATACAAAGTAAAAAATCTAGTGGTGATCATATCATTGATATATTAACCAAGGAAACCACTCACATTATGAATACCTCTCATAAACTACAAGTACCAAAACAAAAAATATGGTTACCAAAAGATAATTTAAAGCAAGAGAAGGATCAAAAGAGTTTAAAAATAGAAAAAATACCATTACCAAGGACTCCAAAAGTTCCCAAAAATACATAATTAGCAAAGGAAGAAATGATATTCAAACCACTAGAAACTAAACCATGTGAGATCCATTTATTGATCAATGCCTAATAAAAAAAGGGTATAATTCTAAATGATTAAAGCACTAGTGATATTATTCCTAATACCAATATGGAAAATGAATAATTTGGGAAAACTTTATTTTTATCCACTCGATACCATACCAATTGATATATTTATACCTACAAGACTTCGTACATATTAGTTAAATCCATCTCTATAAAGTATGGAACAAAATACAAACAAAGGTAAGGTAAACCACATAGCTTAAGATGTTCATAAGGTATTAACATCTTAGGTTCAAATAAATACAAGTAATGACATATCATTAAATTCAAATGGCATAAAACATATTGAAAAAGAGAAACCAAAGGCATCTTAGAATAACATTTTTGTTAAATATAGAATCACTAGAGAGCAAGAGGCACAGTATATTAATCAATACATGCCCTTGATACAAGAACATGATACACTTTATGATTCTACTATGTACACATATAACACACTTAGGTCAATAAATTGTATTTATTTACAAATCCTCAATTATTCTCATCCTCCTCTTCGAATAATATAATCTAATACAATCTCTAAATATTATAAAAATACCTAAAAAATCAAAAATCAAAAAGTACTTTCAAAATTTACATGTTCTATTGCCTCTTTGACATGTATGTTTATTGGTTCTATGTTGGTAGATAGCATATCATTTATTTATGTATACATGTGTTTCACACATATTTTGAGTGCGATATAGGCATATACATATACAAAATAAAAAATTACTTTCAAAATTTACATGTTCTATTGCCTCTTTGACATGTATGTTTATTGGTTCTATGATGGTAGATAGCGTATCATTTATTTATGTATACATGTGTTTCACACATATTTTGAGTGTGATACAGGCATATACATATACACAATATTTTCATTTTTATATGACGGGCCTTCCCTCTACTCATGTCATATGGACATCAGGGGCCCCTAATTCTTTGATCATGATACATCTAGGTTATATCATTTTATGGTCACTAAATATTATCATGTTTGATATTATGTACTACACATGATTTATCCATGCTTATATCTTTTGTAGTGTTCTTGATATGATATTTACTTAGCATTTTTTTTTGACACGTGTATCCAAGGACTAGTATGATATGTTTATGATGGTTTCTTATGTTTCACATTTTTTATTTATACACTTCCTTGAGTGTCTTGTCTTGTTTGAAAATTTGAATATTATCAATTATTTATGGACCTCGTGCCTTTTTTTACCTCTTTAAAATTTGAATATGTCATCCCTAGTTGTATGGAAAATTGAATGTGTCATTCTTGCTTTTGTGAATATGTGACAAATTCATGTCCCTTAGATTGTGAGGCATTTGAACATGCCCATTGTTTGAGTTCTCCTTGGACCATAGTATTTTAATTTGATTTTGAGTGATCTTATGTGTGTGCTTGATTTCTTCATGAACTTTTACCATTACTCTCTATACATTACCATGATTCACATCATGCATCTTAGGATCTAATGTGAAAACATTTTGCATACTTCAATGATATATCTAACTAGACATGTCTCTCTTATATGATACATGATATATTCAAAATTTACATGGTTATTTTATCCTTTTAAGGTAAGCTAAATACCATTTCTAATCCACCTCACATAAAAAGGGGGGACATATTAGTGGGGGCATATTATAGAGGAATGGATTCCGTATTCTTCATAGTTTCATATATACATTAGGTGCATGTTTTGGAAACATGTTATCCACACTTACACTAGTTCTTACTTTAATATATACAGTGGGGGCATGTTTTGAAAACATGTTCTCCACACTCATACCAGTCTCAATTTTAGATTATAGTGGGGGCATGTTTTGAAAACATGTTCTCCACACTCATACCAGTCTCAATTTTAGATTATAGTGGGGGCATGTTTTGGAAATATGTTATCCAAAATTACACTAGTTTTTAGTTCCATATTATAGTGGAGCATATTTTGGTAACATGTTTCCAACACTTACATAATTTTTGAATTGACAAAATTGCACATTTATATGATTTAGATACACATTTGTGGTATAATTTCATTCATTGGTACCATTTTTGTACCCAAGTTTCATAAGGATACATATCTAAGATGCATATGTTATGCAAAGATCACCTAAATTTTGAAAAATCAATCAAGTTTCATATTTAAAATACTTCTATGGACTATCATCACCCACCAAGTTGGACTTTTATGGACTATATTGAGCCAATCTATTGTAATGGTTGGTTCATTTTTGGTATGGTTGAAATGATTAAATCATTCAATCTTGACAATTTTGTAGGTTGTACATGATTAAATCATCCAACCTCACCAATTTTATAGTGTGAGTTGACTTGATTCACTCATGCTCATTAGCTTATAAGTATGATTGGGTTACATGGTTGAGCTAATCTCAATTGTTAGGTGAAAACTCACATTTTCTCAAAATTTATAGGATGTGTCCTCAAATGTCTCTCTATCTCTGATACCACTTGTCAGGCACCTAGAACAACAGACATGCTCTGATACCACTTGTCAGGCACCTAGAACAACAGACATGCTCTAATACCACTTGTTGGAAATTAGGACCAACTCGGAAGCACGCAATTGATTACCAAATTCAAGTAACTTAATATGTGGAAATAACCAGAATCAACAAGTAACTAGAATTCAGAATAACACAGAATATGAGAGATAATACACAACTTGTATTAATACTCATACAGAAAAGAATACAATAAAGAAGATGCCACTTCTTCTCCACCACCTTACAGAGGTTTCCCACACCTCAAGTGAATAGTAATTCTCTCCTCAAAGCTCTCCCTACTAGGTCCCAACACCCAACTCAAATACAGAGTTGGTGTTCACCTTACACCTGTGCTCCACGCACTCCACAAGTGCTCCATGCACTCCACAAGTACACACCTATACTCCAAGTAGATCTCTCCTGATATTGTTCCCTGTTGTGTTGCTATCTTATCAATCTCCAAACTACAGATCAAGCTGGTTCTACACACCTGTGAACCTTGACCTTGCACACACATACACCTGCATATCAATGATCTTACTTACCATGTAGATCTCCTATAGAAGCCATGCACACCTGATGACTAAGATCATACACTCCTAAAGAACCCTGTTGATTCTCTAATCCAGCACCCACCTTGGTGCTGTGGCACTAGGAGGAACACACCATTGCTCTACCTCACACACCGAAGGAGCTTATAATTATGCTCTCTTACTCCCTAGCTACACTTTTACAATACAACCATGAGTCTATTATATAGATCTCATCCAAACAATAATTAGACTCCTAGTACAGTAATTAGATCCGCAGCTCTTAGTCTATAATTAGCACTAAGCATGCAAACACTTGGTTCGTTAGCTAACTGCCCGTAATAAGCTCGTAGTTGAACCACACAGGTGACTGACGCTAGTCCCTGTCCACCTGGGGGTCATCGACGCCGACCGATCTCTGACCGAAGTTAGTTGCTTTCCTGCTCCATCCTGCCGACGTCGGTTGGCCTGACCGACGCCGGTGTCCGTGGCACTCGGCAACCCTTCTGCACCCTCCTCCATGTCAGCATCAGTGAAGCTTTTAGATCCACAACTTAACAATTAGGTTATAAGTATGATTGGGTTACATGGTTGAGCTAATCTCAATTGTTAGGTGAAAACTCACATTTTCTCAAAATTTATAGGATGTGTCCTCAAATCTCTCTCTATCTCTCTATGATATATGAAATTTATATATTTTATATTTATCCTAATCATAGCTCTAATCATTCATAATGATACATATTTTCAAATCAAATTTCCAAAAGGTAAGGTAGTTGCACTGATACACAAGTGTACTCTTAAACCTTGTTTTCTTTAAATTTAAATAATTTCAATGCTTTCAATTTCATATTATATAAACTGATTATATATTTTAATATTCTCTTGGTTGCAATTTAGTCACTAATAAATCACTCAAGTTGGGATCAAGCAAAGGCAAGGTGTGTTATATAGGCCCAGGTACACATTTCTTTTCCTTTAAACTATAAATTTCATTACTAGATTAAAAGAGGCACAAATGTAGACATTATTTCTAAATGATATATCACCTTAGTCTTGTATACTTATAAAATATGTATCATGGATGTACCTTTAACTTATATACCTTTTACCACTATTAATAGGCTCGCATACATAGTCTCTTTGTGTATATTGCTTATCTCTTAGTCTAACTAATGTTATTATAATTATTCATACCTTCTATTATGCTTAGAATGTTATAAGCATGTTTATCATCTATCTCTATAAATTTTGGACCTATGCCTATTTTTTAGTTTCTTGAATACTTTTGTTCTAGTTAGATGCCTATGTTGATGTAAGTGTTCAGTGCTCTAAAGCCATCTAATTACAAATGAAATACATTCCTATAGTTAGCCTAAGTAATTTAATGAAATATTTTCTCCAAAAGGATTGATATAAATACAATATCAATCCTCATTTTCTCCTCACCCAGCACAAACTAGAAAACTCATAGGGCAATTCACTAAAGGCATTCAATAAAAAAACTCAAGTGAGAAAAGATTCCTTATTTTCTCTTATTTTCATATCAGTCATAGTGACAACACATCTACAAGTATCAAGTACTAAAGGAGCATTCCATGGACCATTTTTTCTCAGTTATAAGATGGGTCATATTTTTACTTGTTTATCACACATTGCATGATATACACATAATCCAACACATAGGGTAAAACTACATAAGTCTAAGGCCTCTTCAAACTATTAGATATGTAGGAAATGCTCATTAACAAAGGGATCTTAGGGGTAGCTCAACATTGTGTTCCCACTAACCCATTTTTATCATAACCAATATGAATATGAATAACTAGGGTTTTATTATTTGACAAGGAGTGATAGTCCATGACCCACCTTTGAATGCATCAAATCCAAGGTGACATATAACCCAAAATCATCTAGGTGGTTGCATCTAAGTTAGATACAAATGTTGACACAACCATCCTAGGTCAATACAAGTGTTTTCACTTACCAAGATATAATTTTCATAATCAGATGATTGACCTAGAATTTAGATCTAGTGTAATTTCTCTGCGTTCTAAATTCAAATCTATATTAGTATCAAAACTAGTTAAGTATCTTATTTTCATTATCATTGAAATATATAGCATAATTATACTTCATATTTTTAGCATATCTTAGCATAATAAATTCATTATATGTTTATTTTAGTTTTGTAATTAATCGGCCTACATTAGAGATAACCTACCATCCTTGTGCCCTAGGCTATCTCTACCTTTTAGCCCTAGATTCCTTAATCTAGATTTTAGGTTTAAATAATAAGTAAAGTTTTAGGTGCTAAATTAACATTATGTGAATATCCTCTTCCTATATCACCTTAGATAATTGAATCAACAAGCTCTCTCGTTCTCATAAATTTTTGATACTTGATTATGGTGTTCACTATTAAATAAAAAAATGTAAACAAGGGGTTGGCTTAAAATGCAACCAGGCCTATAAAAATATTTGTTTAGGTGTGTTTAATACACATAAATGTTTTTAGAAGAAAGGGAATTTGGATTGGATATGCCTTATTATTTTGGAAATTGTATGTAGGGTGCCTTACCATTGTGGCACTATATGCAGGGTGCTTATTTAGAGGCCAACTATGGGTATTTTTCCCCATATGTGATTTTCAAGGGGGGGTGGGGTTGGTGAGTATTTTCACTTTATTTTAATCTAAAGATATATGTATTTATTACTATGGAGTTTATTATTTGGAATTACAAAGTTTTTTAGGATAGTTTGGAAATACTAAATATGACACTAAGCATGACAAATGTTTAATATTTTACTGTCATTTTTATTTGACATAACATATGTGATGGTTTCTCTTTCTTAAAGTTTTTTGAGCTGAAAAATGTTCATTGTTAAAATTTATGAATTAAATTATAAAGTTTATTAGGAATTTATAAATTTTTGTAGGGATATATAAAATTACTAAATATGAAACTAATCATGGTAGAGGCTTAATATTTTACTATGAAATTATTATTTATCATATCGATTAATGGTATTTTAGGTGGATAAATATAAAAATCAATTTATGGAAAAATGTTAGCAAGGTAACTTGGTAATTTTCACTAGCATTTAACTTTCTTACTTCACTTGATCCTAATTACATGTTGATTTATAATAATATCGAGTTTACTATATATTAAATTTTAGAAACATAGAACATCCTTGTCTTGTTATATTCATTTACTATCAAAATAAATTTCTAACAACAATTTATTAAAATATATATGAAATTTTTACATAT
This sequence comes from Torreya grandis, assembly GCA_037957365.1. Taxonomy (NCBI): domain Eukaryota; kingdom Viridiplantae; phylum Streptophyta; class Pinopsida; order Cupressales; family Taxaceae; genus Torreya; species Torreya grandis. Next base: position 1,400,966 of record JARHVA010003999.1, read on the forward strand.
AAGTATAAATTGGGAAGGGAATGTTACAAGACCATACTATTATCACTCTACACACTAATAATAAGTGAATATTATATTATATTAATGTAAATTTTTAAATAATGGTGAGACATGTGAGTGTTTAAGGCAAAGATTTGCCTTAAATTCTTGTTAGTCAAAAGTATCAAGTATAACAAGTTCAAATCACTTGATTATACAAATTGATTATTTATCTTACTGTGACATGGATTATTATGATTAAAAAAAATACCTCTTAGATGTTGGTCATTATAATGATTAAATTTTATTATAGAAATCCTTCAAGTGGTTTTATTTTAAAAATAATAATAATAATAATATACATTTTATTTTTAATTAGATAGAGATAATATATGTAGTTATTATTTAATAGGTAATATGAATTTAGTATAATTTTTATTTGAGAATGTCAATGATAATTATTGTGATAAAATATTTCCATGGTGTAACTACTTCATATTTTTCTCAAACAAACAAATTACATACACACGCATATTCATATTTAATTGAACATTGGTTTTAACACCTATAATAACACCTTGAGATTAATTTTTTTATTATTTACAACACTTTGAATGTCATTTCAATGTGAGAAGAAACTAGTTAGATATTAGACTATGGTAAATGATATTTTTGAGTGTAGGTGTTTCAAATATGCAATATAATTTCTTAATATTTAAAACATTGTATAAATTTGATCATGTATAAATAAATTTAATACAATTGTTTCCTTCAAAATTCATGTTTGTTAAAACCCTCTACATCAAATAACAATAATCTAATATTTTTGGGGAAGATGAATTTGTAAAATGAGATGGTGTGTTCCTTCATTTTGTATGGAAATAGGCTATGCAAAAAGGTGACATTCAATTTCATGATGTAGTATAAGAAATGGCAAAGTGGTGGGGAAGGGCAGGGTCATTAAAAACATGAAAGAAGTGAAATATTTCAATGTGATCTAAGTAACTATGGTGAGATGCAATGACAATATAATCTAGGTGATAGACTTGAAGAAGCTTGAACAAATATATATGTAAATTTTAATGACATGTCACATCTATTAAAATATCATTTAGTTTCCACTAAAGCACTAAGTGTCAATTTAAATGAGTTTAAAAATAATTAAATAAAACCTAATTAGATGGATCTAAAACAAATTAGATAAATTTTGAAAAGGCCTCATCATTAAAAGATGCATCTTATATAATCTACTCAACAAATACATGTTTTCATATGTAAATAAATATTGATATAAACATTTCCAAGCCTTTTCCATTTTCATTCTCAATAACACACTAATAACAACCATTGTATTCATAATAGTAGGATCATTTCTCTATATTTAATGATTGGAGGAAAGGTAAAATTATTTCTAAGACCATAAGCATTACCAATTTTGGGTAGTCTGCTAGCCCTAGATTTGAATCCAAAATAATTTTTGCATACTCTCTCCAAGTCGTATCATACTCTAATGTATCAAAAATTAGGCACAACCCCTATTTTTATAGCCTCCTCTATGGACATTGAAAATATCATATTGAAGAGTGTAAATTATGTTAGAAGGGATGTAATTTCTATTTTGGTAAATTGAGGTTTTCTAAAGTGAAAGAGTGTAAATCGATAGTTGTACCTCACTCGAATATCATTACCACTAAACTCATCTCACCTTTTATGCATGAAACATTCAACAAAATCCTTTGGTATTCATTTTAATAATCCTTCCAAAACATATTTTTCCTGACAAGTGCTCCCATATATTGTATGTTTTTTATACTTACAAAGAGAGGTTATAATCATGGTTGTTTTTATTCTAAGGGTTTGAGTATGGTGTTTACATATGTTATTAACCCTGATGTAATTTCTCCAGATGTTCATAAATTAGTAGCATGGACTAATAAAATCTGTAAGACTCCATAAACTCAATGTATTTCCCCCACATCAATGGCATTCATTGTTGCTTCAAGCCCCTGCAATCTATGTACCCTTTTATAATGGATGTATGTCATGTAAATCCAATAGCTACCCTAAATCTAGGTTTGGTGTAGGATATCATTTCAACTCCTAGTTGTCATTTCCCCTCAAAAATATAAAAATTTTACGGTAGTCAAATCTATTTTATTTTTAGGAAAACTGTATATGATTAAATAAACATTGATTGAGCAAGACATATCAATATAATGTGTAATGTGGATTTCCATAACATTAACACCTACTAGGAACTTAAAACACCTATCAAGAAAATTATAACAATTATTTTCCTACTTATATTGACTCCAAAGGTCCTTATTTGTAAATTATTCTATGTATCTCACTTCTTTGATCTTTATGGAAAAGTTATTATTTTGAATCTAAATTTGTATTTTTTCTAGATCTTGGCCATTTCCATTTTATACTCCCACTCATGTAGCAACTACATTATTTCCACCTAGACTAAGTGTATGTAATAGGAAATAAATTAGATCTATAAATCAATTCTAGCTCAAAGAAGATAGATCCTACTTATACTTCTGATTGGGGATACATTGTATAATTAGGCTCATGACCAATATGGATCTATTAGACCTAGATAAGGGATCTCTGACCACAATAATATCACTAGGGAGGGTTCCAAAGCCTCCAATCAAGAAAAATTATGCAATAACCCTAACTAGGTCCTATATTTTCATATTCAATAAACTAATAACAAGTAAAATTCTAATATAGCACTCACCAAAGCTTGTGGAAAAAAGTGGGAGTAATGAACAATAAAAATTAAAACATTCATATAATACATATATGCACATCAATGTATATGGAATCCTAATACATGGAAGATAATTACAAATGCATATCTATCTACTCTTATAAAGGAAGAACAAATTTAGTAATACTTACCTTTGAAGATGAACCCATCGAGCCTCAATCTCTCCCTTGGCCAAGATGCTTTCTAAGAGGTTTTTATGGTATGTAAGGATGACAAGGTTAAATCAGATCAAGGCTACACAACCTATCAATGCATCTAAAATATGTATCCACAAAATAAGATCCATATCTCTAAAGAAAGTATGAAACTCTAATATTGTTCCTCAAGTAGAATGGTGGATAAGTAAATGCATAATATATCTTACTTATTCTCATCTTTGTTTATAAATGGAAAAATTATTGTGTTCATATAGGTGGATATAACCCTAAACCTTTCTAAAAGTTTCATCTACTAAGGTTGACCTAGTTGACCTAGTATTGAAATTGACAAAAAAACTAACTAGATAATGAATTATGTTGGCCATGGTAGACTTAGGTCATAGTAATCCTTTGTAAATAATAATATAGGGTTAATGTGGTTGGCATGGTCATGTAAACTACCAAAAGGGGGTTTAGGTTAGGGAAAGGGATAATGAATGTGGTAAATGATAAGAGAAAGGTGAAAAATAGGAGGCAAAGCTTAGGGGAATGGTTTTTAGGAGACAATTGTGTAGATATCAAGTGGAAAAAGGGAAAATAACCATGAAAAGCATTAAAGGTCTGACCATCCCTCTCCTAGTGCACCCTTTAGGTCATGCATTTAGAGATATTGAGACTTAAAATGTTCCTAAAAGATAAAAAGCATCAGTAATTGATAAATGTTGAAAATATTATATGTATACATATGCCCCAATCGAATCTTATCACATGTCACTTGAATGTAATAATGGATGGTGTTTAGAGAAATAACATAGAAACACACAAAACTAAAATAACTAAAAATGGCATACGAAAAGTAATGCTAAAATGAAATGAAAGTAACTAAAAATACCATATGCATACCTCAACTTACATTTTCACTAAATGATTGTATGAAAACATCTTAGTCTTGATCATGGAGGGTATAATACCTAAATTTAAAAAACCCTAGGGATACAAGACTAATAATAGAATAAATGTGTGTAGTGTGGGATGGTTAAAGTAGCAATGAACTACTTAAGGAAATTGGTATATTAGGATTGTTAAGGCAAGGTTATAATATTGAAGGAAAATGAATGACAAAATGATGACAAATGATTATAGAACACACTAAATAACATTGTAAAGCATGCAAAACATAAATGGAAAAAAGGAATGTCTAACATATTGAATCACGTTGGGAAGCATGTAAAATAGAAATGGTAAAAAATAATGTAGAACATACTAAATCACATTGGGAATCATGTAAAACATAAATGGTAAAAAATAATGTAGAACATACTAAATCACATTGGGAAGTATGTAAAACATGAATGAAAAATGAAATATCAATGCAATAAAACTTTAACAAAGATATGTAAGCAAGTGAAAAGTGACCCTATGTAAGATAAGCATGTCAAAACAAACATAAATAAAATCATGAATGACTAAAGATGAAATGTAAGTCAAGATGTAATATAAAAAAAGTCATACATAAAGAAAAACATGTAAGAATGTAAAATTTCATATGTAAGATTAGTCAAGTCCACATAAATCAAACAAGAACATAATAGATAAATGAAAATCAATAGCTCTAAAGGATGAAAAATCAAACTTAGTACTTGTTATGAGATACATTGTAAGAAAACACAACCATATAATGGCATGACTAGTATGAAAATGAGATGGTGTGGTAAACAAATGGTGTAAGGGTGTTTTTGAGGAAGGCCTAGTCCTATCCAAGGTATTACAATGCAATTAACAAACTCTAAACCAAGAGGCGTAATAAGTTAGAGGTGATTAAGGATGTGATTAGCTGAAATAAATATCCAACAAGGGGAATATAAATAAAATATGATGTAAATAAGGAATGTGAGGTGCCACATAGGTGATGTGAATATTCTTAGCAAGAATGAGACACACTAGGCAAGTGAGAAAGGATAAGAAATATCAACACCAGGGACTTGGGACATTTTGACTAATGAACACAAAGCTTGGGATAAAAATTGAAGTACATAGATCAAACCATGAAGGATATATGCATGAAAACTAAAATAAACCTACTTTCCCATAACATGTTCCCTATTCCTTAGGACCCCTTATAGAGTCATCAATATTTTATGAAGATTGGGTACTTATGTGATAAAGTAGGTGGCACTACATAGTATATAATATAATGATACCTCTTAACCTAGTCTACTGGCCTACCACACCTCAATAGACCTCATCTCTATCATGAGGCCCACTATGGAGTTTGAGATTCAAATAAGATAGGATATGTGCTAAATATCTATCACATATTTTTGTGTGATCTAACTTTTAAGATTGTTGTTGCCATTAAATCATTGCCTTTTGTTTGTATTTTATAATTTAGCTTTTAACCTAATTTGGATTTTTCTATTCCTCCTCCATACAAATGTATATAACTAAACATGAATGAAATAGGTGAAAAACATAAGAGATCTTACACTTGGTCACTAGAGAAAAGGATAAAGACCAAGATGTCTAAAGACTCCTAGACTTTCCCACAAGTAATTGTGAAATCTCAAAATTGATTGATGTGAGCCTCAAATGAAAGGAGATAAGGGAAATATGGGGATCATAAGAGATGAATCTATGGAATAAGGGATACAATGATGAATATGCTCATAGTTGGTAATAAGGAGGTAAAATAGTGTTATAAAAGGGATGGGATTATGTGATGATATTCATGTCACTAAGAGAATCCATGCCAACCTATAAAGGATCTAGCATAAACACCAATCAATGTATTAGTCATCCCAAAAAGTGATTTAAATATATTTTAATTTGGTAATTTGTGAGGAGAACCTAGTTTTATCTATGGTCCTACACTACAACTCAAAAGGTGAACACTAATGAGGTGAATGCTAAATAATGGAAAAAATAACCATAAAGCTACTAAGGAAAATAATGACATAAAAAGACAAAAATTAAAGAGATATAATAACCAAAATGAAAACAAATGCCAAATGTAATGTGTAAGAAAACCAAAAAACCCAAAGGTGACAATGATTTTAGTAAAGTGTGACTAAAAGAAGTAAAGTACACAAAATCAAAGAAACATGAGACAAAAAATAACAAGTAAGACCTATGCTAATGTTTGTATCAAATATTAGCATGTGAAATACAAGTCTATAAGTCTCAAAAGGTTTTTTGAAGCCAAAATTGTTTGTTATTATACATTTAAGAATAAGAGTGTGCATGATAAGATGCCCCAATGGGTAAGTGGATATATGGATGGGCATCATAAGATGCCCCAATATGTGATATTTTTTGAGGTGAAATTGAACCATTAAAATGATTTTCATTATATTGGTAGGTGTATTTAGAGATAGGTAAATGTGTTGGTTTGTTAGATTTTAAGGATGTTAAATGTGGAATAGTATGTGTAGGAGAGCTATGAAGTGATAAAGGAGGTAAAGGAGGACCATTTATGATATACTTTAGATTAGGAATTTGAACTAGGTACTCCATTAATATGATGTAAGAGGTTGAGGTTAAATGGATGCAATGATACGTTTAAAGTTGTTCATATCACCTATCATTTCCTTATTGGTATAGGAAGAAGGATCAAATATGATTTGATCAACATTAGTGGATGAGGTGTAGGTATGATATAATTATTGTTGTTCATTAGGTATTTGATGTTGATGTGACTGATATTTTTTAGATTTAATTTAAGAATCTTGAAGATAGTCTTGATAACATTATTTTGTGAGAGAACAAGATTGAAATGTGGACCAAGCAAGGAAACAAGATGAAATAAATGAATATCATGACAAGACTCATGAGAATTGCCAATATTAGCATGTCACCAACAAAACTTACGATGATTCTAACATTTTTGAGGAGGTTTGGAAGGATCAAATCTCATGGGTTCGAAGGGTGGCAATTTCTTCTTAAGTTGTTATAGACTCAAGAGAAGGTGGGTTGGGTTTAAACTGTTTGAATTGGATGCTAAATTTTTAGGTTGGGGAGGCTTATATGAATCAATGTTATGATAAAATGATTGGAAAGGTTCTTTAGTAGTTATTTGAGGTGTTTTGAATTGATTCATAAGAAAGTCTTGCCTTTTTTCTTTGTCTAAGGCTTTTTCTAAAGTTTTGGGGTAAAATGAAGGGGAGATTTAAAAGCAATAACAAATAGTTTTAAAAGATTATCATCATTAATGTTATGGTCCACTTTGTGATATAGATACTTCCATCATTTGATGAAAGTGTGATTAAATTCATTAGGAAGTTTTTGGCATTGGTGAAATGGTTAAGGTAATTTCTAGGAAGGTCATCATGTTAAAATTCCTTCACTAGAGCATTGACTAAAGCCTCTAGTTGTGAGATGGAATGTCTAGGAAGTTGGTTTTACTATTAAAGTGCATCACCAACAAAGGTTTTGGATAATATCTCGGTGGTATCAAAGGTGTTATTTTGGACCCATTCCTTATAGATATTACCAAAATACTTAATAAATATGGTGGGGTCCTTAGCCCCATCATATGTGATAGTTGAAGAAATGTTTCCAATATCTATGGATGGAATGAATGGGGATAAAGGTTAGTTTGAAGATGTTGAAGAATTTTATTATGAAAATTAGGTTGAGGGATGATATTCCCATTGACATATCTAAGAGGAGGGGGGAAATTTTTTTGATTTGGTTGAGACATGATGACTTGAGGTGGTTGACTAGTCATGTGTGTAGACATCCAATTCCTAACACCATTGTGTTGAAATTGTTAATCTTACTTGAAATTTATGAAAACACATAATTTATGCCAAAATATCTTAAACACGATAAATGGTTTGAGCTTATCATATACAAGTGCCAATTTAGGCTAATGTATCCCTAAATGGGGCAATGCACTTTATATGATTATTAACTTTTCTCGAATCATTTTGAGTAAAAATGATGAAAATACATTCTAGTTCTCTTGATCACTCTTTTCTTCTAATTAAAAATCATGTGACATATGCATGTGTTATTTTATGTTGACAATGTCCTAAATGGGATATTATTCCATACACAACTAACATCACCTTCTAATTCCTCTCTAGTCAAGTTATGACCTGGTAATATGACATACTAACCATTTTCATTAATGATGTACAACCAATTTTAAAATAATTGCATAAAATTTGATTAATCTCACTTAGGGAAATTAATCCAAATCAAGTGCTTAAGTATAAAATCCATGGAAGTTATTAAATATCTTTTGGTTAGAAATTGATTCCTATTATCTACATCATCAAATGACATCATTTGTGGGGTGGCATCCATAAGTCATAAATGCAACAAATGTTAAGATTAAGGCCTCCCATGCCTCTTTAACACCCCTTCATTATAAATATTTATGAGGGGATTTATGGGTTAATTATATAAAAATGGATTAATTCATGGCCACACATCTTAATCTCAAGATGGACGATAATGGTTGATTCTGACCAATTCAAAATTATATAAATAAGAGGGCCAAGACCACAATTTTTAAGCTTCATTTGTGTCAACTTATTTTCAAAATTATCTCCACAAGCCATTTGTGTGTGGTGTTTATTATGCTTAATTTTTTATAGGATAGCTTTAAGATAGGCATACATTTGATTTCATATCATGAGCCTAGTTCATTGGTGCATAATAAATGATGGAGGATCTTTGTCTTGAATCATTGATAAAGACTTGAGCACCAAATCAAGGGGAATATCATGTTTTGATATGTATTTGGGTGATGTGGTTCTCTTGGGAAGGTATTGTGTATGATTTCTTTCATTAAATCTTAATTGTCGTTTGCCAAACCCTATCAAAATATTTAGTTTATCTTGTTATGTTATTATGCATTTTTCTTAATTTTTCTTGACTAACGTTTGATCTAACCATATTTTTAATCCATATCTACATCTTTTTATGCCCAGTGGAACCACACATCCCATTCTATGAAGGATAACACTTTGGCATTTTTAAAAAATCTAAAAATTCCATAAAAATCCTTAAAATCAAATTTTAATCATTATTTTCTCATATTTTTGGATTTTTTCTTGATACACAAGTCACACAGTGACTAATATCAGTTCTATGTAACCAACATCAGTCTTGGCTAATCGACATCAATTTTAGTGTAGGGTATAACATGATAGAAAGATCACTTTTTAGAGCTTTCTTCAAAATTGTAGGTTGTCATTTTGAGTTTTTAAATCTCTATCTGAACATTATATTTTCATAATCTAGAACTTTGATAGATATTTTATTCTAACTTGGGCTGACAAGTGTTTTTTTATGAAAAATATTATTTTCCTAATGGTTCATAGGTGATCGATATCAGTCCTTATCGACCGGCATCATTTCCTTTATGACTAGCATTGGTCTTGTTACAACCGGTGTTTCTCTCAATTTCAATTTATTTTCTTGGAAAGAAGTAAAAAACTAATTACAGGTATGGTAGAATAACTTTTTTGTGTGTGTGCACATTATCTATATGATTTTGAAGATCTCCTCTTTATCTTGGGAAGAGTGACTTATAGATAAGAAAATACTAAAGTAAATGGGTTGTTAGATGGATAGTAATGTGGATTGCCTAGTGTGAGCGAGATCTAAGAAGCATGAGCTTACTAGGACGTTGTCAATCCATACTCTTAGAATAGTTAATTTGAAGGAAATGAAGATAAAGTAATTACATCAAACTATAGAAAATATTGAAAGAGAATGTAATAATAAATAAATGTTTGATAAAGGAAATAGACTAATTATAGTAATAAGTTGGTCAATGCTAAATACTAAATAGGTTACATTAGGTTCAAAAAATAGGTGGGGACTCTATGAATAGGAATAAAGATAGAAATTGGAATATAATTGAGGGTAACTAGGTGAAAATAGCTTGTTATTTCCTACGATAGTGACCATTGATGGTTAGGGTGATAATCGGTGATTAGCATGACCATTAACATTTGTGGGTTTTGGGTATGTTTAGAAATGGGCTATAAAATGGATAAAACAAGATGTTGAAGGTCTATTTAGGGTCAAGGAGTTATAGGGTAATAAGGAGAAGGGTGTAGTTTAGGTAAAGATGTCAAAAACTAAAAAATCAAAACTTGAAATAAGAAATGTACTTAGCTTATTGTCTAATGGTTGAAGATGGGCTGAGAAGCAATTTTTGTAGAGTAACGGTACCTAAGGTTGAGATGTAATTTTTTGTAGAGAAATAAATATCTATTATGCTTTTTTGTTTGCTAGAAGGAAGATGTGTAGAGAATTTATTGATGAAGAAGCTCTTGATAACTTTTGGTTGATAGCCTGATTACTAAAACTAATGGATACTTGGATCAATTACCCCTGGATCCTCCTACACCCCTCCTTTTATAGGTAAAAAGAGATAGAGGTAGAAGGCTCCATAAGAGGTTTGGTTTATGGTTTTGATTCTTTGTGATGTTTTATCTTGTCATTATATTAAATTTTGACATGTTAGCTTACATAGCTTGAGTTATATTTGTTCAGATGGAGAAGACTTGACCATTATTTCTTGGGTTTAACCATCAAAAGTCATGGTTACCATTAGTGGTTGGGTAACCATTGATAGTCAAGGTGACCATCGATGGTTAAAGGTTAGAGAAAGTGGAGTCAAAAGGGAAAGTTAGTGAGTTAGTTTGTTAGGTAGCCAACTTGACTCAAGGTTCAGTGGGTTAAGTAATCAGTTTTTTGACTTGTCTTTATGGTCGAGAGAGGTTGGGTGGTCCCAAGGAATTTTGACATCTAAAACCATTATGTGAATTTTTTTAGTGTCTACATTCTGCCCCTTTTTGTTATATATTTATATCAATAAGCTACAAAATAAAAATTAATTTCAAGTTAGTGGGTTGGTTTCCTCAAGCATAAAAGGAGGTTTTCCCCCTCAAACTAAGAGTTTGATGAGGTGAAATCGAATTGAATGTGGGTTTGATGAGTTGTTTATAGTGAGTCATGAGGTTGGTGATAATGGTGGTTGGGTATTAAAAGTGAAATCATATGCACAAAATGTGCCTAAGTTCAATAGTCAAGATCATGCATAGACTAAGTTGTCATGGTTGGTAAAAATAAGGTTGGTGTTAGATGGAATGTTGATGGGGGGAATGGGCCATAGCATTAGGCATAGCTGATCGAGTCATCTTATTGAGTCTCTTAGAAAAATTTGGTGTTTTTATAGGTAGTTGAGGTAGGAAGTACTCCTAAGAAAAACACAAATGGTTTGGTGTGCACTAGGTGGTGTAAATTCAAATGTTCAACATGGTAATGTTGGTCGGTGTAGTTAAAAATACCAAGGCAAGGTTGTCACAAATGTGTGATAGTTTGGGCCAAAATGGCCAACATCAAGGTGGATGAGGTGACTAATATGGTAGGTAGAGAAGGTAATTTCCAAATTTAGGCATTGAGGTATTATGTTAAATTTTTTAAAGGTTGACATCTTGATCATCGACAATCATTCATTCTGAATGTGACCATTGGTGGTCACCCTGACCATCGATGGTCAGGGACAAAATCATAAAAGTTCAAAGGTTAAAAGTGAAAAAAGCAAGTCATTTTCACTCATTTAATTTTGACTCTTGACTCTGGATACTTGGAATTTTGGGTTTTTGGCATTCTATACAAAAGTGCTAATGAGGTGGTTGTTGAGTGATTAATTGGGTAGAGGTGATTGTTGAGGTGGACCAAGATTTGAGCTAAGGATATAGGGCAGACAGGGACATGATCAAGTAGTGGGACCTAAAATTCCTCCTTGATGATGATCAAGGAATGAGGTGGGGGCTGCACTAAATTACTATCTTAGTTTGATTTTGGCATTTGATAGTTGAATTTTATTTATTTCTTATTTTTTGGGGGAGGGGTTTGGGTTTGTCCTAGGCATGTAGGTTATAGGTTATTTTTTGTTGAATTTATAGGTGAAAATGAAAATTTAAGCATGGTTTAGGTGGAGGGAAGGTAAAGTAGATATTAAGTAGCTTTTTTATAGGTTAAAATGAATTTTAGGTGGGTTTATGGGTAGGTAGGCTTAGGGATTTTCCATCAATGATCACACACAGTGACCATAAATAGTCATACCTAACTATCAGTAGTCATACTCGACCATTGATTATTAAAGACTAAGGGCCAAATGGTCCCTTGATCATTAGTGGTCATACTGACCATCAATGGTCGACCACTTGGGACAAAATGTTGGGTTTAAATTGAATTTAATGGGATTGGCTAGGATTTAAGTGGCAATGGGTTTTTGGTGATGCTAACAATTAATGTGAAATTATTTTTGGTTAAGGTATGGGTAATTCTTTTTTAAGACTTTAGGATATAAAATATGGTAAGTTGATATAGGAGGCAATCTAGTGTTATTAGGTAGGATGAATGAGGTAAAAAAGGGTGAAGTCCATGGGCAGAGTAATTTATATAAAACTAAGTGTGTTCACCATATTAAATTGTACAGGCATAAGATCACATCTAGATGCAATATTAAGTTCCTCATATCTTTACATAGATCCACCATGGGATGATTGATGATGACTAGGCACACATGGAGGAGGTGGGCCTTAGAGCAATGATGTACTACCAATACATGTTATGAGATGCAATGATGATCATGGCCCTCATTGAGAGATGAGATCTAGCCATGAACACCTTTTTCCTACCAACTAGCAATATGACTATCTTTCTAGAGGATATACATAAGATCACATGATTATTGATTTGAGGGGAATTGATATATCACATTGATAGAGATAAGAGGGATGCGCTGATGGAGTAACTATATGGTGAGGATAAGACCTTCACTAGGTGGTATGTTGGAGGCTTTAGCTACATACCTTTATATCATAAGGTTTGAGATTACAAGAGATTGATGACCATGATGATGATAGTGGCATCGTGTTTATAGTGCCAAATTTGAGTAGTAGGAGGTTTTTGTATTTATTGTTGTGTGTATTGGTAGAGATTTTGTTAGGTTGCATAGTGTTTGGGTGGGCACCTATGTTATTAGTATAGATATACATGGAGATGTGGGGGTTCAGAGCTCATAAGAAGTATGACATCAGTGTGGGGTTCATGTTATACTATTGGGCTTATGAACACATCCAGGCTCTGAGGCTGATGGGGATGCCAGGGTAGGGATATGCCTAGATGGAATTTAGGGTAGGTTTTATGTAGTGAAGGAGTGACTACGTGTTCATAGGACTTATAGGAGGTATACAAGACATTGATTGGTTTAGAAGTGAACTAGAGACCTTGGTGGCTAGAGACATGGTTTGGATGTTATATGTCATCTTTCTGAGGTAGGCCCATTATATTCAGCACATTTTATCAATGCAAAGCTATAGATGGAGTTTTGGGAGGAGAGAGGATGAAGCTGAGATCATCTCTTTTGATAAGGTTCATAGGTAGTTCAACTTGATACAAGGGATTTTGGATCCATTCTCAAGGTATAAGAGGGAGGATGCCAATTTTTTGCTTCCATAACCACAGCTAGTGGAGATGGTTATTGATTATGAGGAGCTACCGACTAGAGCAGAGATTGATGATGCAAGTGTTTTTATAGATATGCAGCATGGTATCAAGACCTCTATGTAGCAGTAGATTTTAGATGAGATGATGGGGGCAGGTAACCTATGGATGTGGATCTAGATGGTGTTGGTCCATAGGTACAAGTATTAGAAAGTGGCCCTTATGGATAGGTAGGAGAGGTGCTAGTTACTACATAGGCACAAGTCATATCTTTATAAGGGAAAGTGGCTACATTATAGGGCAAGGTTGTTATATTATAGGGTTAGCTAGCCATTGTGATAGGTGAGAGGGACTAGACTAGGGCTAAATTAGTCTAGATTACCAAAGAATGAGTTGCTCTGAGGTAGAGGGGATGGGTAATAGTAGCACTAGAAGGTCTATTAGGGACTATTAATATGTAGATGTATGTAACCACTGTATAGGAATTATAGTACTATGAGGTGATATTCTTCACTCACTACCTAGTGGAGCCAAGATTAGGTGAGTATAGATCTAGCTTGGTAGGTAGTGCTAGTGTGGTGACACTAGGTCATAGGTTTGCATCTGCAGTTGTAGGCACCTCAGGAGGGTAGGCACTAAATGGTAGTGGTGATCTAGGAGATAGTGGTGCCCCTAGGGCATATGTTATGATATGATATGTATAGGTGTATATGATTTTGATACCATCCTACGAGATGATGCAATAAGATGTATATGTATTGAGAGAGAGAGATGCATATTATTATATGTATTATCTTATTTTGATGAAACATGATGTATATGATGTGATGATGATATATAGATATGATTTTATGGTTCATGGTTTAAATTTTCATATGTTTATTATGATTATGCTTATGAGATGTAGACTCACTAGCTTAGGCATGTGATGATTATAGATGATGTTTATGATGAGTTATGGTTATACATGATTATGATGATGTTATGGTTTGATTTATATATGGCTATGTGATGTTGTTATGATCCTGTATATATGATGTGGTTTATGTTTATGATGTTCTGATATGTGATATGGTTTATGATTATGGATATGACATTATGATGATGTGATGCTGGTTTATGATTATGGATGTGATTTTATGATGATGTTATTGTTTTATAGTTATTTTATTGATGATCATACATAAATTAAGTTAGATAATAAAACTAGATGTGGGGAAAGGAATGAAAGTCATGAGACATATGTCTAAATGAATGCATGAACTAATTATGAGAGGTAAGGAAAAGGCATAATGCTTATTCATTGGTAAGGACTAAACAAAATCAAAGTTATATTAGCTTAAGGAAAATAATCCTTTTGAATGCTTTGTATTAGCATGCATTATTGGTAAAATGTATATCGATCACATCATTTCAAGTAAGCTCATGAATCCCTTAATTTGTTGAATGGTACAAAGGAGAGATAGGTGATTAATAGTGTGAAGGGTAGTGGAACCTCTTGTGGGTTTGTTTACCCCTTGTATAGGTGACCTAAGAGTCATAATAGATAGTCCATATCTTAATTCAAGGTGTAGAATGATCGATGCAGGAAGTCTACTGATGTTATATATGAAAGTTTATTATAGCTTTCTTGGGATAGCTTATTCTGATTTTGACATAGGTCTTTTTATGGATTTATTTTGATAAGTTTTTAAATTTGATCAATGTGGGAATATTCAAATGATTTATCTAAAAAATTTGACTTTCCATCCTTTAAGGGAGTGGTTTAAGTTTGGATTTGTTTATTTTGGTAGTTGTCTTTCAAGGGAGCAGTCTATCCTTTTAAGCAATTTAGATTTTGGGCAACTATCCTTCAAAGGAGAAGTCTGCATGCCAAACATATTTGATCCATTGATATTTATGTATCCTAAATTATTTTGATACTAGGTTTGACATGAATAAGTCTATAAAGGATCAGAGGTTTACCTTTATGAGGGCAAAACTTAGAGCACAATAAGGTGAATGATAAGTGAAAAGGGTGGTTTTGAGAGATAATAACCGTGGGATTCCATCTGATTAGGGACAAAAATTATCCATGAGAACCATGTTATGGGTAGAGCCATGGTACCCAAGTTTAATATTAGGATATGATTGTGATGGTTAATCACATGGTTCTATGTTGTAATTGGTTATCCTCAAGGGGATAAGACGAAGGTGTGAGGAAGGTGGAAATCTCGTAAATCAAGGAACAAGCTTAAGTTAGACAAAAGGTGAGTTTAATCCTTATTCTAACAAAATAAAGGACACATGTACAAATCATTGAGAGTATCAAGTTCTAGTTTACCTTTTAGAGAGTATAAATAATAAGCTCTTGATCCATACTTATGGGTTATGATACAGGGTCTAAGCTAATTAAAATCAAACCTGCCTAACTTTCTTTTCTCCATATTGGTCACATGTTGATTTTCCTTCAAGATGAGGTCTTTGATGTTGAATTTTGATTGTTTTAGGTGTTATTTATAGGTGCACTTGACTCATTCTTGGTAGACACAAAGTTGTCTAAGTGTTGATAGGCAATGCTTATAAAGTATCTCAAGTCATGCTAGACATTCTTGATGATAGTTGATCATATAAATGATGTCTTGAATGGATATGTGAAGAGAGGGAATCTATACTTCTAGAGTCAAGATCACCTTTGTATCAAAGACTAAAGAGAAAGGGGTCAAACCCATAGAGGTTCAAATGCTAGTTTAATAGGCCCACAAAGTAAGGGGGTGTGCAACTGCCAATCCTAACTAGAATCATAAACCATATTATTTAACATCTTATTGAGGGTTTTGTTAGAGGCTTCTGCCTATCCATTTGCATATGGATGATAAGGTGAGGAAAACCTCAACTTGATGCCAAATGCATCACAAATACCTTAGACTTGTTTTTTTTTGAAATATTTAACATTATTCGTGATGATCTTATAGGGAATACTAAAATGATAGATGATATGATGGTTGATGAAGTTGACTATCTTGTTATCTTTGTTTGAGATAAGAGGCATAGCCTCCACCCACTTGGTGAAATACTCGATGGTAGTGATGATGGAGTGGTGTCACTATGAAGAATGAGGATTGATTTCCCTAATGAGATCCAATCCCCATTGTGAGAAGGTCCAAAAGTATTTTGATACTTGACTGCCATGAGTTGGTGTGTGATGTAAATTAGTGTTTTTTTGAAATTTAACACACTTCTTTACATAATCACAGTAGTCTTGATTAAGGGTAGGCCAATAGTAGCTAAGGTGAAGGATTCATTTAGTGATAACTAGACCCCTAAAGTATCTCCCATAGATCCCATCATGTGTTTCTTTGATAGCATAGGAAGCTTCATGACTGTGTAGGCAATGGAGAAGGAATCCATCAAAACCTTTTTTGTAAAGGATTCCCCCTAGTATCGTATAACAAGAGGTACTCTAAAAAATGGCTCTTCAGGCATTCCTAGAGAGGTTCAGAGGAATGATGTCAAAGTTGAGGTAGTCAAAGGTTTTTTTGTACCAAATGTCTAATGGAGATTCCTCCACACTACAAATGGTAGGGAGGTTGGGTTGAATATACAGGGTGTGATAAAACAATGAAAGGTGAAAAATAGATTAAAATCAAAAGGCACAGATGGGATCTCAGAAGCAAGGGAAGCTATTATATCCATGAACTTATTAGTAGATCATGGAACAGATTGGATAAGGTAATGATCAAATGATGTTAAGAGTATATCTACTAGGTGTTTGTAATATTGTAAGACATCATTATTACATTATTAGGATCCATTTATCTAGTTGACCACAAGTTGGGAATTTCCAAAGACACTGATCATCTTAAATCCCAAGGCTAGAGCATTTTGGAGACCTATTACTAGGACTTCATACTCAGCCATATTGTTGGTACACTTAAAATCAAGTTTGAAAGAAAGAGGAAGTGGTTCACCATCGAAGTGAATCAGAATAACTCTAGCACCCCCATCACACTGGCACTTCAAGCCATCAAAAAACATGGTCATTTGATAAGTGATGTATCTTTGAGAAAGATTCAAGATGGATTAATCTATAAACACAAGAGGAAGTGGTTGGTTATTTGGTAAAGGAGCTTTAGCTAATTTATCGACAATGACTTGCCCTTTAATCAACTTTTATTGGAGGAACTCAAGGTCAAACTCAGCTAGGAGTATGAGCCACTTAGCCATATGATAGCTTTGGTATGTTTTGGAGTGCATGTACTTGAATGGGTCAATGTTGGTGATGAAAAAGTTTTTGTGATTAAGAAGGTAATGACAAATTTTGGAAGACATAAATACTAAGGTGAGGAAAATCTTCTCAGTATGGGTGTACCAAGTCTCATACTCTATAAGTGTTTGACTTATATAGTAGATAACTTGCTATTTATTTTATTCATTGTGGTAAATGAGAATTACGTCTAAAGAATGGTTAGTGGCAGAGATATAAATTTAGAAGGGTTGGTCCTCTTTAGGAGGGGTAAGAATAGGTGGATAAATAAGGTACTCTTTGAGTGAATCAAAGGTTTGTTGATAGTATTTATTCCACCTAAAATATGCATCTTTCTTGAGAAGATGGTGAAAGCGTTGACATCTATCTAGAAATTGATAGATGAAGTGACGGAGAGATTGGAGCTTCCCCTATAGGCTATAGATTTGCTTAAGGTGAGTTGGATGTGGCATGTTGAGGATCACTCTAAATTTGGTAGGGTATACTTTGATTCCTCAAAGAGAGATGATAAAACCAAGAAGCTTTTTAGATAAGACCCCAAAAACACATTTCTTAGGGTTGAGTTGGACATGGAAATAGATTAGGCATTCAAAGATAATTTTTAAAACTTCTAGATGATCCTTGTGATATTTGTATTTCCCAATGAGAGCATCTATATAATCTTATATGATTTTTTGGATGAGATCATGGAAGATGTAGGTCATGTCATACTAATAGGTTACTCCAGTATTCTCTAGACTAAAGGGCATGACCCTATAGTAGAAGGTTCCCCATGGGCTTACGAAAGAAGTCTTATGGTGATATTTGGGGGCAATCAAGATTTGATAATATCTTGAAAAAACATCCATGAGAGATAATATCTCATGGTCAGCTGTTGTAAGATCAAAAATCTAGTTGATGTTAGGTAAAGGGAAGTTATCCTTTAGACAAGCAAGGTTGAGGTCATGATAGTCAACATAGAGGAAAAGTCCCCCTATGGATTTGGTGATGAGAATGATATTAGAAACCCATTGGGGATGGTCAATGTGTTAGATGAATTTGACAGATAAGAGGCATTGAAGCTCTTCTTTGACTAGAAGGGAAATATGAGGATGTATCCTCTAAAGCTTTTGTCTGATAGGCTTAGCATCAAGATGAATGATGATTTTGTGGAGAGATATGGAAGGGTAAATTCAGAGCATATCCTAATAAGACCAATAAAATGCTATGATTTGATCATGAAGGAAGGAAGGGTAATCTTATTACTCCAAAGAATCTAAAGATTGACTAATCTTTAAAATATGAGGGTTATTCTAAGTACCCAAATTGACATCGATAGTGGATTTGTTCAACATGGTTTGGTTTTAAAGAGGAATGGATTTATGGATTAAAGAATCCCCCACACCAAGATAAGTGATAATGGAATCATCATCTTGACATTGGATGGTGTGGATGGTAGGAGAATCATTTTCTATTATTTTAGGATGAACTAGAGGAAAGGTTTTAATTTGGCCTCCCTTTTGATAGGGTAGGGGTCCCAAACTAATGGTATTAACTAAAAAAAGTTATAAGGGATGGTTTTAAAATCCTCATACTTTAAAAGATATGGGGTTGGTGAGGATGCAATGTTCTCATCAATGGTGGTGATGGATTTGGGTGAATCAGTAGATTCTCTTCTAGTGGGACAAACCTAAGGCCAAATAGCTCATGAGGTTTCTAGGTTTTGATCAAAGGAAACTCATGGGGTCCATGTTCATAACATCTAAATATGAATCCCTTCTAGGCACACCTATGAAGGAAAAATTTGGAAAATTCTAGTTTGTCCAAATAGGATAAATCAGAGGTGAATGGTTGGATAAAAGAGGTGTTGGAGGAAGTGAGAAATGGATGATCAAGTCCCCCATAGATGAAATTCATTTGATGGTTGGGAAGCCTAAAAGGAATTATGGTTCCCATATTGGGATTATACCCAAGATTATGATCAAGATTCCCATGCTCGTGAGGAGTAAGGAAGTCATCCAAGGCCAAAATATGATATTCTCCCAGTGAGAGATGTTAGAACATCAGTTCCAAGGGGTCTTTTATGGGGAAATGAGAAGAAGGGGTAGATGAGCTAGTTGAAGCTTCATCGATGGTAGGGGTGGAGTTGTTTTTGGTTGGTGGTGAGGTGGATGAGTGATGAAGAAGAATGTCATTGGCTTGATATGTCATATTACAATATGTGAAAGGACTAAGGTCATTTTGTATGATGATGACCTAACCCTCATGTTGGAACTTAACACATTGATGCAAGGTAGATGAGACACAACTCATAGAGTAGATCCAAGGGAATCTAAGTAAGACATTATATTATAACTTGCCTTTTATGACATAGAAGAGATTTGGAAGCGTGCAAGGTCCCAAGTGGATATGGAGGATGACTATCCCTAAGGTTATGGCCATAGTATCATTAAAGGAATGGAGGACTATTATGGTTTTAACATGATATTCTTTGGTAGTAGGAGTTGGTCATAAGTATGAGATGAGATAATATTAATATTATCTCCTCCATCAACTATCACCCTTTTGATGTGATTTTTATTGATATAAGTAGTGATGCAAATGGGAAGATTAGGATATTTAGGATGAACATAAGGTATTTCTAAATCCTTGAGGGTGACAAGGGTAGATATTTTAAGGGTGTCAACAAAGGTGGTAAGAGGTTGAGGGTCTTTAGTTTGAACCTCTATAGATTTCAGGGCCTCTATCAGTGCTTAATGTTGATGGGGTGAGGTGTTGATTAGTTCATATAGGCTCATCTTCACTGGTGTCTAGTGAAGTTATTTTAGAATTACTCACTAGATAGATTTAGAAGGGTTGGAGGGAGAGGCACCTAAAATGGATATTTTGGGTTTTAGTGAAGGTGAAGGTGTTTAATTTTAGTTTGAAGGTTGAGTGGTGGAAGGATATTTCCATAGAATTGATACTTTATCTTTTCCCTTATCCTTTTATTGTGCTCAAGATCAAGTGACCATATGGATAGTGTGGATGAGGGGAAGCAGTGGGCTAGAAGGCTAATTTCGTTATTCCTCACTCATGGATGAGAGTGTGGGAGTGGGTAAGTGTTGGATAGGTTCATTTGGTGGTTGGTTTGATAATGGGATTAAGATAGGTTCATCTGATAGTAGATCATTCTCATCCCATAATTTACAAACAAGTGCTTAGAGAGCTTTGTAGTTTTATATGTTGTGTTCAAGTGTCCTATGGTATGAGTAGATTAAACTATCATTGAACCAAGATGTTTTAGTTATTGAAGGGTCAAAGGGTTTGATAGGTGGTAGGTTTAGGGAATAAGTTTGTAATAGCTTTTGTAAAATGGATGAATAATATTCTAACAAAGGAGTTAAGGGTGATGGGTTTTTGGTTTTTGGTTTTCAGTATGGGAGCTTTCTAAAAAGTGGGCTTTATCATAGAAGTTGTGGGTGGTAGAATGGTTTTGGTAGGTGGGTTTGATTGGGATTTCTTGGTGTTGGATGGTTTTGAGGTGAAAAGTTTAAAGGTGAAATATTTGTAGGTGGGTGATTGAGATTATGAAGGTTTAAAAATGGGTAGGTAGGTAGAGGTAGATAGTTTGGTTAAAAATGATGGGGAGTTTGATGTTTTGGAGGGGATAGGTAAAGGTAGAATAAAAGGAGGAAGTTTAGTTTGGGTTATTTTGGGAGGGTTGGCCTTCTTGATAAAAGTATGAGATCTTAATATGAAAGAAGGATGGGGTCCCAAGATAGAAGATAAGAGGGAAGGGGGTGATATAGTTCTAGGTTTAGGTGGGAGTTTGGGTGGCTCCACCTTCTTGGCTGGTCTGTTTAATGTTTTATTTCATGTACTAGATGGGGTTAAGTCCAACTTCAAAGATGGATGCATAAGGCTATAAGTAGGAAGCATACCTAGGTTCTTGATAAGTTTTGTTATAGTGGTGTAAGGTGATTTGATAATTTTGGATGGAGATGGTTTGGATGGTTCTTCCACAATTTTGGGAAAAAAGGTTTTTGATGAAGGGGTCAAGGTGATGATAGGTTTAAAGGTAAGTGTGATTGAAGATGGGTTGTATGAAAGTGAGGTTGAAGGTTCCTGCTTGTTTTGATAAGGGAGCCCAAAATGGTGCCAAAAGGTGGCATGATCTGTATTAGGTTGAGTAGAGAATTTTAGACTTTAGACCAGTCTAGATAAGGGTTTGTAAATTGGTTTAGTTCCTTGGGCATCATAAAAAGTGAGGCCCATAGGTTGAGGTGCATGAATGGTTTATTCACCTTTTTCCTTGTTGTACCAATATTTGGGAGAATGTTTCCTTCATGGAGGGAGTAAATAAGGTTATATCCTCTTTTTGAATGGTTTTCAAAGAGAGAGTGGATGATTCCATGATGGGGGAGGAAGGTGTGATGGCAATGGTTGCCTCCTTTGGTATTTCTATCAAAGGAGAGGTGGGTAAGTTTGTTATCTTATCAAGTGAATGAAATGAGGTTTTTGCTTCCTTTATTTGGGTATCCAAAGGAATAGGGGTGATTCCACCAATTTAATAAGTGGAATGGAGAAAAAGGTAGTTGAGGTAGTGGTTTCCTCAACAATAGGCTCACTAATAATTACATTGATCATATGGACCTCATGAGCATGAGATTATTATAATTTGTTATCATCTTGGTTAGTAGAAGGGGCATGATTAGAAAAAGGTTGTCAAAAGATGTTGATTGACTAATTTAGGGGGGCATTGTGATTGTCCATTGCAATTTATCATTTATCAATCAAATTTTAGATAATGGTTTTGAAGGTGTTACACTTACTAATGTCATGTCCAATGACACGGTGGAAAGCACATAGATTATTCTCATTGTACCAATCGAGCATAGGGCAAGAAACTTTAAATTATTGGTGAGGTTTGATGGGGGAAAACTATATGATGTTAGCTTTGAGAATCTTGTCCAAAATTGAAGCATATGACTCCCTTGGTGAAGTGTATTGTTTTGGGGTAGCCCAAATTTGATTTCAGGTTTGTTGATTGGAGGAGTTAAAGGAGTTGGTTTGATTGGGTTGGTTGAAAACCAGAGGTAGAGTGGTTTTAAGGACAACCATGTTTATGGTTGCCTTTGGTTTGGTGTTATGTTAGTTAGATTGCTTGTTGGTTTTGGATGGGTAAGGGTCATTAGATTTAAATCTAGAGTTTTTATTTCTTAGTTTCAACTTCCCTTCATCGATGGCTCTAATTTCTAGTTTGCATGCCATGGTGAAAGCCTCATCAAAAGTTTTGAAGGTTTAAGCTTTAGAGTGGGGTTGATGTGTTTGGCACAACATCAAAAGAAAATTTTAATCAACTCAGGTCAGGGCAAAGAGAAAGAGAGATGATTGATAAAACATCTCCATTGAGCTACAAAAATGGTAATTGATTCATCATCAAATTGCCTGATGGAGTAGAGGTCAATGATGGAGACATTCTTAGATATATTGATTGAAAAGTGGTCTAAAATGATTTGGGTGAGTTGGGAAAAGGAAAATATGGAATTTTTAGTGATATAAATATACCAATATAATTTTGGTCTAGATAAAGACATAGGAAAGGTGTGAAGGAGAAGAGCATCAGCATAGGCAATCAAGTAGTAAGAATGTCAAAATTAATTTAGGTGTTGTTGGGGGTCTTCTAATCTAGAGGTCAATTTTAGAATGATCTCAAATGGTATTGAAACCATCATCATTGCATACAAATTGTCAAGATATTTTCGATGGTATACAAAACTCAAGAAATAGAGCTCATTTGTTCCCAATGTAGCTGGTCAAAGTTTAGATCAATAAGTGGTCAAAGTTAGTCAAACTAGAAAAATTGATCATCATAGAACATTTATGAACTAGTTCCATGGTGTAGATCTCATCTCAATATTTTTGACACATTTTTAATGGACAAAATTTGAGTTTGTATGTAGAAGTTATGGCCAGTCAAAGTTGTGGTCAAAACCCAATAAAAATGATGGCATGGCCTAATCTGAGTGTGACATGTGGCAGCATATCAGGTAAAAAATTTGGGTTTTTTTCATCCTTAATATTTGATTGCATGTATGGATTATCCAAGTGATTTCTCTTGAGCTACTGTTGATGGTTAAAATTGTGCTTGTTTCTAACACCAATAATTGGAAGTTTCAAGAATGTGGGACTTGCAACTTGAAATGACCTCTAGATTTTTAAGAAGCTGGTCTCTTCTTTATCTCAAGTGCTGGGAGGAAAGGGATAGGAATTTAAACATAAACACAAATGAAAAAAAAGAAAATCTAATTATGGTGATGCGCCTGAATGTAATTTGATCCTTAATTCTGAGCACAGTGAAACTATATGTAAGATTTAATTACATTAAAGAACGAACAAGGCATGATCAATGTAAAAGATAGAAACAATAGAAATAGAGGCTCACAACTTAGACTAATTTTGTAATGACACAAAAAACATCAACAAAGGCACAGAACTCAGTTTTCTTATTAATTCTCCAATCACATAAAAGGCATAGAAACATGCACAGTTACAAAAACTTTCCAACTCAAGAAAATAGAACAAAGGCAAATGATATTCCTAATCATAGCTCTAAAAGTCTAAAAACTCTTGAAAATAGTCTCTCGTAAAAAATTCTCTCCCATCTTTTGATCATGATTTTTGGTGATCTCTGCACCCCTCTTTATAGAATTAGATTCACTCCAGATTGTCTGCATGTTTCCAATCTAACAGCCCAACTAAACTCTAACTAAACTGGAAGTGTCTAACAGAAGATATTTCTTAGATTTTGAAACATTCCATCTTCCTACAAATCATTGGCTGAAACAAATACATAGGATGCTCCCTTATATCAAATGGAAGAGGACACTTGGCCAATTTCTTGAAAACCTTCTTATTACTTAGGAAGCACCAAAAAATGACACTTGGCATGTTTTGTAGCCTTATCAAAGACACACGGTACTTTCTACGTTACCTACACTCTTACCATATCTTCAGTTAGAAGTGTTCAGTCCTTGACATGTGTCACTGTCTACTTCTCCAAAAATTAAACAACTTCTATAAAAAATGGGACCCAAAGCACTTCTCATCCAAACAACTTTAAAAAGGGAACAGGGACATGTGGCACTTTCTACTTATTCTTGATAAAGGACACATGGTGATCTCTGCTCTTTAGCTACCTTTTGAGAAACCTATTGAGGGTGACACATGTCTGTCTCTACATTTCCCTATCTATATTATAGAAATAATTAGGCCTCATTTCATACTTACATGGATGGTAACACTTGGTGGCTTCCACTTGCCTTAGAATAAAAACCTAGGACCCACCATAGTCTTTACTTATCAATGAAACAAAATGAAGATAATTCAGAGGTTGACACGTGGTGGCTTCCATTCTCTTTAGCTGGGGATACATGGCATCTTATGTTTCTTTTAAAAAATCAAATTGAAACCTTTTACAATTGCCACTTGGAACCCTCTGCTTGATCTTGAGAAATCTTGTTGGAAAGAAGCCTTCAAAAAGTATATGAAACATGAGACGCAGATGTTGACACTCTTTTCACTCTGCTGAGTTGTTATGGGACATGTGGTGCATTCCACATTACTTATTGAAATTATGGAAAGTGTCTCAGCCGATGACACTTCACAGCTTCCACTCAATTTTGACACTTAGAAAAAATTGAGGCAAAAAGAAATTTGAGCCCACACTCTAAGTCAAAACTTTGCCATCTCAAACCAAAGTGTACAGGGACAAAATTTTGCAGTGCGTAACTAAAAATCAAGAAGAAACATAGAGTATTTTTTACTCTATAGTTATTGGCGACCCCAAGGAATTTTGATCCTGCTCAAAAAGAAACGACAACTCCTACTTGATCAAAATGATAAAAAATCAAAGCTTCAGCAATGTTTTTTGATAGGCAAACCACTCATCGTCAAATAACCCTTACTTATTCTGCAATTCATTAAAGGCTAAATCAAGGTTGATAATATCCTTGTGTGAAAATTTTTGTAAAATTTGAATCATAGCCTTCAATTTGAATTCGAGCTGGGAAATAAGAATCAAAATAGCTTCTACTTCAAGTACTGATGAATCATCCCTTAAATCCTAAAAAATTGCCTGATCATTTTGCTTGGCCAACAACAAAGGTTTAATTTCATCAATCATTAGCATAGTGTTGTCATCAAGAAATGGAAAAGGAAAACCTAATTGCACTAGGTCTTTAATGTGTTATTTCATTTCACTGATTCCTTCTTTCATTACATCAAGAAGCTCTATGTAATTGATGGCTACGAAGTTGCAACTAAGAACCTCATTCACTCGCTTAGCAATGACCATTCTATCATCAATTCATGCTACTGACAACATTCCATCTATTACATTATAAGGCTTTTGTAGTAGCATTTTAGATTCCAATACTCTCCTAAAAACTATAGCCAGAGTATTTTCAACTGAATTCTCCACCTTTTCGCACAATTTTGATGCATTTAGCAAGAAGGTGAGAGAAGGCCTATGCTGAATAATCTCTAAAGAGATTCTTTTCCACATTGATTCATAAAGCTCCTTCACCAGATTTATCACTCATACATTCTTTGGCCTATTGGCCAGCTGCAGTGTCAATTGTTTTGCTCTTTGTTACTCAGCCTAAAATTGGGCTTGTATAGCCGTGGTATTATTCTATTCATTCAGCAGCTTCTGTTGTAATTGAGTAACCTGTAACAGGCTTTCCTCACATTTTTCTTGTAATGCTACTTTTTCTCACCTTAGGGTCATCACTGCATCTTTTACTTGCATTAGCCCTACTTTTAAGGAATCATTTTGGGCCTGGATCACCTGTTGAGTCTAAAGAGAAACAGTACCTTACAATTGTTTATTTAGACTCTCTATTTCATTATCTTTTCTATTGATTTCTATGGTCAAACTATTATAGTTTGCCTTCTCTTTGGCTAGATCAGCCTCCATCTTCTGTAGCTTCCATGATGCTTTCAAGTAATCTTCAACAATTGTAGAAGTGGATTTAGTTAGCAGCTCCATTTTGTCTTGTGGTCTGAACAGGGACATGTTTATGGCCATTGCATTCATTGTGTAGTCTTCTAGCTACATCTGCTCACTTGGCTTGATTATATTTGGTGACAAATGAGTCACTGTCAGTTGCTAATAAATTGGGTCAAATTGTGACCTTAGATGTGGCATAGCCAAGGCCTTATTATCCTTAATCCTCTTTTTCTCTCTTCAGGCTTCCCTCACCTTCCTAACAGTGTCTACTTGAGTTTGGAAGGTAGAAGGAGAGGTAATGTGCCCACTTGTAAAAGGATGACCTTGTGGCAAACCATATAGAGTAGCTAATTGTTGGCTATGGTCAATCTAAGGAGGTAGTTTCTTGGGAATAGAGAGAGAAAAGTGAGGCAATGATAAAGCTTGAGTAGGGATGGATGGGGCAAAGTGAGAAATGGGCATAGTGGAGGTGGTAGGGGATGTCATTTGACCAGATGGAATCATCATTCTTATAGGAGAAGAAAGGGATTGAGAAGGAGGAGGAGAAACAATACTTACCTGAGGAGCAAGTACAGTACTCTATAATTGGCATTGTGAGGGTTCTTCGTCCTCCTCTGAATCAAGCTGAAACTTCACCCTCTTTCACTTCTTTGGTGTTTCTTCTTCTGGCTGTGCTCCCTTCTCTTCAATATTTACCACTGCTACTAGTGGTGCTTGTGGAGAATGGGGAATCTCAATGACTAATGATGATGGGGAATCTTTTAGTGGTGAAGATACCACACTCTTTTGTTTTTCTATGACACTAAGAGATTGGGGCCAAACAGTCACAGTGACTTGAGCTGCGGTTTGACCTATGGCCTATGATTTTTGGCTAGATCCTACTCTGGCTTCCAGCTCTACACCCTATGTTGGTAAATTGCTTATATCAGGGATAGATACATCCCAGAGTTCTTCCCACTTCTCATCCGAGTCTATGTTACCAAAAGAATGAGTTGTTTGACAAATTTCTTGCCTATATTTCCAATAGGCTTCTATTTTCTTAATGTCCCAGTCTTTATTCTTTAGTTCCCTTCTTAATCTAGAATTCATTCTAATTTTAGGATCAAAATCCCTCTACTTAACATAGAAAGTTTTCCAGGGTCTGTTTTGTTGAAGGGGCAAATCTGTTAATTCAACATAAAACCTAGGAATATCCTCTCTAGGATTTTTCTTATTTTCCCAAAAGGGCAGCCCTCGTGTGCAATTTTGGTAGCAACCCTATTATCCCTAATCCATGAAGCTATGAAACCATTTGGGTCATATACCCATTTATCTTCAATTAGCAGAAAACTCAAGAAGGCTAGCTTTCTAAGCAACACAATTTCGGCATCTTTGGCCTCTAGTGTCATGTTGTTTGTCATCCATGGGAGGTCATACATTTTCCTCTTCCTCTTCCCAGAGCCATATTCATTATCTACTATAGACACCTGCCTAGTGACCTCTAAGAATGCTAACCTAAGAGTCAAAATCTTAGGTAGCAACATTGGTTCCCCACAAAAACCATGGACTCTAATAATTATATGGTGGGATCCAAAAAAGAAATCACAAAGAATTGGGCAATTGGCCAGAAGGTTTGAAACACTTGGAAATAGTTTGTTTATAACTGGTTCTAGGCTCAAGTGATAAAAATTAGGGGTAAAAAATAGTTCCTAGAATTCATATGGATCACTATTTTTTGACAAAATATGTGTCCATGCAAACACAGGAGTTGTCCTTTGTAGACTGAAACTTGGGTCATACATATTAAGATGCATATGTTGGGAAAAGATGTCAGAGTTCTGATACAGCATAGGGTAAAACAAATAAGAAGAGTACCTAAAAACCCCTTTTGATTTGAACTGGGCAAGTTGCTCCACCATGGAATATGCAATTTGCTTAGAGAAATCAAGCTAATACTCCTAAGTCTTGTCGACAATTTTCAACATGAAGAGGATAGCCATTTGTTCTCCATAGATGGTTAAATCATCTTTCATTCTAAAAATGAAATCCATCATAGACAGTGCATCTTGGCTAGCTTATGCAAAATTGGGCTCTTACTATAGGTAGTGTCAGCACATTAGTATCAACATCACTCAATTGCAATTCAGATCTTAAGAACCTCAATTGAGTATTAATGTTTGCCCACATTTTTTGCATTTTAGCAATAGTGGGAAACATAGTTGTCTTATCATGATACAAGGCCAACATTTCTTGATAGACTTTAGTGTAATCTACATCATTAATGGACCCTATTTTATGGTGTTTGAGGGTGCATGGAACAATTCTGCGCATAGTTTGACTAAGTCAGGGCATGGATGCACACCTGGGACAATGAATTGTGCCAGTTGTGAAGTCCATATCCTCATTGCAAATGTCTCATATTTTCCCACCTTGGCCCTCTAAAGACACCTTTGATGTGCCCCTTCTCTGAGAGTTTTGCTACTAGTTCTTTGAAGAATTGGGTCCATGACTCCATCTGCATAATCTTTTATCTTTGTTGGGTCACTTGCTTGACCAACTTCAGGGACTCTGGTCCATGGGTAGGTCTTTAATGGTTGCGCGGGGGTTGAAGCATATGACTTGCTCATAAGAAACTTATCAAGGGATTCATAAATTCCAGCTCCTTGTTGTGAAGACTGTGCTCCCTCCATATCTATATCTATTCTGTGATAATTGGTATGAACTTTTGTAAAATAGAAAGCACTTTCGCTTAAGCAGGTTTACTAGGAACTAAAAATGCAAGTAACAAGAATTTTCTCATAGATGTAGGAATGTTTGAAAAATTTTAAGCTTTAACTCTTTCTATAAGGTATTTATTGACCCATCAAGTCTCAAAATGGCATTAAACCCAGATAACCATTAGCAAATCTTACTCAATCTTCATGAGACAATGAGATAGACATGTTGTGCAAGTGGCTACGCAAGGTACTTTGGGGAATTTTAAAGATTTGGGAGATATTAAATGTGTCAAGAATTTTGAAATTTTTTGAAAAGGCTCTAAGTTGTGGCTACGTGTTCAAAGAACACTTATTTAAAATAAAAAGTGAGAAAGAAAAATGGGAAAAAAAAACTAGGAAAGGGAAATTATCTAGCTATAATACATTAGAGACATCTTTGCCCTCCTCCTGGATCAAAAGAATAATTTCTAAGTCTCCTTCATGACGAGACAACTTATGTTGCTAAACAAGTGGTTGAATGGGGTGAAGTTCTGGTGACTTGCTCTTCTTGCATACCACCTTGATTGGCCTACATTTGAGTGGTTCAGAGTCAAACATGCTTTCAACATATACATACTCTTCTCATTCTTGAACGCTTGTTGAATGCCCGTTCTTCATACTAGTGTGTATCATCAAGAAATCTATGGTTATTTGCTCATCATCATAAGCCCTTTGATATATATAATTTATTGGCTTATCTCCTTCTACCTCAAACTTATATTCTATTGCATGATCATCCTCTTTAATGACTTTTAAAATATTATCTTCAAAATCAGTAAACTCTTGAAAAGATAATTCTAGAAGTTTGCAGTAATTTTGTATATTTAATTGGGTTTTAATACTATCTTGTCCATCCATAATTATCTCACCACTTCCTTGAAGAATATTATAACCTGCCCCAATGATTTCAAAGAAGTCATTCAAATCATGATCAAGAAAGTTTCCATGATCCTCCATATCATCTTTCAAAGTGAGAAGAAAGTCAGAAATTATCTCTTCCTCATCAGAGATTAAGGCAAAAGCTTGTGACTTCTTACTCAGAATATGGAATTCATGTTGAGAGACTCGAGGATTGATAGAAGTGGTATCTTTTGGCATTTCTTCCCTCAAAACATTTGGGATTTCATGATCTTCATCAAATATGACAAAAGTGCCCAGACCAGTAGAGTCATAATTCCCATATGGGTCACTATGCATCATAGCTAACAACTGGTTATTTTCTTCTTCTTGATCATGCTCAGTCCAGTCGCCTAACTCTTCAACAAAAACCCTTTCTTCCTTATTTAACATAGCATGATCTACCTCTAATTTTGATGTTGGTTCATTGGTGATATGATCCTTTGATAGTGGTTCAGATAGAATTTTCATCTTTGAACCATATTTGGTTCTTAGAATGAGGTGAGACCAATCAAGAGACATATATCCTCCTATCTTGGTTGTAAAGTCTCTTGATAAACATAAACCAAAAATAGGAGGTACATCTATGACTACTACATCTTGATTGACAATTATATTGGGACAAGTATATAATTGTAATGGGAGTTGTATAATTCTCCTTATTATTTGCATTGATTTTCCATCTAGCTACATCACTCCTTTAGTGAGTGGCTCATACTTTATCCTTAAAGCATCTGTTATTGCCTTTGGCATTATTATATTACTAGCCCCTAAATCTATCATTGCATTATGCAGTAGTTTTTTTCCAACAATCAAAGTCAAATAGAAAGGGTCTGGTTTTGATTTGCTTACCTCTAGTAGATTGTTCACTAGGGCTATTGTCTATAGATGAACTATGTCCTTAAGATTTTCTTTTTAGTAGACCTTTCTTTGATCTCAGTATGTTTGGGCACTACTTGGCTTTGTAGATCTTCTTGTAACAATGTCTTTTGTTTAGGGATGGCTAATATGTCCCAGATTGATACTTGTGTTGGATTCCTCTTTAATTGATCTACCATATTCATCGGTCCTAGATTTTGGGTTCTTGGAAAGAAAAGATACTTTGCTTTTTCTTGAACTTGTCCAAGAACTACTTGATTTGGCACTGATTGTGACATTTCATGTCTAACAACTGTATTTCTTTGACCTTGAAATGGAGGACTTTCTATAACTTGATTATTTGCAACCTCAGGCTATTCTACCATTCTTCTCTTTGATCTAGTATAGTATTTTGATTACACCACTAATTTCTTGGAAGTAAAAGCTTCATTCAATAATACTGATTCTTCATCTTCAACCCATGAGAACAAAGCATGTTCTAGGGCTATTTCTTCCTCTTTTTGTAAAGACATCCCTTTCATCTAAGCCATTAGGACTGAATTTTGCATACCAGGAGATTGGTAGGCTTGATTATCACTAGTACTTGCAAATTGTCCATCCATTCTTCTTTGCTCTGCTACCTTTTGTTGTAGATTACCCATGGGACAATCTCTAGGAGTATGAGCATTATTACAAGGGAAACACCAGGCATTGGTGCTATCCACATAATTATTTTGACCTTGAACAATCTCCCTATTCGAATTGGGGGGAATAGATTGTGAAGGTGTAGGGACTACAACTAATTGGTTTGCTGGCAGAGGGTTATTTTGCCTTTGAGGACCCTGGTATTGGTTTGGTTGTGATGAAAATCTATTTCCTTGGTAGCTTTGATATTGGAGTCTATGGTAAGGATTTTTTTGTCTCTTTATGTTAATCAACTCATTAGAAAATGTCCTTAAGATATTCTTGATATCATCCATCTCAAATGACTGGGTAGGGACAAGTTCTTTAGCATGTGGTTGAGGATATTTATACATAGACATAGGTGGTGCTATGGAATTAGAAGCTTCTTGAGGCAATGGTAAGGTAATCTCTAGAAACATGGGCATGGGAGGCCTTGGGGGTAACTTTCTAGCATCTATTAAATTATTTTCAGCCCTGACTGCATAGTCATAAGCCTCTGGTAGAGTCTGACCTCTAAGTGACTGAATCATAACAGATATATCTAAATTCAAAGCTTTAAGATAAAATACTATATCCATACCTGGTAATGGTCTAGCTATAGTAGGAATCCTTTACCAAGTCTTTTGAAATCTGGAATTGAAGTCAGTCATTGCTTCTTGTGGTGCTCTTTGAATAGTAATCAATTGTTGCAACAGAGAAGATTTATCACCCTTTTCTTCAAATATTTCAAAGAAAAGATCTCCAAGCTGATCCCATATAGATATTGTATTTGGAGTCAAGGATTGGTACCATTCCATAGCCTTCCCTTTAAAAGAAGCTGCTAATAACCTTATAGCCACATTCTGCTGTGTGACAACATGTATAGCACAGACATCTGATACATCTTGAAGATGTTCTTCAGGTGTTTTAAATTCTTGCCCATTGAATTTGGGCAAAGCTTTCAAGGCATTTACTAGGATAGGATCCCAAGTGGTTGGTGGTATTGGGAGAATCAAAGGACTACCAGTGTTCCAACTTGCATAATTCTTTGGGGGTATAGGGCCTCCCATATTTACTCTTGGTATTGGTATAAATTGATTGACTCTTCTTCTTGGACTAGTTACCAAAGGTGGTAAAAGAATACCTAGATTTATAGTAGATTGAGATCTGGTTGCTGGTCCATAGCTCTGACTCCTTGTAGCTCTCTAGTTCATACGGTCTTGAAAGAAACATCAAGATGGTGTCCCACTGGGCGTGCCAAAAATTTTTGATGGTTAAAATTGTGCTTGTTTCTAAAACCAACAATGGGAAGTTTCAAGTATGTGGGACTTGCAACTTGAAATGACCTCCAAATTTTTAAGAAGCTGGTCTCTTCTTTATCTTGAGTGTTGGGAGGAAAGAGATAGGAATTTAAATAGAAACACAAATGCAAAGAAAGAAAATCTAACTATGGCGATGCGCCTGAATGTAATTCGATCCTTAATTTTAAGCACAGTGAAACCATATGTAAGATTCAATTACATTAAAGAGCAAACAAGACATGATCAATGTAAAATATATAAATAATAGAAACAGAGGCTCATAGCTTAGACTACTTTTGCAAGTATAATAGTTTTTAGACATGATATTCTTGATCACATCTCTAAAAGTCTAAAAAATCTTGACAATAGTCTCTCATAGAAAATTCTCTCCCATCTTCTGAACATGATTTTTGGTGATCTCTGCACCCCTCTTTATAGCATTGGATTCACTCCAAATTGTCTGTGTGTTCCCAATCTAACGGCCCAATTGAACTCTAATTGAACTAGAAGTGTCTAACAGAAGATATTTCTTAGATTCTGAAACATTTCATCTTCCTACAGTTCATTGGATAAAATAGATACACAGGACACTCCCTTCTATCAAACGAAAGAGGACACTTGGAAATTTTTTTGAAAACCTTCTTATTACTTAGGAAGCACCAGAAAATGACACTTGGCATGTTCTGCAGCCTTATCGAAGACACACAACACATTCTGCATTAGATACACTCTTACTGTATCTTCACTTAGAAGTGTTCAGTCCTTGACATTTGTCACCATCCACTTCTCCAAAAATTAAACAACTTCTATAGAAAATGGAACCCAAAGCACTTCTCATCTGAGCAACTTTAAAAAGGGAACAGGGACATGTGGCACTTTTTGCTTATTCTTTACAAAGGACACATGGTGATCTCCGTTGCCTTTAGCTACCTTTTGAGAAACCTATGGGGGGTGACACGTGTCTATATCTACATTTCCCTATCTATATTATAGAAACAATCAGACCTCATTTCATACTTACATGGATGGCAACACTTGGCAGCTTCCACTTGCCTCAGAATAAAAACCTGGGACCCACCACAGTCTTTACTTATCAATGAAATAAAATGAAGATAATTCAGAGGTTGACACATGGTGGCTTCCTTTCTCTTCATTTGGGGATATGTGGCATCTTCTATTGCTTTTAGAAAAGCAAATTGAAACCTTATATGATTACCACCTGGCGCCCTCTGCTTGATCCTGAGAAATCTTGTTGGAAATAAGCCTTCAAAAAGTATATGAAACACGAGATGCAGATGTCGACACTTGTTGTACTCTGTTGAGTTGATATGGGACACATGGTGCATTTTGCATTACCTATTGAAATTATGGAAAGTGTCTCAGCTGATGACACTTGGTAGCTTGTGCTCAATTTTGACACTTAGATAAAATTGAGGCAAAAATAAATTTGAGCCCGTGCTGTGAGTCAAAACTTCATCGTCTCAAACCAAAGTGTGTGGAGACAAAATTTTGTAGTGCACAACTAAAAATCAAGAAGAAATGTAGAGTCTTTTTTACTGTATAGCTACCACATGGAGAAATCTAATGTTTTCATATTGGACGAGCCCAACACTGCTACGGGATCGGATGGGAGCCACATCACAATGCCAACTTTGGTTCAAGCATTCCAATTTAGCCAAGCCTATGCATTATTATAACCAAATACCAAGTTTGGGGTTGAGCCACATAATAGTTTCCAACTATATTGAGAGCCTTTCCCAACAAAATCCATGTTGGTAGCTTAATACGTGAAGAGTGAAGCTTTTAAAATCAAAAATATCTTCCCATTTGCCCAATGTGTGATAATAATAAGACTTGGAGCATGGAATTGCTAAGTTGGGAATGAAACTCTCAACCTCCAAGAAAAAAATATAAGGCCTTACCTCTATGCCCATGGATCTGAATGGCTATATAAATCAGCTAAATTTTATTTGAATAGCAAGGTCTCAAATGAGTAGCTAAGGCATAAGGACCCATTTTCATGCACCCTCAATATTGAGGTACCTAGAGGTATTTCCAAACTTCAAAGTGAACTAGAGAGTTGTTCTAGACTCAAATATGTTTCTAACCATATGTTTAGTGTCTATATTTGAGGTCATTTGTGCCTTTTTAAATTCCTCAAAGTGAAGCTTTGTAGACTATGTAATGGCCAGTTTAGGACCAGCTTGCATGTATCACCATTTTTGAAGCATCTAGATTCATTTTCATACTTTGGAGTGAACTAATGAAATGTTATATACTATGAGATGATTTTGGAGATATAATTATTTTCATTATTTAAGTTTTATTGATCCATTTTTTAATCCTAGAAGAGAGACTTTTGGTGAAGAACTTTACGAACATGAGATTGTTTTCACGATAGGAAGGTAGAAAGTTCAACTGAGAGAACTAAGACTTTTTAAAGGTCTGTTATTGAGTTGTATGAAATCTTAGAGTGTCCATTTAAAAATTGTAATATTTTCCCATGTACTTTCAATTCATGGAAATAGATCAGTTCATGTTTTAAGTGAACCTAGAGATGTAGTCATTGTCGAACTCTGTAATCAACTTTTGTGCAGTGTGGTTCATATTCTTGCATTACTTTTCTTTAAGTTAATTATTTTTCAGAGTAATTTTGGTGTTTTTAATAAATTTCTTATAAGGATCCATTGGTAAATGTTTTGGTACATTTTTAGTGTTATTTTACAGATTAGGTTTGGTATTAGAGTGGTTTTTGCTGATCACTAACAGTTTTTATGTATTGTGTTAGTGAGATTCTATTTGTGTATTGACATGAAAGCATAAGATATTTAGGACCAGCTTGAATCCATGGATTTATATCACTAGATGCAGTTTCCCATGATGTTATTATTCTTGGGCATGGTGATGTATAGGGGTTTTTTACATCGATGGGAACAGGCACAATAGATGGCTGAGCTGAATATGATTATGGTGGATGTGAGTGCACATCAACGTAGATAGGACCAATGGATCATTGAACTCCAACAAAAATTAGACTCTCTTTTTGAAGAGTTGAAATGGAAGATATACCATTAAAATGATC
Source organism: Torreya grandis (assembly GCA_037957365.1). Taxonomy (NCBI): domain Eukaryota; kingdom Viridiplantae; phylum Streptophyta; class Pinopsida; order Cupressales; family Taxaceae; genus Torreya; species Torreya grandis. The sequence continues at coordinate 1,437,099 of JARHVA010003999.1, forward strand.
CTAGTGCTTCATCTATTATAATCTATAATCATTGCTCAAGATGTGGATATGAGGCAAAACATTGTTGGTTATGACATCCAGATCCTACACTATAGTGGTTCTAACAAAGGAACATGGACAGAGGAAAGGCTCCTACTATTTTGAGTAATATTCAAAATTTATAATCCCTAGTTTGATAGAGGACACCATCTAGACCTCCAAACATTATCTTAAAATCCATGAGAGCCTCCAAGCAGAGTGTTTCAATTATTTTAAAGGGATGTGTTGATAGACTTGTGTTCGATAGGGACATTGGAATGGGTTATGTGACCGCTAACATAGTACATCAATTGAACTTGCCAATGTTTCCATTACCACATGAAAAAATGATTGGCACATATAATGGCATTATCCAAGTTATGGAGACATGTTATTGCACCTTTTGATTTGCTTTTGGGAGACATTTCTTAGACATGGTGGCTCTCAATATCATCCCATTGGAGATGAATGAGATTGTTTTGGTAAATGTCTATCTCTTCACTCAACAAGCATCTTTCATAGGTGATACCATATAGCTTCACCTTGATCACACTTGGATCATGTAGTTTGAGGTAGGGTAGGTCTCTAAACCTAGTCACAATGATTCCAGTGAAACATTAGACTCATATGTACTAGGTGACCATCAGGAACCTAAAGGTGATTCACATAATGATCTATAAGGTGACTATTGAAGGAACTAGGCCCACACTAGGATTCAATGGCTGGTAAGGAATCTTAGGCGGTAGTTAAAGGCTTTTGAGAATTCCAGTTTTTCCATTTATATATGATCATAAAACCAGTAAAAATAATGTGCTAGTGAGGATGTATGAATAAAACCCATATGGGCAGTATTGTGACATACACCATGGACAATTTAAAAGACCCAAGAGGCACTATTTGTAATTTGTATATATATGCATTGTAAAAAATTATAATTTGTTTTATTGTAGAGCCACTTGTAGATGAGAATTAAGTGACAAGTTTATCATACTCAAGCTATCTTCTCACATTTTGGTAGACATTTTCCATTAACAATGGTATATGCAGATTGTATAGGGTATGTTATATTCTTGTTTTTGTTAAGTTTTATTCTATAGACAATAGTTTAGCAAAACCAAGAATCACTAAGTCCACATGTAGTTATATGTAAAGGCTCATTGAGGTCATGCAGTAGAAGAGGATGTTGATGGATGTGCTATTGTCCACATATAGTTTTGTGTAGAGGCCCTTGGATGGCCATGCAATAGAAGAGAATGTGGATATACATACAAAATCTCAAACCTATATAGAGGCTTATTTAATCTATGTAACAAAGGAGATTTAGGATCTTAGATCTATGTAGAGGCTCATTGAAGCCATGCATCAAAAGAGATCACTAGACTTCTGTGTAGAGGCTCATTGAAGTCATGTAGTAGAAGAGATCACTAGACTTCTATGTAGAGGCTCGTTGAAGCCATGCAGTAGAGGAGATCACTAGACTTATGTGTAGAGGCTCATTGAAGTCATGAAATAGAAGAGATCAATAGACTTCTATGTAGAGGATCATTGAATCTATGTAACAGAGGAGATCACTAGACTTTTGTGTAGAGGCTCGTTGAGGTTGTGCAGTACAAAAGATCAATAGGCTTATTTTTGTAGAGGCTCTTGTGAAGTTTTGCAATAGACGAATTCATCACATTTTGAACTATAGTTGTATGTAGGTTATTGATGACCATGAAGTAGTAAAGGACTTATGGAAGGTGTGATCAATCAATTATTTGAAGCATTGTAGGTGCATTTATAGAACCTGAGTAGACTGATAAGACTTATAATACTATCTTTAAAATCACCTAACATTTCAAGAGGATCAAGTCAGGTACTAACTTTTGGTAGACCAAAAGACTTCTTAATGGGGAGGTGTGATCTAGAGATCATTTTTGGAATGATCTCAAATGGTCCTAAAACCATCATCAATGTATAGATCTTGTCAATATCTTTTTGATGATATGCAAAACTCAAGAAATAGAGCTCATTTGCTCCTAATGTAGTTGGTCAAAGTTTAGTTCAACAAGCGGTCAAATTTGGCCAAACTAAAAAAAATTATAATCATGAAACATTTTGGATCTAGTTCCATGGTGTATATCTCATCACAAGATTTCTAACTCATTTTGAATAGACCAAATTTGAGTCCGTATGTGAAAGTTATGGCTAGTCAAAGTTGTCAAAACTGGATAAAAACGATGACATGGCCCAATCTAAGTGTGACACATGGTAGCACATCAAGTAAAAAATTTGGGTTTGTTTTCATCCTTCATATTTGATATCATGTATAGATTGGCCAATTGAGTTCCCTTGAGCTTCCACATGGCAGAATCTAATGCTGCCACATCAGACGATCCCAACACTACTATAAGATCAGATGGGAGCCACATCACAATGCCAACTTTTGTTTGAGCATTCTAATTTAGCCAATCCCGTGCATTATTAAAACTAAATTCCAAGTTTGGGGTCAAGCCACATAATATCTAAAAACTATATTGAGATCCTTTTTCAACAAAAGGCATGTCGACAACTTAATATGTGGAGATTGGAGCTTTTAAAAGCCAAAATCCATTCCCATTTGCCCAATGTGGGATAAAGATAAGACTTGGAGTGTGTAATTTATAAGTTGGGAATTGAACTCTTAAAATCCAAGACAAAATGATAATGCCTTACCATTATTCCCATGGATTTTAATGACTATATAAATCCACTAAATTTTATTTGAATAGCAGGTTCTCAGCCGAGTAGCTAAGGAATAAGGACCCATTCTCACTCATCCTCAGTTTTGAGGTACTTAAAGGTATTTAAAGACTTTAGAGTGAACTAGAAAGTTATTTTATACTCCAAGGTAGTTCTATCAATATGTTTATTTTTTGGATTTGAGTTCCTTTGACACTATTTTTAATGCCTTTAAGTGAAGATTTGTAGACTATGTAATGGCTAGTTTAGGACCAGTTTACATGTATCACCATTTTCGAAGCATCTAGAGTCATTTTCAAACTTCGAAGTGAACTAATGAAATTTTATAGACTCCAAGATGATTCTTTTAGTATAATTTTTTTACTGATTTTAGTTCACTTGATCCACATTTTCAAGCCTCAAAGAGAGATTTTTGGTGGATAACTTTAAGAAAGTGAGATTGCTTTCACGATAGGAAGGTGAAAAGTTCTACCAAGAGTACCAAGAATTTTTTAAGGTACATTGCTGAGTTGTATGTAATTTTATAGTGTCCATTTGATAATTAAAATATTTTTCCATGTACTTTCAATTCATGTAAATAGATCGATTCATGTTTTAAGCAAACTCAAAGATGTAGGCATTGCTAAACTTTGTAATCAATTCTTCTATAGTGTGATTCATATTCTTGAATTGATTTTCTTTAAGTTGATTATTTTTTGGAGTAAATTTTATGTGTTTAATAAATTTCCTACAAGGATCCATTGGTACATTTTTAGTGTCAATTTATAGATCATCCTCCTTGCTTTAGAATATTGAAAATTTGGGTAGTTCCCATTGAGGAGGGTAAGGTTAGATAGGGATAGATGGGTGAATAGGTTCATTACATATTTGGTTATAAGAAAAGAGGTTGTGAGCCCCAGAGATAGATGACTCTAGGTTGGTCATTTTTTCTATCAACATTTTGACCAAATCTATTTGGGGTTAGGGAATTCCATGATTGTATGGTAAGTTTTGTTGTGGTTAGGTGGATGAAATATATGGATAATGGGTATAAGGTTGAGAAGATTCCACATTTTGGTATGTGTTCATGGAGGGTTTCAATGCTAACACATAAGAGTTAATGGGCACAAGAGTTTGGGTAGAAGATGGAGCTACGTATCCTTGTAGAATAAGAACATAACATGGGTAGGATTTCATAGGTATTTATTGAGGGGTTGATGTGGGTTGGTTGGGAAGTATAATATTGATAGATTGGGGAATTGATATGAATTGGGTTTGAGGTATGGATGGGTTAATTGGTTTGGGGTAAGTGGTAACTCTAGTACTAATAGGTGGAAGGGTGAAAGGTATGAAAAGCACCACATTTTAAAGTGGGGTGGAGATTGGTGGGTTGTTAATGATAAGGGGAATAGTGTAAGTATGGGTGGAAGATATCCCCATAGTGGGTGGAGTATGGGTAACAAAAGGTGAGGTTTCCCCTTTATTGGAGGGTTTATTGATTGGTGTAGGGGGTGTTTGGTTATTGGTTAGGTTATTTGATTGAGTTTGGATGGAGGTAGTGGATGGGTTATTATTGGAGGAATATGTTTGAGTGATCATAGTTTGGGTAGAGGTAGCGGCAACAAAGGTGTATCCCATAAGATGGGGAGGTATCAAATAAGGTGGGTCACTAGGAGGAATCAAAGTAGGGGTGTAGTAAGACAGGGCATTGAGGTAATGTTGGAGGGCCATGAGGTTATTATCAAGGAAAGTGGTGAAATTATCATCACCTTAGTTAACTATATAAGGCATGGTAGGGTTGGTAGGAAGATGGGGAGAACCCTCAACACCTGAAGTATACTCCAAGGAGGAATAAGAAGAGGAAGGTGGCTCCTAGTTTGTTTGGTTCCTCAACTATTGTCTAGTAAAAACCATATGAGGAATAGAAAGGAATAGACAAAGCTCACAACTCAAACATAAAGCAAACAAAATAAAAGTATCTCAAGACAATCAAAAACATATAGTAGATAGCATTTAAAATCTTAGAGTACCTTTTATCTTGCTTTTGGCTTATGCCTTAGTTGGAAAGTATGGAAAAGAACTTGGTTTGTAGAATAGGTACTAGAAAAAAAGTATATGGTTGGTTTCAGGTGTTAAAGGATCTCAAAAGTATATATGTTAGAAACCAATACATGGCTTGGTATTGGGTCCTACCCCCTCCCTTCACTTACTGTAGCAATAAGGGTGTTAGGTGCTTAGCTAATATATACCAATTTCCAAAGTTTAGACTCAACTAGAGAGCTAAGTTTTGGTTTCTCTTCTTCGTAATGACCTCCAAGTAAGATAGCCAAAGGTTGAAGGTGATCCATTAAGAGATGAAGCCCTAGTTGGGCCTTATGTCATTTTTTATGATGTTTTGATTGATTTAAGTGGTTTGGTATGGTGTGTGAAAAAGAAATGAAGCTATGATTGAATTAATTTAGCCTTTAGTTTCAACTACGTGAGTTAAACATGTAAGAAATCAATGTATGCAAGGTTTATTTTATACCCAAAATAAATTTTGATTTATTTATATGAGCATAGAATAAGGAATAAAAGGGAACCTAGATGTTACTAGGTCCTACCGGGCATGCCAAAATGTTTCTCTCAATTTTAGTTTATTTCTTGGAAAGAAGAAGTAAGAAACTAATTATGAGTATGGCAGAAGAACCTGTTTGTTTATGCACATGTGATCCAGATGATTGTGAAGAGCTCCTCTTTGTCTTGGGAAGAATGACCTATAGATAAGAAAATACTAAATAAAATTAGTTGTTAGATGGATAGTAATGTGGATTGCCTAGCGTGAAATAGATCCAAGAAGTGTGAGCTTATTAGGAGGTTATCAATTGAGACTCTTACAATAGTTAAGTTGAAGGAAATGAAGATGAAGTACTTGCATCAAATTAAAAAAAAATACTAAAAGGGAATGCAAGAAGAAATAAATGCTTGATAAAATAAATAGACTGATTATAGTAATAAGTGGGTCAATACTAAATGCTAAATAGGTCAGGTTGGGTTTAGAAAATAGGTGAGGACTCTATGAATAGGCATAAAGATAGAAAGTGAAATTTGGTTGAGGGTAAGTAGGTGGAAATAACTTGTTGTTATTTCCTACCATAATGATCATCGGTAGTCAGGGTGACCGTCAGTAGTTAAGGGTGACCATCGGTGGTCAGAGTGACCGTTGATAGTTGTTATAGGTTTTGGGTATGTTTAAAAAAGAGCAAAATTTGTAAAACAAGATGTTAAAGATATATTCAAGGTCAGCGAGTCAGAGGGTAATAAGGATAAGGGTGTGGTTTAGGTAAAGATGTTAGAAACTAAATAATTAAACTTGAAATAATAAATGTACTTAGCTTGTTATTTGATGGTTGAAGATGGGTTGAGAAGCAATTTTGGTAGAGTAATGGTACCTGAGGTTGTGATGTAATTTTGGTAGAGTAATAGGTCTCTATTATGCTTGCTGGTTGGTATAAAGGAATACTTATAGATAAGTTCTTGATGAAGAAGATCTTGATAACAGTTAGTTGATAGCTTGATTGCTTGATTGCTAAAATTCTTATATGCTTGGATCGATCACCCCTGGATCTTCCTACTCCCCTTATTTTATAGGCAAAGAGAGATGGAGGTCAAAGGTTCCATAAGAGATTTGGTTAATAATTTTGATGCTTTATGATGTGTTAGCTTATCATCCATATTAAATATTGATGTGTTATCTTATACACATCTTGATTTATCTTTATTCATATGGGGAAGATCAGACCATCAGTGGTTAGGTTTAACCATCAATAGTCACAATGATCATCAATAATCAAAATGACCATCAGTGGTTGGGTAGTCATCGATGGTCAAGGTGACCATTAGTGGTCGAGGGTTAGAGAAAGTGAAATTAAAAGGAAAAGTTAGTGAGTTAATTAGCTAGGTAGCTAACTTGACTAAGGGTCTGGTGGGTTAGGTAATGGGTTTTTTATTTACATTTATGGTCGAGAGAGGTTGGGTGGTCATGAGGCATTTCAACATCTAAAACCATTGTGTGTGGTTTTTTAGTTTCTACAATTAACATCGATCACTATTGATTGATGTCAATCTCTGTGTATGAAACATAGAGAACTCAAGAGTAAGTTTTCAAAACTTTCTTGTTTCATTATAAATTGTGCTTCAAATCAAGAAGAAACTCTCTAAAATTTACAAGTCCTACATAGAAAAGTGCTGAATTTGAACTTATTTAAGTCTTGAACCTTTCCTTTGGTGTTTGAAAGGAACCTAGATGTTTTTAAGTTAAGTTATTTTATGAATTTTTTTAAAGTTTTTTAACTAAGGCCAAGGGGCCAAGAACTTCATCAAACACTTTACTTTGGTGCTTAAAACTAACAATCACTTAAATTACAAATTTTTCAAAAGTGTGTTTTTTTATGCAAGAGCATCTATTACTTGTTTGTTTTTTGTGCAAAATGAAGAGTGCATGTATGCTCCTCCCCCCATCCCATTTAGGTAACTTGGGTGAGCAAAAGTATAGTTTCCTTGTAATTTGTGCCTTTGTCCAAGGCATGAAAATAATTCTGTCAAGGCTTTCCCCAAAACCCATATGGTTTGGGTGATATAAAAGAAACCTCTAAAATATTTTCACTTGGTTTTATTTTATAAAACTTGGCTTTTAAAGTAGATTCTTCATGATTTCTTTAAGGAAGCTTTGACCTGGGGTTTCATCTCCCATCATTGTTTCAATCCCACTCCATAGTGGGGTATATCAATAAGGGCACATATATTATGAGAGCCAAGGCATTGAGTACCTAACCTCTCCTTTCATAATGAAAACTTGAGTCAAATCTAGTTAACCAAGGGATTCCACTAAGTAGTACATGGATAGAATCACTATGCAAAATAATAGACCCTTGCATAGTAAGTTGGTATGAAATCAAATGATGTGAGGCATATCTAGTATTAATCACACTTGGGACCATCTAGATGGTTGAAAATTTAAGTTTTAGAACAACCCCACTTGTGGATATATTATTGATGCATGGCGATTAGCCTGAAGGTCCATGTCATCATACAATCTCTTAGGAGAAGGGGGGTGTATAAACCCTATTACTTCATGCACTTTTATTTTTGGATTAAGACTTTAAATCCTCCTAAGAGCATGTATATAGACTAATTTCATCAATATGAAGCAACCTTACTAGTTTAGGACATAGGATGTTATACTTAGTTGCATTTGTCTTTTCATTTACTTGCTTGGTCATTTTTTGAGTCTAAAACTTGTTTGTAAAAAAAGAACGTCGACCAAACACATTTTTTATCCACCATTTTATTTGAACAAGGAGGTGTTATGCTGGTCAAATCCAAATCATTGTTGCCTTGTTCAAATCCTCATTTCAAACATTGTGTTTGTATTATCTAAAAAATATTTTTATGTTGTCCATTTGATTCTAAACCATTTTTCAAAAATCTCCAAGTCCTTCACTATTTAATTCAAATTTGGAATCTCAAATTTTTAAGTTCTAGGCCAACATGTTAATTGTTTTATCATTTTCACTTAGTTTGAGTTAAATTGGGTATGATTTCCCATTTGGATTGAAGTTCGTTTATATACTCATCATCATCTGATCAATATGAACTTAGGTTATCTTGCATGTCGTTTATGCTCTAATTTATAGAACACATTTTATTCTACCTCCTCTTACCATGTGGTGTCATTATGTTGCCTGTTTTATTTTAGTTTTATACATATGAATTCTTTCATGTTTTCACATCTTGAGTTTCTTAACTAGAATCTATATAGAGAGGGGCCCCCCTACAGACACTTTGACACATCTCATACATATTTGGATTGCCCATATTTGACATCTATTTTTAGAATGGTATGCCCATATTATTGAGTATAATAATGTAATTGTGATTTATCATAATTAATTAAATTGAATTATGTAGCTTCAATTGTATTTTGAGAATATTTATGATCCATATCATTGTTACCTTTCATTATGTGATCTAATGTCCTATGTGGTATAGGATAAACCATTGGGTTTAGCATTGTATGTAAATGAGGTATGTAATTTTTTTTAGGTCGTGTCATTAAATAATGATTGAAGGTTCATGATCCATAGGACAAGTGTATTTTATCCCTCATGGCTATTTTTGATACATGCAGGGACTACATTCATATCATTAATACAAGGTTTGTTAATTTTCATTGTTATCTTCCTAATTCAAATTACTTTCTTCTAATTTTCTATTAACAACTGATCGAATTTGAACTAGATTTCATGGTATTGACATATCTATAAACCTACATTTGGTGTACTATTTTACATTTAGGTTTTTGATTTATCATAGCCTCTTATAATTTAATGATTTCAACCTACCAAAGTTGAGTAATTTATTGAACCATTTCTTCCAATTGAGTGGTACTATACCACCTTCTCTTTATTATAGTCTCTTTATTACCTTGTCAATTGTTTAGAGAAAATCAAAACACATTATCTTTAGCATTTGAAAAACACTTTTCAAATCTTATCAAATGTAGAGAATAAAATTTTAGACATGATCCAAAGGTACACTTATAGTGGGGTCTCTTATGGCCCTACCTATGAGGAAGAGCACTTCTATGATGGATAGGATAATTCTATGGTTTTTAAAGACATTCCCTTGACCATAGGATCTAAGGAAGATTACTTTGAACATCAATCCATAGTGTACAAATAAAAAACACTCCTAAGGTTGATTGAATTAGGTGTTATATTGTCATTAGACTTTCTTATGGAACAATTACATACTTGGTTAAGGTTGACCAAATTTGACTTTTAGGCCAAATTGGGGAACTTATAGGTAAAAAATTAATTTTATATGTCTTCAATGGGTGTAATATGGATGTCACAAGGTTTTTTATAGGTCAATTAAGGTCAATTGATGTTATACTAGCCTTGGTCATTAGTTTTCTTAGTCCCTTTAGTCATTTTGAGTTGTTTTAGGGGTCAAAAAGATCCATTAAATGAGTTGTACGAGTATATTGGGAAGTATGAAGGTTAAAAAAAATTATTTCATGCCACATGTGTCCCTATAAGTCTTAATTAACTGACATAACTAAAATATGGTAGGTTATGCAAAAGAAAAGGTAGTTTTCTTGAAGGAAAATAAGAGTTTGGCACTTGTACGACCTCCTTGGGAAGTGTGCCACATGGAAAATGGTCAATAAATGCCTCTTCAACTTCCCCATGCTCAATTACATTATTTTTTTAATATTAAATTTCCATTTCTTATTCAAAACCATTCAACTCCCTTTTCACCTTTCTTGGCAAATAAAAGTGACTTGCAGGTTTTTGCTTGGTACGAACAACTCAAGATGTTTAAGTGAAAATTATTTTGGGAGGTTATTTTAAACTATGATACCTTAATTTAAATATAATTATTTTTAAAAATTATGGAGTTTTCTTCATTAACCATCCTTATGAAGTTGACCTTTCAAACCTGCTTGTTATTCTATGTAACCTATAAGTTTTACCTTGGTTTGGAGAAATCCATATAATCTAGCTACTAATGTTTGTTCCATATCATATTGGATTCCTCTTGTAATTTTTTTAATGGTTATTTTCATGTTTCAAGTTTTTTTTATATTCCAATAAGTCACTTTACAATAAGTTACCACCATGTGCAGCTTCATTCAATGCCCCACTTACAGAGGTTTGAATTACATATTGAGGCTTCATATGAATAGGAAATGGTGTCTTTCATGTTTCAATACCATATGGGTCATGTCAGTATAGGTTTTGGTGTCATAACCCCATATTTTTATCAAACACCCATGTCTTCACCATGCTACCTCAGTCATGAAATTCCCCTGTCTACTTTATTCCATGTATATGAAGATGATTTTCATGTTGGGGAATATTTATTGGGGATTATTTCAATTTTTAATTGATGTATATCATCTACTTGAGATTTGGAAATTAATTTGAGGTGTTTTGAAGCTTTTCACAAACATGTTTTACCCCAATTCCATATCCTACCTGTATAATATGCCCAATGCACACCTATAGGGCCTTGATGACATCATGTTGAGGTTTGAGAAGGTTGATGTGTGTTTCAACCTCTTAATATGGATATAGGTGTATTTGCATGTGTTATAGGAACATACAAAGTTATATTCATGGAAAGTTTCATATTATTCATATACAACTCACTGCTTTTACACTAAAGCATCCACCTACATGTCGCTGACCAGGGTAATAAAATGCTTTCATGGAGAATTTAGAAGAATCTTGACACTTCCTTAGGAACTTGGTATAATTAATAAACCTTGGAAGAATCATATAGGGTGTCAAAAGGTAAATAAGGAATTTGAAACCATGTTAAGGAGGCAGGAGACTGGGTTTAGGGAAGTTTTCCCTAAAATGCCAAAATAGAGGCCCATGAGATTTTTTAGAATGGAATATAACAAAGATACAAAGTTGTTTGATGCATCCAATGACCTTAATTTATAACCCATATTATATAGAGGACCCATGCCAAATTTAAATGGAATAAATCAAATGGATATTGGTCTTTCAGAGGCCTAAAGTTGCCTATAAAACTATTAAATTTAGGCATAGATATCTACAAGCCTAAACCCAAAAGTGACCTTATGCTTTAGTTTGACCATCCTAGATCATACCAACTTTGGTATTGCTTTAAAATGCTTCAATGGACACTCATGACATAAAAATATATTCAAATTAATATATTTACTTTTTATTTTCCTTGCATGGACACTCCCAATCCATACACTATGTAAATGTTGACCTACATTAGGGGTATCCCAGTTATCAAGAAAGAAGGTTTGGAGAGTAAAGGTTTCAATATTAAATGCATGTCAAGGTAGATACACTACTTGGTGGTTATCAAATGTCTCTAATTATTTTATGGAAAACTTTTTTTCTTATAATCTTCCAAGCCCAAGGGGTTAAATACACACCTGCAGGCAGGGTCAAAAGTGAAGTTTCTTAGTCAAGTAGAAAAGACTCAATCTTTGAAGTTAGAATGCATTAGAGGAGATGAACATTATAAGAGTTGAAACCAATGAAGTGTAAATATACCTAGAGCTTATAAATTCATTGTATACCTCTATGACTACCTGCATGGCACCATTTAAGCTTAAAATTGACACCTACAAGTTAGATAGGTGAGTTGATGCAAACAATGGTATAGGCATGAGTTATGATGTTTTTTGGCCATCTAGGGTGAGTAAAAAGTGATAAATAATGTTTTATGATTTAAAATTTAACTCAATAAGGTCTTTTTCATCACAATAACCTCAACCAAGGATATGAATACCTATAACAAACCCTACAAGAAAAACATAGTTAGGGTTATGTCATGCTTAGTCTAGGTTAGACAAGGGTACAAGGAAAGTATGGGGAGTATATAAATTTTTTTAAGGATGAGTGAAGATTATAACACATAATTCATGATCAAAAAACTCTCATATATTGTAAATTAAGCTTATAAATCCCCTTTCAAATGCAACACATAGTTTCCATAAAGGACCCTGCACACAGTGTTCCTTCATATAGTCTATTTGGGATTTTTATGATTTAAGAGAGTAAATGAGGTCATCAAGGAATAAATTTTGGTTGGGTTTGTCTTCATAAATTTATAAATAATTTTTAATACTCATTTTTATTGAGATAATAGGGTAAGTACCCCTATTTTATCTCAGATAGGGGTACTTCCTCATACACAAACACTAGTAGGTTTAGAAAATAGGTGATAGGGTGAATTAAATATACATATAAACCTTTAAATAAGGTTTTAAAATATTTATTACCATATATAAACCTGATTAAACAATATATATAGGGTGAATCTCAATGGAAAGGTCATATATGTTGTAGTCAGGGCTATGAGGAATGGTGAAACTTAATACTAGATGAGGAAGTCATCATCTTTTTGAGATTTAGATGAGCTATCCATATGATTAAAACATGTTCATGGGATTACTACAGGCATGATAAATCTATTTTTAGGCAAATAAAACCATCAAGGGTCATCTTGAGCTCTAGGGTGCAGTCAAGTCTACTAAGTAGGTTCTAAGCCTAGAGTTCAAAAGAGGGGTCAATTTTAGGTATAGCCTTATATTATCTCTATAATGAATTAAAAAATGTTTTTTAAGTGAATTAATATGTTTCCAATCTCTTTAGATGCAAATTAAACCACACATAGTCCATTTTTTGAGCTCAAACCCACTCAGACTTGCAAGAAAATGAAGGAAAAGCTCAATAAGGCAACTTTAGAAGCTAACATCTTTTTGGAGGATTTGCATAGGATCCATAAGAGTTAAAGGATGTTATAAAAGGTATAAAACTATTTATTTTTCTATTTTTTTTGTCAACTTGGATGTTAGACCTTTATGAATGAACCTTAAGAGTGAAAACAAGTTAAAACCCTTACAAACCCTTGCATGTGACCAGTTTGAGAAAATGGAGTTAGAAAGCTAATATGATGGAAAATTTTGACCATGAAACCTATTTTAACTTGTATACTACTCACTCAATATCCCTAACATTACAATTAGATATATGGACTTATACGGATGGGGTGAGAAACAAGCTATTTTGACCTTTTTTTGCTTTGTATAGGATACAAGGAAAGTTTGAACATGAAACCAAATTTTAAGGGAATATATTTTTTTTTAATAAATCCTAATATTCATTAAAATTCTTAAAAATAACTCCTAAGGGTTAGAACAATAGCTCTCATTTTAGCCAGTTAAAACTAGCCTATTAGACAAGCTAGTAAGAAGGGTGGAAAACTTCAAGTGAGATAATTTTAAGGTGTTGTAATGATTATAATTCCATGGATGGTTTATAAAGGTGTCTTATAATTTATCCCATGTATTTTCATGAGTAATTGATACCAATTTGGAATCCAAGTGTGTAGGGTGCATGAAATGAGTGTTTTTTGGACTATAGATGATGATTGCTTATTTCCAACTGATTTCAGATGATGAATCCTACAACCAATTAATGGATAAGAATGTATGATTTCCTTAAACTTAATTCAAATCATCATACCCAATACCAATTAGTTATAAGGCATTCAAATAGGGTTAATAATGCAGGTAATTTTTTTGATCCAAAATGAGGAGTTTCTTGCCACTTTTCATGAGGTTTATGACTTGAATTGATATTTTTAGTTATTATAATTACATGGTTCATCCCATATCCTCTTCTAATTCATAATTAACTCCTTATATCAGCTTTAAAATTTTCCTTTTTACCCTTGGACTTCTCTCTTTTCTCTCTCTCTCTTAAGTTCTATAAGAACTCACCATTTTGGCCATTATAGGGATGCTCCACCTGATTATGGCAAAGACCTACTAAAATTTATACCTTTTAATCAATAATAATACCTATTTTTACCTATTCCATGATTTTTCTTAGTGTTTTAATTTTTAATGTTTGAATTTACATAAGTGAAGACTATGGATTCCTTAGCATGTTATTTCATTATATTATCTATTTGCAGTTGGAAAGATTCTTCTTCCAGGGCATATGAAGTGTTCTAAGAAATGTATAAGATTTATTGAGTTATCATACTCATTAATTCCCTCATATTCCTCTTTTTTATTCCTCATATCTTGGCACATTCATCCATAACCTCATAATGTAACATTGATGTGAGAAGGTGAAGATTGGAGAAGTGTATGTTCAGTTTGTCCTTTAATTTCAAGTGTAATATGCATATGGTTGTAAGTCATAAATATATTTGGTGTATCACCTCCCTTAGGATTTTTTTTTTTTTAGTTATCTCTCTCCCTTTTCACCCCCCAAGTTTAATAGTAGTTTCAATTCAAAGTGATACATCAAAGGAGCTTGCCTTATCTAGAGATTCACCTCATTTCTTAGGCTACCCACAAGCCTAGAGGTGATTCCATTATGCCATTTGGATGAGAAGATATTTTCATTTTATAAAAATATTCAATTATAAGTGAAATTTTTTTTGACATGCCTAGTGGGACTCTTGTTCAAGAAATTGAGATATTTTTGATGTTGTCTCTCAACAATCAGCCTGCCTTTGGAGGCATCTGTCAAAGCATCAATGGTGACTCCAAAGATAAATCATCTGGTCAAGAATCCTAGGTTATCCTTTAAATATTATTATCAATTTATTTCCTTGTGTTATTTATTTCAATGAAGTTTCGTGGTTGACTTTGGTGTTGAGTTTTGTTCTTTACAAGTTGGTGAGACATTACAAGCTTGTGCCATTCCCTATCACTATGAACAAGTTCTTGGTCAATATTATCATGATTCTTACCAGCCTAAATATTAATTTAATCAACTCCAATATGATTCTTGTCATCCCATGCATGAATTATATCAATATTATAACCAGCCTCCTTAATGTTTTGCTCCTCCTAGTCAACCTAGTCACTTCTCAAGCCAACCCATTTCTACCTTCAAGAAGACACTTTTAGGCTATGAGACGTAAATTTTGGATATTGACACACAAAGAGTATGTGGTATATATATTATTAATCATGTCATTCATAAGGTGAGAGAAGAATTAGATTTGGGTAAAAGAGAGTGGGTACCTATTGAGAGAGCTAATTGGTAAAGGTTCACAAGTGAGATGCTTGATGTTAGTGGTCTAGTTTCTTCCTTAGAGGATAGGCTAAGATTTCATCAAAGTAAACCTCACCATACCTATTATCCTTCATACCCACTTCTCAAAGTTTCCTAATAGCTATACATGACCCCTAATCATAAGCCAAATCAAGCCTATTAAATTCATCCTTTTACCAATTAGTTGGAGGAGAGAATTGAAAATAGAAACCTTATGTTTGAAACTAATCTTGATAGGAAAATTTAATTTCCAAATATGCATATGCAATAGTCCATGTTGGCAGCAAAGGAAGTAGATTTCAAGCCCTAATTTCCCTCTCACAATTAATTCCCACCATCTCAAAATGAGACCTCTAGTCCTAATATCCTAAATTGAAATAAGATAATAGAGTCATAGGGAAAGAAAGAGAATAAAATTCTTGACAAAGAGTGTGAAGTTGAGAAGGAGAATGATTATATACAAACCCCTCCCACCCTTACTCAAGAAAATATTTATAATCTTAACATCCCAAGTTGGAATATGATAGTGGATTCATGGGGCCAAAAAGAAGATAAAGGCATTGCTAAGGAGTGTGAAGTTGAGAATGGATTTGGTCCTTTACAAGTCTCTCCTACCCTTCCTCATGAAGTTTCTTGTGTTCCATGTCAGCCCTCATACATTCCTTATGCTTATGATGATTCCTATGACATTCACAAGATTCTTTTCCAAGAGAATCTAGCCAATAAAATTGAAGAGTTGGAGTCAAGGATGAAGTTGTTAAGTCAAGGTGTGATGGAAGGTTTAGACCCAAAGAAAGATTTTATGCCTAAACACACCCCCATCTAACCTCCTTCAAGAGAGTTCCCAATTTGATTTTGAGACCTATGTTCCACCTCCACCAACTACTTCTTCTTGTCTACATCCCATCACCCTTTGCCTTAATGGACCTGTGGTGTGGGAACCAAAAGAAGTGTAGTTGGTTGATGAAAATTAATAATTGTTGCTTGAATAAAATGCAACTCTTTGGTAGCCTTATTGGGCTAATTCACCAGATTTCAAGATACTTAGTCTTAGCATCACTAAAGAGGAGATGGAAAATATTGCATCCCTTGACAAAAAAGATCATATTATGACAGATGTGGTATAATTTGAAAGCATTTAAGATGTCTTAAGTGCTAAAGAAGAGGTAAGTTATTGTGTTGAATCTCCTTGTTTGGTTGATAATGAAGAATGCCTTCCTTTTGGTAAAGAATAAATCTTGAAAGAAGAGCCTATCTTAATAGAATTAAATGAATAAGAGAAATACAAATTCATGGATTATCAAGAAGACCTCATGAGTTATTA
Organism: Torreya grandis; assembly: GCA_037957365.1. Classification (NCBI taxonomy): domain Eukaryota; kingdom Viridiplantae; phylum Streptophyta; class Pinopsida; order Cupressales; family Taxaceae; genus Torreya; species Torreya grandis. Next base: position 1,453,758 of record JARHVA010003999.1, read on the forward strand.
TGAGGAAGAGATTACCATAAGGATTCCCCTTCATGAACAAAAGGATAATTCACAAGTTTTTGCCTCCATATTTGAGAGGATGTGTATCCATGAGGAATGTGTCCAAGATTTGAAGAAAGAGATAAATGAAGAAGACTCCATGTATGATCATGAGGTGGTGAATGATCATTTCAAGATTGAAGAGTTAGTGTTACTCGATGGTAAAGAGGACAAGGATGATTGGTAGTAATAAATGGAGTTATTTTAGGAACTTGAAGAGCTTTGCCAAGTTGAGGGCCAAGTTTATGACAAGGTGAAGGATTAATCTTAAATGGAGGATAATGACCAAGATTGGGAATAATTTTATAAGTTCCTTGATGAGCTATAAGAACTTGTAGCTAAGAGGAAGCCCAATATTATTGAGAACACTATGAAAATCAAGAAAGTATGCCTTGAATCACCATTTGAAGCTATAATGGAGGATCCACATGACAAAGTTGAGGTTTTTTTTATGTAAGAGGAGTTAATTTCTTTAGTCAATTTGTTTTTAGCTACTTTTTTCTCATTGAACATCATGCTAATGGGGTTGGCAAACATTGTGAAAAATTTGGAGGCATCAATGCTAAAGGACAAAAGGCTATATGCCTCATTCAATCCTTCATGTCATGAAGTAATAAGATTCTCAATATTTCCCTTTGATCTAGGAGGAAGGTATGATTAGTTTCTATTAATACATAATATTTTTTTTTATCCCCCTAAGTGCTTTGAGCACATGTGTGTTTATTCTCTTTGTTGTGTGAGTCCTTTGCTTTGTATGGTTGAGGTAGTCATTAATTATCTCATCTTAGTCAATGATAAAAGGTTTCCTTCTTTGTCTCAATATTTATATGACTCTTAATACTAATGGACTAATAAGGATATTGGTCTAGTTAGTATATCAAGCATACTACCCCTATGAGTCACCAATTTGTTGACCAAATTTGACTTTTAGGTCAAATTGGGGCACCTATAAGTAAAAAATTTAATTTATAGGTATTTAAGGGGTGTAATATGGATTTAAAAAGTTTTTTTATAGGTAAATTAAGGTTAATTGATGTTATAATAGCCTTGGTCATTAGTTTTCTTAGCCCCTTTAGTCATTTTGAGTCATTTTAGGGGTTAAAAAGGTGCATTAAATGAGTTGTATAGGTTTAATGGGAAGTTTAAAGTTTAAAAAATATTATTTCATGATCCATGTGTCCCTAAAAGTCTTAAGTAACTAAAAAAACTTAAATATGGTAGGTTATGCAAAAGAAAAGATAGTTTTCTTGAAGGAAAACTATAATTTGGCACTTGTACGGCCTCCTTGGGAAGAGTTCCATGTGGTAAATGGTTAGTAAGTGCCTCTTTAGCATCCATATGCTCAATTACATTCTTTTTTTAATATTAAAGTTCCATTTCTTTCTCAAAATTGTTCAACTCCCTTTTCACCTATCTTGGCAAACAAAAGTGACTTACAGGTTTTTGCTTGGTACAGATAGCTAAAGATATTACATAAAAAATGATTTTGGGAGGTTATTTTAAACAATAATTATTTAATTTCCACATAATTATTTTGAAAAATGGTGGCTTGTATTTCATGAACCATCCTCATGAAGTTGACCTTTCAAACCTGCCTGATAATCTATGTACCCTATAGGTTTTGCTTTGGTTTGGAGGAATTCGTACAATAAAACTACTGATATTGGTTCAAGATCATATTATATTTATCCTATAATTTTTTTCATGATTATTTTCATCATTAAATTTTTTTGCAGTCCAATAGCTCACTCTATAAGAAGTTGACACCATGTGTAGTTTTAGTCAATTCCCCACTTATAACAGTTTGAATTACATACAGAGGCTTCATATGAATAGGAAATGGTGTATTTCATATTTCAATACCATGGGGGTCACCTCCTTATATTTTTTAGTCTCATAACCCCATAGTTTGATCAAACACCCATGTCTTCACCATGCTACCTCAATCATGAAATGCCCCTGTCTTTTTTATTCCATGTATATGTAGATGATTTTCATGTTGGTGAATATATATTGGAGTTGGTTTCAAGTTTTCCTTGATGGATATTATCTACTTGAGATTTTTCAATGAATTTGAGGTGTTTTGAAGATTTTCACAAACATGTTTTACCCCAATTCCATGCCATGCATGTATAATATGCCCAATGCACACTTACAGGGCCTTGATGATGTCATGCTAAGGTGTGAGAAGTTTGATGTGTGTTTCAACCTATTAATATGGATATATGTGTATTTTGATGTTTTATAGGATAATATAAAGGTATATCCATGGAAAGTTTCATATTGTTCATATACAACTCACTGTTTGTGCACTAAAGCATCCACCTCCAAGTGGTTGAGTAGCATAATAAAATGCTTTCATGGAGAGTTTGGAAGTAGCATGACACTTCCTTAGGACTTTATTATAAGTAATAAACCTTGATAGACTCATATATTTTTTCAACAAGGAAAGGATTATGAAACCATGTTGAGGAGGTAGGAGACTGAGCTTAGGGAATTTTTACCTAAAATGCCAAAATAAAGGCCCATGAGATTTTTGAGAATGGCATATAACAAAGATACAAAGTTTTTGGATGCATCCAATGACCTTAATTTGTAACCATAGTATAGAGAGGACACATTCCAAATTTTAAGGAAAAAAATCAAATGGAGATTGGTCATTCAAGGGCCTAAAGTTGCCTACAAAATTACTAAATTTAGGCACAGATATCTACAAGCCTAAACCCAAAAGTGACCTTATGCTCTAGTTTGACTATCCTATATCATACCAAATTTGGTATTGGTTTAAAATGATTCAAGGGACACTAGTGACCTAAAAATATATTCAACGGAATAGATGGGCTTTTATTTTCCTTGCATGGACACTCCCAGTCTATACACTATGTAGATGTTGACCTATAGTAGGGGTATCCTAGTTATCAAGAAGGAAGGTTTGGAGAGTAAAGGTTTCAATATTGAATGAATTTTAAGGTGAATACACTACTTGGTGTTTATCAAATGTCTCTTATTAGTTCATGGATAACCTTTTTTATTATCTTCTTCAAAACCCAAGGGGTTAAATACACACCTACAAGTAGGGTCCATAGTAAAGTTTCTCAATTAAGGAGAAAAGACTCAGTCTTTGAAGTTAGAATGCATTAGAGGAGATGAACATGATAAGAGTTAAAACTAATGAATTTTTAAGATAAATATATCTCATAAAGTCCTTGTATACCTCTATGACTACCTACATGGTACCCTTCAAACCTAAAATTGACACATATAGGTCAGACATGTGAGTTGATGTAAATAGTGGTATAGGCATGAGTTATGATGTTTTTTGGCCATATAGGGTGAGTTAAAAGTGATAAATAATTGTGTATTATTTAAAATTTAACTCAATAAGGTGTTTTTCATCATAATCACCTTAACCAAGGATATGAATACCTATAGTAAACCTTACAAGTAAAACACAGTCAGGGTTATGTCATGCTCGGTCTGGGTTAAACAAAGGTACAAGGAAAGTATGGAGAGTATATAAAAGTTTGGAAAGATGAGTGAAGATTATAACACCTAATTCATTATCATAACACTCTCATAAATTATAAACCAATCATATAAATCCCCTTTCAAATGCAACATACAATTTCCATAAAGGACCCTGCACACATTGTTCATCCATACAGTCTATTTGGGACTTCAAGGATTTGAGAGGGTAAAGGAAGTCACCAGGGGATGGATTTTGGTATTGTGTATCCTTATGACTTGATAAATAATATTTGATACTCAATTTTACTAAAATAATAGGGTAATCACCCGTATTTTATCTCAGATGGGGGTTACTTCCTCATACACAAACACTGGTAGGTTTAGAAAATAGGTGATAGGGTGAAGTCAAGATACATATAAACATTTAAATAAAGTTTTAAAATATTTATTACACCTATATAAAATTAATAACCAAGCTAGATAAGGTGAAGCTCAATGTAATGGTCTAAAGCATAAATGTTGTAGTTAGGGTTATGAGGAATGGTAAAACCTAATACTAGATGAGGAAGTCATCATCATTTTTAGATTTTTAAGAGATATCCATATGATTGAAACATTTTAATTGGATGAATATAGGCATTCTAAATATATTTTGAGGCAAATAAAACCATCAAAAGTCATCTTGAGCTCTAGGGTGCAATCAAGTCTACTAGGTAAGTTTTAAGCCTAGAGTTCAAAATAGGGGTCAGTTTTAGGTATAGCCTTAGATGATCCCTCAAATTAATTTAAACATGTTTTTTTATTTAATTTATAAGTGCCCAAGATCTTTCAATGCAAAGGAAACCATACATAGTCCATTTTTTGGGCTCAGACCTATAGGAAAATGAAGGAAAAGCTCGATAAGGCAATTTTAGAAGCTCACATATTTTTAGAGGCTTTACATGGGAACCAAAGGAATTTAAGGATGTTATAAAATGTATTTAAATATGAATTTTTTTAATTGGTTGGTAACTTGGATGTTAGACCTTTATGAACAAACCTTAAGAGTGAAAATAAGCTAAAACCCTTGCAAACCCTTACCTATGACCAGTTTGAGAAAATGGAGTTAGAAAGCTAATATAATGGTATAGTTGGACCATGAAACCTATTGTAACTTGCATAGGACTCACTCAATCTACCTAACATGCCAACTAGTTGTACAGACTTGTATGGATGGGGTGAGAAACATGCTAGTTTTTACCATTTTTTGTGTTGTATATGCTACAAGAGGAGTTTAAAAATGAAACCAACTTTTAGTGTAATATATATACTTTTAATAACTCCCCATATTAATTTACTTCTTGAAAAAAAATCCTAAGGGTTTGAAAAATATCTCATATTTTAGCCAGTTAAAACTGGCCTATTGGACAAGCTAGTGATAAGGGTGGAAAACTTTAAGTGAGCTCATTTTAAGGTGCTCCTAATGTTTATAAGGCCATTAATGGTCTTTATAGGTTTCATCCACTCCATCCCATGGATTTTCATGAGAAAATAATGCCAATTTACAAGCCAAGTGTGCAAGGTGCATGAAAAGAGTGTTTTTTAGATTACAAATGATGATTGCTCATTTCCAGGTAATTCTAGATGATGAGGCCTACAATGAATTTTTTATGTCCTTACACTTCATTACAATCATCATACCTGGTCCCAATTAGTTATAAGGTCTTAAAATAGGGTTAATCATGTAGGTAGTTTTTATAAGTTAGAATGAGGAATTTCTTGTCACTTTTCATGAGGTTTATGACTGGAATTGACATTTATACTTCTTAGCCTTACATGGTTCATCCCATATCCTATTTTCATGTACAAGTAACTTTTTTATCAGTTTTTAAAGTTTCCTTATGACCCTTTGGCTTCTTTCTTCTCTCTCTCTTAAGTTTTATAAGAACTAGCCATTTTGGCCATTGTAAGAATGCAACACCTGAGTATGGAAAATCCCTACTCAAATGTATACCCTTTAATCAATCATAATAATAAAATTTACCTCCTCCATGAATTTTATTAGTGTATTCATTTGGAATGTTTGATTTTTCATAAGTGAAGACTATGGATTCCTTACCATGTTATTTCATTCTATCATCTATTTACAGTTGGAAAGTTTCTTCTTGCAGGGCATGTGAAGTGTTCTAGAAAATATCTAAAATTTAGCAACTTATCTTATTCATTATTTCCCTAATAGGCCTCTTTTCTAGTCCTCCTAGCTTGGCACATTCATCCATAACCTCATAATGTAACATTGATGTGAGAAGATGATGATTGGAGAAGTGTATGTTTAGTTTGTCCTTTAATTTCAAGTGTAATATGAATATGGTTGGAAGTAATCAATATATTTGGTGTATCAGCTCCATTATGATAGTTTGTTTTCAGTTATCTCTCTCCCATTTCACCTCCCAAGTTTATTAGTAGTTGAAATCTAAAGTGGTACATCAAGGGAGCTAGCCCTATCTAGAGATTCACCTCATTCCTTAGGCTACCCACAAGCTTAGAGGTGATTCCATTTTGACACTTAGATGAGAAGAGCTTTGCATCTCCTCAAAGGGTTAAAATCCAAGTGACAATAGTTAGGATAGAAGAATAACAATGAGAATAATTCATTGCTAATATTTAAAAAACAAATGTTGCTTCTTCTAGTAAATGAAAGGAATTACTCATAGAGTCAATTATTAATATCTTGTCATCGAGATCAAAAATATAAGTCAACAATATGCATACCAACTTATCACAAACTTGATAGACTCTTTAGTTGATACTTATATGCATAATGATGCTTCCAAGGAACAAGGGAATGTGATAGAACCAATGCAAAATATCTTAGTTGATAACACACCTACAATGGATCAAGATGTCTCAATTGAGAAACTTAAGTCTCAAGAGGATCTACAACATACTTCGCTAGACACAAAGCATACATTTTCAATCATCAAGAACCTCTTATTTCTTTGTAAAATCAAGGACCAAAACACTTAGTGTGTATTGAAGAAATTGTCTAAAATAATTTGGCTAGTTCACCTAAACCAACATATACTTTGGTGAATAGACCACATACTCCCCAAAATCAATATAACATGTATAATTCAAGATGATTAACTTCAAGGAATTTTAATCAACCCATAAATCAATAGCTTATGTACTCAACTCAAGGAGTAAATCAAAACAAAGTTATAGATCATAGGGTGTATATCCCTAAAAAATACACACAACAAGGGCACATACCACCCCAATATAATTATATTCCACCTACCAATGAACCAAACATGCAAGAGTGGAATTTGATGAAAGAAATTGTGTCACAATTAGAGATGGGAAATAGAATCAAGAAGTACAAATTTAATGAGATATTTCCATATCCATTCAATTTTAGTATTCTCCAAGTCCCCTTTCTACCTCATTTTTAAGCACCCAAAATTAGAAAATACAAAGGAAAGGGTGACCCTCATGAACACATTTAGGCATTTTTTGTATTATGCCAAGAGGTAGCTTATAACAGCATTTATTTAAATAATCTACAACTTCATTGCACAGAACCTACACTTTGAGGTGGTACATAATCTACAACTTCATTGCACAAACACATTTAAATAAATTATAGGCAACGTTGTATAGATTAACAAAGTGCTTATTACAAAAGGCCTTATCAATATTTATTCATAAGGTTAAAAGTCAAATTAGACCCAATCTCCTAGTCAAACTATTGTAGTAGATAAACCTAATGGTTTCAACAAGAATATGGTTGGAAATGGTGTGACTGAGTCAAGACATGTACAAATGGTGTAGGTCCCACCAACTCCAAATGTATAATTAGCTCCACCTAATCCACCAAACACTTTGTAAAGAGTCCCTCCATTAAGGGTATTCAATAAAAACTTCAAAGGCTTTAGCAAACTAGGAGAGCCTATTTAAATAGTGTTCTAAAATCTCATAAAAGCTAATTTGATTGTATGGCTATACCAAGGCCATTTCCTATAGATCAACCCAAACTCGATTGTTATTAGGCAAATAAATTTTACAACTTCCATCATGTTGTTGGTCATGGTACTTATCATTGTGTTCAATTTCATCACCTTATTGAAGATTTGATTGAGAGTGGTGAAGTTGAGATCAAGCTTACTCCACAAGACACTAATCAAGATATGGTAATCTACAAAGATCCATTTCCTTGACATAATTGATAATTACCAAAGACTAATTAAAACCAAGGATAAAATTAGTGATAGAATCAGATTCAAGGTCAAAATCATAATCATCATGATCATAATCAGGATCAAAATACCCATGCTAACAACTTGGATTACCACAACATGCCTTATGACTATAACAATACCATCGGATGCATTTTTTCAAACCCCAATTCCACTATCACTATTAAATCTTGTGAACCATCCCATACTCCTCATAGTACTAGACCCATTGTTATAGAGTCAACACCCTATCCCTCAAGTAACACCACATAAATTTCATGAAATTATATTACCCCTCTATTTACATGAGATACCATTTTTGGACATCATTATTTCACTAATTATAATGGCTCTTCACTTAATCAAAATTACTCAAATACAACTAGATGCCCATGAGTCACTCTCCAAGGCCCTTTACCTTCACCTTCTAATTATAATATATCCTTACCACCTCTATATTGCATAATCATAACTATATGTTCTTGAGTTACTCTTTAAAGCCCTTTGTCATCTTCTTCTAACACTGAACCCATGTGAACATTATGCCTTTAGATCCAAAGATAAACATTGTTCCAACCAAGGCCAAACCATCTCATCTTACTATTGAAAATACTTATAGTTTATCAGACCAACTAAGCAAAACCCCTACGTAGATATTTATTTTATATCTCTTATATACATCTAAATTCCATAGAACCATTTTGAATGACCTTTTACAACAATCTATTATTCCCTAATATATTAATCCTGAATAGTTCTAAACATTTTTAGGACATTTGTCTTCATTTTGACAACTCATATTTGATCAAAAATACATGCCCACTCTAGGTCTAAGCCATAATAATTCCTTATATATTGATGTAGTCATTGAAAACCATAAGATCAAGTAAGTTCTTATAGACAATGGTTTAGGGCTAAACATAGTGTCCCTCAAACTAGTATAGAGATTGAGCTACACTACATAGAACATTCAACCAAAGATGATCACCATAAGGGATTATGATAATGTCAAGAGGAAATCTTTTGGTATAATTTATTTACCAATAATTGTTGGGTTTGTGTCCCATCACACATTATTACATATTATGGATATTAAGCTACCTTATAACATAATTCTTGGTCATCCTTAGATCCATGAAGTACAAACCATTCCATCTACCTTGTATCAGTGTCTTTAGTTTCCCCATGATGGGATCGACATCACTATTCTTGTCGATCTACAGACCTATCAGTATTTTAAACACCTTAAGGATAAGTTTCATAATTATAAATATTATCCAAGTTTTGAATTCATTATAAAGAAGAACAATAAAATAGTTTCACATCTACCAAAATCCAATTATATCAACCCTAGTGACCTTGCATCCACTTCAGCTAATCCATTTCTTATATCTCTTACAAATCAGATTGTTATATAAGATGTGGGCATTTCTACGTACTATATTAAGGATGCCTTCCATGTTACTAAGTTATTGAAGTCTCCTAAAACATTTAGTAAACCCAAACCTTCGAAATCCCTAATAGACCCAACTTGATTTGGCAATAAAAGAAAGAAATAAAAAAACCACCAATGGTATTTGTACCTATTACTTTTTTTAAATAGGATCGAGAGGCTTTCATTGAAGGAGACTAGTTATATTCTAATGACATTGTATATTATTTTTTAGAATCCAAAATATCATATCCCTAATTAGATTATGGATAATTTTGATTATATAAGAAAAGGCCTTGACCCATGAGTACAAGGAATCTTAGAACCTTTATCAACTGGTATACCTAATTTGAATCACAATCTTAGATTTACACCACTTGGAGGTGACCTCATGACTTTTGATAGTGATTCTTCTAAATTGACTAGTGATGAGACTCCTAACAATGACATATCATCCCATTATAGCCTTTTTGATGAGCTTGCTAACTCATATTTATTTGATTCTAATGCCATTATGACCTTAACACCTCATTATTCCCTATGCCTTTATCATCTTCAATTCATTGATTAGGACTAGTAAAATTTAGTCATACATTGACAAATTCCAAAATGAGAAATCAATTACAGAGTTTATGGGCCTCAGAGATGGATTGCCCATTGGTTATTATAAACAAGGATTTGATTTTTATTTGGATCCTTATGCCTACTTTGGATAGCAGGAAAAATTTATTGGTCATGAATAACATAAAACATTAAGATCTTTAGGTGAAAACCTCTTTGAGGCATTCATTAGCCAGGGAAAAAGTAAATATAAGGACAAGCCCTTGAGTGAAAACCTATTTCAAGCACTCTTGGATAGGAAAGTTTGCTCACCCTAAAAGGATGCACAAAGCCCATAAATTCCTAGCTCCATAGCTAGTACAAACATCACATCAAGATAACAACAAGTCTTTAAGCATCTTGCTCTTGAATTTATTGAGATTTTTTCTAGTTGGCCATTACCTAATTTGGTAGATTTAGATTCACCACATTATCCAAAGATTTGGGAGGAATAACAAGAAACTATAACAGAATAAGATGATCATGATCACACATTACCTACTATTCTTGAATATGATTCTACACTTCTTATAGAAAACACTATTGAAGTGAACTTGGGAACATATGAGGATCCCAAAAAATTGTACCTTGGAGCTTCCCTTATTGAATTAGAATGAGAATACATTATATACATTTTGAAGGATTTCATTGATGTTTTTACATGGGCATATTCATACATGACATGCTTAGACCATCACTAGGTTATGCATCAACTTGTCATTCATCCAGATGCCAAACTAGTCAAAAATAAATTGAGAAAGATGCATCCACACTCTATTGGTTAAAGCATAACTAGAGAATTTATTAAGAGCAATCTTCATTAGACCACTAGACTATTTTTAATGGATATCAAACATAGTTCTAGTCAGTAAAAAGCCATAGGGTATATGTCTTTGTATTGATTTTAGAGATATCAATAAAGCATGCCCTAAAGATGATTTTCCTCTACCCAACAGTGACATGATTATCAATTATACTATTGAGTATGAGATGTTGTCCCTCATGGAAATTTTTTTTGGATATAACCAAATAAATATAGCCCAATAAGATCAACATAAGACTACATTCACCATGTTGTGGGGAACATTTTGTTATCAATTCATGTCATTTGTCTTGAATAACATTGGAGCCACTTATGAATGTGTTATGAATTTCATCTTTCATGACATGATACATGATATTTTTGAGGAATATGTTGATGACATCCTAGAACATGTGTTAGATATCCTAACATTCTATGGAGAATCTTTGAGAGACTTTATGAATATAAAGTCTACATGAATCTTAAGAAGTGTGTCTTTGGTGTCACTTTAGAAAAAAATCTAGGGTTTATTGTATTGTAAAGAGGGATCAAATTTGACCCTACTAAGGTTAAGGCTATTATTAAATTCCTCCACCTTCAAATCTTAAATAGCTCCAAATCCTATAAAGAAATATCCAATCTATTCATAGGTTCATTTCTCAACTAGCAAATAAGTGCCACCCATTTACACATCTCTTGAAGAAAGGGGTCACAATTTAATGGGATCAATAGTGTCAATTAGCATTTTTGAAGATCATAAAATGTCTATCTAACTCATTAATTTTGAGACCACCAACACCTAGATAACCACTTCTTCTTTACATTTAAGCGACTAATCATGCATTGCAGGCACTTTTGGCCCAACATGATGATCAAGGTAAAGAACATGCATCTTATTATTTAATCCACACACTAGTGGCTTATATATCTATTGAGAAGGTGTGTTTATCTATGGTATTCACTTCCCAAAAAGTATAATACTATATGTTGAACAATAAAACCATTGTTATTTCTAAGGTGGATCCTCTCAATTTTTTATTATCCAAAGCATCTCTCATAGGACGTGTGGCTAAATGAATCATGTTGTTAAGTGAGTTTGATATTGAGTATTAAAATTAGAAAGCTATCAAGGGGAAAGTTATTGTATATCAATTTGTATAAGCCCCTAATATAAACATTCAACCACTCAAATTCAAATTTTTAAATGATTCTATTATGATAGTGGAAGAAGTACAACATGGGTTGAAATAATGGAAACTATATTTTGATGGTTCCTTCACTTCTCATGGATCTATAATTGGCATATTGTTGATTACATAGCAAGGGGATTTGATTCCTAAAGCATTTCAAATAAATTTTAATTATACAGATAATATATCTAAGTATGAATCAATTGTTGTAGGACTTCATCTTGTACTATAGTGGGATATTAGGCATTTAATGGTCTATGGTGATTCCTAATTAATTATAAATCAAACCACTTATTAGTATCAAATTAGAGATGACAAGCTTGTCCCTACAAGCTCATTATCGGCAATCTCAAAACTCATTTTAAATCTCTCTAGTTTGAACAAGTACCAAGGGCCAACAACAGATATGTCAATATAATGACAACAATTGGGTCCATGATACGGATTGAAAGTAGTGATAAAGAGTATCAATTTTTCACTGAAAACCTTTTACATCCTACTCATGTCTTGCTAGATTTAGAAAGGGCATGTGCTATTGTTGGTCCCAATCCCCCACCTGGACTGCCTTGGTTCCAAGATTTTTATAATTACTTCCATGATCACATTTTTCCACCTGACCTTTTCAACAATCATCAAAAATTATTCCTTCACCACATAGCTTATTATACCCTCCTTGGAAACATGCTTTATCTCAAAGGATATGATGTAATGTTACTTAGTTATTTATCTTCAAAATAATTCAAGCTAGCGCTTAAGGAGGTTCATGAAGGAATGTGTGGGTCCCACACCAATAGTGTAGTCTTAGCAAAAAAGCTCCTTAGAATAGGTTATTATTTGACCAAAATGGAGATAGATGCTTTCAACTATGTAAGGAAGTGTGTTCCTTGTCAATAACATGGAAATTTGATACATGCACCTTTTTTACCACTACAATTAATCACTACACCATGGCTATTTTCCACTTGGGGCCTTGATCTCATCAAGAAAATAAATCCAACATCTTCAAATTGCCATAAACATATGCTAATTACTACCGAGTATTTTGCTAAGTAGATTGAGTTCATTCTTCTCACTTATGTCATTAGTTGGTATATTTCCAAGTTTATTCATTACCATATCATCTATCGATATAACATCCCAACATGCATTATATCATATAATGGTGGATCATTTGCAAATAGAGATGTTAAATAACTTTGTGTAAAATTCAAAATCAATTACAAAAAATCCACACCATATAACCTACAAGGCAAAGGACAAGTTGAGGTGTCAAACAAAAACATTGTAGCCATTTTAAAGAAGATTATTAATGGCATTGGTCATAATTAGCAATTGCAAATTTTTCCTACCCTTTGGGCTTATCAAACGAGTCATCGAACCTTCAAAAGAGACACTCTATACTCCCTTGTTTATGGCACATAAGCTATTATCTTGATTGAGATAGAGTTACCTTTATTATGAGTATCTTTGGATAATATTCAAGATAACAAAGATTATAGATTCTCAAGGTTTCAAGAAATAGAACTTCTTGATGGTAAGCATTTATATACCCTAGAAAACTTGCAAGCCTATCAGAACAAATTGTGGAGAAATTATAACAAGTGCATTCTCTCTCGAGAGTTTGAGATTGGTGATTTGGTTTTGAAAGAGAACCAGAAGAAAAAAAATGTTGAACACAATAAAAAGGGTAAGTTCTAACCCAATTGGCTTGGACCCTATGTTATCACAGTAAATTATGGATCAAGGGCATACCAAATAGCCATTATAAGTGGTGAAGAACTTCTAGAGCCCATGAACATTCTACATCTCAAATATTTATATGCTTGATAGCCATTTAAACCATTATCTACAAGAACCCTTACTTGGGGGCAACATGTGCTTAAGTTATTTTATCTTACCATTATATCCTAGACTGTCCCATGATGGACTACATTCATTATGTTTTAAACTACCCTAGACCATTATTTCAAGAACCATATTATTTTACAACTCTAGATAGTAGATGCTTTAGACTGTTGGTACTCTAGATCATTTTTTAGTATTTTATTACATCATAGACCATCCTCTTTTGGACCATATTCATTCTAGACCATTATTTTGAGAACCATATTCTTTTTATATCCTAGGTCATTATAACCAAGACATCTTTTATCCTTTGACCAATTATGATCCTGATTATGACTCATAGACATTATGGACATCTTCAATGCTAGTTCTACAAAGTAGATCAACATGGACAGTATTTTTAGCTTATTCTACATAAAGTGAATGTGGATACATCTTCAGCTCAAGATCTTTCCCTACTGGATGGTTCTTAAGATTTATCTCACACTGTATACTATTCTATTATTTTTTTGTTGTTTGGTAGGCATTGTTGCCTTAACAAGACATCGCTCTCACTTATTTGTGAGCATGGACCATTTTAGTTGATTTAGCTATTGTTTAAATGCTTACATGTGGACATGCATCTCCTCAGCTAGGTCATTCCCTAAATATTTTCTAAATATTTCATTTCTATTACTTATCCCAAAAACACAAAAACATTAGAAAATGATCAATCAAAATAAACAAAAACATTGTCTTACTTTTTTATATATTTTAATTGCATCCCACGTGCTTTCCATTTTACAAGGCCATTCTGATTTGAACACTCTCATTATTTTTTGAGTCTATTTTTCTTATTTCTTCTATAACAATAATCATGTTTCTTATCATAATTTTTATTTTATCCCATTTCCTAGGTGAACTACATTGGTTTGAGGTCCATCTAGACTATGTAGGAATCACTTGAATACATGATGTATCTCATGTCAACTCGGCCATCCTTCATTCTTCTTTTCATCTCTTTCATCACTTTGTGCATCCTCGTATGCCCAGTTTTTGGTGGATATTTTAGTTATTAGACCATTGTATCTATGTTTGTGATTATCATATTTAATCTATGTTTTAGGTTATATCCTTGAGCTATAGTTATTAATTTTCCCTAAACGGGCACAACATTTAAACTAGTCACAAATCTAAATCAGCCCTGTTGGGCAACACTTAATTATCAGTGATCAAAATCAGCCCTAATGGGGAAAAATTGATTTATCAACCAATCAAATTTTCTCTATTGGAGAACATTATTATTTCCTCTCTTTGGAGAAACATTCTCCTATTTTTTATAATTCCAAGCTCTACATACTTTTTCCCTTATTCTAGCAATATTTTAGTGTGTAACTTGTCTTAAGATTGATCATTTTGTAAGCATGCAGCTTACACCCTAGCTTTGGGTGTGTTCAAAGTATTTCACTTGTATTTTTGGATTGTATTCCTTCCCCTTCCCCCCATCCTTAGGTCTCATTATATTATAATTATATTTTGATCATTGAGAATTAATGCGTGCAAGTATTAGCTCAATAAAATTTTACCTGTCTCATGGGTTAATTTCACTCTCTCTCTTTTCAAGAGTCCATCCTTCACTTTCATCCTAGCTTTTCCTCTCAAGGGGGCATCATGGGTATTTTCCTTCCAACTTATTCTATGAAAACTCTTTTCTTTGAAAATACATTGCTTCGCCTGAATGTCTCACTATGCCTTCTCAAATAGGGGTAAAATGTAGACATCCAATTCCTAACACCATTTTGTTAAAATTGTCAATCTTACTCAAAATTTGTGAAAATGAAAAATTTAAGCCAAAATCACTTAAATTTGCTAAATAGTTTGAGCTTATCATATATAATTACTAATTTAGGCTAATGTATCCCTAAATGGGGCAATGCATTCTATGTGATTATTATTTTTTCTCAAATCATTTCAATTCAAAATGATGAAAATGTATTTTGGTGCTCTAAATCACTCTTTTCTTCTAATTTAGAAGCACACAATACGTGCTTGTGTTATTTTATGTCAACAATGTCTTAAATGGGATATTGATCCATATGCAACTAACATCACCTTCTAATTCCTCTCTAGTAATATGACATTATGACCAGTTTGATTAATGATGTGCAACCAATTTCTAAATAATTGCTCAAAATTTGATTAATATCACTTAGGCAAATTATTCCAAATCAAGTGCTTAAGTAGACAATCCATGGAAGCTATTGAATATATTTTAGTAAAAAATTGATTCATGTTATCTGCATCATCAAATGACATCATTTGCAGAGTGGCATACATAAGCCATAAATATAATAAATATCAATATTAAGGCCTTCCATACCTCTTTAATGTCCCTTCATTTCAAATATTTATGAGCATATTTATGGATTAATTATAAAAAATGGATTAATTTGTGGCCACACATTTTGATCTCAAGATGAATGATCATGATTGATTCTAACCAATTCAAATATCTATAAATAAGAGGGCCAAGACCACCATTTTTAAGATTCATTTGTGTAATCTTATTATGAAAAATTATCTCCACAAGCCATTTATGTGTGGTGTTTATTATGCTTAATTTTCAATAGGATAGCTTCAAGATAAACATATATTTGATTTCATAGCATTATCCTAGTTTCATTGTTGCACAAGAGATGCTAGAGGAACTTTGCCTTGCATTATTGATGAAGAATGGAGCACCAAATCAAGGGGAAAAACATGTTTTGAGCTGAATTTGGGTGATGGGATGCTCTTGGGAAGGTATTGTGTATGATTTCTTTCACTAAGTCTTAATTATCATTTTTTAAACCCAATCTAATGAGTTAGCTTAGCTTGATATGTTCTTATGAATTTTTCTTGAGTATTATTGACTAATGCTTGATCTATTTGTAATCCATCTCTATAATTTGTAATAAATATTATTGCATGTGCATCATTTATGAATGCTTAGTTGTTTTCATGATATTCATTTGTTGAACTATTTGAGAAAGAATTTGAGTTGTGTCAATTTATGCATTAGTATTTAAAGGTGGGGTATTAGTGTTATTAGGAGGGTGATTAATAGTGTTGGTGAGGTGGAGGGTATTGGATGGAGGATTCCAAACATTGGTGTTAGGAGGAGGACTAGGATGAAGGAACTCAACTGCATTATATTGTGTAGTGATTGGTTTTGGATTAGGAAAAGATGAAGGAAGAAAGTGAATAGTTTCATCTGAAGTAATAAAATAAGTGAGGTTCTGATCTAAATCTTTAATTATGTAATATTATTGACTAAGCATAGGCTAAAAATATGACATCATTATAAAATAAGACTAGATAACCACACATAAAATAGTATCAACCAAGGTATATAGATTCAATAGGGTCGATTGTGTATTGTTTAGAGAGAAGGATGCAAAATGAAGATAGAATTAGCTAAAGATATTTTAGGTTCAACCAGGTCGACTTAGTACTACAAATAAGGTGTAAAATTGAGCCTAATAAGGATACAAGGTTGACCAAGTTGACTTATTACTATAAAGTGACTGAAAAAAAGAGTATAGAGTCGACCAAGTTGACTTAGTACTGTAAATAGGGTAGGAAACTAAGCTAAAAAGGATATAGGGTCAACTATGTCAACTTAGTACTATAACCTAACTGACAAAAAAGAGTATAGGGTTAACCAAGTTGACTTAGTACTAAAAATAGGGGAAAACACAATTTGATAAGGATATAGGGTAAACTAGGTTGACTTAGTACTATAACTTAACTGGAAAAAGGGATACAAAGTCGATCAGGTTGACTTAGTATTACAAATAAGGGAAAACTTAATTTGTAAAAGACTATGTTGAATAGAATGATAGTGTGCTAAAATAGGGAAAGATTTTCAATGTAATTGAAGCAAGAAATGCAAGTACACACAAATAATTGGATTAATGAGAATGATCCAATTAGGACACACATCACAAACCCTTGCACCAATGCTAGCCAATGTAAATTTTTGTACTACAACACATAATAATCAGAGAGAAAATAAACAACTAAAAAGTAAATTATAATTAAATATTCATCATGAGTGTTTTTAGATTATTATAAAGTGTTATTTTAAGTATGATAGGGAAGTTAGTTGAAAATGGGGAATTAGAAAGCAATCTATGGATGGTTTTAGGATGTTTAGGATGAAAAGGATTTGTATTGGCAATGGTACTAGCTTGGTCTTTGGGCCTACCCCCTCACTTCACAATCTCATAGTGATAAGGGTTTTAGGGTATTTTATAATATATACCATTAACCATGTGTTTATACTTAGACATAAAACCAAGTTGGCTTCCCCCTTGGTGATGAAATCCAAGTAGGTAGGCCTTGGCAAGACAAATATTAAATGTAGTTTACATATTGTGTGATTTATTAGTGTGTGCAAAAAAAGAAAAATAATGTAACTAAATGGCAATTTGAAAAATCACCTAATTAGACTATGTGAGATACTCTAGGCATGCAAATAGTTGAAAGTGAAAGTGTGAATTAATTACTAGTAAATATTTGTTAATTCTAAAATTAAGAAAGAAATAGAGTCAGTTCAGACAACATTATATGCAAATAATATAGAACATAGTCGACTAGGTCAATATTGTTATGTGGAAGCAAGAGTCTTTAATAACAAAGTCGACCAGGTTAACTTAGTTTTTTAGATAGAAAATAGGATACAGAACTAAGTCAACCAGGTTGACTTAGTTTGTTGTAAGATTATAGTTTTAAGGACTACAAATTTGCAAAAAATATAACTACAATGAATTACTAAATTGACAGAGAGATAAATAGAGGAACCTTGGTGGGTTGGAGGATGATTAAGATTACAAATTTTCTATTGAAGTGCCTTGAATGCTGATTTTAAGTTCTACAAACTACGTCAACATGTTCAACTTAGTGTATTGATCTAGATGTTGACTAAGAGACTAAGTCAACCTATTCAACTTAGTTTATTGACCTAGATGCTGACTGAAAGACTATATCAACTTATTCAACTTAGTTTATTGATTTGGATACTGACTAAAAGACTAAGTTGACCTGTCTAACTTTTTTTTTGATATGGATGCTAACTGAAAGACTAAGTTGACATGTCCAACTTAGTTTGTTAATCTAGATGTTGACTAAAAAACTAAGCTGTTGGGCCCCTTTTTGTGTTACATAGTGGACCCATGGTAACTCAACACATCTTGGCATGAGGCGATCATTATAGATAGTTGCTCTTTAGTACTTTTGGTGTCAATTGGAATAATCTTTTAAGATCTTATACTAGCTATCAGGCAGTTGCTTAGCACCCATGTTTTAAGGGATGTCCCTTTGAGTACTGCATGTGGTGGTTGGAGAGCATGGGTGTCAAAGTAGTGGAGATGATGGAATAACAACCCCCAATGATAGCTCAGCACCCAGCATGCACCCATCTAACTTGGTTCAAATATGTTCCCCTACCTAAAAAATAAGTTTGAACTTAAAGAAGAAAAGAGACAAATAAACTCAGTGAAGCTCTAAAAAAATTGAGAATGCCATTGATATAGTTTGAGTTAGCAAGGATATTGAGAATAATATGTATTATAACACCCAAGCTCATCTTTGAGCTACTGGGGATGAGTAATTAGGAAATGATTTGATGCTCTATTTATGTTATAAACTATACTTTATTGATGAACTTTGATATAATGGAAATGACATTGCACATTTACTTATTTGTTGATCCATTTCATACAGTTTAGCACTAATATATGATTGTGAATTAATTTTTGTATAAATAATGGCATAACTTTAATTTTTGAATGTATTGTGATGTAAAGGTCTATTCTAGGTCACTAATGGCATCATTGTGTCATAAAGCAACTTTGGTCTACTTGTAAAATTGACTAAATATTGAAATTGGCATGCAATGAAGCCCTAGTAACCATGCCAAAAGTGCTAACTTTAAAAATGAGCACTTTAGCATAAGCCATTCACTTGATTCAACTAAGTGCCTTAATGACACTTAACTTGATATCCCTATAGCTTGTGCCATTAAGAGTTGTAACTAACCAGACATGAATTTGTACCAAAAGACTTATGTCTTTAAAATTTGTGTAACTAGCCTAATACAAACTTGTGCCACCATGACTAGGACTAGTGCCCTTGAATAGGCTTGTGCTTCTTGATCTTATCTAGAATAATATGCATTAATAAACTGCCTAATCCCATTTCATAAATGACTATGTCCCATTGAGACTAAGGTTGGACCATGTTTCAACTAGCCCAATATGGGCCCCAATCCCTTTACTATTATGCTTTGAGTGAGTGCACAAGGCTTGCACCTTGTGTAAAATTGATGCTAGCATAGTAGTATGTTTAAATGTTGTGTACCACAAATTTTTACTATGCTTGCACCTAGCCATATCAATTACAAAATTGACTTGGATTGATTGCTAAGCACATGACTAAGCACATGAGCTAAACAAAGAAACTTTTGTACAACATTTTGGTTTCATTGTCATGACCCATGTTAAATTTTATTACTGTAATGGTGCAATAGAATGATGATCTAACTTTAATTAAAAAACATTGAGTGTTGGCTAGATAAAGTGGAAGATAGTTTTGCATAGAAGCATCCAACATTCCAAGGATAAAATCTAAGGGAATGGGTGCAAGATAACCTATATGATGCTCTATATGAGGTGTATTTTTATGAACTACCTGAGCATGTGTAATGGTGGTTGGTTGCCTAAATAACCTCTATAATATGAAGCTAAAACCAACACTTTGAGTCAACAAAGGAGCACCTAGAGAGACTTGAGATCCTAGATGACATTTGGACATGTATTGTAAACAAGTGGTGGAGTGGCGTGTTGAATAGCTACATGTTAGAATTCACAGTGTTGACCTTCTCTTTCCCTAAAAAAGTAGAGTATGAGTTATTTCATGAACCAAATGGTGCATTCATAAGAGGGCTTGGCACTGAACTAAAGAAATTACTGGTGGATTATAGTATTGAAACCATAAGAATGGAAGGCTAAAATCCTTATGCGTATGAGCAAGCACAGAAGGAGAGAAGAGGAAGTGTAGGTGAGGCATGATGGAAAGGGATGATCAAATTAACACCTAAGAGATTCAAAATTAGAACTATAACAAGTGAAGGCATAGGTTGATAGAGGATCTAGAACCTAAAAGTACTAAGAGGACCTGTAATGAGTGATAAGGGCATGGGGAAGGATCCCTTGAATTACAATAGTGCAAGGAGAGAGAGGAAGAGGTAAGAGGTTGAGTTTAGTAGTTAGGTGTAGAATGCATTGGGTTCCTACAAGATGTGATGAATAAGGATGCACCGAAAGCACCTACCCCCTTTAAACTTGAAATGCAAGTTTATGCTTTAGATTCTCCACCAAAAGATAGAAGAATGGTAACTAGCCTTGTATCAACATTGACTTTGATATACTTTAAAATTTGAACCAAGATTTTTTGAATGAATAAGTGATACCTTACAAGGAATTGAGAAATAATACCATGAATCCAGTGAGCACCAACCTAGGAATTCAAAACATATGCACAAGCATTCACATTCAAAGGATGTCAACTACACTGACTGGGTAATAACCCATAGGAAGTGGCCTAACACCACAAGTGAGAAGTACCATGCCATCAAGTTTGATAGTGAAAACTAAAACAATACGGTTAGTGTTCAACCTTATAACTAGAGGTATTAGAGTACTTCCTCTAACACAGACACTAGGGGACAAGTGCCTTAAACCCCAATATCACTCCCTTAGTAGATTTATTATGAAATGGTGATACACTTGCCCGAGTATTTTAGTGTAGAGAATGTCATGGAGCATGTGTTGAATTTTCAAAATCAATGGCATGCTCGAGGTATCACATAGTTATAATGTAAGGTGACTCAGTTCATGACCACCTTGTTATATCATGCCCATACTTGGTATCAAAAATTTGATCCAAACAAAGTTATGGTTTATTATGATATAATAAAGGAGGCCTTATTGAAAGAATTTGATATTCTTAAGTTTGACCAATAGATCATCATGATGCTCAAGGAAATCATCCAAAGGATATTCAAGAGCATGTACCTATATGATGTGTGGTTTAACTCTCCTTTCCAAGCTTATATATGATATCCACCCCTCCCAACACACATAATGGTTTGTTAGGGGCTTGCTAATACCTTTTAAAAGAGTGTTGTCCATGAATACCTTCATGGACCCTTACAAAATGCTTGAATCCATACTTTGGGCTGAGGTAGTAAGTAGTAATGATACTAATATCAGCCCATTTATGGAGGCATAGATCACATCAATGGCCTCCCAGCTATAGAAGCTGACTACTAGTTTAGTGCATGACACTCGTAGTGGATTGTGGTGTATTGACTATGAGATGGAGGGGAATAACAAGAATACTTTCCCATGAATAAATGTTTTCACCTTACTAACTAGAATACTTTCCCATGAATAAATGTTTTCACCTTACTTCTTAGTTATGAAGTTTGTCATGGGTTGCATTACTCTCAAAGCTATCCCCTATTACAGTGTTCTAGTCAAGTAAACACTACTATCTATTACAAGATGTGCGATGCCTATACTTATTAAATAGTGGATTATTGAGTCATTGATGAGATGCACCAAAATATGGAGAGAGAGGTGTGGTAGGAAATGACCACATCCATTAGGTAGGTAGGCCAAGGAAATGAAAGTTATGACTAGTAAAATACTATCTATGGGAATCAGTGTGGCATGCACGGGAAAGGTAGAGGATGTGGTGGAAGAAGATTCCCACTGCAATCATGTTACAAGTATAGATCGACTGAGCATTACCAGTGTAACTACCCCATGCACCCAATGTGTGAGTATTTTTAGGGACCACATATGATCAAGGACTACCCAAACTTGAACAAAAAGTTAACTCAAGGTTGGCTTGGCAAAGATAAGGGTACCATAATGGTTAGGTGTAAGCCAAAGGAGGAAAAATGGACTCCTAAACTATATTAGACTTTCAAGGATCCACCTAAGGAGTAGGCCACAACTCAAAGTGGGTTCACCACATAGCTGCTTACTACACCAATAAAATAATTATACTTATAATATGGTGAGTCAAGTTGAATCAAGCACATATCATGACCTGAGCTAAAAGTTGTACCCTAATCTGACCTTGCATGAAAAAAGGGGATCCTACAAAAATCCATGAGCATAATACAAAGTTTTGAGGGAGAGATCTAGTTGGATAGAGATATAGAAGCACAAGCTACCACCTCATATAGGAAGCAAGATAGTCGGGAGGTTGAAGTATAGGATTTAATTGAGATCTTGTGCCTCCTACAAACTAAAGGGATGTTTCCCCTACTAAAAACTTACTTTTAGAGCATGCAGGGAAGAAACTAGAGGAAGAGGTTGTGCCTCAAATGATTGAATTTATTGTGTCTCATATGGAGAAGTGTGTGAAGTAAGGCATACTCAGAATGCAGAGTATGATCAAGAACTACTAATAAATGCCACCATCTATAGATGGTCTATTTTTGAGGTCCTTATGGACATGGGAATTGAAGTTAAAATTTTGATCAAGATTGCTTGGGAAAAAATGGGATGGCCATGAAATCCCTCCCCTCATATGTTATTTATGGCTAATAAAACCTAAATGCAACCTATTGGGATCCTAAAGGGCACCATTTTAGATATTATGGGAACTAAATTTTGAGTCAACTTTGAGATAATTGATTTGGTAGAGCATGATAACTATCTAGTGCTCTTAGGTAGGCTATGGTGTTACACCAATAATACAAACATGCACTTCAAGAATCACTACATGAATTTTGATAATGGTAGAGAGAGATTAGTGATTCCCCTATCAAGTGATTAAGGGCCTCCATATGTGGAAAGTGTTGATCTCAAAGATGAAATCAACCACATTTATAACATCATGGCATGGGACACTTAGAAGCTTAACCCAAGTGACCAAGGAGTGCTTGAATGGGATGATGGACAATTAGCTTCCAATATAATTAATGAAGCATGTGATCTATGGGTTGAAGAGGCTTATGAAGCTATTGACCAAAGGTGCCACCTAGTGCAAGCAAGTAAACCAAGTCCAAGCTAAATAGGACTAATTAGAATTGATCACACTCATAAGAAATGGGTTCCCCATACTAAAAAGGCAAGGAAAAGGGTGTTTTGGATGAGTAAAGGGAAGCTTAAAGTGCTCCTAAAATATGGAGGGACATAGCCTGTAAATAACAATGTCTATGACATTGAAGCATGTGTTCCCAAGTAAATAGATAGAATAGGTGCACTAGTGCATACCCTAAAGAGAATTATTGCTCATTGGTGGGAAGTGAAAAGTCCTAACTTGCTAACATGGCAAGATGTAAAGGTAGTAATATGCATTAAGTTTAGAAAGAGTAATGAGACTTATACATACCTACTTACTCAAGCAATTATAACTCAATCACACATGTGTGCTTGTGTGAAGAAAAATGAACTCTCTATGATGAGAATGTGCCCAAAATCCTATGGGTACATGCCTTCTACAAGACTTTGAAAACATGGGTATGAGGATGGTAAGTTGTAAATGAAAACACACCGAGAGATAGGAGACTAGGAAGTGCTCAAGGAGAGGTTCGTTCACACCTTCTCCTTATCTTCACAAATTTTATAGCTATTAGAGCCACTACAAGTCATTCATAGGATAGTGTTTGAGGACACTATCATCCTAGAAGAGTTTCTTAGAGACATGTTCAAGGAGAAAGGACTAGTGATCCTTACATTCTTTGAAGAGGAGGTGTGTAATGGTTAATCTAATGAGGATGAGGATGAGACCTGGAAGGACACCAATTAAAAGGCTCCAATAGGAAGATAAAAACTTGTGCACCTTATGGATGATATCACCCCAGATAAAGAAGATATAATTCATCTTCAAATTGAGACAACTAAGGAGATAAGGCAAGTTGAAGACTCTCATCAAGGGAGGAATGAATCATACCATGTGCCACTCAAGACCACTAAAGTAGACATCAG
Organism: Torreya grandis; assembly: GCA_037957365.1. Classification (NCBI taxonomy): domain Eukaryota; kingdom Viridiplantae; phylum Streptophyta; class Pinopsida; order Cupressales; family Taxaceae; genus Torreya; species Torreya grandis. The sequence goes on from JARHVA010003999.1 coordinate 1,478,381, forward strand.
CATAGAAGGTGAGTCAAAGATTGCTATTATAGGTGCTTACTAGTCTAAGGTAGAGATCACATGAATCATAGACCTCCTAAAGGAGTTTTAGTATTTTTTTCTATGCAGCTATCAGGATATAAAGGGTACCCACCATTCCCTTAGAAAAATGAGCATTAATCTAGTGGATGATGCGAGGCCTAGTAATAAGTGCCCATATAGGATGAATCCCAATATCTATACCAAGGTGAAAATGGAGATTGATGGAATGTTGGCTACAAGCATCATTTACCCTGTATAAGAGTCTGAATGGGTGAGCTCGATGGTCATAAGAATCAAGAAGGATTGGTGCATCTAGATCTACATTGACTACCAACTATTAAACATTACCTGCATCATTGACCCATTTCTAACCCCATTTACCAACAAAGTCTTGGATGGCATCATAGGCTATGAAATCTATACAATTACTTATGATTTATCAAGCTACCATCAAGTGCAAATAGAAGAGCAGGATAAGTCCAAAATAACCTTCATGACTGAATTGGGTTAGTTTGCCTATAATATGATGCCCTTTGGGCTCAAAAATGCACCAACCATATTCTCCAAAGTGGTGGTCACTACTTTCAAGGACTTCATCTATAGGTTCTTCCAAGTATATCTTGATGACTAGACTGTGTATGGCCTTGTAAGGGACCATTATGACAATTTGCACCTCATGTTTGAGAGGTACAGGTAAATCCAAATATATTTAAACCTAAAGAAGTGCATATTCATAACCCCCTTTAGGATATTGCTCAAGAACATCATCTAAAAGGATGGTTTATTTGTTAACCCTACAAATATATCCATCATAATTCAAATCTAGACTCCTTCAATGTAAAAATATTTTCACACCTTTATAGGCCATTATGGCTACTACAGGAAGTTTATACAAAGCTATAAGAAGATTATAGCACCTATAGAGGAGCTCTTGCACAAAGATGGCCCATTATATTAGGGTGAGGTGAAAGAGAATCCTTTTGAAACATTGAAGCTAAAGTTGGATAGCATGCCAATTCTATAATTTCCAAACTAGACTACTCCTTTCCATGTCCATATCGATGCTTTAGGATCCATAATTAGCACCATATTGGCACAACTAGGTGAGGACAAGATCACCCCATCTCTTTTACAAGTAATAAATTTATGTAAGCAAAACAAAATTACACCATCACTTAGTGTAAGGCACTGGTAATGGTCTATGCCTTATACAAATTTAGGCAATATCTATTGGCAACCCCATTCATCTTTTTCATTGATCATGAGGCACTTAAGTGCCTCATGAGTAGGCCTATTTTACATGGGTGCACATGTAGATGGATAGTTTTATTCCAAGATTTCTAATTCTTTGTTGTTGTTAAAACTAGAAAATAGAACTTGGGGCCAGACCATTTGTCTTGCATAAATTCTAGCAATGTTGTGGCACCAATTGAGGATGACATGCCAGATGTGCAACTATTCAAAGTCTAATGCATCCCTAAAGACTTGGCAGAGATTGTTTCTTTCCTAAAATCTGGTTTGGCACCCCAAATCATGTCAAATAAGGAGAATAAGCAACTTGTTATTCACATCTCCCCCTTCCAGTTAATTGAGGGGGAATTGTACAAACTAAATAGAGATAAATTTTCTATGCTAGTGTGTTTCAGAACACAAAAGGGACTCCATCTTAGAAAAATCATATGAGAGAATCACAAGAGGCCATTATGCTAGAGATGCAATGACATGCAAAATATTATATTCAAGCTTGTGGTTTCCAAGCCTATTTTAAGATGCAAAGGAGTGCACCAAGGCATGTGACATATGCTAGCACACTAGGAAGCCCAACCACCAAGATGAGATGCCTCTCATCCCCATTCTTTCCTAGGTACCATTCAAGAAATGGGCCATTGATTTTATTGGACTAATAACTCCCAAAACATGGTGCACAAGTGCAAGGTATATCTTGGTGGCCACTGACTATTTCACTAAGTGGGTTGAGGCCACACTGATAAAATATTGCACAGTCATGATAGCTACATGCTTCATCTAGGATAACATAATAAGTTGATATGGGTGCCCATTAAGTCTCACTAGCGATAGGGGTACTCATTATATCAATGACATCCTCTTAACTGAATACATGGTGGTGCACCACAAGACCACCCCATATCATCCACAAGTAAATGGCATAGTTGAACCATTCGACAAGATCCTAGTAATGTGCCTGACAAAGATATGTGATGTTGGTTACAAGGATTGAGATGATTGCATTTTAATAGTAGTATGGGTGTACCACATGACATATAAGTGTCTGAACAAGGCTATAGCATTTTAACTAGTGTTTGGTACTGAATTAGTTCTCCCCATGTAATTCATGGTGCCATCTTTATGTATTGCATGGATTGGTCACTAGAACAACTAAGAATCTCTAGGCACAAGGTTGGAAGACTTGGAACACTTGGATGAGAAGTGCACCCAAGCAAGATGGAGTCATCAAATTAAAAATTCATTCTAGAATCTCTAACAAGACAAACATATCAAGCACAAGGAGTTGATTGAAGGAGCATTGGTCTTGATTTATGATTCCAAGTACCTTAAAAACCTAGTCAAATTTACAAATAAGGTGGATGGGCCCCTACATCATCCACCACATATTAAAGATAGGCACATATAAGTTATGCACATTGTTTAGTGAAATACTCCCAAGGCATTTCAATGGTAATGAATTAAAGCCATACCAATAATAGGATGGTGATTCTGCCATAAGAACATTGACTTCTTGGTCACTAGTCAATTTGAGTTGAGTTAACCAAAATATAATTTGGTGCAAGATAAACCATTATTTTTGTTTTTTTTTGTTCCTTGTATAGTGTAAAGGGGCAAAAAGTGGTTCACAGAGGTCACAAGGACTTATCTGCTAGCACTTCATGCATAATTCTAGCTAGGTGAATTGAGCACTTACACTCTCTAAATACATGAGGCCATGATACCTAAGTTATGGGTGTGTGAATCTAATCTATCCCCAGTGAATTCATCTAGCCTCTCACACATAATTCTAACCAAGTGAGTTGATCACTTGTGTTTTCTAAGCACCTAAGGCTAGACATTTAAGTGATGGGCATGTGAGACTCATTAGACTCAAAAAAGAGGTGAATAGAACTCCATTTGTAAGGTTCTAAATGAGGGGTGATTTTAATCCCATAATATAACTACTCTAGCCTGTCACATATAATTATAATCAGGTGAGTTGAGCACTTGTGCCTTCTAAGCACATGAGGCCAGACATCTAAGTGGTGGGCATGTGGAACTCACCAGATGCAAGAAAAATATGCATAAGATCCATGTGTGAAAGGTGAACATTGCAGGGCTCTTAGAGGCTCAAGAATGAACTAGTCTAGCACTTTCATGCATAATACCAGTCGAGTGAGTCAAGCCCATTTGCTTTCTAAGCACTTAGGGCTAGACGTCTAAGTTTTTGGGTGTAAGGGAATTACCAAACTTTGAAGATTTGAGAAAAAAATGATAAAATACATAATCACAAAGGTAACCTTTGCACCAAATTTAGAAAGAGGTACATCAATTGATCATGCACTAGAGACCAAAGAAGAAGGTGAAGATGCTCAACGTGGTTGGGTGAAAGAAAGAAAGTGAAGATGCTCAACATGGTTGGGTTTAAGAAAGAAAGTGAAGATGCTCAACATGGTTGGGTGAAAGAAAGAAAGTGAAGATGCACAATATAACTATGTACAAGAGAAACAAAATAAAAGATGAAGCATTGGAGGGCTAGTGCAAGGGATTTATATGGAGTAGGATAGGCCAAGGCAAGATGAAACACAAGAAACTAACCAAAATAGAGAAGCATGCTTGAAATAAAATCACAACTAGAAGAGAAAGTGGAACCAAGAAGGCTAAATCATCTGCATGTGAGGTGTTTCACCCAGGTTGCTACAAGGAAGGTGAAGGTCACACCAAGCGAATAAGTACAGGAGAATAATTGTCTAAGATAGCTAGCATCCACCCATATTTAAGTAGGAAGTGGAAATAATTAAGAAGAGAAAGGTAGAAATAAAATAGGCCCAGAAGGAGAAGGCCAAAAAGTAAAAAAGAAGAGAGGGTTGTTACAAGCACAAAACCCATTAAAACCAAGATAGTAGAGGTGCCTAGTGCCCACATCAACCTAGCAAAAGAAGCTAAAGAAAAGGCATGCCAAAATTACTAAATGGGTGCCTAAGGACAAAGAAGGAGATGTTGGCACCTCAAAGGGGCAAGTAAAGAAAGAAGGGGAGAGTAGGCCAGTATAAAATAGGGACTTACAGAGGTCTTTACCAAGGAGCCTAAAAAAATAAGTAAATAAACGGGAAAAGTCTGAGGAGGAACCCATGTAGAAATAAGATGGTAAAGTTAGCACTGAAGAAATAGAAGAGGTAGACCAAGGGGAGAAGTCTGAAGAAGAAGAAGAACCCCTAAGAGAATAAGAAGAAGAAGGTAGTAGATAAATCCCTAGCACTAGTGGAAAAGAGTAGGAGTACACAAAGGAAATCGTCAAGGTTGAGTATAAACCAAGCTACAAAGAGAAAGTGTAGAGGGGGTTCACCCAAGATGATGATTTTTATATGATTGAGTACATACCCCCTAGAGCTACCATGACCTTGATACACCATCAAGTTTATTAGGATCTTGATTGCTACATGGACAAGCCTCAGTTCAAGGTGCCTATGAAAGTAATTTGAAGCATCAATAAACTAGAAAAGGGGTATGACTATTAACTCATGAATCTAAGGGATATGAACCCTATAAGGTTGGCTAATGTCATCCTCAAGATGGCCTCTAAAGTGGTGTGCAAGAACATTGTCAATGATGTTCACGTCGCCAAGTGGAAAGCCATTATGCTCAAAGTAGAAGAAGAGATAAATACAATGAAACTCAAATTCCAATAGCTAGTCAAGCACATTAAAGAAGTAGAGCCATCCCTTTTGGATGGTTTTGATACTTTTAAAATGAAATAGGTTGATAAGGTTTATGCACTGGAAGAATAAATTCTCCCGTGGATGAATTTGATGCTAGAGGAACAAGAAGACCCCTATGAAGACATCAGAAGAGAGATAAACAAAAAGATTGATATAATAGAAGACCTCTTCACCAAACTGGAAGAGGGTGTAGAATAAGTGGATGCCATCTTTTACAACTTCACCACTCAAGCATTAGTCATTGGCGTGCCCATTAAAAAGATGAAAGATGAAAAATCTACTTTGATGAAGCATTCTTTCACTATGAGCAAGATAAAGCATGCCCAAGTTATGGTGCAGGTCAATACCTTAAATGCCTAACTAAAAAACTAGGAGCAAGACCTAGAAGCACTCTTTTGTACCTTTCAGACAAAGGCAAGTGAGAAAGGGGTCATATTATATGGTAGGGTAAGAAGGGAAAAGGAGAGGCTAAAAGCCTTCAAGAAGGAGATGGAGAACTTGGATGTGCTCGCACTTGAGGCTTCATCAATAGAAGCAGAAGGTGCCACTGAAGGAATCAATCTCACCATTCAAGGATTTGAAGACTTCAAGGAAAAATTGTGGTAAGGTACACCCAAATTTTATGTAGCAAAGGCATTGAAAGACTAGTTTAGGGGTGGATTAATAATTTTGTATGGGGTAATGTTGGGCCCCTTTTTGTGCTACCTAGTTGACCCATGCCAACTCAGCACATCTCGACATGAGGCAATCATTACAGATGGTTGCTCTTTGGTAGTTTTGGTGTCAACTAAAAAAATCTTTGAAGATTATGCACCTGCTGGCAAGAAGTTGCTTATCACTCAATTTTTAAGGGACATCCTTTTGAGTACTACACGGGGCAGTTGGAGAGCATGGGTATTAGAGTAGTGGAGCTAGTGGAATAATGACCCCTAACAACAACTTAGCACCAAGTGTACGCCCATTTGACATGGCTCAAAGATGCTCCTTTGCTTATAAAAAAAATATTGAATCTGAAGAAGAGGAGAGATGAATTAACTCATCGAAGCTCTATAAATATTAAGAACACCATTGATATAGTTTGAGTTAGGAAGGATACTGAGAAGAATATTCATTGTAGTACCCAAGCTCATATGTGAGCCATTGGGCATGAGTAAATAGGAAATGAGTTGATGCTCTATTTATTTTATGAATTGTACTCTATTGATTAACTTTGATTTAATGGAAATGGTGTTACACATTTACTTGGTTTTTGATCTATTTCATATATTTTAGCATTTTTGTATGATTACAACTTAAGTTCTATATGAATAATAGCATAACTTTCATTTTTTAATGTATTTTGGTGTAAAGGTATATTCCAGGTCACTAATGGCATTGTTATGCCATATATAAACTTTTTATACTTGTAAAATTGATTAAGTATTGAAACTAGCATGCACCAAAACCCTAGTAACCATACCAAGAGCATTAACTTGAAGAATAATCACTTGAGCATAGCCATTCCCTTTATTTGAATAAGCACCTGAATGACACTTAACTTGTTATCCCTATGACTTGCACCATTAAGAGCTATAAATAACTAGACATTAACTTACACCAAAATACTTGTGCCCTTGAAAGTTGTGTAACTAGCCTAATATAGACTTGTGCCACCATGACTAGGACTAGTTACCATAAATAGGCTTATGTCTCTTGATCTTATCTAGAATAGATCATGTTGATAAACCACCTAAGCCCATTTTGTAAATGATTATTTCCCAATGAGACTAAGTTTGTACCATGTTTCAACTAGCCCAATGTGGGCCCCGATCCTTTCACTGCTATGCTTTGGGTGAGTGCACAAGGCTTACACCTTGTGTGAAATTGATGCCAGCATAGTAGTGAATTTAAATATTGTGCACCATAGACTTTTATTATGCTTGCACCTAGTTGTATCAAGTATATAACTGACTTGGATTGATTGTTAAGTGTGTGACTAAGCATGTGAGATAAACAAAGAAAATTTTCTACAATGTATGTCACCCTATTCAACATAGTTTGTTATTTAGAACTGACAAAGAGTATTGTGTCAACTTATTTGATCTAATAACTTGTATATGATGAAGACCTACATATAAATAATTGAGTCATTCTGATACGACTATGTCTTAAACCTGCACATAAAAGTTAGAACTATAGTGGCTTGGTAGACATAATATCACAAATATAGAAAAATAATAAAATGATAGAAATAAAGGCATGAAAGAAAACTTGTAAGGTTTAGATTCACATCATATTCACCAGAATATATGCAATGGAAAATACATTAGATCTACAAATCAATTCTAGCTCGGAGAAGATAGATCCTACTTACACTTCTGATTGGGGATACTTTAGATAATTGGGGTCATGACCAATATGGATCTACTAGACCTATCCCAGGGATCTCTTACCATAATAATATCACTAGGGAGGGTTCTAAAGCCTTCAATAAAGCAAAACTATGCAAGAACTCTAACTAGGTCTTATGTTTTCATGTTCACTAAACTAATAACAAGTAAAGTAAAAGTCTAATCTAGTGTTCACCAAAGCTTGTGGCACAAAGTGGAGGTATTAAACAATAAAAATTAAAGCATTCATAGAAGACATATACTTGTGTCAAATTATATGGAATCCTAATGTATGGAAGAGAAGTGTAAATGCATATCTATCTATTCTTACAAAGGAAGAACAAAGTTAGGAATACTTATCTTTGAAGACGAACCCATCGAGCCTCAATCTCTCCCTTGGCCAAGGTGATTTGCAAGAGTTTGTTGTGGTATTTAAGGATGACAAGAATAAATCAATTTTAGGCTACACAACCTATCAATGCATCTAAAATACTTCTTCACAAGACAAAATCCATATCTCCAAAAAAAGTATGAAACCCTAAGCTTTCTCCTCAATTAGAATGGTGGATAAATAGATGCACAATATATCTTACTTCTTCTCTTCATTTAGAAATGTTAAAATGATTGTGTTTATATAGGTGGATATAACCCTAAACCCTTCCAAAAGATTTAGCTGACAAGGTCGACCCGATTGACCTAGTATTGAAATTGACAAAAAACTAACTAGATAATGAACTACGTTGGCCATGGATGACTTAGTTCTTAGTAAGCCTTTGTAAATAATAATACAAGGTTGATGTGGCTGACACAATCATGTAAACTGTCAAAAAGGGGTTTAGGTTAGGGAAAGGACTATTGAAGGTGGTAAATGACTAGAGGAAGGTGCAAAATAGGACGCAAAGCTTAGGGTAATGGTTTTTATGAGACAAGTGTGTATATAGCAAGTGGAAAAAGAGACAACAATCTTGTGAATCACCAATTGTCTTCTCACCCCTTTCCCAATGCACCCCTTAGGGCATACACTTAGACAGACTAAGACTCGGCAGGTTCCTGCAAGATAAAAAGCATCAGTAATTGTTAAAGGTTGAAAATATTATGTGTATACACTAAGCCCTATGGGATATGTTACTTTTATCACATCTGCCAGCATTAGAATCACCTATTAAATCCCCATGAAATGTAGTACAATCTCTTCTTTATCCAATACAAGGGACAAAATTAGAGGATCTCTATAACACTTCTAGCAAACTCATTTCCAATGCTTAAAGTATACCAGAGGTGAGACGAGGTCAATAGTCATGGGTTTGAAGTGCAATATGTTTGCTAACTTACACTCTTTCAACTTACACAAACCCACTTTACCAAAACACAAAAGTAATGAAATATTGGGACAGACTGTCTATGTTGATCCGTACAAGTTGATTTTGCCCTGATAAGGGTGATGCTCGATCTTATAAATTTCAATGGTCGTATAAATGCTTAGAGACATTTTTATCAATTAAGAATATTTTTATAGATGTAAAACAAATACCTAGAAGTGATGGCCCGTACAAGTTCTTAAGATAGAGTGAGGTGGTGAAATGGGGCCAAATTAGATGTTCAAACCAAGTAAAATAAATGTCAGACAAAATTGATATTATTAAGAATTTTTATCTAAATTTAAATGAGATATAATTATCAATCATAAATTTTGAGTGAATTACAATTCTTAATTTATACTCTTTCACTTTAAAATTTTTATTTTACGAAAACTAGAATTAAATCCCTTTCGACATAACTTACATTTTAAAAACAACTATTAATTTGAATAATTATATATATAATATATTTGTCCATCCATCTAAATAAAGGTACTAAAAAGATACCCTTCACACTATGTACTAAAAAGGTATTAAAAATTAAGGAAACGCGCACATGAAGATAATTTCCATTTGTCCATATTACACTTTGCTCGTATGGTGGGAAATTATTTTTAATCGGTGTCCTTTATGAGCAAACCATATTATCATTTGTGGAGATTCCGAGTTTTGTGTGTTAGTATGTGGAAAACTTGTAACTTGTTAGTAGTTGGTCGATTTAAAAAGTGGTTTCATGAAAGGGGCTTCTAAATTTTATGAGAAGGTATCTTGATTAAAAATTTAAAAAACTAGGGGGAGGAGTTATATTTATAAAATATATATATATTTTTTTTAATTTTAAACAAAATTTGATGATTTACATATTATTTTTTAATGGAATGAAGAAAAAATATGTAAATTTATTTGTTATTTTTAAATTTGGGAGTATGATGGAATGGCCATGATTACAAGTTGGAGTAATTTTGAAAATGGCTTTTGGACAAGATGGAGTTGGAGTGAACAAAGGAGATCAAGGAGGGGTAAATAAATCTAGATGATCTTGGTGGAGAGGATGCAAGCAATCAATACCCAAATTTAGATAAAATCTAAGTAGAGATGAAGGCATAAATGGTGACAATGTAGTAAACAAGACAATAATAGGGAGAGAGTACAAAAAATAGGGATTGGAACCAAAGGATCTCTATTTTCTACAGTTGACAACGTAGTTGACACAAGCCTCACATTTACGATAAACATTTTAAATTTTTAGTAGGGGAAAGAGAAATTTTTATTGACACCCAAACAAACGATGCTCTTGCTAAGAATGTTGAGTTTTGGATTGATAGAGATTCAAACTTGGATCCTTCTATAGCTCGAGTGAGAATACTGATCTTTCTTGGGTAGATAGAGTGGTTGGGCTGAAACCAGTGGGTGACACTAATGGGATCCAATATCTGAATGCCAAAGTGGAGGAAGGGGTGGTCTGTCTAAGAATTCCTAATTTGGTTGTAGATTGATCTCAGAAGCATTGGGCCAATCCCTGATAGGAAAGTTCCAAACAAAAAGACCCAATATTGAATCCCTTAGATATTGGGCTAATGGAAATTGGATGCTAAAATGTCAGGTAAACATCTTAGTGCTAATTAATGACTTCTTTTTTATTTCCTTCTCCAAGCAAGAGGATTGTTTTTTTGTAATATGAGAGGGATCCTAGTTCCTAGGGAAATCTGGGCTATTCCTTAAAAAATGGGATCCCAATGTTAATCAAGAAGAGGGAAATTTCAACCAAATACCAATTTAGGTTAAAAGTCTAAGCCTCATGTTAGAATTTTGTGAGGAAGAGGTTTTGAAAGGTAAATTGCAAATTCTTTTGGGCAATTTCTCACCCTAGATCCTGTCATTAAATCCAGGAGAAGACTTTTATTTTCTAGATTATATGTCTTGGATTTTATGGATAGGGAGCTTCTTACGTCTATCAAGCTAAGGTCCAAATATGGTGATAGGATTTAAAGGATAGTATATGAAAATTCACCTTCCTTTTGTTTAAGGTGTAATAAATTTGGACATGAATTTATTTCTTGTCCACTAAAGAAACATGGATATTATGAATGGAGAATAAAGGAGGCCTTGAATCTAAGGATGAAGAGGCAGTCAGAAATGATGGGAAAGAAAAAGAAGTAAGCTTAGTCGAAGACCAAGATGAAGAGAAAGAGATAGTTTTATACAATGTCAATTAGGAAGGCATAACTAAAGGAATGCTTGTAAGAGGGTTTAGGAATATTGAGACCCTTAAGGATCTTGAAGAAAATGGAGGATGCTTTCAGGACATAATGATGGAGAAAGGAATAGGTATTGAGGATGACAATTGTGATGAGTTAGAAGATTAGAAACAGGGTCATCATGAGGAGATCACAAATGGAGGTAGCATGTAGGACTCAATGATGGAGAAAGAGAAAGGTCTTAGAGACAGTAAGTGTGATAAGTTGGAAGATCAACACCAAGATCACTTTGAGGAGAATGTTAATGGCTTGAAGACTCCACTGATGGAGAAGGAGCAAGAAGATATAGATCTAGAGGATGGAGAGATCATTAAAGATCAGAAACAAGTGGAAATGGATTTGAGTGAGACTTTTGATTCAGAGGAAAAAACTAAAACTCTAATGTCGACCACTAAGATAGAGGGTAGGAAGATGAGAGTTCTTTCCTTTTGGGAGGGAACTATATACAAGGAGTTTTTCAAAAAGGGATTAGTGTAAATGGAGATAGAAGACACACCCATGAGGGGGGAGAGATGGAGGATGAATGGAATTTAGTGACCCACAAAATAAAAAAGCAAGAGAATGGTTCAAACGAGTAATAGAGTCACTGGGAGTATGAAACTGAAGGAACTAGCTAGATCCATATCCAAATTTGCTATGGAATTGTTGTAGGCTATTTGTTGTCCCATGAGCAGTTTGGTGACAGTAAATCTGCAACATAAAATCGATCAGTCACAAGAATCACTAAGAGTAGCCGTGCTCATGCTTCGAGATGCCTTTTTTGAAAGATTATTGTTCCAGCGTGTTTGCAACAAGTATGCATCTTGTTATTTGTACACCCCTAGTAAAAGTATCTTGTTTGGTCTTCATTGTAAAAGGAAAGGACCCCTTTCAAAACCCTCTTCTTACCAATATCAAAAAAATAAAGAAAATTTCTAATTCTTCTTCTTTTTTATTCATTTATATATTTAAAAAGAATATTTTAATCTTTTTTTTATAATTAATATTTCTCATTTTCAATTTTCAACTCCAATTTAAACCGCTTCCATCTACGACAACATCTTCCTAATATGTGAAATGAATCTACCACTTATTTACATTGAATAGTTCATTAAAAATAAGGGCGATAGCTCAACTCCCACTATTACCCCTTTTCCATTCATGAGAACATTATATTCTTAATATCTAAAATAAATCCAATACTTATTCGATATACTTAATCGTTCATTAAAAATAATAGTGATAGCTCAACCTCTTCATAAACGCCTTCCATCCACCACAACATCATCTTCCCTAAGAGTGAATCCAACATTTATTTGTAGAGTATTTAGTCCAAAGCAGGATTTCCTTCCTCCTGAAAAGCGATCTATAAAAATCAAACTGCAAGGCACCGAAACAAGCTTATAAGCACCTTAATCAATTGTGTTATTGTTATAAACTAAACATTGCATTTATAGCCCCAAAAATAAATGCGGGAAGGGATGGAAATATGCAGCATGTAGAGATGCCTCTGCGACCAGAAAAGAAATACGAACTCCAATCTAAACTTTTATGAATTTTAATCTTATATGCTAAAGTGGAATATAATTAATTTTTATTATTTAATATAAATATATTTATTTGGAAATTTTGAAAAGTTATTAATTTAAAAAGAAAAAAATAAATTTGTTATATATTATAATTATTTATAATATTATTATTTTAGTTAAATTTTTTCATTGATTATAAATTGTATCAATTTATTATAAAATAATTTTAGAAAAAAAGAGAGTTGAAAATAAAGAAGATGATTTTTTTTCAATTTTTTTAAATAATTTTTTTTTTTTTTTCCAAAAAGCTATCAAATAAAAATAAAAATTTTACGTTATAATTGAAATATTAAAAAGATGATGATTTTTTTTCAATATTTTTAAATAAATTTTTTTTCCCAAAAAAAAATTATACAAATAAAAATTAAATTTATAATAAAAATTAAAAATGAACACTCATGATATAACATCCTACAACCACCCAGATACAACCCAGATAGCATTGTAGAAGGCCTCTCTAAATAATATCAAAATTACAGACATATAAAATCCCATCCATTAACACTGCATTTTCTTTTAAGAATGAATAAAAGCAAGAGGACTGCACACATTTTCCGGCTGAGATAAATATCCACTTATCTTTAAAAGACAACAGAAGACTGGTATAATATCAAAAACAGAAATGGATCACAACATGATGCTTATTCCCTGATTTTGCCTCTGAAAAAAAAGAGATCAAAATCCATATATACAGCAAAGTCTATGTACAGATAAGCCCATAAGGTTTTCTTTCATCTAATTGCCCGGATTCCGCAGGGGCCGGGCGCCTGCTCCGCCCCCCAGCGGAGACCGAAACGCCGGCCTGGCGGAATTGCCTGCCAGAAAAACTTGCTTCATCTGCGAACTGAAATTGAAAATCAGGAGCCGTTCTCGCGGGCTCAACCTCAGCAAATCCTCGTCCTCCTCCCTTATCTTCACTACTTGGCTGTGCACGGGACTCGAACCCTGCCGACCGCCGACGGCCCTCCGGCTGTCGGCGGCCGTTTCAAGCACCTCCGCAACCACCGACTTCATGCTCGCCATCAAAGAAAAACAAAAGTCCGTCTAATAATAACAGTAACCGCAACTCTTGTTGTTCGGGATCAACGAAAACTAGGTGCATTACATCCTTAAATACTACAACTGTTGAGAAGTTTCCCAACGCACAAGTTGGGAAGAGACGGGAATCACGACAACAGAATACAGATTTTTTTTATTTTTATTTTTCCTCCTACTCGGACATGAGCATCCCATGCTGCATTTCTTATGACTATAAATATTAACAAATTAACAAAATATCGTGAGTCCTCGTTAAACACATGTCAATTCGTAGAGCTGGCATCGGCAGCGCCATATTATTGATATTCTTTTCTTAAATGTCCGTAAAGAGGACAAATGATGGAAGGATAAAATCATGACAAACAGAATTTTAAGAAGATTAGATAGCGAATGACTATTCGACACAAAATGGTTTGGTGATGATAACTGTGGTTATTTTATTTGCTGTAGATTTCGGGAAGTGAAAACCGTGAGAATATGTTGTGGAATATCCGCGTTTTGGAAGAGCGTTAGGTAGGCGGTGTATAGAAGCGGGAATATTAGATGGAGTTGGCGGCCCCATGTGGGACTCTGTCGACACATTTCAAGCCATTCAATAATTGGTAATGATGCCGTTCCCGTATTGTACCCGTTTCAAAATATCGAGGACGTTTCGATTAACGATGTGGCGTGATTTCTGACGGACAAGCCCTATCCACTCCACAATGGTAGAAAGTGTTGTCATCTCTCCTCTCTGACTTCACATGCCATTTCGTCCGTATTAAGATTTACAGGTAAATTAAGATAAATTTATTTATGTTTATGTAAAAAAAATTGGAATTGTGTTCTAATACGGTTTTTTTATTTTTTTAATTAATATAATATGGTTTTTATTGATATACTTACAAATATTGGTATATATAATAAGATAAATAAGAATGTTTTTTTATTTTATTTTTTTAAATGTTTGAGTTAATATGTATCGATGTATCTACAAATATTGGCATATATAATAAGGTAAATAAGAATTAAGAAATATGTTTTTGTATTGAAAAATATTTGAGTTAATATAAATATGAAGGAGATTATTCTATTGAATTTTTTTGGTCAAGAAAAACTTTGCATATTATTATTTTAAATTTTATTTTAAGATTTTTTTAATATTATTATTTTTATTAATTTATCTATTAATTTTTTTTAGAAATAAAGTGGAATAATATTTTTGAAAATTTAAAAGGTAAATAAATGTGTATATTTAAAAAAAATGAAAACATAAATTATATTTTATGTTTAATGATGAAGAACATATATCTTTAAAAAAGAGGTCACAAGTTCAAATCTTGCAAAGGATAAGGTATGCATGTTTTATATTTAAATCATAATAACAAACGAGTTCTATTATGGGAATTATTGTATCTATAATTTTGGGTATTATGGATATTATGGTCTCATGCATCACCAAAATAAGGAGCAACTATTGTTTACGAAGATTTGTATAGTGACTCTTATTTTTTTGATTGCCAAGTGTACATTTGTATTCAATTATTATTATTATTTTTTTCAAATATTTTTTTTTTTAGTAAAATACACCTAATTTTTGTAAACAATATATATTCAACAAAATTTTAAAAAGCACGGTACTGCTCATAAGAAAAATTTCCCCTATAATTTCTTAACAACACCCCCTTAAAATAATTAGCTATCCATCAACATGGAACCCTATTTTGAAATACCTCTTGCACATTAACATATTGAGAATACCATAACGAGGCACCAAAAAATAAAATTAAACATCTATAAGAAGTATAAGAATCATCCATAAAATGTGATAATGAGTATTTATTTAAAGGTGATATGAACAACCTCCAATATACGAGAACTTAGATTATTCTAAAATTTATATTTACTTGTTAAGATGCTAAAGCTTGGGTTTAATAGTTAAAAAATTTACTTAACAATTTTTAAGCTTGGATTTAATGGTTAAAAATTTGTTCATAGATTTTTTTTTCCGAATTTTATTTTTAAAATTTTTGTTATTGTAATTAATTTGTATTTTTAATTTTATTTTCATAGTTTTATATTTATAAGTTAATTTAATTATATTTTACATAAATTTAATATTGATATCTCATTCGTGTATGTTAAAGGTTTACAACATCTAATAAAAATGGTTTCATTTAAAATTAATTATTTATAAAATTCTAATTAAATTAATTATTTAAATATTTCAAACCACCTCTTAAAGGCATTATAAATTAATGTTTTTTTTTCAAATTTATATTTTAAAAAATTTTGGTATTGTAATTAATTTGTATTTTTTATTTTATTTAATACCATAATTTTATATTTTATAATTTAATTTAATTATATTTTAAATTTAAATTTTATTATATTTTACAATTAAATTTAACATTGACATATTATTTATATATATTAAAAATTCACAACATCTAATAAAAATAGTTCCATTTAAAATTAATTATTTATAAAATTATAATTAAATTAATTATTTAAATATTTCCAATTACCTCTTAAACGCATCAGTAAAATTAAAATATTACTACTTTATATTATTAAAGAAATAATTCAAATGGATGGTGTCAATGACTTTCATTTTTTTTTTTTTCAAAATAAATTGAAAATAAGAACAAATCAATTGGCAATACTTTAAAATGGGAAAGATGCTTTAAAGCAAGGAACTATGCCACAAAATATTTTTTTTCCTTCAAAATAGGCTGAAAGATAACATTGAAATTGCTAGCTAAATATGCAAATTTGTCATTAAATTCAGTAATAGTTAGCTTGAGTTATTTTATTTTATTTAAATTAGTACAAATAAGAGCTAAAATAGAAATTTCTAGCCGACACTTGCACGGTCTTTCTCGCAAGACGTCCACATCGAACAACTCATCTTAAGCCGGGTCAAATATGCCAAAGCATGGGGTCATTATAGAAAAAGGAAAAGACCAATGTAGAAGGCATCCAATGTGGTAATTATAGAAAAAGGAGATGAGCAGCGTATATCATAATAATTTCTGTGGGACACCCGCTTCATATTTCACGGAATTTTATGCGTAGCAAGGCCGGCAAGAGAATGACAGATTAAGAAATGATAATATCTAATTACCTACGTGTTCCCACAAAATAAAAACTATGATAATGCAATCACGATAAAGCGATTGACACCTGCCTAGTGTTTTCCACTCGTATTAAAGTATCCTATGCCACTTGAGGACTAGGAATCTCCGTGGGCTTAGGTCGTACTCCTCCCCCTCCTCATAATAATAATAATAATAATTTTTTTTTAAAGGTCATGATGTTAAGTATCATTTTGATTATAATTTGAATAGGAAGTGGGTATGAGATCATTTATTTTTAATATGTAGTAGATATGTTATTATACTTTAAATATGAAGCGTGCAAATTTTATCTTTTATAAGATTTGAATTTATGACATTTTAAAAAAAAGTACATGTTTTTTGTTATTAAACAAATATAAATACGGGATTTGAATATACTTATCACGTCACTACCAACTCTTCTTAATAATATATGAACATATTTTATATGAAACTTTGGAAAGTTAGGATAATATTTTTGTGACAAAATAGATAAATCGGAATAACTTAAATAAAAAATATATATATTTATTCAATAGAAAAAAACAATTACAAACCAACTATGTAACTATTAAATCCTCCTAATTTAAAAGTCAATTTTTTTCATCATCATTATAATAATAAAAGGCATAATTAATTCTTATTATAATAATGTATGATATCTATTGTTTTTAATTAGTTCCAACATTTCTAAAGAAAATGAGAAAGATTCTTTACATCATCCATCTTCTAAAAATGAGAATAACAAGTGAAATTTACAAGAATATTAAACAAACATGTAATATGAATGAATTAAATAGTGGTGAATCCTCTCTTTGTCTTTCAATGATTTTTTATATATAGGAATTGGTCATTCGTAATAAAAGAGCATTATTATTAATTTAATCCTTTTTTATCTTTGAATCAAAGAATATAATGATAATTTGGTGATAATAAGTGTTATTATTAATTTAATTTATTTTTATTTTTGAATCAAAGATTATAGTAAGAACTTGATGATCATATAATAAGATTGAAATAATCTTCTTCCCACTTACATCTATTTAAATAGGTATTACATATTTTATTAATACACAAAATAAAGTTACAAACAAGAAAGCATTTATTTTCATCGACTCTTAATATATAATACATTGAGTATATATATAATGATCAAACCAATAATATCTTCTTTAACCTGCTAAAAAAAATACTCAGCCAAATAACTATGAATCATAGAAATATTATTTATTAAGTAATAAGGTGTCTCAAATAAGAGATGCATGCTCTAATACATTATCTATTTCCTAAAAAAATTACAAGGCTTTAGAATAAATCCTAACAAACCCCCTTATGATTCAAATGTAGTTTCTCTAAAATACACCAAACTATCTTCTAAATTTCTCGAACTCTAATTTATCAAGATTTTTTAAAAATATGCTAGTTATTTAATCCACAATCAAACAAAAGATTTGTTTCAATGTTTTCTTTATCACCAACATTATCAAATAATATGATATTTGACATCCATGTACTTAGTCTTTGCATGTAAGATTGTATTCCACATATTGATTGTGCTCTTATTATCCATAAAGAGAGGTGTGGGAGATAACTAATGATACTAAAATATCTTCAACTATGTCATAGATACACAATCTATCTAGAAACATCCCACACTTCACTATACTTTGATTATGTTGATGCATTTTCTAAAACATTCTTTTTCTTACAATTTCATGCAATGACAGTTGAACCCATATGCATAGTGTACCTAGTTTGGATACTCTATTACCCACACAACTACAATAATCTACATAAAAATAACTATACAGTTTAAAATTGATGTTCCCATGGTGCTCAATATTATGTTTTTGTTCCTTGCAAGTAACAAAGAAATGTTTAGCTACTTGCCAATTAATTTCTTTGGGCTCATACATAACCTAAAGAAGAAACATAATGCAAAATAAATATTTCGCATGGTACTCATCAAATATATCAGGGCTCCCACTAACTATCTATATTTTATGCCATTTGAAAATGCACTCCATTATCACCAGACAATTTCAAATTAATGCAAGTTTATAATCAATCATATTAATTTTTATAAAAAGTGAAAATATAATTTATATAAGAAATTAAAATATTGTTTTCTTTATGAGTTACCTCTATGCTAAGTATTATTAAAGAAGATAAAGATATTCCATCTCAAACCCTTATTTCAGTTCCACCCTTAATTTAATGTTATGCCTGTCATCATTCCTTAAGATAAATAGTGTTAGGAACTTGGAACACACAGCTCTGATACCAGCTGTCAGGATCCTCTCCTTATGAGTACAATTGATTACTTTTGTATAAGCAACTAAACACGAAATTAAACCAGAAGTAATATGTAACTAGAATTCAGAAATAGCACAGAATATGAGATACGAAAAATAATACAATCTGTATTAACACTCTTCAAGAAGGAAATACAATGAAGAAAACACACTCTTCCCACACCTCTTGGGCGTACAGTAATTCTCCCTCAAGAGTTCTCTCTCTCAATCAATTACAACCAACTTAATAACCGAGTTGTTCCCTCCAGTGACAATCAACCCAATGGTTGTTGTTGCCTACTCTCATCCACAGACCTTCTTGATCTTTCACCCTGCAGATCTAATTGGTCTTGCTTACACCATGTGTTGTAGATCTTCTTGATCTTGCTACCCCGCAGATCTAACTGAGCTTGCACACACACACGCACAGATCTTCTTGATCTTGCTACCCCGCAGATCAACTAACCTTGCTTACCTGTAGATCAACTGATCTTACACCCCTTGAGACAACCAACCCAATTGTTGTTCTTGCCTTCAAGTTGAGGATCTAATCCTTTTTAGTCCTTTATTACAATACAGCCCCATGGGTCTCTTAAATAGATCCCAAAACAAACAATAATTAGAAACGCAAAAACTCAAGACTAAAATTAGTCTTTACATGCAAACTAACTGTCCATCTAAAATCAGACCAGTTCTGGAAACACATAGGTGACCAATGTCGGTTCCTATCTGACCGATGCTGGCCGACTACTAACCGATGCCGGTTACCATGTAACTAAATATGACCGATGTCAGTTGGCCTAACCAACGTCGGTTACTTTGACACTCAAAAACCTCCACCATTTGCATAACAGTGAAGCTTTTAGCTCCATAACTTAACAATCTCCCACTTGGAGATAAACAGCTGCACTTGTACCTGTACATGTACAACAACATTCTCTAATTTGTTTCTGGCTTGTATCCCCATCTTCAAGTTCAATCTTGAAGACCAACAAAATTTGAATGAAGATTCAACTTCTCCTTTGTTCTTGGCTTTGTTAACATATCTGCAGGGTTCTTATCCTTGCTAGCCTCTGTGACTGCAATAACCTTCTGCAACTTTGAAGTCCAGCTAACCGTTGTTCCACCAACAGTGAACACATATCCTGTGGTGCTTCTCCTGTCATCCAAGTCACCTACCATATCCGAATCTACATACCCATGTAGAGAAATGCTTGACCCTACATAACATAAATACCTGTTTCTGGTCCCTCTCAGATATTTGAGAATCCACTGAACTACTTTTCAGTGGTCCTTTCTTGGATTGGCCATAAACTTGCTGACAACTCCCACTGCTTGGGTAATATCAGGTCTAGTACATACCATGTACTTAACCTCATCATGTGATTTAAGACACTATTCTTTGCTCAACTTGAACTGTCCAACCATAGGTGTGCTAACCGATTTTGCATTCTGCATATCAAACCTCTCCACTACCTTATTCACATAATCCTCCTGAGATAAAATCAACTTGTGATTTTCCCTGTCTCTAGAAATACTCATGCCAAGGATTTTCTTTGCTCCTCCTAAATCCCTCTTGGCACATGTCTGAGCTACTTTTACCTTTAGCTCAGTAATTCCTTGCATGTGTGACCCTGCAACAAGCATATACACTACATACAGTAACAAGATAATGTAGCTAATACTATCCAACCTAGTAAAATAAACACAATGGTCACATTGACATTGAATAAAGCCATGCTTTGTCATAAACCTGTCAAACCTCAAATACCACTATCCTGGAGCTTGCTCAAGACCATATAACCTGGCCCTCTCTCTCACATGTCCATTCTCTCCTTTCTTTAACCTGTGAATCCATTCATCTTTCAATGCTTTCTTTCTGGCTAGCAACTCTACCAAATCCCACGTTTGGTTCTTTTCCAAGGAATCAATTTCCTCATTCATGCCATGCTCCCACTATTTCCTAGATTCCACCTGCATTGTCTCTTCAAAACTTCCTAGTTTTCCACCATCAGTGAGCAACAAGTAGTATAAACAAGGGGGATAACAAATTTGAGGCTTACTTACCCTTTCAGTCCTCCTCATGGGCATTTGAGACTGCCCAAATTTCATTCTAACAGTGATCGATCTCAGTCATCTCTCAGTCTACACTTGACTGATGTCGATTCCATGTGACCAACCTGACCGATGTTAGTTCTTACCTGACCGACATCAGTTTCCACCTGCCTAACATCACCAAATTTGGTCTCCACTAGACCGTCATCAGTTCCTGCCTGTTCGATGTCAGTTCTCACCTGATTGACATCGATATCTGTGTTTTCCTATGAGTGATGATTTTTACCCATGAGCTCATTTTGGATCATAACCTTGTCCAAATTAACATTGCCCTGCTAAGAAATATTTAGCCTCTTGAGCTAATCTCTATCCATCATCTTCTATTTGAAAACCAAGGCTTTCCAGTTCTTAACATTTGACTTAAGAACATGCATTCCCTTCCCACTCATGTGACCAAGCCTATAGAGTGACATCTTTGCATCTACATCTGAAGTATATAAAATAGAAGGAGAATCAGTAATACAAGTAGATAGATAAAGTGTACCTACTTTCTCACCTCTTGCTAATACAGGTGCACCCCTGAAAACTTTCCAAGATTCTGCTATGAGAGTTACTGTGCAACCCTCATCACCCAACTTTCCTATAGAAATTAGACTCCTCTTCAGGATGGGAACATGCATGACATCCTTCAACACCCATATGTTGCCAGTCTACAATTTCAACTACACTTGCCCTTTGCCAACAATTTGACAAGGCTTACCATCCTCTAAATAAACTTTTCCAAAGTCTCCATGGACAATCATGAAAAAATTCTCTATTTAGGGTTGCATGGAAATAGGCACCAGAATCTAAGACCCAAGATTCTATTTTATCCAAGGAACATATAAGAGCATCCCATGCAACAATACCTGCATCATTTGCTTCTTTATTTTATTCATGCTGATCTTCTACCAACCAACAATCTTTCTTTACATGCCCTTTTTTTCTACAATTTCAGCAGGTTATACCTCTATTTCTAGATTTAGATCTCCTGTCTATCTTTAACCTTGATTTCCCTTGCTCGATCTTCTCTCTTTGCTTTCCCCTACTTTCAACACTTAAAGCATTCCCTGATGTTTCCCCTATGCTTTTCTTATGAATTTCTTCTTTCAAGATTACACTAACAACATCATCAACTTTCAAGATATTTGAAGCAGACGCAATATTACTAACTGTCGTTACCATACTATCCCAAATTTTAGGTAAAGAGCATAAGATTAAGAGAGCCTTAATTTCATTATCAAAATCTATATTGACTGAAATTAACTAATTTACTAATCCATGGAAATCACTAAGATGACTATATACCGATCCACCTTCCTACATTTGCAAATTAAATAATTGCTTCATAAGAAATACCTTATTTGAAGCTGAGGATTTTTCATATAAATTTGCCAAAGATTCCATTAACTCTACCATTGTATTTGCCTGTGATAAGTTGGAAATCGTAGACGATTCCAAGGTCAACCTTATAGCGCCAAGAGCCTTTCTATCAAAAACATTCCATTCTTCATCTACCATATCTGTGGGCTTGCTTACAACCCCACTCAATGGTAGGTATAGATCTTTATGATACAGATAATCTTCAATCTGCATCCTCCATAATTGATAATTCTTGCCATTGAATTTATCTATTATTAGTTTACTTTTTTCTGCCATTGCTTTACTCCCACTCAATCAGAAACCCCTGTGAGTGACCTGTAATCAACAAACACTAACCTGCTGCGAACCAGGCTCTAATACCACTTGTCAGGAACTTGGAACACATAGCTCTGATACCAGCTGTCAGGATCCTCTCCTTATGAGTACAATTGATTAATTTTGTATAAGCAACTAAACATGAAATTAAACTAGAAGTAATATGTAACTAACATTCAAAAATAACACAGAATATGAGATATGAAAAATAATACAATCTGTATTAACACTCTTCCAAAAGGAAATACAATGAAGAAATCACACTCTTACCACACCTCTTGGGCATACAATAATTCTCCCTCAAGAGTTCTCTCTCTCAATCAATTACAACCAACTCAATAACTGAGTTGTTCCCTCTAGTGACAATCAACCCAATGGTTGTTGTTGCCTACTCTCATCCACAGACCTTCTTGATCTTTCACCCTGCAGATCTAATTGGTCTTGCTTACACCATGTGTTACAGATCTTCTTGATCTTACTACCTCGTAGATCTAACTGAGCTTGCACACACACACCCACAGATCTTCTTGATATTGCTACCCTACAGATAAACTGACCTTGCTTACCTATAGATCAACTGATCTTACACCCTTTGAGACAACCAACCCAACTGTTATTCTTGCCTTGAAGTTGAGGATCTAATCCTTCTTAGTCCTTTATTATAATACAACCCCATGGGTCTCTTAAATAGATCTCAAAACAAACAATAATTAGAAACACAGACTCAAGACTAAAATTAGTCTTTACATGCAAACTAACTATCCATCTAAAATTAGACCAGTTTTGGAAACACACAGGTGACCGACGTCAGTTCCTATTTGATCGATGTTGGCTGACTACTAACCGATGCCGATTACTGTGTAACTAAATATGATCGATGTCGGTTGGCCTAACCGACGTCAATTAGTTTGACACTCAAAAACCTCCACCATTTGCATAACAGTGAAGCTTTTAGCTCCACAACTTAACAATCTCCCACTTGGAGATAAACAACTGCACCTGTACCTATCCCTGTACCTGTCCCTGTACCTATACAACAACATCCTCTAATTTTATTTCTGGCTTGCATCCCCATCTTCAAGTTCAATCTTGAAGAACAAAAAAAGTTGAATGAAGATTCAACTTCTCCTTTGTTCCTGGCTTTGTTAACATATCTGTAGGGTTCTTATCCTTGCTAGCCTCTGTGACTGCAACAACCTTCTGCAACTTTGAAGTCCAGCTAACCGTCGTTCCACCAACAATGAACACATATCTTGTGGTGCTTCTCCTATCATCCAAGTCACCTACCATATTTGAATCTACATACCCATGTAGAGAAATGCTTGACCTTACATAGCATAAATACCTATTGCTGGTCCCTCTCAGATATCTGAGAATCCACTGAACTAATTTCTAGTGCTCCTTTCTTGGATTGGCCATAAACTTGCTGACAACTCCCACTACTTGGGTAATATCAGGTCTAGTACATACCATGTACTTAACCTCATCATGTGATTTAGGACACTATTCTTTGCTCAACTTGAACTATCCAACCATAGGTGTGCTAACCAGTTTTGCATCTTGCATATCAAACCTCTCCACTACCTTATTCACATAATCCTCCTGAGACAAAATCAACCTATGATTTTTCCTGTCTCTAGAAATACTCATGCTAAGGATTTTCTTTGCTCCTACTAAATCCTTCCTAGTACATGTCTGAGCTACTTTTACCTTTAGCTCAGTAATTCCCTGCATGTGTGACCCTTCAACAAGCATATACACTACATACAGTAATAGGATAATGAATCTAATATTATGCAAACTGGTAAAATAAATACAATGGTCACATTGACATTGACTAAAGTCATGCTTTGTCATAAATCTATCAAACCTCAAATACCACTATCCTGGAGCTTGCTCAAGACCATATAACCTGGCCTTCTGTCTCACCTGTCCATTCTCTCCTTTCTTTAACCTATGAATCCATTTGTCTTTCAGTGCTTTCTTTTCGGCTGGCAACTCTACCAAATTCCACATTTGGTTCTTTTCTAAGGAATCAATTTCCTCATTCATGCCATGCTCCCACTTTTTCTTGGATTCTACCTGCATTGTCTCTTCAAAACTTCCTAGTTTTCCACCATTAGTGAGCAACAAATAGTATAAATAAGGGGAATAACGAATTTGAGGCTTACCCTTTCAGTCCTTCTCGTGGGCATTTGAGACTCCTTGATAGGTTGTTGTCTACCCAAATTTCATTCTAATAGTGACCGATCCCAGTCATTTCTCAGTCTACACCCGACCGATGTCAGTTCCATGTGACTGACCTGACTGACGTCAGTTCTTATCTGACCAACATCAGTTTCCACCTGCCCGACATCACCAAATTTGGTCTCCATCAGACTGTCATCGATTCCTACCTGTTCGACGTCGGTTCTCACCTGACTGATGTCGGTATCTATGTTTTCCTGTGAGTGATGATTTTTACATGTGAGCTCATTTTGGATCATAACCTTGTCCAAATCAACATTGCCCTGCTCAAAAATATTTAGCCTCTTGAGCTGATCTCTGTCCATCATCTTCTCTTTGAAAACCAAGGCTTTTTATTTCTTAACATTTGACTTAAGAACATGCATTCCCTTTTCACTCATGTGACCAAGCCTATAGAGCCACATCTTTGCATCTACATCTGAAGTAGATAAAATAGAAGGAGAATCAGTAATACAAGTAGATAGATAAAGCGTACCTACTTTCTTACCTCTTGCTAATACAAGTGCACCCTTGAAAACTTTCCAAGATTCCACTGTGAGAGTTACTGTGCAACCCTCATCACCCAACTTTTCTGTAGAAATTAGACTCCTCTTCAAGATGGGAACATGCATGACATCCTTCAACACCCATATGTTGCTAGTCTATAATTTCAGCTGCACTTGCCCTTTGCCAAAAATTTGACAAGGCTTACCATACCTTAAATAAACTTTTCCAAAGTCTCCATGGACATAATCATGAAAAAAATTTCTATTTGGGGTTGCATTGAAAGAGGCACCAAAATCTAAGACCCAAGATTCTACTTTATCTAAGGAAAATATAAGAGCATCCCATGCAACAATACCTACATCATTTGCTTCTTTATTTCCTTCATGTTGATCTTCTACTAACCAACAATATTTCTTTACATGCCCTTTCTTTCCACAATTCTAGTAGGTTATACCTCTATTTTTGGATTTGGATCTCCTATCTATCTTTGACCTTGATTTCCCTTGCTCGATCTTATCTCTTTGTTTTCCCCTACTTTCAACACTTAAAGCATTCCCTAATGTTTCCCCTATGCTTTTTCTACGAATGTTTTCATTCAAGATTACACTAACAACATCATCAACTTTCAAGATGTTTGAAGCAGACGTAGTATTACTAACTGCCATTACCATACTATCTCAACTTTCAGGTAAAGAGCATAAGATTAAGAGAGTCTTAATTTCATCATCAAAATCTATATTGATTGAAATTAACAGATTTACTAATCCATGGAAATCACTAAGATGACTATATGCTGATCCACCTTCCTGTATTTGCAAATTAAATAATTGCTTCATAAGAAATACCTTATTTGAAGCTGAGGGTTTTTCATATAAATTTGCCAAATATTCCATTAACTCTACCATTGTCTTTACCTATGATAAGTTGGAAATCATAGACGATGCCAAGCTCAACCTTAGAGCACCAAGAGCCTTTCTATCAAGAACATTCAATTCTTCATCTTCCATATCTGTGGGCTTGTTTGCAACCCCACCCAACGATAAGTATAGATCTTTTTGATACAGATAATCTTCAATCTGCATCCTCCATAATTGATAATTTTTGCCATTGAATTTCTCCATTTTTAGTATACTTTCTTCTGCCATTGCTTTACTCCCACTCAATCAGAAACTCCTGTGAGTGACTTGTAATCAACAAACACTAACCTACTCCGAACCAGGCTCTGATACCACTTGTTAGGAACTTGGAACACACAGCTCTGATACCAGCTGTCAGGATCCTCTCCTTATGAGTACAATTGATTACTTTTGTATAAGCAACTAAACATAGATTTAAACCAGAAGTAATATGTAACTAGAATTCAGAAATAACACATAATATGAGATACGAGAAACAATACAATTTGTATTAACACTCTTCCAAAAGGAAATACAATGAAGAAATCACACTCTTCCCACACCTCTTGGGCATATAGTAATTTTCTCTCAAGATTTCTCTCTCTAAATCAATTACAACCAACTCAATAACTGAGTTTTTCCCTTCAGTGATAGTCAACTCAATGGTTGTTGTTGCCTACTCTCGTCCACAGACCTTCTTGGTCTTTCACCCTGCAGATCTAATTGGTCTTGCTTACACCATGTGTTGCAGATCTTCTTGATCTTGCTACCCCACAAATCTAACTGAGGTTGCACACACACACCCACAGATCTTCTTGATCTTGCTACCCCATAGAGCAACTGACCTTGCGTACCTGTAGATCAACTCATCTTACACCCCTTGAGATAACCAACCCGATTGTTGTTCTTGCCTTCAAGTTGAGGATCTAATCCTTCTTAGTCCTTTATTACAATATAGCCCCATGGATCTCTTAAATAGATCCCAAAACAAACAATAATTAGAAACACAGACTCAAGACAAAAATTAGTCTTTACATGCAAACTAACTGTCCATCTAAAATTAGACCAGTTTTGGAAACACACAGGTGACCGACGTCAATTCTTGTCTGAACGATGCTAGCTGACTACTAATTGATGCCAGTTACTGTGTAACTGAATATGATCAATGTCAGTTGGCCTGACCGACATCAGTTACTTTGACACTTAGCAACCTCCACCATTTGCATAATATTGAAGCTTTTAGATGCACAACTTAAAAATCTCTCACTTGAAGATAAACAACTGCACCTGTACCTATACTTGTACAATAACATCCTCTAGTTTTGTTTTTGGCTTGTATCCCCATCTTCAAGTTCAATCTTGAAGACCAATAAAAGTTGAATGAAGATCCAACTTCTCCTTTGTTCCTGGCTTTGTTAACATATCTACAGGGTTCTTATCTTTGCTAGCCTCTGTGACTGCAACAACCTTTTGCAACTTTGAAGTCTAGCTAACCACCATTCCACCAACAGTGAACACATATCCTGTGGTGCTTCTCTTGTCATCCAAGTCACCTACCATATTTGAATCTAAATACCCAAGTAGAGAAAAGCTTGACCCTGCATAACATAAATACCTGCTGCTGATCCCTCTTAGATATCTGAGAATCTACTGAACTGCTTTTCAATGCTCTTTTCCTAGATTGGACTTAAATTTGCTGACAACTCCTACTTCTTGGGTAATATTAGGTCTAGTACATACCATGTACTTAACCTCGTCATGTGATTTAGGACACTGTTCTTTGCTCAACTTGAACTATCCAACCATAGGTTTGCTAACCGGTTTTACATTCTGCATATCAAACCTCTCCACTACCTTATTCACATAATCCTCCTGAGACAAAATCAACCTATGATTTTCCCTGTCTCTAGAAATACTCATGCCAAGGATTTTTTGTGCTCCTCCTAAATCTTTCCTAGCACATGTTTGAGCTACTTTTACCTTTAGCTCAACAATTTCCTGCATGTGTGACCCTGCAACAAGCATATACACTACATACAGTAACAGGATAATGTATCTAATATTATCCAACCTAGTAAAATAAACACAATGGTCACATTGACATTGACTAAAGCCATGCTTTGTCATAAACCTATCAAACCTCAAATACCACTGTCCTGGAGCTTGGTCAAGACCATATAACTTGGCCTTTTATCTCACCTATCCATTCTCTCCTTTCTTTAACCTGTGAATCCATTCGTCTTTTAGTGCTTTCTTTCTGGCTGGCAACTCTACCAAATCCCACGTTTGGTTCTTTTCCAAGGAATCAATTTCTTCATTCATGCCATGTTCCCACTGTTTCTTGGATTCTACCTGCATTGCCTCTTCAAAACTTTCTCATTTGCCACCATCTGTGAGCAACAAGTAGTATAAAGAAGGGGAATAATGAATTTGAAGCTTACTTACCCTTTTAGTCCTCCTCATGGGCATTTGAGACTCCTTGACAGCTTACTGTGCCCCCAAATTTCATTCTAACAGTGACTAATCCCGATCATCTCTCAATCTACACCCGATCGATGTCAGTTCCATCTGACTGACCTGACCAATGTCAGTTCTTACCTGAACGACGTTGGTTTTCACATGCCTGACATCACTAAATTTGGTCTCCACCAGACTGTTGTAGGTTCCTTCCTGTTCGATGTTGATTCTCACCTCACTAACATCGGTATTTGTGTTTTCTTGTGAGTGATGATTTTTTCTCGTGAGTTCATTTTGGATCATAACCTTGTCTAAATCAACATTGCCTTGATCAAAAATATGTAGCCTCTTGAGCTGATCTCTGTCCATCATCTTCTCTTTGAAAACCAAGGCTTTCCAATTCTTAACATTTGACTTAAGAACATGCATTCCCTTTTCACTCATCTGACCAAGCCTACAGAGCCACATCTTTGCATCTACATTTGAAGTAGATAAAATAGAAGGAGAATCAATAATACAAGAAGATAGATAAAGTGTACCTACTTTCTTACCTCTTGCTAATACAAGTGCACCCTTGAAAACTTTTCAAGATTCCTCTGTGAGAGTTACTGTGCAACCCTCATCACCCAAATTTCCTACAAAAATTAGACTTCTCTTCAGAATGAGAACATGCATGACATCCTTCAACACCCATATGTTGCCAATCTGCAATTTCAGCTGCACTTGCCCTTTGACAAGAATTTGACAAGGCTTAACATCCCCTGAATAAACTTTTGCAAAGTCTCCATGGACATAATCATGAAAAAATTCTCTATTTGGGGTTGCATTGAAAGAGGCACCAGAATCTAAGACCCAAGATTCTACTTTATCCAAAGAACATATAAGAGCATCCCGTGCAACAATACTTGCATCATTTGATTCTTTATTTCCTTCATGCTGATCTTCTACCAACCAATAATCTTTCTTTACATGCCCTTTCTTTCCACAATTCCAGCAAGTTATACCTCCATTTCTAGATTTAGATCTCCTATCTATCTTTGACCTTGAGTTCCCTTACTCGATCATCTCTCTTTGCTTTCCCATGCTTTCAACACTTAAAGCATTCCTTGATGTTTCCCCTATGCTTTTCCTGTGAATTTATTCATTCAAGATTACACTAACAACATCATCAACTTTCAAGATATTTGAAGCAGACGTAGTATTACTAACTGCCATTACCATACTATCCCAACTTTCAGGTAAAGAGCATAAGATTAAGAGAGCCTTAATTTCATCATCAAAATCTATATTGATTGAAATTAACTAATTTATTAATCCATGGAAATCACTTAGATGACTATATACCGATCCACCTTCCTGCATTTGCAAATTAAATAATTGCTTCATAAGAAATACCTTATTCGAAGCTGAAGGTTTTTCATATAAATTTGCCAAGATTTCATTAACTCTACTATTGAATTTTCCTGTGATAAGTTGGAAATCACAAACGATGCCAAGCTCAACCTTATAGCGCCAAGAGCCTTTTTATCAAGAACATTCCATTCTTCATCTTCCATATCTGTGGGCTTGCTTGCAACCCCACCCAACAGTAAGTACAGATCTTTTTGATATAGATAATCTTCAATCTGCATCCTCTATAATTGATAATTTTTGCCATTGAATTTCTCTATTCTTAGTTTACTTTTTTCTGCCATTTCTTCACTCTCACTCAACCAGAAACCCCTGTGAGTGACCTGTAATCAACAAACACTAACCTGCTTCGAACCAGGCTCTAATACCACTTGTCAGGAACTTGGAACACACAGCTCTGATACCAGCTATTAGGATCCTCTCCTTATGAGTATAATTGATTACTTTTGTATAAGCAACTAAAAATGAAATTAAACTAGAAGTAATATGTAACTAGAATTCAAAAATAACACAGAATATGAGATACGAGAAAAAATACAATCTATATTAACACTCTTCTAGAAGGAAATACAATGAAGAAATTACACTCTTCCCACACCTCTTGGGTGTACAATAATTCTCCCTCAAGAGTTCTCTCTCTCAATCAATTACAATGAACTCAATAATTGAGTTATTCCCTCCATTGACAATCAACCCAATGGTTGTTGTTGCCTACTCTCATCCACAGACCTTCTTGATCTTTCACTCTGCAGATCTAATTGGTCTTGCTTACACCATGTGTTACAGATCTTCTTGATTTTGCTACCCTGTAGATCTAACTGAGCTTACACACACACACACACCCGTAGATATTCTTGATCTTGCTATCTCATAGATCAATTGACCTTGCTTACCTGTAGATCAACTGATCTTACACCCCTTGAGACAACCAACTCAATTGTTGTTCTTGCCTTCAAGTTGAGGATCTAATCTTTCTTAGTCCTTTATTACAATATAGCCCCATGGGTCTCTTAAATAGATCCCAAAACAAACAATAATTAGAAACGCAGACTCAAGACTAAAATTAGTTTTTACATGCAAACTAACTGTCTTTCTAAAATTAGACTAGTTTTAAAAATACATAGGTGACCGACGTCGATTCCTATCTGACCGATGTCGGTCGACTACTAATCGATGCTGGTTACTATGTAACTGAATATGACCGATGTCGGTTGGCTTGACTGACGTCGGTTACTTTGACACTCAGAAACCTCCACTATTTGCATAAAAGTGAAGATTTTAGCTCCACAACTTAACAATCTCCCACTTGGAGATAAATATTTGCACCTATACCTATACCTCTACACCAACATCCTCTAATTTTGTTTCTGGCTTGTATCCCCATCTTCAAGTTCAATCTTGAAGACCAAGAAAAGTTGAATGAAGATTCAACTTCTTCTTTATTCCTGGCTTTATTAACATATCTGTAGGGTTCTTATCCTTGCTAGCCTTTGTGACTGTAACAACCTTTTACAACTTTGAAGTCCAGCTAACCGCCATTCCACCAACAGTGAACACATATCCTGTGGTGCTTCTCCTATCATCCAAGTCACCTGCCATATCTGAATCTACATACACATGTAGAGAAATGCTTTACCCTACATAGCATAAATACCTACTACTGGTCCCTCTCAGATATCTGAGAATCCACTGAATTACTTTCCAGTGCTCCTTTCCTGAATTGGCCATAAACTTGCTGACAACTCCCACTGCTTGGGTAATATCAAGTCTAGTACATACCATGTACTTAACCTCATCATGTGATTTAGGACACTGTTCTTTGCTCATCTTGAACTGTCCAACCATAGGTGTGCTAACCAGTTTTGCATCATGCTTATCAAACCTCTCCACTACCTTATTCACATAATCCTCCTTAGACAAATCAACCTATGATTTTCCTTGTCTCCAAAAATACTCATGCCAAGGATTTTATTTGCTCCTCCTAAATCCTTCCTGGCACATGTCTGAGCTACTTTTACTTTTAGCTCAGTAATTCCCTGCATGTGTGACCATGCAACAAGAATATACACTACATACAGTAATAGGATAATGTAGCTAATAATATCCAACTTGATAAAATAAACACAATGGTCACATTGACATTGACTAAAGTCATGCTTTGTCATAAATCTATCAAACCTCAAATACCACTGTCCTGGAGCTTGCTCAAGACCATATAACTTGGCCTTCTATCACACCTGTCCATTCTTTCTTTTCTTTAACCTGTGAATCCATTCGTCTTTTAGTGCTTTCTTTTCGATTGGAAACTCGACCAAATCCCACATTTGGTTCTTTTCCAAGGAATCAATTTCCTCATTCATGTCATGCTCCCACTGTTTCCTAGATTCTACCTGCATTGCCTCTTCAAAACTTCCTAGTTTTCCACCATCAGTGAGCAACAAGTAGTATAAAGAAGGGGAATAACGAATTTGAGGCTTACTTACCCTTTCAGTCCTCCTCATGGGCATTTGAGACTCTTTGATAGCTTGGTGTCCACCCAAATTTCATTCTAATAGTGACCAATCCTGGTCATCTCTTAGTCTACACCCGACTGATGTCAGTTCCATGTGATCGACCTGACCAACGTTAGATCTTACCTGATCGATGTCAGTTTCCACTTGCCTGAAATCACCAAATTTGGTCTCCATTAGATCGTCATTAGTTCTTTCCTGTTCAACGTCGATTCTCACCTAACTGACGTCTTTATCTATGTTTTTTTGTAAGTGATGATTTTTACCCACGAGCTCATTTTGGATCATAACCTTATCCAAATCAACATTGCCCTGCTCAGAAATATTTAGTCTCTTGAGCTGATCTCTATCCATCATCTTCTCTTTGAAAACCAAGGCTTTCCAGTTCTTAACATTTGACTTAAGAACATGCATTCTCTTCTCACACATGTGACCGAGCCTATAGAGCCACATCTTTGCATCTACATCTAAAGTAGATAAAATAGAAGGAGAATTAGTAATACAAGTAGATAGGTAAAGCATACCTACTTTCTTACCTCTTGGTAATACAAGTGCACCCTTGGAAACTTTCTAAGATTTCACTGTGAGAGTTACTATGTAACCCTTATCACCCAAATTTCCTGCAGAAATTAGACTCCTCTTCAGGATGGGAACATGCATGACATCCTTCAACACCCATATGTTACCAGTCTGCAATTTCCACTGCACTTGCCCTTTGCCAACAATTTGACAAGGCTTACCATCCCCTAAATAAACTTTTTCAAAGTCTCCATGGACATAATCATGAAAAAATTCTCTATTTGGGGTTGCATAGAAAGAGGCACTAGAATCTAAGACCCAAGAGTCTACTTTATCCAAGGAACATATAAGAGCATCTTGTGTAACAATACCTCCATCATTTTCTTCTTTATTTTTTTCATGCTGATCTTCTACCAACCAACAATCTTTCTTTACATGCCCTTTCTTTCCACAATTCCAGCAGGTTATACCTCTATTTCTAGATTTGAATCTCCTGTCTATCTTTGACCTTGATTTCCCTTACCGGATCTTTTCTCTTTGCTTTCCCCTACTTTCAACACTTAAAGCATTCCCTGATGTTTCCCCTATGCTTTTCTTGTGAATTTCTTCATTCAAGATTACACTAACAACATCATCAACTTTCAAGATATTTGAAGCAGACGCAGTATTACTAACTACCATTACCATACTATCTCAACTTTTAGGTAAAGAGCATAAGATTAAGAGAGCTTTAATTTCATCATCAAAATCTATATTGACTAAAATTAACTAATTTACTAATCCATGGAAATCATTAAGATGACTATATACCGATCCACCTTCCTGCATTTGCAAATTAAATAATTGCTTCATAAGAAATACCTTATTTGAAGCTGAGGGTTTTTCATATAAATTTGCCAAAGATTCCATTAACTCTACCATTGTCTTTGCCTATGATAAGTTGGATATCACAGATGATGCGAGGTTCAGCCTTATAGTGCCAAGAGCCTTTCTATCAAGAACATTCCATTCTTCATCTTCCATATCTGTGGGCTTGCTTGCAACCCTACCCAACGGTAAGTACAAATCTTTCTGATACAAATAATCTTCAATCTGAATCCTCCATAATTGATAATTCTTGCCATTAAATTTCTCTATTCTTAGTTTACTTTTTTTTGCCATTACTTTACTCCCACTCAATCAGAAACCCCTGTGAGTGACCTATAATCAACAAACACTAACCTGCTCGAAACCAGGCTCTGATACCACTTGTCAGGAACTTGGAACACATAACTCTGATACCAGCTGTCAGGATCTTCTCCTTATGAGTATAATTGATTAATTTTTTATAAGCAACTAAACACAAAATTAAACCAGAAGTAATATGTAACTAGAATTCAAAAATAGCATAGAATATGAGATAAGAGAAACAATACACTTTGTATTAACACTCTTCTAGAAGGAAATACAATGAAGAAATTACACTCTTCCCACACCTCTTGGGCATACAATAATTCTCCCTCAAGAGTTCTCTCTCTTAATCAATTACAACCAACTCAATAACTGAGTTGTTCCCTCCAGTGACAATCAACCCAATGGTTGTTGTTGCCTACTCTCATCCACAGACCTTCTTGATCTTTCACCCTGCAAATCTAATTGGTGTTGCCTACACCATGTGTTGTAGATCTTCTTGATCTTGCTACCCCGTAGATCTAACTGAGCTTGCACACACACAACCACAGATCTTCTTGATCTTGCTACCTCACAGATCAACTGACCTTGCTTACCTGTAGATCAATTGATCTTATACACCTTGAGACAACCAACCCAATTGTTGTTTTTTATTTCAAGTTTAGGATCTAATCGTTCTTAGTCCTTTATTACAATACAACCCCATGGGTCTCTTAAATAGATCCCAAAACAAATAATAATTAGAAACACAGACTCAAGAATAAAATTAATCTTTACATGCAAAGTAACTATCTGTCTAAAATTAGACCAGTTTTGGAAACACACATGTGACCGACGTCGGTTCCTGTCTGACTGATGCCGGTTGACTACTAATCGATGCCAGTTATTGTGTAACTAAATATGATAGATGTTGGTTGGCCTGACTGACGTCAGTTACTTTGACACTCAACAACCTCCACTCTTTGCATAATAGTGAAGCTTTTAGCTCCACAACTTAACAATCTCCCACTTGGAGATAAACAACTGCACCTGTACCTATTTCTATACAACAACATCCTCTAATTTTGTTTATGTCTTGTATCCCCATCTTCAAGTTCAATCTTGAAGACTAACAAAAGTTGAATGAAGATTCAACTTCTCCTTTGTTCCTAGCTTTGTTAACATATCTACAGGGTTCTTATCCTTGCTAGCCTCTGTGATTGCAACAACCTTCTGCAACTTTGAAGTCCAACTAACCGCCGTTCCACCAATAGTGAACACATATCCTATGGTGCTTCTCCTATCATCCAAGTCACCTGCCATATCTGAATCTACATACCTATGTAGAGAAATGCTTAACCCTGCATAACATAAATACCTACTACTGGTCCCTCTCAGATATCTTAGAATCCACTGAACTGCTTTCCAGTGCTCCTTTCCTAAATTAGCCATAAACTTGCTGACAACCCCCACTGCTTGGGTAATATTAGGTCTAGTACATACCATGTACTTAACCTCATCATGTGATTTAAGACACTATTATTTGCTCAACTTGAACTATCCAACCATAGGTGTGCTAATAGGTTTTACATCCTGCATATCAAACCTCTCAACTACCTTATTCACATAATCCTCCTGAGACAAAATCAACCTGTGATTTTCCCTGTCTCTAGAAATACTCATACCAAGGATTTTTTTTGCTCCTCTAAAATTCTTCCTGGCACGTGTCTGAGCTACTTTTAGCTTTAGCTCAATAATTCCCTACATGTGTGACCCTGTAACAAGCATATACACTACATATAGTAATAGGATAATGTAGCTAATATTATCCAACTTGGTAAAATAAACATAATGGTCACATTGACATTGACTAAATCCATGCTTTGTCATAAATCTATCAAACCTCAAATACCACTATCCTGGAGCTTGCTCAAGACCATATAACTTGGCCTTTTATCTCACCTATGCATTCTCTCCTTTCTACCGAATCCCATGTTTGGTTCTTTTCCAAGGAATCAATTTCCTCATACATGCCATGCTCCCACTATTTCTTGGATTCTACCTACATTACCTCTTCAAAACTTCCTATTTTTCCACCATCAGTGAACAATAAGTAGTATAAATAAGGGGAATAACCAATTTGAGGCTTACTTACCCTTTTAGTCCTCCTCATGGGTAATTGAGACTCCTTGACAACTTGCTGTCTACCCAAATTTCATTCTAAAAGTAACTGATCTCGGTCATCTCTTAGTCTACACCTGACTGATGTCAGTTCCATGTGACTGACCTGACTGACATCAGTTCTTACCTGATCGATGTCAGTTTTCACTTACCTGACATCACTGAATTTGGTCTCCACCAGACCATCGTCAGTTCCTACCTATTCGACATCAGTTGTCACCTGATCGATGTCGGTATCTATGTTTTCTTGTGAGTGATGATTTTTACCCGTGAGCTCATTTTGAATCATAACCTTGTCTAAATCAACATTGCCCTACTCAGAAATATTTAGCCTCTTGAGCTGATCTCTATCCATCATCTTCTCTCTGAAAACCAAGGCTTTCCAGTTCTTAACATTTGCCTTAAAAACATGCATTCCCTTCTCACACATGTGACCAAGCCTACAGAGCCACATCTTTGCATCTACATTTGAAGTAGATAAAATAGAAGGAGAATCAATAATACAAGTAGATAGATAAAGTGTACCTACTTTCTTACCTCTAGCTAATATAAGTGCACCCTTAGAAACTTTCCAAGATTCTGTTGTGAGAGTTACTGTGCAACCCTGATCACCCAACTTTCCTACAAAAATTAGACTCATCTTCAGGATGGAAACATGCATGACATCCTTCAACACCCATATGTTGCTAGTCTACAATTTCAACTGCACTTTCCCTTTGCCAATAATTTGAGAAGGCTTACAATCCCCTAAATAAACTTTTCCAAAGTCTCCATGGCCATAATCATGAAAAAATTCTCTATTTGGGGTTGCATGGAAAGAGGCACCAAAATTTAAGACCCAAGATTCTACTTTATCCAAAGAACATATAAGAGCATATAGTGCAACAATACCTACATTATTTGCTTCTTTATTTCCTTCATGTTGATCTTCTACCAACCAACAATCTTTCTTTACATGCCATTTCTTTCCACAATTCCAGTAGGTTATACCTCCATTTCTAGATTTGGATCTCCTATCTATCTTTGACCTTGATTTCCCTTGCTCGATCTTCTTTCTTTGCTTTCCTCTACTTTCAACACTTAAAAGATTCCCTGATGTTTCCCCTATGCTTTTCTTGTGAATTTTTTCATTCAAGATTACACTAATAACATCATCAAATTTTAAGATATTTGAACAGACGCAGTATTACTAATTGCCATTACTATACTATCCCAACTTTCAAGTAAAGAGCATAAGATTAAGAGAGCCTTAATTTCATCATAAAAAACTATATTGACTGAAATTAACTGATTTACTAATCCATGGAAATCACTAAGATGACTATATACCGATCCACCTTCCTGCATTTGCAAATTAAATAATTGCTTCATAAGAAATACCTTATTCAAAGATGAGGGTTTTTCATATAAATTTGCCAAAGATTCCATTAACTCTACTATTGTCTTTACCTATGATAAGTTGGAAATCATAGACGATGCTAGGCTCAACCTTATAGCACCAAGAGCCTTTTTATCAAGAACATTCCATTCTTCATCTTCCATATCTGTGGGCTTGCTTGCAACCCCACCCAATGGTAAGTACATATCTTTTTGATACATATAATCTTCAATCTGCATCCTCCATAATTGATAATTCTTGCCATTGAATTTCTCCATTTTTAGTTTACTTTCTTTTGCCATTGTTTAACTCCCACTCAATCAAAAACCCGTGTGAGTGACCTATAATCAACAAACACTAACCTACTCTGAACCAGGCTCTGATACCACTTGTCAAGAACTTGGAACATACAACTCTGATACTAGATGTTAGGATCCTCTCCTTGTGAATACAATTTATTACTTTTGTATAAGCAACTAAATATAGAATTAAACCAGAAGTAATATGTAACTAGAATTAAAAAATAGCACAGAATATGAGATACGAGAAATAATACAATCTGTATTAACACTCTTCTAGAAAGAAATACAATGAAGAAATCACACTCTTCCCACACCTCTTGGGCGTACAATAATTCTTTCTCAAGAGTTATCTCTCTCAATCAATTACAACCAACTCAATAATCGAGTTGTTCCCTCTAGTGACAATCAACCCAATGGTTGTTATTGCCTACTCTCGTCCACAGACCTTCTTGGTCTTTCACCCTACAGATCTAATTTTTTTTGCTTACACCATGTGTTGCAGATCTTCTTGATCTTACTACCCCATAGATCTAACTGAGCTTGCACAACACACCCATAGATCTTCTTGATCTTGCTACCCCGCAGATCAACTGACCTTGCTTACCTATAGATCAACTGATCTTACACCCCTTGAGACAACCAACCCAATTGTTGTTCTTGCCTTCAAGTTGAGGATCTAATCCTTCTTAGTCCTTTATTAAAATACAACCCCATGGGTGTCCTAAATAGATCCAAAAACAAATAATAATTAGAAACACAGACTCAAGACTAAAATTAGTCTTTACATGCAAACTAACTGTCTGTCTAAAATTAGACTAGTACTGGAAACACATAAGTGATCAACGTCAGTTTCTATTTGATCGATGTCGACCGACTACTAATCGATGTCGATTACTATGTAACTGAATATGACTGATGTCGATTGGCTTGACTGACATCGATTACTTTGACACTTAGCAACCTCCACCATTTATATAATAGTGAAACTTTTAGCTCCATAACTTAATAATCTCCCACTTGGAGATAAATAGCTGCACCTATACCTATACCTGTACAACAACATCCTCTAATTTATTTTTTGTCTTGTATCCCCATCTTCAAGTTCAATCTTGAAGACCAACAAAAGTTGAATGAAGATTCAACTTCTCCTTTGTTCCTAGCTTTGTTAACATATCTGTAGGGTTCTTATCCTTGCTAGCCTTTGTGACTGCAACAACTTTCTACAACTTTGAAGTCTAGCTAATTGCCATTCCACCAATAGTGAACACATATCTTGTGGTGCTTCTCCTATCATCCAAGTCACCTACCATATCCGAATCTACGTACCCATGTAGAGAAATGCTTGACCCTGCATAGCATAAATACCTACTGCTGGTCCCTCTCAGATATCTGAGAATCTATTGAACTGCTTTCTAGTGCTCCTTTCTTGGATTGGCCATAAACTTGCTAACAACTCCCACTGCTTGGGTAATATTAGGTCTAGTACATACCATGTACTTAACCTCATCATGTAATTTAAGACACTATTCTTTGCTCAACTTGAACTATCCAACCATAGGTGTGCTAACTAATTTTGTATCCTGCATATCAAACCTCTCCACTACCTTATTCACATAATCCTCCTAAGATAGAATCAACTTGTGATTTTTTCTGTCTCTAAAAATACTCATGCCAAGGATTTTCTTTGCTCCTTCTAAATCTTTTTTGGCACATGTTTGAGCTACTTTTACCTTTAGCTCAGCAATTCCTTGCATGTGTGATCCTGCAACAAGCATATACACTACATACAATAACAGGATAATGTAGCTAATATTATCCAACTTGGTAAAATAAACACAATGGTTACATTGACATTGACTAAAGCCATGATTTGTCATAAACCTGCCAAATCTCAAATACCACTATCCTGGAGCTTGCTCAAGACCAGATAACCTGGCTTTCTATCTCACCTATCCATTCTCTCCTTTCTTTAACCTATGAATCCATTCATCTTTTAGTGCTTTCTTTTCGATTGGCAACTCTACCAAATCCCACATTTGGTTCTTTTCCAAGTAATCAATTTCTTCATTCATGCCATGCTCCCACTGTTTCCTAGATTCTACCTACATTACCTCTTCAAAACTTCTTGGTTTTCCACCATCAGTGAGCAACAAGTAGTATAAAGAAGGGGAATAATGAATTTGAGGCTTACTTGTTCTTTTAGTCTTCCTCATGGGTGTTTGAGACTCCTTAACAACTTGCTATCCACCCAAATTTCATTCTAACAGTGACCGATCCCAGTCATCTCTCAGTCTACACCCGATCGATGTTGGTTCCATGAGACCGACCTGATTGATGTCAATTCTTACCTAATCAACATCAGTTTCCACCTACCTGACATCACTAAATTTGGTCTCCACCAGACTGTCATTAGTTCTTTCCTGTTTGACGTCGATTCTCACCTTATCGACGTTAGTATTTGTGTTTTCTTGTGAGTGATGATTTTTACCCACAAGCTCATTTTGGATCATAACCTTATCCAAATCAACATTGCCCTATTCAAAAATATTTAGCGTCTTGAGTTGATATCTGTCCATCATCTTCTCTTTGAAAACCAAGGCTTTCCAGTTCTTAACATTTGACTTAAGAACATGCATTCCCTTCTCACACATGTGACCAAGCCTATAGAGCCACATCTTTACATCTACATCTGAAGTAGATAAAACATATGGAGAATTAGTAATATAAGTAGATAGATTAAGCATACCTACTTTCTTACCTCTTGCTAATATAGGTGCACCCTTGAAAACTTTCCAAGATTCCACTATGAGAGTTACTGTGCAACCCTTATCACCCAACTTTCCTATAGAAATTAGACTCCTCTTCAGGTTGGGAACATGCATGACATCCTTCAACACCCATATGTTTCTAGTCTATAATTTCAATTGCACTTGCCCTTTGATAGCAATTTGACAAGGCTTACCATCCCCTAAATAAACTTTTCCAAAGTCTCCATGGACATAATCATGAAAAAATTCTCTATTTGGGGTTGCATGGAAAGAGGCACCAGAATCTAAGACCCAAGATTTTACTCTATTCAAGGAACATATAAGAGCATCCCGTGCAACAATACCTGCATCATTTACTTCTTTATTTCCTTCATGCTGATCTT
Source organism: Torreya grandis (assembly GCA_037957365.1). Taxonomy (NCBI): domain Eukaryota; kingdom Viridiplantae; phylum Streptophyta; class Pinopsida; order Cupressales; family Taxaceae; genus Torreya; species Torreya grandis. Next base: position 1,519,809 of record JARHVA010003999.1, read on the forward strand.
CTATCAACTAACAATCTTTCTTTACATGCCCTTTCTTTCCACAATTCCAACAGGTTATACCTCTATTTCTGGATTTGGATCTCCTGTCTATCTTTGACCTTGATTTCCCTTGCTCGATCTTCTCTTTTTGCTTTCCCCTGCTTTCAACACTTAAAGCATTCCCTGATGTTTCCCCTATGCTTTTTTTGCAAATTTTTTCATTCAAGATTACACTAACAACATCATCAACTTTCAAGATATTTGAAGCAGACGTAGTATTACTAACTGCCATTACCATACTATCCCAACTTTTAGGTAAAGAACATAAGATTAAGAGAGCCTTAATTTTATCATCAAAATCTATATTGACTGAAATTAACTGATTTACTAATCCATGGAAATCACTAAGATGACTATATACCGATCCACCTTCCTACATTTGCAAATTAAATAATTGCTTCATAAGAAATACCTTATTTGAAGCTGAGGATTTTTCATATAAATTTGCCAAAGATTCCATTAACTCTACCATTGTATTTGCCTGTGATAAGTTGGAAATCGTAGACGATTCCAAGGTCAATCTTATAGTGGTAAGAGCCTTTTTATCAACATTCCATTCTTCATCTTCCATATCTGTGGGCTTGCTTGCAACCCCACCCAATGGCAGGTACAAATCTTTCTTATACAAATAATCTTCAATCTGCATCCTCCATAATTGATAATTTTTGCCATTGAATTTCTCCATTCTTAGTTTACTTTCTTCTGCCATTGCTTTACTCCCTCTCAATTAGAAACCCCTGTGAGTGACCTGTAAGCAACAAACACTAACCTGCTCTGAGCCAGGCTCTGATACCACTTGTCAGGAACTTGAAACACACAAATCTAATACCAACTATTAGGATCTTCTCCTTATGAGTACAATTGATTAATTTTGTATAAGCAACTAAACACGAAATTAAACCAGAAGTAATATGTAACTAAAATTTAGAAATAACACAGAATATGAGATATGAAAAATAATACAATCTGTATTAACACTCTTTCGAAAGGAAATACAATGAAGAAATCACACTCTTCCGACACCTCTTGGGCATACAATAATTCTCCCTCAAGAGTTCTCTCTCTCAATCAATTACAACCAACTCAATAACCAAGTTGTTCCCTCTAGTGACAATCAACCCAATGGTTGTTGTTGTCTACTCTCATCCACAGACCTTGATCTTTCACCCTATAGATCTAATTGTTCTTACTTACACCATGTGTTGCAGATCTTCTTGATCTTGCTACCCCATAGATCTAATTGAGCTTGCACACAGACACCCACATATCTTCTTGATCTTGCTACCCTGCAAATCAACTGACCTTGCTTACTTGTAGATCAACTGATCTTACACCCCTTGAGACAACCAACCCAATTGTTGTTCTTGCCTTCAGGTTGAGGATCTAATCTTTCTTAATCCTTTATTACAATACAGCCCCATGGGTCTCTTAAATATATCCCAAAACAAACAATAATTAGAAACACAGACTCAAGACTAAAATTAGTCTTTACATGTAAACTAACTGTCCGTCTAAAATTAAACTAGTTCTAGAAACACATAGGTGACCGATGTCGGTTCCTATCTGACCGATGCCGGCCGACTACTAATCAATGCCGATTATTGTGTAACTGAATATGATGGATGCCCGTTGGCCTGACTGATGTCAGTTACTTTGACACTCAGCAACCTCCACCATTTGCATAACAATGAAGCTTTTAGCTCCACAACTTAACAAATAGATCTTCAACATGGACAAGAATCAATAATTTAGTTCCCTACACCCAAACATATAAAGTATCATTAGATTCACTATGTGAGAATCCAAATTTAATCATGTAAGAATGCATCTTAGCATATTAATCCATGGGTGCCTATTTGAACCCATTGAAGATGCTTAAATATGAATTTATATGCTAAACTAGTATTGTTCACTTTAAAAATGTATCTCAAGGCTCTACTCTTTAGTTTAATCTTCCTTGTAGCTGCAAGCTTACATTCACCACCTCATTGGGTATAACTACTTATTTATTAGTAAAACCTTGATTAATCTGATTATCTAGATCACCTATAACCACATAATACCTACAATATGATATATCATTTGATGTCAATTACATAATGTCAACAACTTTTCTTCATCTGAATGGTTGCATTTAGGATAGGATAGGACAATAACATCAACATTATTGTTCCTACTCCAACACAAGTTCCCTTTCCCTAAAAACACTCAAATTTTAGAATATTTTGATGTGTATGGGTTGGGCTAAGAATGCCATTAACCCTTTTGTGTCAAAGCCAATTCATTAGAAAATAAAGCAATCACCTCTCAAGCTTAGACATATTAATGAATGTCAAATCACACAGCTAAGATATTCTTCCCTATTCATCCTTATTGGCATATTAATGGTAGGATAATTCTTACTATAGTTATGAAGCACTCAAAGAATAACCCATGAGCCATATTTGTCACATTATAAGTTAGATAATTGTATTCACTCATATATATTATTACATACTATTGTTCACATACATACCAACACATAGGAGGGAACTACATAAATTTGAGGCCCTCCTTAAAGTATTGGCTATGTAGGCAATGCTCATTGATAAAGGTTTATTTGAGGTCAACTTGACATTGTGATCACACTAACCATTTTTTGGCAAGGTAACCTAACCTAAGGTGAAGAACTAGGGTTTGAACTCTAAACATGGATACAAAGCCTATGCATAGGATCTAAAGCGTATGCATAAGATCTAAATACATAAAATGAAAGGTGATAAAAAACCCATAAATACACAAGTGTTCACATATTAATAAAACAAATGTTTTGTATAGATGGTTACATCAAGATTTAGATATTAACATTAACACAAGTGTCCATAAGTTGATGCAAATGTCTAGGCAACTAGAAAGAATATTTATTGAATCTAATGACTATTCTTGAATATCAGACACCATGTTTCCACACATGTACATCTTAGATATATCTACACATCATCACATAAGCTATGTATTATTTCTTCTTCATGATTACACAATCAAATATTGTTTGACATTGTATTTTCCATATTTATCATTTTCCATAATTCAACACTAAAATTGAATATCATAAACTTGATTGTTTAATTTACCTCTTTTAGAAATAGTTTTATCCACTATTCAATATCAAATTCCTTTGTAATCTTTGATTCCAAAAAGGATTAAACATTTAGTGAACCTGACCACTATATCTTTCCATGAAAATCCTACTTTTTTCTAGGGTTTTCAATATCCTAAGGTATCTACTTGTTGTTTTTATTCAGATTTATTCTATTCTTTGCATGATACCTAAGTATAGTCCTAGATTATGTGGTGTTCCTATTAAATATCTTGAGCTACCCCTTCGGCCACCTAATGTCTCAAGATAATACCATGTCAAATTATCCTAATAATGAGTAAACATAATGATAATGAGCCACAAACTAAAAAAAAATCTTATAGAAGATATATCTTACATGAGGATAATGAAAATGACCAAGTTGACAAAGAATAAGTTAAATTGATTATATATTTTTTAGAATGCATTCATGCAACTCCTGAAGATCTACACAATATCCTACAACTATATTAGCAAATCAAAAAGCAAAAGGTGCTAGTGAACAACCATTACTCTCTATTGATATAGATATTAGGGATACAAGATATGCCTATAAAATGTCCCTTCCCATTTCCATCCCCTTGAGAATAACCTTACCTACTACATCTAGTGGGGAAATGTGATATGTTTTTAAACCATTGTTCCATGAAATTCAATCCACTATTACTACATCCTCTATGGGAACCATTAACACTTCAACCTATTTACTAATTTCAATGCCTATTTCAGCATAAGTGTTTGCATCCCCTTTGGTGGCTTCTCAAACTTCAAATATTAGTGGTAAAAATGTGTAATATCTTGCACAAATTATAAAAAAATTGGAATCTAAGGTTACCAACATTGAAAAAAATTATATGAAATCACCCAATGCTATTGATTCACAAGATATATTATGTTTAAACCTTTTAGGGTTTAGCTAATGTAAATCTTATGTTTGATTAAAGGGATGAGTAGTCTAAATCAATGAAATAATATGCATAAAATAATAATTGATTTGTTAAATATTTTGAATAGATTTCACTTTCTAAAAATAGTAATAAATATATGCAAATAAAGACTTACCTGGAAAACACTTGATATGAAAGATTTTAATGTTGAAAATTGAGATATGAATAGGTCTAGGTGTCATCAACTAGATTCCTATATTAGAACCCCTCCTATATAGTAGTACCACATTTGGAAAGTAGCACCATATGGCTCTAGTGTACTAAAAATAGCACTAGTGTCCTTTGTGCAAGACTACTCCAAACTTTTAAGTGCACCTATGCCTATGTTTTTGGGTTTTATTCTTGTACACATGAAGTTTATAAATCTATATTATGCTTGTAATAATTGATTATGATTTAGAACCTAATATTACTTGCAAGTAATACATGAGCTAAAAAGTGTGTTCAATATTAGGATAGGCCAGACATCCTCAACACCTTGCTGTGAAGAGAGTTGCCTACATACCAATACTATGAGGAAAAATCAATCTCGATGTAGTTATACCCATAAAAGTGATGGTACAAGTACATGTTAGGGTGTGAAGCCATTATTTTCAGGTCACTATCCATAGACACTATTCATGGTGATGTGGCATTAATGAGCCACAAACTAAAAAAAAATCTTATAGAAGATATATCTTACATGAGGATAATGAAAATGACCAAGTTGACCAAGAATAAGTTAAATTGATTATATTTTTTTTAGAATGCATTCATGCAACTCCTGAAGATCTACACAATATCCTACAACTATATTAGCAAATCAAAAAGCAAAAGGTGCTAGTGAACAACCATTACTCTCTATTGATATAGATATTAGGGATACAAGATATGCCTATAAAATGTCCCTTCCCATTTCCCTCCCCTTGAGAATAACCTTACCTACTACATCTAGTGGGGAAACATGATATGTTTTTAAACCATTGTTCCATGAAATTCAATCCACTATTACTACATCCTCTATGGGAACCATTAACACTTCAACCTATTTACTAATTTCAATGCCTATTTCAGCATACGTGTTTGCATCCACTTTGGTGGCTTCTCAAACTTCAAATATTAGTGGTAAAAATGTGTAATATCTTGCACAAATTATAAAAAAATTGGAATCTAAGGTTACCAACATTGAAAAAAATTATATGAAATCACCCAATGCTATTGATTCACAAGATATATTATGTTTTAACCTTTTAGGGTTTAGCTAATGTAAATCTTATGTTTGATTAAAGGGATGAGTAGTATAAATCAATGAAATAATATGCATAAAATAATAATTGATTTGTTAAATATTTTGAATAGATTTCACTTTCTAAAAATAGTAATAAATATATGCAAATAAAGACTTACCTGGAAAACACTTGATATGAAAGATTTTAATGTTGAAAATTGAGATATGAATAGGTCTAGGTGTCATCAACTAGATTCCTATATTAGAACCCCTCCTATATAGTAGCACCACATTTGGAAAGTAGCACCATATGGCTCTAGTGTACTAAAAATAGCACTAGTGTCCTTTGTGCAAGACTACTCCAAACTTTTAAGTGCACCTATGCCTATGTTTTTGGGTTTTATTCTTGTACACATGAAGTTTATAAATCTATATTATGCCTGTAATAATTGATTATGATTTAGAACCTAATATTACTTGCAAGTAATACATGAGCTAAAAAGTGTGTTCAATATTAGGATAGGCCAGACATCCTCAACACCTTGCTGTGAAGAGAGTTGCCTACATACCAATACTATGAGGAAAAATCAATCTCGATGTAGTTATACCCATAAAAGTGATGGTACAAGTACATGTTAGGGTGTGAAGCCATTATTTGCAGGTCACTATCCATAGACACTATTCATGGTGATGTGGCATTAATGAGCCACAAACTAAAAAAAAATCTTATAGAAGATATATCTTACATGAGGATAATGAAAATGACCAAGTTGACCAAGAATAAGTTAAATTGATTATATTTTTTTTAGAATGCATTCATGCAACTCCTGAAGATCTACACAATATCCTACAACTATATTAGCAAATCAAAAAGCAAAAGGTGCTAGTGAACAACCATTACTCTCTATTGATATAGATATTAGGGATACAAGATATGCCTATAAAATGTCCCTTCCCATTTCCCTCCCCTTGAGAATAACCTTACCTACTACATCTAGTGGGGAAACATGATATGTTTTTAAACCATTGTTCCATGAAATTCAATCCACTATTACTACATCCTCTATGGGAACCATTAACACTTCAACCTATTTACTAATTTCAATGCCTATTTCAGCATAAGTGTTTGCATCCCCTTTGGTGGCTTCTCAAACTTCAAATATTAGTGGTAAAAATGTGTAATATCTTGCACAAATTATAAAAAAATTGGAATCTAAGGTTACCAACATTGAAAAAAATTATATGAAATCACCCAATGCTATTGATTCACAAGATATATTATGTTTTAACCTTTTAGGGTTTAGCTAATGTAAATCTTATGTTTGATTAAAGGGATGAGTAGTCTAAATCAATGAAATAATATGCATAAAATAATAATTGATTTGTTAAATATTTTGAATAGATTTCACTTTCTAAAAATAGTAATAAATATATGCAAATAAAGACTTACCTGGAAAACACTTGATATGAAAGATTTTAATGTTGAAAATTGAGATATGAATAGGTCTAGGTGTCATCAACTAGATTCCTATATTATAACCCCTCCTATATAGTAGCACCACATTTGGAAAGTAGCACCATATGGCTCTAGTGTACTAAAAATAGCACTAGTGTCCTTTGTGCAAGACTACTCCAAACTTTTAAGTGCACCTATGCCTATGTTTTTGGGTTTTATTCTTGTAGACATGAAGTTTATAAATCTATATTATGCCTGTAATAATTGATTATGATTCAGAACCTAATATTACTTGCAAGTAATACATGAGCTAAAAAGTGTGTTCAATATTAGGATAGGCCAGACATCCTCAACACCTTGCTATGAAGAGAGTTGCCTACATACCAATACTATGAGGAAAAATCAATCTCGATGTAGTTATACCCATAAAAGTGATGGTACAAGTACATGTTAGGGTGTGAAGCCATTATTTGCAGGTCACTATCCATAGACACTATTCATGGTGATGTGGCATATTGAAATGGCATCTTGGTGATGTGGCATGCAGGTGATATGGTAAGATGGTGATGTGGCATGGGCTGATGGTGGGTCCCAAGATGTGATTATGATGAGGTGATATAGTGTAGGGTGTAGTACTCCACTAGAGGACATGGATTTGTCCTTAGTTATCACATGTGGGTTGTCACATAGTGCAAAAGACAAGGGTCATAGTATGGGTTTGAATTTTTAAGAGGCTCCATGATTAACATGTATATGAAAGGTTAAAAGGTGATTACAAAACATTTTGGACACTTGTGATCACATGTGAATAAGAAGATAAGGATTCTTTGTTATTGCTTGGCCTCACATGTGTGGATGGGGTACCATATTTAGAAGCACATGGAAGTGGATGGAATTTTGTCTAAAGTGGATGGTCCACTTTATTGACCCTTGATGAAGAAGATAAGAAGAACACTATTAAGTGTTTAGACTCACTTGTGGAAGTGGGGAGAAAGTTTTGGAGCCACATGAAGGTGGCCTTGGATCTTGTCTAGTGGATGGCCATTTTGTGATGACTTTTGGCACATGGGAATAACCACCACTAAGATCACATGACACCCACTCAAATATGGTGATTTTTTGGAGTAGCCATGAAGTTTTATCCCTCTCTTTCTTCTCTCTCTCATTGTTGTAAAATCATTATGTTCTCCTTTGTATTTGGTAATCCATTTGTAATTCATTATGGACTCCCTTTGATTATTGATGCAAGCCTTGGACTTACATGTAGGAGGTTAGAGATTGTAATGCTTGTAAGCTTAGCTCACCTAGATGTTTGGGATATAAGCATCATTCATGTTTAGGTGTTTAGATCCTATAAGGCTTAGATGAGAGCATGGATCACCTAATTTTTTGAAGCATGGAGATCCTTGAGGCTAGAGATTAGAGCCTGAGAGGCTATGTTAGCTTAGATCACTTGGTTAGAGCTTGGAGGCTTATTAGCTCAGTTCATAGAGATAGAGGTTGACTTTGGATCTCACCTTGGATGTTATGGTTAAGCATTATGATGGAGGTTAGAGAATGTAAGGCTTGGTTGCAATCTTGGTTCACCTAAATGCTTATAAGTACTAGAAAGGAGTTGCTAAGAGGATTTGTTATTGTAGAAGAGAGTTATTGATAAATATGAAGTCTAGATTTTACCTTTGCCTCATGGTTTTTCCCTAGCTAGTTTGGCAGGGTTTTCACATATATCTTATGTAATGTGTTATTTCACATGTTTTATGTTTTTTGTAGCTTATTTTATTTTTGAATTTAATTCTTGTATATGTATTAGGATTAGGTTTTTTGATCCTAACAATTGGTATTAGAGATTTGGTTTACAAGCTGACATGTTGGTACTATGAGCCATGCCCTAGATCCTAATAGTGTAAGTGATGCTAGAATTATAATGGTCTTGAATGCCTTGAGTGTGCTTGAGATTTGGAAATCTAGAAAATGTGAGCTTAGGGAAGTTATATATGGTAGTATGTAGAAGTAAGGTAAAAAAGAGATTAATAACCTTGATTTTTCTCAACTTATTTCATTTTTGAATAAGTATTTTGCATCTAATTTCCATCTAGTGGTTAGAGGTCTAAAAGTCACGTATGTATAGTGTTATATTGCTTATAAGAACAATAAAATATGCTTAGGCTAACCTTAGGAGGGTTTTAATTTAAAAATATATCTATTCAAAAAAGACAGGGTATAGACATTAACACCATTTTGGGGACACTAACACCATGTGGCTCTAGTGTCCTTAATGTCCAATTGGCAGATTGCTAGGAATGAAGGGACATGATCTAGAAATGAGGGTCTAAGACTATATTTAAGCTAACTAGGGATACCTATGGTCCACACAAAGGCTATAAAAATGTGATAATATGATCTAAGATAGGTATAGGTTTAAGCTAGGAATAAGTTATCTTAAGTAGCACTCTTAACACTCAAATACCACTTTTAGGTGATTACATTTTCCTGCCACCTGCTCCCCCCCCACTTTATCATATAAATGTAAAAAAGTGAAATGACTGGTATAAAGGAAGAAAGAAGCATACCTAGACTTACCTAGGAAGTGAAGCTTGTGAAGCTGCGTCTAATTATGTGAAATTGGGTCTACGTATGTGAAGCATGATCCAAAGCATAACCTACAAATGAAATGTGCATGAATAAATGCTTACTTAAGAGATATCAAAAGTAAAAGATTATGTTGAATAAAGAAATAACTAAGCCAAGTAAAGATATGGGAAAGAGGAAAGAAACAAATAAACTTCATTGGGTATGTGAACCAATGCATGAACCTATTGATAATCTCTATGTGTGTGTGTGTGTGTGTGTGTGTGTGTGTGTGTGTGTGTGTGTGTGTGTGTGTGTGTGTGTGTGTGTGTGTGTGTGTGTGTGTGTGTGTGTGTGTGTGTGTGTGTGTGTGTGTGTGTGTGTGTGTGTGTGTGTGTGTGTGTGTGTGTGTGTGTGTGTGTGTGTAGGTGATTACATTTGCATACCATCTGCTCCCCCCTAATTTATCTTATAAATTTAAAAAAGTGAAATGACTGGTATAAAGGAAAAAAGAAGCATACCTAGACTTACCTAGGAAGTGAAACTTGTGAAGCTGAGTCTAAGTATGTGAAACTGGGTCTACGTATGTGAAGCATGATCCAAAGCATAACCTACAAATGAAATGTGCATAAATAAATACTTAAGAGATATCAAAAGTAAAAGATTATGTTGAATAAAGAAATAACTAAGCCAAGTAAAAGATATGGGAAAGAGGAAAGAAAAAAATAAAATTCATTGGGTATGTGAACCAATGCATGAACCTATTGATAACCTATCTCTCTCTCTCTCTCTCTCTCTCTCTCTCTCTCTCTCTCTCTCTCTCTCTCTCTTTGTGTGTGTGTGTGTGTGTGTGTGTGTGTGTGTGTGTGTGTGTGTGTGTGTGTGTGTGTGTGTGTGCGCGCGCGTGCGTGCGTGTGCGTGCGTGCGCGCATGCACACATACATGTACATAGGGATAAATTATTGAATAGCTTAGACTAAGATGATAGCTTGCTCAATACTCATGTGTGGGTAGATCAATAACTCAATTCAATGTTGAATCCATCATTTCCCACCCTTATTTGGTGGATCATGACCTATGAATAGCTTTGATTTTATTGATATTGTGTCCAACCCTCTCATGTGGGTGGCTCAAGAACTCAACTAGGATATGAATCTATCATTGCCCACCCATGTATAGTAGATACATTTGAAACTAAATTGTGCAAAGTGCTAGAAATATCTAATTGATTATATTTATTTATGTATGTTGGCTCTTTGACCACTTGGGTACATTAGAAAGATCTAAGCCACTTGGGAATTCCAAACTCTATAGATGGAGTAAGGCATGAAATTGGTGAAAATTTGAAATATGATGTTAAGCATATAAAACATAGAGAATGACATGGATTTTTTCATTCTATTTGATCAACCTATGTGTAACTAAACATATGGAAATAATGTGCTACACACATGCCCCCAATTTGATATCTAAGTTTACTGATTCTAGACTAAGTTTTAATAACTATATTTGAGTATCTCAACTAAATATGGGACTGATCATGCTATGCATGATGCCCCCAATCTGAGTAAATAGTATAAATGTGAGATGAACTAGTGTCAATCTAAGTAAACTTCTGAGCATAACTATCTATATGCACTAATTTCCCTACATGTCCCCTCATTATTTTGAGTGTCCATCCATCTCATTCTTCTTCACATGACCCCTTGAGGGGGCATCATATCATATCCCTTATCATCATCTACTAACATTCATCCATGCCATGTTTTTTCTTTAAAAGACCATTAATCCTTCCATTTTTCTCCCCTCACAAAAAATGTATGCACTAATTTATGCTCACCCCACTAATTACACTAATTTGGCCTAAACCCCATATTTCCTAGCTAAAATAACTAATATCCTATTACCCATACCCCATTCCTATAGCCCCCATAACCTTTATCCCATCTTAAAACCAATTAATTTCCCTATTAAGCCCTTAATAGATCATATTACCTATTAACCTACCCATTAAACGCATTAGCCAATTTTAAATTCAAAAATATTCTAACTACCCACTCATCACCCTACACTAGCCTTCCCTATGTTGGAAATATTTTCATTGATGTTAAAGGTCTAGTAGTATTGGTGAAAAAGGCCTCGTAACATTTATTATCTAAAGGTGTTTTTAATGTTCATATCTTGGCTAAAGTGTGTTAATATTATTTAAATATTAACGGATATATTTTTAGTTTCATAAAGACAAAAGAGGGTCCATGAGGAATTCAAAGAGTCACTAGATAAAGACAAAAGAGAGAAAGGGTGATTTTCCCCATGAAGGGTCACCACGAGGAATTCAAAGAGTCACCACTTAAGACAAAAGAGGGAAATGACACTTTCCCCATGGTCACCATGTGACTTTTCAAATGAAAGAATTCAAAGGGTCATGCAAGTTTGGCATCATTTTCCATGTGAATTGAAAGGTCTCAAAGGGTGAATGCCAAAGGTCATTTGAAAAGCTATAAAAGGAGGCTTGGGAAGCCATTTTAAATATGAAAGTGCATGGTTTGTAATTCTTTTATATAGCTTAGAAGACAAGAAGAGAGAAAAGAAAGAGATATAGTAGTGTTCTATCATTTGTTGAGAAATCAACATTAAGAGATAGTTGTGTTTTCTACACAAGAGGGATTGGTGCTCCTATGGGTGGGTGATAACAAATAAATGTTGTGTTGGTGCTAAATGAAGGGGTTAGTGCTCCTACAAGTTGGTTCTTGTAAACATTTTAAACTTGAGTTGGTGTTCATTTACATACTTTAGATATTTCTCCATGGCTTTTCCCACATTGGGTTTCTACGTAAAAATATGGTCTCTCTCTCTCTCATGTGGTGTATGTTATTGTTTCAATTTTATTACATATCTTGAATGTATGATTAAGTGGTTAAAGAAAAAGAATTTTATTAAGTAAAAGATTTAAAAGATATATTTTATATTGATTTAGCCCCCCTCTCAATATATCTCATGCTTAACAATTAGTATCAGACTAGGTCCCTTCGAAAAGAGTTTAATAGCTTGTAGGTAGATTAGGGAAAGCACAATGGCCAGAGCACATGAAGACTTTTATAAAAATAAGGCACCTTTGTTTGATGGGATAAATTATGCCTTTTGGAGCATAAGGATGAAGAATTACTTGATGGCCCTTGGATATGACATTTAACAAGCAGTGTTAAATATATATGAAGAGCCATAGACACCTATAACTACTATTGTAGATAAAAAGGCAAGTGAAAATAATGCTAAAGATTTAAATGCTATTTTATGTGGTTTATGTGAATCAAAATTTGTTAAAGTTATGTAATGCAAATATACTCATGAGACTTGGGTAAAACTTGAGAATAAGAGTTTATATTCTAAATATCTCAGCTCTGTCAAAGATAGTGGAGTCAGTGACTTAGATGAAGAAGAGATTCTATTCATGACTATACATGAAGATGCATCCATAATTAAAAATATAAATGATCAAGAAGAACACAATGAAAATGAGGATAAAGCTGAGGTGAATCTAGAAGGAGAACTCATTTGTGCCTTAGAAGAATTAAAAGCTCTTGAGAAGAAGAATCAAAGATTGAAGCTCTAGATCGAGAAAAATGAAAAGGAGTAAAAGTAAATTGAATATCTACAAGCACACATTGAAGAATCCAAAAAGATTGAAGAAGATCTAACAACAAAATTGCAAAAGATAAGTAAAGAATGTGAAAGGTATGTTTTTGAAATTACCTCTTTAAAAGAAGATATCAAGAAAACAAATAAAGCAACCAATGATTCAAAATTTGAGAACGTATTGTATGTAGAAGGTCTTAAGCATAATCTATTGAGTATAAGTCAAATGTGTGATCAGGGACACATATTAAAGTTTTATGTAGAAGTTTGTGAGATTAGAAGAAAAGATTCATAATGTTGATTGCAGATGCTTAGAGGATAGGTAATAATTTATATATGTTATTAGATATCAAAGGTCAAAAATATTATTTGAGTCAAGTTGAGGAAGGTTGGCTATGACACAAGAGAATGGGACACATAAATTTTAACAATCTTTTCAACATCATCAAGAAGAAAGTAGTTAGAGATCTTTCAATGATTACAAATCCCCCCAACATGTGTTGTGAACCATGTCAGCATGAGAAACAAGCCAAAAGATGGTTCAATACAAAAGAATACTCAACTACTTAGATGTTAGATATTGTTCATAGTAATATGTGTGGACCTACCAGAACTCAAATTATTCAAGGTGAGAAATACTTCATGTTGCTTATTGATTATTTTACATGTATGAACTGGGTGATATTTTTGAAGAAAAACCAAAAGCTTTCAGCCACTTCAAAGCATTCAAGGCTTTAGTTGAGAATGAAACTAGTTTGAAGATTAAGTGCTTGAGATTAGATCAAAGAGGGGAATTCATATTAGATAAGTTCATTGAGTATTGTGAAGACCATGGGATAAAGATACATTATTTAGTAGCCAAAATTCCATAGTAAAATTGAGTAGTTGAGCAGAAAAATAGAATAGTTCAGGAGATGGTGAGGATAAAGTTAAATGAATCCAAGATACCATAAAAATATTGGAGAGAAGTAGTAGGCACAATAGTGCATATCCATAATAGAGCATTGATAAGAGTTAACAGTGATGAGACTCTTTATGAGTTAAGGAAAGGCAAACCAATTACTATTGATTATTTTAAAGTTTTTGGTAGCATATACTTCATAAAGAGAACTGTTAAAAAATTGGGTAAGTTTGAATCCAGAGCAGATGAAGGTATATTTCTTAGACACTTAAACAAAATTAAAGCTTTAAAATTTTATAAAAAATAACTAAGAAGATAGTTGAAAGTAAAAATGTCAGGATAGATGAAGATGTAGCACAAAGAGCTAGTGATCTAGTAGACATTCCTAAAATCATTAAAGAAGAAGATTTTGAAGAATTAGATGAAGATGAGGAGATAAAGGACACCAAAACCCCATCCAAATATGTCCCCCATAAATCATAATTAAAGTGACATCATTAGAAACATAAATGAAGGAGCTCACACTAGAAGAATGATGGTAAGTTAATTTTTCTTTAAAATATTTAAATTTCCATGATGTTATAGTTTAGAAAATAATATTTCTAGAATCATCATGTATGGATAATTTGAAACCAATACATGATGAGCATACATGATGATTCTAGAAATCTAATTTTTCTTTGTTATCCAAAATTTAGCTTAGAACTTTTTAGAAGCTAGACATGATGAGCATTGGGTTGAAGCAATAGATGAAGAATTAAATCAGATATAAAAGAATGATACTTGTGAATTAGTGCCTAGACTGAAAGATCAAAATGTGATAGGAACAAAATGGGTATACAAAAATAAGTTAAATGAAGATAATGAAGTTACCAAGAATAAAACAAGGTTAGTATGTAAAAGATATTATCAGATTAAAGGAATACATTTTGAATAAACTTTTACTCTAGTGGTGAGGCTAGAGGCTATCAAGATGTTTCTTGCATATGTAGTGTTTAATAATTTCAAAGTGTTTTAGATGGATGTTGAGTCTACTTCCTAAATAGGAAGCTAGAAGAGGAGGTCTAGATTGAGAAACCTAAGGGATTTATTCTCTCAAATGATAGTAGATATGTGTGTAGATTAAAGAAATCACTGTATGGATTGAAACAAGCTCCCAGAGCTTGGTATGTGAGGCTTGATAGGTACCTACAAGATCAAGGCTTCAAGAAAGGTTTTACTGACAGTAATCTCTACATAAAAATAGAAGGTGAGCACTAATTGATTGTTACCATATATGTTTATGACATAATATTTGGAGTTAACAATGAAAAGATGATAAAAGAATTTTATGATAATATGCAAAAATAATTTGAGATGTCTATGCTTGGATAATTGTCATTTTTCTTAAGATTGAAAATATATCAGTCAAATAAAAATATTTTCATATCTCAAAAAAAATATGCCAAGGAGATGTTGAAAAAAATTAGTTTTGAGGATTGTGCACTAGTTGGCACACTAATAGGTATAGGGAAAAAGGCAAGTAAGGATGAAGATTCACCTGATGTAGATCAGTCCTTATATAGATCTATGATTGGTAGTCTTTTATATCTGATAGCATCGAGGCCAGATATCATGCATACAGTAGGCATGGTCAGGAGATATCTGGTAGCCCTAAAAGAGAGTCATGTTTAATTGGTGAAGAGAATATTTATATATGTCAAGGGGACATTGGATTATAGATTATGGTATCCCACAGGTAGATATTTCACTTTGGTTTCTTATATAGATTTAGATTGGGTAGGTTGTTTAGATGATATGAAGAGTACAAGTGGAGGAGCTTTCTTCCTTAGAGATAGCTTAAATACTTGGCTAAGTAAGAAGTAGAACTCAATATCACTTTCTATAGTTGAATTATAATTTATTATAGTTGTGTTGTGCTATACTCAAGTGATTTAGATGAAGTAAACTTTAGAAGACATCAAGGTAAAATATGATGAACCTATCTCTATTTACTATGACAACACAAGTGCTATTAATATTTCTAAGAATCTAGTGATAGATTCAAGGACAAAACATATTACTATCAGATATCACTTCTTGAGAGATTAGGTTGTAGATAAATAGGTTATGTTGGAATATATCATTACTATAAAGTAGATTGTAGTTATCTTCACAAAGGCACTACCAAAGGACACATTCGATTATCTAAAAGAGAAGTTTGGAGTAATTTCTTTTACTTCCTACCATCAAGGATCAACATTAGTTGAGGGGGAACTAAGTGTTAGTTCTAGAATAGACCCTTTGCCATTGATGTCAAAGGGGGAGAAGTATAGGAATAGGCTCAAAAAATAGGATGCTATAGTAAGGGGGAATTATTGTATGTTTTCAATTGGTAGTATGTGTAGGTCTCAATTTTAGGTTGGCATGTGTAGTACAGGTTTCAAAATGTGGCAGTTTCAGTTTGAGGTTGCCATCAATGACAAAGGGGGATATTTTTAAAAATATTTTTATTGATGGCAAAGGTCTAGTAGTATTGGTGACAAAGGCCCCATAAAATTTATTGTCTAAAGGTGTTTTTAATGTTCATATCTTGACTAAAGTGTGTTAATATTATTTAAATATTAATGGATATATTCGTGGTTGCATAAAGACAAAAGAGGGCCCATGAGGAATTCAAAGAGTCACCAAATAAAAAAGACAAAAAAGAGAAAGGGTGCTTTTCCCCATGAAGGGTCACCACGAGGAATTCAAAGAGTCACCACTAAAGAAAAAAGAGGGAAAGGATGTTTTTCCCCATGAAGGGTCACCATGTGAATTTTCAAATGAAATAATTTAAAGGGTCATGTAAGTTTGGTGCCATTTTCCATGTGAATTGAAAGGCCTCAAAGGGTGAATGCCAAAGGTCATTTGGAAAGATATAAAAGGAGGCTTGAGAAGCCATTTATAAGATGCAAGTGCATGGTTTGTAATTGTTTTATATATCTTATAAGAGAAGAGGAAAGAAAAGAAAGAGATGTAGTAGTATTATATCATTTATTGAGAAAGCAACAATGAGAGCTAGTTGTGTTTTCTACACAAGAGGTGTTGGTGCTTATGTGGGTGGGTGTTCACAAATCATTGCTATGTTGGTGCTTAGTAAATGGGTTGGTGATATTTCAAGTTAGTGCTTGAAAACTTTGTAAACTTGATTTTGTGCTCATTTATATACTTGAGATAGTTCCCCATGGTTTTTCCTACATTGAGTTTCCACATAAAAATCTGGTCTCTCTCTCTCTCTCTCTTATGTGGTGCATGTTATTGTTTTAATTTTCTTGCACATATTGAATGTATGATTAAGTGGTTAAAGAAAAGGAATTTGATAAAGTAAAAGATTTAAAAGATATATGATATATTGATTCACCCCCCTCTTAATATATCATGTGCTTAACACCCTAAACCCCTAAAACTTATGGGGAGATTTCTAGAATTAGAGGATTCTATAAATCTCTCCAATTTAGCCCCTTTCCCTCTAGAATGCTCCTATTCTAGAGATTTCCATGGAATTAAAAATTCCATGGAAATTCCTCAACCATAGATCTCAAAGTCCCAAGTTTGAATTTGATCCCTTGATCTTCCGTCTCTTCCTCTATTAAACTAAGCTCTCCCCCCACTCTCAAGCCATCTATTGAGCTCATACCAAAACCATGCCAAAATGATTCTAGAAATCCTATAGCCAATCCATAATCAACCATAAAAGCATCCATTATCAAGCATCCAACATCAAGATATCACTTTATCAATCTGAGTCTAATCACATGCATTCAAATCTTGGAATGGAGGCATGAGAAGATGAAGAGCATGATAAGAATGTTATATTGGTTTTGATTTACTTTCTCTACCCTTTCCTATTGGTGTTTATCAAGGTTTTGGATTTTATTATCATTTTTATAATATAGCTTGAATCTAAATTTTGTTACACATTTTGGCGACCATGGTGGGACCTCTTTCTCCCATTTAACCATTTTTTCTTGTTAGTGTTGTTTTGACTAGCTTGAATTCTTGATTGGGTGAAGATCTCAAAATTTTGATTTTTTTGCATATACAAGTCTTAGTCATGGTATTACACTGTTAGTCATGAGATTACAATGCCAAGATTGTCAAAGTCAATAGTGGTATTGTAACTAATCCATTAATGGTTAAGGCTTTAGAAGGGCTTAGAATTTCAATAATCTTGCCACTCTCTCATTAGCAGGATTGTCATGTGAATCATGGGATTGTCAATCCCAGTTGCTATATTGTAAACCACTAACAGTTTATCTTGCAGGTCATTTTTGATAATCTTGCCACTTACCTAGTAGTAGGAATACCCTAGTAATCACAGGGTTATCATTTTGAGTAGCGATAATATCAAAAACTATGCTAAGGTTTAGATTATTGTTTTTTTGCTAACTTTTTGTTCCTATAGGTGTTTTATGTGCTTTATTACTTCTGTGAGTAGGTCAAAGAGAGAATCCCCTCAAAAATTAGCTTTTTGCACCTTTTTAAAAATCTCATGACTATCTCCGTGGAGAGATTGCCCTAGTAATAGTGAGATTTCAAATCCTAGTGGTGGTATTTTCTTTTATTATTAGTTTGGTAAAACACTATCCCTATCATTTTTGAATCATTATCTGTAGTGTTTCCAAGACTTTTTTGGAGAATTTTTGAGGGTTTTTAAGTTTTAAACTAGAGGTTTTGTCATTTGGTTGAAAATTTCAAACATACCTCTATACACAAACATTTCACCCTCCATGTTTGAAAATAACTCGTAACAAGTGATGTTTTCTATCCTATAGGGAATTGGTGAAACACAAGAGCAAAAGGATTGGCTGGAGGCTCATATTATAGGCTTATTTAGCACCATATAATAATACCACTACTCTCTCAGTGATGAGATTGCCTTGCAACTAGAGGGATTGTCATTCTGAGTTATGACATTGTGTTTAGGCTAGTTCAGATTAGTGATAGGCTTTTATAGCATATTTTATCATCAAATAATTGTATTTAAACCAAATCCCTATAATCATTTAATTTTTTAGACTTCTCTTTACTTGAGACATATATATATATATATATAATTTTAGTCTAGGATTGTAATATCACTTTTACTGCTAGTCATGGGTTTATCAATCTAAATCATGGGTTTATGGTTTACGATAAAACTACTACTATCAATCTACTCCTAGTTGTAGAATTTTTATTCCCAGTCATGAGGTTTTTAGACTACCACAATTTTATGGTTAATTATCATGGTTAGATAACATCTATAATCTTGTAACTATCCTAGTCATGGGTTTGTCCTGCAAGTCAGTTTTGCACTGTGTAGTCATGGGATTGTAGTCATTTTTGCCTTTAATTTGGTCTTTTTTGAGATAATTTTTGAGTCAATTTTCATGTATATTGAGTCACTCTGATCCTCCTAAAAATATCAAATTGCCTACACTACCCTCGAACCCTGTAAGGGGCTCTATCCCTTGACCCTACTAGGGGTTGCCACCCCCAGACCCCTATATCATTTCCCTCTCACCCAAAAGAAGTTATAAATCAAAAACATGATTTTTTAGGGTGTTTTATTAAGGCATAGTTGGATAATATATTATTTATTATAGGGGTCATCTTTGCTAAACATCATCTTGTGGGACATAATTTGGGTCTAATATGTTGTCTTGCAGGTTACCTCTCTTTAGTGCCACTTTTTCACATCATTTTTGTATTATATATATCATTTTAATCATCTTTTCTTGTATATATTTTCTTCTTGTGAAAAATAATTTGTTATATATACTTGTGTTTATGTGTTAACTTGTAAATAATTATCATATAGTGTTATTCACACATAGGTAATTAAATGAGTTAATTAATTGTATCATGTGTTTTGCCTATTTGTCAACCCTTCCCCCTAGGATAACATATGACATGGAATTGACACCCACGTATGTGCTTAGTCTTTAAGGGTTAGTGTTGTGGATTTTATCACCACACACTAACCAAACTCCATGTTCTTATGGAGTATAACAATCAAGGATAACTATCATTAGGCTAATAGGTTGACCCCATATAAGTCATCCATGAAAGGGAAGAGTTAATTTTATAAAGTAGGAATTAGAAAACACCCTATATGGAGTTGGGCCCCAACATACCTTCATGTATATCAAGTACACCCCTCTAGATCCCATTCAACCTAGTATAAGACCTTTCAGTCATAACAGGTGTTTCACTATCAGTGTCAATAACAACACCCAAGTGACCATCAAGTGCAAGCAAGGTCGAGAGGGTTTGGTCAATTCTATAATGGGTCACTAGCCTATATCCTCACTTGTGTATCCATTATATGGTGTGGACATTGGGTTACACACTTATCACTTTACTAATCATAGGTTGTGGTTTACTTGTTTGGGTGTGTGTTATGTTAGACCCATGCTGTTTGTGAGATAAATCAACCTTTTACCTATCTGAGCCTATCTAGGTCCTTTGGACATATTATATTGTATATTATATCCTCATCATTCTATCATCTTATGCATGTATCTTTCACTATCCTTTTTATTTATGTTTTAAATCATCATCCTCATCTCGATCCACATCCCCATCGTCTAAATCTCATCTTGCACATCCTAGTCATCATTATATATAGTCTCTTTATATATATTTTTCTTTATCATAACCACTCATCCTTAGCCATTCACATCTTACATCCTTCTCCCAAGTCCACATCATCACCCACTTACTATAGTCACCTCATCCCTTCCTAGTTTTGCCATATCCCATTATCCTTGGTCATCACCCCATTATCTTCTACATCTTTGCCTAATCATTATCTTTTCCATACCATTCTTAGTCTCACCATATTCCATTATATTGTCCATCCTTGCCTAATCATCCTCTTATCTCCATCCCATCCTAACCTAGCCATATATACCCATCACCTCATCTAATCACAATATCTTAATCACCATATTGTATCCATTATCTAATCCCATCTACCATATCATCTCTATCACATCTTAGTATAACCATATACCCTATCATTGATCATCCTAATCATCATATTATATATCCTAGTCTCATCCCCTTGTATATATCTTACTTTTTTGTACATCCTACTAGTCCTATCCCATCTTAGTTCCACCTATCATTCATATTTCCATCCATCACCTATCCTAATCACATCTTATCTCATCATCCATACCCTATCCTAAGTCTACCTCATCCATAGTCCTCATCATACCATATTATCTTATTTCATATTTCAATCACATCTTGTATATCCTTATCCTAGTCACCCCATCTTGTACATACTTTGGATCTCCTTTCATCTTACACATCCTTTAATAATCATCATCTTGTATATCTTTATATATATTTTTCATTATCCCATTTCCTATCTTATATTAGTCATACCTCATCATAATACCACCTCATCCATAATAAATCACACCTCACTTTGACCTTGCCTTATCCATCAATCACACCATAGTCTTGATCATTCCCATATCATTTTATTGACATCATCCCCTTACATATTTGATCATAACCCATAACCTATCCTAATCCCATCTTATCTCAACATCCACATTCTATACTAAGTCCACCACATCCATAATCCTAATAATCCCCATACCATATTGTCTCATTACCCCATCACCTTGCCTATTCTTGATTTACCTTCTTGTACATAATTTGTTTTTTCATACATCCTTTCAATTGCCTCTTAATCACATCATGATAATACCCTTTTACCTACAACTTGTACTAAATCCACTTCATTATCTCATCTCATATCCCATCACCTATTATTTATATCCCATCTATAATCTTATCTTAAGTCAAACCATATACACCTATCACCAACCCATCAACCTACATGCCAATCATCATTATTGTATATCCTAATCTAATCCACTTGTACACAAGTTCTTCTCTTAAGTCTTACCATATCCCAGTCCCAATTTTCATTCATCATCCTCTACCATATCCTAATCATATCTTGATTCATCATCCATATTATACCTTAGTTCAATCTGTTGGTTGAATATTTTGTTGATCAACGTACTGATAAACAAAATAGGTCTGATCAGCCAAAGTAGGAAGATTAGTCATCAAAATGTGTAGGTTTACCACATCAGAAGGGGAATGATCTCTCCTCTCATCAAGGGGAGGTTCCCTATAGGTAAGCTATATATATATAATAATAATAATACTCAAGGTTAGGATAAACCATCCATCTCTCTTTCTTCAGAGATGATGTGTGTAAATCAAAGGAAAAACTCAAGGGAAATGACAGACAACACTCCTCTTCTTTCAAAATTAATATTCAACAAACCACAAGAATACTCCTGGTAGTAATAACAAAATGTAGCAAAGGATGTAATAACCAACAAATCGAGATGCAACACAAAGTCTCCACCTGGATTGCTCAAGAGTAAGATACAAAGGACAATGAGGGCACAAAGTCATCCCAAGGTCCTTTACATAGAAATGAAAAGAAAACACACTAAAGGAAATTATGGGGGCACAAAGTCTCTCCAAACTTGACTCTTTAGGACACCTTCCTAACTACTGTCACTAATTCTACTTGTTGAATTAGAGGAACCGAAGATATATTAAGGAAAAAGACATAAGAATAGTTTCCTCAACAACAAAGATATCACAGCACAAAGTCTAAAAAATCACTTGATTTCTTATTCCAATAACAAAATATGATCAACAAACTGAGCTCAAAGTCTTAGAAGTGCCTTTCAATTTGGGTAGAGTTTCATTCTAATTGTCAAAAAGAGATATATTTACAATAAAAGAGAGTCCCTTATACAACCACTTTAAGAACTCGAGAATAGTAACACATCATGTTGCATTGGAATCTATTAAGAAGATAGGCTAGAACTTAGGGGCATTTACCTATTTGATTTTATCAATGTAGAGAAACAAGTCATGCTATTGAAAGTTTGCAACTTTCAATGTCCACCTGGTGATCTAATCTTACCTTCATTATTCCTCCTTTTTTGGTTAATTGAATTGGGTCTTGGATTCAATTTGCTATTATGTTCCTTCCTCACTTTCTACTAGTCTTAGCCTTAAAGCTTGTGAATGCATTTGGGTCTGTAGATTCAAAGGATCAACAACTATTTTATGAGCTTGAAAATTGATGTTCACGTGCCCATCACTATGTTTTCAATGGCTAGTTTGCTATCTTGAATTTGACGTCTTCAGGCACGTCACCCCTTGGTCCTTTAGATTTTTTGTTTGGCACTTTCTAAAAAAGAATCTACCCTTTTCAAGCCTTAAGAAATGATCCACTTTGGGTCAAGAAGAGCCCCCCACAAGGGTATCTGCTCTTCGAGTGGTCTTTGGATGGCCTTCGGGTTTTGGTATTCTCTCGTGGATAGCTAAGTTCTTCCTTCAGATTTCTCGTTTCACATCTTTCCAAAGGGAAGATGAACTTTTATCTTCAGGGATGTGTCCTAAAATTTGGTAGCTGAGAGTCCCCTGCAAGGGCACCTACCCTTCAGGGTCCTTCAACATTCTTCACCTTAGAAGTCTCTCGTGGCCTTTTCCTTAGTGGACTATTTCTCAGGCTTTCTCCATGGGTATTTTCCCTGGGATTTCTTCATGGGTATTTTCCCTAGGCTTTCTCTACAGGTATTTTCTTGCAAACAAAAAGTCCATAGAAATTGTTTCATTTAAAATATCCATGAATTCTTTCAGGATTTCCTCCCGCGACTTCTCTGAATTCTTTCAGACTTTTTGTCTGAAGGAATTCCTTCAGACAAAAGTCTGAAAGAATTATGACTATCTACCTTGAATTTCTTTTTTGAAAGAATTTACCTTTGTGGCCTTCTTTGAAAATGACCATTTTGAAGGGTGTTTTTGTCAACCAAGTGCCCTCTGCAAGGGCACTTGTCCTTTGAGAGGCTTCTTTGAACTTTCTGAGTGAACCGCTTGGTTGAACCAAGCCGTTGAACCATTTGATTGAACCAATTGAACTCATTGAACCAAAGTGGTTCAATGGTTCAACGGTTCAAGCCTTCTTTGCATAGATGCTTGCTGATGGAGATTTTTGATTGAACCAAGGCACTGAACCAATCCTGAAAATGACTAAGTGTTAGAAACTGATTCTTTTGGTTGAACCCACCTGTAGAAGCCTTTAAACCTATGGAAATGAACTTGCAAAGCCCATTAAACTTGTAGAAATGAACCTACCTATAGATTCCATAGAAATCAAGTCTACTGAGTTCGTAGATTTTCTCTTCCTACTGAGTCTGTAGATTCAAGCCTACAGAGTATGTAGATTTAAGCCTATAGATTCTGTAGATTTAAGCCTGTAGAGTCTATAGATTTAAGCCTATAAAACTAAGGAATTTGAATTTCCAAGACAAATTTTAGAAAGGGAAGAGACAATTTTGGTCAGTAAGACCAAAATAGTTCAAAGGTTGTCCCAAAAATGAGTGATATTTTTGGGGAACAATAGCTGGCTCTAGTTGGGGAACTTCTGTCAATTACAAAAAGAATTGAAAGGAGTAGAATCCAAAATATCTAGTGTCTTCATGTGTACCATTAGGTTATGGAGTCATGCTACCCAGAAATGAAAGGCATCAAAAATGAAAATAAACAAAACAAAATAGATTTAAAAACTATGCAAATATACATATATACAGATGCAATGATCTGATAATTCAAGAGTTGAAGTGTTTCAGATGCTACCCATTGTGAGGCTGAGAAAAGAGTGTGCCATCTTGATATTTTAGTAGAAAGCTATTTTCACCAATGTGTTGATGAATTATAAATGGGCCTTTCCAAAGGGAGTCAAAATTTCCATGCATCCCCTTTGGTTCTCTCCTTTTGTCCCACAGCAAGAGTTGATCCCCAATCTAGAAATCATGATTTTTGGCCTTCTGGTCAAAGAGTTTCATTACTAGAATTTGATGAGCAACAATTCCATCCACCACCATGGTTCTCTGTTCCTTTAGCTCAGTTAGGCACATGATTCTTTTATCAAGAGAGCTTTCATATGTCTGATCTTCAATTGTCTTTGCCAATTTCAAGCCTAGTAATTCTAAGGTGATTGGTATCTCAGCATTGATACCATAAAGAAGTTGAAAAGGAGACATACCAATTTCCCTCTTTGGTGTGATTTTGTTTGCCCATAGAGCATCAACCAATGCTTTATGCCATGTTCTTTGATTGTCATCTGCTAGCTTTTTGATGATAGTTACCATGTTCTTATTGCTAGATTTAGCTTGTCCATTCCCTTGTGAAAAATAATCAAAAGAGTGAGAGAGTATAATTCCATAATGGAAAGAAAATTGTGTAATCTCCTGAGAGGTGAAACAAGCTGCATTATCAGTAACAATTTTGATTGGAACTCCAAACTTGGAAATGATATTCTCTTTGAAGTAGTTGCATACGACTTCTGAAGTAGCATGCTTAGTTGGGATTGCTTCTACCCACTTGGTGAAATAATCAGTTGCTGTAAGGACATAATTATGTCCACTTGAAGATGGGTTTATTGTCCCAATAAAATCAATCCCCCATTGCTAGAAAAGTTCTTCTATGATCACTGGCTTGAGAGGCATAGCAGCTAACTTGGGTCTTCCAACAAATTGCTGAGAAAGTTCACATTTCCTAACCCACTTATGTGCATCTTGGAAAAGAGTTGGCCAGTAATACCTGGCTTGCAGAATCTTGTGAGTAGTCATAAGAGCAAAAAAAATGTCCTCCATAGGCTAGATTGTGGAAAGATCTCAAAAGCTAGCTTTGTTGCTCTTTGTCTACACAGCAAAGGAATACTCCATCTATGCTTCTCTTGTACAAGCCATTGTCCCAAAGGACAAAATTGGTAGCTTTCAACTTGATAGTCCTCTTTTCTTTGTAAGACAAATGAGTAGGACATTCACCATAAGTAAGGAAATGAGCAATATCTAAATACCACTCATTGGTAGTGGAGATAAAAAGGACTATTGGTGTCTCTTCCACTTCAGTTTCTTCATGCTGTGTGTCTTCTAGCTTATTGTCAGCAATTAATTGGCACAGGCCTTTACCCCTAACCAGCTTTGTCAGCTTGATGTCTAGATCAAACTCTTGGATGTTTGTAATCCAATTACATCTTTCCATGCCAAACTCCTGCTGAGTTAATATAGACTTGACTGTAGTGTCAGGAACTAAGGCAGTAGTGTGTGAATTCAGAATATAGAAGCAAAAATATTTGACTGCTTTCACCAATGCATAAGCATGCCTTTCTACATTTGAATACTTCATCTCATGAGTTTTGAGAGGGAAACTCATGAAAGAGATAGGAGATTCCATACCTTCCTTGTCCTATTGAACAAGAATTGCTGAAAGAGTGTGTTCAGATGCATAGTATATATGATGAAATCTTTGTTGTAATCTAGACAAACCAAGGTAGGGGTGTGAGTAATGGCAGTCTTAATATCTTAAAATGTTGACTTGCCTTCTTTAGTCCAGTTGAAGATGGTCTTCCCTTTCATCATGTTCACAATGTTTTTAGTCTTCTTAGCAAATTCAGGGATGAATCTCAGTAAGAAATTCACCTTTTTGAAGAAAGATTGAACAACATTTTTATTTGTAGGAAAATTAAGGTCTTGAATAGAATTGACTCTGTCTGAGTCAATCTTTATGCCTTCTTTTGACACAATGTGTCTAAGGAGTTTCCTTTTTATTACTCCAAAAATAGACTTTTTAGGATTTAAGGAAATACCATTCTGGTGGCAACGCTCCAACACTCTTTGTAAGTGGCATACATGATCAGATCGATGCTTTGAAAAGATAGTTAAGTCATCAAGGTATATCACTATGAATTTACCAATCTCATCTTTGAAAGCTAGATCCATTGCTCTCTGAAAGGTAGCACTAGCATTTATCAAGCCAAAAGGCATTTGCTTATATGCAAATGTACCCCAAGGTGTGGTGAATGCAGTCTTGTGTTGGTCTGCTTCACCAAATTCAACTTGATTATATCTTGAGAAGCCATCTAGCATTGATAACATTTATGAATCTATCACTATTTGAAGCACTTGATTCATAATTAGCAAAGGATAATTATCCTTCAAAGATGCTTGATTCAGATTTTTGAAATCTACACAAATGCAAATTTCACCATTCTTCTTCCTTACATGCACTATGTTTGAAATCCATGTGGAATGATGGATTGGAAAGATGATTCTTGCATTTAACATTTTTTGTATCTCAGACATAATAGTACATGATATTTTTAGATTATACTGTCTAGATTTTTGCTTGTAAGGCATTGAGTTAGCCTTGAGAGGAATGCCATGGTGAATTTCATCAGGTCTGAGAGACTTCAAGTCTTCATAAGAATATGCTAAGACATCCATGTATTGAAAAAGTAAAGAGGTGAACTTGAATCTTTCTTCAGGGGTGTAACATTTACCAATGTTGACCATCTTGGGATTTTCTTTAGTGGTCAGATTTACTTGATTGAATCCCTGAGAAAAACTTGAATTTGTTTGCTATTGTTTGATGAATCTATCATGCTTGTCAAACATCTTCTCAAGAGAAACTAGGCCTTTGGGAATTTTGTTTCTTTTTAGCTGTAAGAACTCTTCATTTATATCTGAACTAGATTCAAAGGCTGATTCATTCTTCTGAGATTCACTGCCTTCAAAATGTAGTTATTCAAAATTGTCTTTTCATTCTAAGAAAGTAATGATTTGATGATCATCATTGAATACTTGCCAATAATCAACATTGTCAGAAAAACTTGGTCTATAGACTAGTTCAATAGTATACCTATCTTCTTTGAAATCTAAATGAGGAACTAAGAGAGTTCCTAAAACAACAAGTGCATCAGCTCTGTCATTAGACTCTTTGGGTATGGTAGAAATGTTGAAAGCATCAAAGCTTTCAATTTGGTCCCAAACCAAGTTACGATAGTGGTGTAATATTTCATTCTTGGTTTGGTATAAATTCCTCAATTGAAAAACCACTAATTTAGTATCCCCTTTGGCATGAAGAAATTTAATGCCTTTGTCTTGAGCAGCCTTCATGCCAAGCAGCAAAGATTTGTATTTAACTGTATTATTAGTGTTGATTAAATGTAATTTGTAAGATGAAGGAAACATATCTCCTTGAGAAGATATCAACACAATCCTAGCTCCAAAACTAGTAGAGGAATAGCTACCATCAAATTCCAAAGTCCATTTCTCATTTGATACTAATTTTTTTAAACTTTCTTTCATCAGAGATGGAGGGTTCTTCTTCATCTGTATTACAGCCTACTAGTTCTTCTGCTATTCTACTTGAAATGATTTCTGAGTTGACACTTTCAAGAATCATATCAGGTATTTCATGCACTTCATCTGTAGATAGAAAATAGTTACCTATACCTGCGGATTCAAAAAGAATTTGGGCTTTAGGGGCTGACGTCTGGGTGACCACATATTTTGCCTCTTTTTCAGGGAGCAACCTCTTCATTACACCTTCTACAAGGATCCTTGCCTTAGATAAATCCATGCTTAGTTCTCTTCCCACATCCTTGCAAAAATTTCATCCAAGGAAAATGTCATAGGATGCTGGGATGTTAGCCACCAATACAGTCATCTTGATTCTCTTGTCTGGAAAGGCTACAAATGCAAATTGGGCATCTTTGATTTGCCCCAAGAATAGTACTTGCTTGTTATCCATAGAGAAACATATCCCAAATGTCTTGGTCAGTGTGAGACCAAGAGACTCAGCTACTTTGGTAGGCATGACATTGTCAGATGCGCCTAAGTCTATAATATAGTTACTCAGCTTGTGGCCATTAATTAACATGGAAACAAAGAAAGGTTCTATTTTTCCAAGAGCAGCTAGGGGAGTAATGACCAACTTATTTAGAATAGGCATGTTCTTTGGAGAATTAGGAGTTACCTTTTAGCTTTTTATCTTATAGGGACAGTTTGGTTCTTGACATATTGGACCAGCTTATTCAATTGATCAAGATTAGACTAAAAATATTTGAACTCAGACATTTGCATTTTTGTCTTTTTGACATGATCGATTATGTCAAATGGCTGAATTGAGCTAGGTATGGAGAAAGGTACTTCAACCTTTTGAGCTTTAGGAGGGATGGGAGGTGGGCTGGTTTGTGAATTTAAAGTAGAAGGGGAAGGTGAAATTGATGTATTTGCCTTTTGGGTGATTACCAGATCCTTTAACTAAAAAGGCAGAATGGTTCCATGCTTAGCAATCATGACTTCTAGCTGTGGTTGCTCTTCTGTCTTCTCTTTATCAGCTTGTTTTACTAATTGGTTCTTGGACCTGGTAAACACTACATATGATCGATCAAAACCTTCTCCTTTACTTCTGGGTTCATCTTAGTAGTTCAGAAAACCAATGTGGGAGTTGCCAGCTAATTCTTCTTGATTGTCTTCAAGGAGATCAATGTCATTTTCTTGATTCAATTTAGTCTGGAAAGAGAACTCTAATTCTACTTCAAGATATCCCATTGCTGAATTGGTTGGAGGAGCTTTTAGGGCAAGTTTCCCTTATGGGGGAGGAAGGTGATTCTATTTCTCTTGATTTTTGGTAGCATTGCCCTGATATGATTGATTTGGGAATGTTCTTCTATATGAAGGAGTAGAAGACATTCCTTGAGCCATTTGATTTTTGAGAGCAATCAACTCATTTGCCAATTTTTGCACCATTGGATCTATGGTGGTTGTAGATGAATATTCAAAAGATGATGAAACTCTATTTTTATTTAGATCTCTTCTTATCTTCCTTGCTAAGATGAGATCATCTTCTACCTCAGTGGCTAAATGTTGAGCTACAACATGATCTATTTGACCAGCACATCTCAAAAGAAAACTTACTTCAGGTAACTGAGAATTAATGAAAAAGCATTTGAGATTCTCAGCTGTAGGTCAAGCTATTATAGGGATTCTATTCCTCAATTTGTCAAATTTGGCTATGAAATCTCTCATAGGCTCATAAGGCTCTTGCTTCATCTATGTAAGTTGAGCCAGAAGTGCATGTGCATCTTTTGTAGGTTTGAATTTGGCTTCAAAATTATCTTTGAGAGTATTCCAATCAGTCACTGACTGAGCCTGTAGATGATAAAACCAATATGCAGCAGCACCTTGTAGTGTCTCCACAAAAAGCTTGACTATTACATCTTCAAATTCTACTCTGATTAGTCCACAAGCTATGCTGAAGGCTGTAATGTGTTCATCAAGATGAATTTTCCCATCACAATAGAATTTGGGGAAATTCTTCCTTGAACTATGTGGAAGCTCATGTAGAGGTGGAGTAAGATTGAGAGGACCAAAAACATTACCCTAGGGGCCTTGAACTTCCATTGTAGGATTATGAAAAGGAGGGATAACAAATCTAAGAGGGGTAATTATTGGCAAAGCTTTATCAACAATAGAAGTAGATACTTCATCTGGCAATGGAGATCTGACTTTAGTAGGAGGAAAGCTCTTAGTTCATTAGAGATGAGATGATGAAGGAAACATATCCAAATCACTTTGTTGTACCAACTCGAATACAGGGTCAATGATACCTTTAGCCCTTTGGCTTCATGTATACCTTGAATCTACCAAATTATGAAACAAAAATAGAAAAGAATTAACCTTGCTTCAATTTGAAGCTTGAGGCTTTAAACTATGCATTCTTTCCTAGTTAGTGTGGAGGTGAATGGATAGATTATAAATGGATAATGGATATTATATCCCCAATGGAGTCGCTAAAAACTATTGGTTGAATATTTTGTCGATCAACATACTGATAAACAAAATAGGTTTGATCAGCCAAATTAGGAAGATTAGTCATCCAAATGTGTAGGTTTACCACATCAGAAGGGGACTGATCTCTCCTCTCATCAAGGGGAGGTTCCCTATAGGTAAGCTATATATATATGTATATTAATAAAAAATAATACTCAAGGGTAGGACAAACCATCCATCTCTCTTTCTTTAGAGATGATGTATGAAAATCAAAGGAAAAACTCAAGGGAAATGACAGACAACACTCTTCTTCTTTCAAAAGTACTATTTACAAACCACAAGAATACTCCTAGTAGTAACAGCAAAATGTAGCAAAGGATGTAATAACTAGCAAATTGAGATGTAGCACAAAGTCTCCACTTGGATTGCTCAAGAGTAAGATATGAAGGACAATGAGGGCACAAAGTCATCCCAAGGTCCATTACATAGAAATGAAAAGAAAATACACTAAAGGCAATTATGAGGGCACAAAGTCTCTCCACACTTGACTCTTCAGGACATCTTCCTGACTGCTATTCCTAATTTTGCTTGTTGAATTAAAGGAATAGAAGATATACTAAGGAAAAAGACATAAGAATAGTTTCCTCAACAACAAAGATATCATAGCACAAAGTCTAAAAAATCACTTGCTTTCTCATTCTAATAACAAAATATGATCAAAAACTGAGCTCAAAGTCTCAGAAGTGCCTTTCAATTTGGGTAGAGTTTCGTTCTGATTGTCAAAAAGAGATATATATTTACAATAAAAGAGAGTCCCTTATATAGCCACTTCAAGAAGGACTCGAGAATAGTAACACATCATGTTACATTGGAATATGTTAAGAAGATAGGCTATAACTTAGGGGCATTTACCCATTTTATTTTATTAATGCAGAGAAACAAGTCACTCTAATGAAAGTTTGCAATTTTCAATGTCCACCTGGCGACCTGATCTTACCTTCATTGTTCCTCTTTTTTTGGTTAATTGAATTGGGTCTTATATTTAATTTGCTATTCTGTTCCTTCCTTACTTTCTACTAATCTTGGCCTTAAATCCTATGAATGCATTCGGGTCTGTATATTCAAAGGATCAATGGCTATTTTATGAGCTTTAAAATTGACGTTCGTGTGCCTATCACTATGTTTTCAACAGCTAGTTCACTGTCTTGAATTTGACATCTTCAGGCACGTCACCCCTTGGTCCTTCTTCAATTTTTTTGTTTAGCACTTTCCCAAAAATAATCTTCCCTTTTAGGCCTTAAGAAATGACCCACTTTAGGTTGGGAAGAGCCCCCTGTAAGGGTATCTGCTATTCGGGTGGTGTTTGGATGGCCTTCCAGTTTTGGCTTTCTCTCACAGATAGCTAAGTTCTTCCTTCAAATTTCTTGTTTCACATCTTCCTGAAGGGAAGATGACCTTTTAGCTTCAGGGATGTGTCCTACAATTTGGCAACTGAGAGTCCCCCGTAAGGGCACCTACCCTTCGGGGTCCTTCAATGGCCTTCACCTTAGAAGTCTCTCACAGCCTTTTCCTTAGTGGACTGTCTCTCGGGCTTTCTTCATAGGGTATTTTCCCTAGGATTTCTCTGTGGGTATTTTCCCATGGACAAAAAGTCCATGAAAATTGTTTCATTTGAAATATTTGCAAATTCCTTTGGGATTTCCTCTCGCGACTTCTCTGAATTCTTTTAGACTTTTTGTCTGAAGGAATTCCTTTGAACAAAAGTCTGAAAGAATTATGACTGTCTACCTTAAACAATTTTTTTGAAAGGATTTACCTTTGTGGCCTTCTTAAAAAATGACCCTTCTAAAAGGTGTTTTTTTTGACCAAGTGCCCTCTGCAAGGGCACTTGTCCTTCAGGAGGCTTCTTTGAACTTTCTGAGTGAACCGCTTGGTTGAACCAAGCTGTTGAACCATTTGATTGAACCAATTGAACTCTGAACTCATTGAACCTTTGAACCAAAGTGGTTCAATGGTTCAACGGTTCAAGCATTCTTTGCTTAGATGCTTGCTGATGGAGATTTTTAATTGAACCAAGGAACTAAACCAATCCTGAAAATGACCAAGTGTTAGAAGCTGATTCTTTTAGTTGAGCTTGCCTACAAAAGCCTTTGAACCTATGGAAATGAACCTGTAAAGCCCATTGAACTTATAGAAATGAACCTATCTACAAAGTCCATAGAAATCAAGTCTACTGAGTCTGTAGATTTTCTCTTCCTACTGAGTCTGTCGATTCAAGCTTGCAGAGTCCATAGATTTAAGCTTGTAGAGTCCGTAGATTTAAGCCTGTAGAGTCTGTAGATTTAAGCTTGCAAAATTGAGGAATTTGAATGTCTAAGACAAATTTTGGAAAGGGAAGAGACAATTTTGGTTATTAAGACCAAAATAGTTCAAATGTTGTCCCAAAAATGAGTGATATTTTTGGGGAAGAACACAATCCATACCTGATCACTTGTCTTTGACCTTGCCTTTATCACTCATCTACTCATCACCTCATCTTATCCTAGTTAGATTCTAGGTCACATACAGGTATAAACCATCCACTTTTCATTCCCCCTTTATCATTTTATCATCATACTCATCCTTATTCCATTTATCTTAATCACCTTCATCACATAATCACCTACCATCCCATCTTGATAAAAATTAGTCTAATGTATTAGGCTAATCCTATCATCCTATCATCTTATCCCCCTATCATATTATCACCTTATCACCATCTTATCATCCTAATCCACTTGGTCAAATATCATATCATAATCAATAGCTTATTATCATATTTTCAGCTTGTTAGTCTCAATCTAGAAAACCCATTAACCATCCCTAGTCCAATCATCTTGCCTTATTCATAACTAGCACCCATAATATCATCCTCTTGATAGTTTGAATCTAGGCACCCATCACATTCCCAATCCTTTTGATATCTTGACAACTAGACATTGTTGATAATTTTTTAGCACATATTGCACTATCAATCTAAAATTTTATCATAGTGCTTGATCTATTAGCCTATCTTATCTCCATCATTACCTATCATACTAGCTCGATCCTTTTGATCTATTTTGTTAAAAAACCTTATCCTACCTACATCATCCATCATATATCAATCATCACCATGGAACTAGACCCTAAATTCATAGACCAATACATACATAACAACAAGGATGAGTTCCTTTTGTGACTCATTATGATGGGTGTACCACTTCCCAAAGGTTTTGATCCCAAGTCACTCATTGCACCTTCTATCCAAGCCCCATCATGTGAATCACATACAAATCCTACATCCTCTAGCCATAAACCACCACCTACACATTCCCATATTGGCAAAGGGAATCTAATCTTGGCCACCTCAAATCCATCCACCCAGTCATATCCATAACCATCTGATCAAAAGTCCAATGCTTCCACATCTAAATAACAATGTGAAGTAGGTTCTTATACTCCCCTCCCCATATCATTGGAAGCCATTTTCAAAAAACATGTTACCAACAACATGATGGTTGATACACCTATTCGACATCTTGATCCCACCAAACCCAAGATCTCTTGTTTCAAAGATAACTAATATTGTGCATATCACCAAACTTGGGGGCATACTATTAATCGATATCAACCTTTGCAAGATTTTGTCTAGAACCTCATTGACCACAGTGATATAGTAATTTATGATGAACTAGGTGTATCCATATCCTTGGGTGAACAAAAGGAGGAATGCCAAGATTCCCTTCCCAATCATGATCATGATCCTTCCCTTCCAAGCCAAGGTCAAGATACCACTCCCATTTTTGATAAATACCCCATCAAAGCTGAGTCTATCTCCCATGATTATAGTCCTCCCATCTCTCATAAACCCTTCCATGACCCTCTCCTAGAATCCATTGTTCCTCCATCATCTCCTTCTCACCCATCACATCAAACACCCCATGTTGAGAGGTCAATTGTAGATAATAAATTTCTTACTAGCAACATTATATCTTGTGCATCAGAGCTAGCTTCAAATTTAGCATAAGTCTTATCTTTTGTGGGCTCATTTTTGACACCCATGTCTAAATAAAATTCCTCATTAGCAACATCATCTCTCATTGATGCTGATAATGCCTATCTTTTAGAGGATATGTATAATCTAGATACCTTTGATTCATTACCAAGCATATATTTTGATTCCATTCTAGATGATGACATCATAAATGATATTTTGCTAGCTTTATTTATCAAAGATTGTCAAGGTGAGTCTGATCCTCCTTTAGATGCACCTAATATGGTAGTCCTAGTGATCCTTTTGCTGATCTCAAAGATATTTTCTCTGATGTCAAAACCAGGTCTCCTAGGAACCCCTATGAAGACTACGCTACCACATCACCACTCATTGACCCTATCACACCATCTCCACCACCTTCATCCACCATAGATCCCTTTCTTCCCATCAATGATCACTTAATCACTTCCTTTCATAAGGATGAATAGGAGCATGCATCATTGGACCCTTCTTTAAGCAATATAATATGTGACACAAATCTAAAGGTCCAAGATGATATTCTAAAAGTCATAAATCATAATCAAGTAATCTTTGATCCCATCAGTCAAAATCAAAAAGATTCAAATCATCATACTTATCCAAAAATGTCTCTCCTTAGTAAAGCCTATAAACTGGCACTATGAGACTATAAAAGTCAAAATAATCATTGTATATCAAGTCAAAGATCAATATCCCTTGGTGAAGCCCAAAATTAGGCACTAGGGGGTAGTCAAAATCAAACCCAGTTAAATGATCAAAATCATATGGTTGATCATATGTCAAATTATTAAATCAAAGATGAACCACAAAGTCAAAGTGTCTTGGATCTTTTGAAGTCTTTTATCACTTGACACCAATCAAATGAAGCATGCCCCACATCTCCAAAAAGTGTATGTGACTGCTAGTCCTAATCCTCCATCATCCATCACACCATCATATCTAAATACTATCATCCATTCAAATCCACTACATGCCCATTGGAATCTAATCACATCCATACCCCACATCATTGACTTGAGCATCATTATCTATACTAGGGGCAATGATGATACTTGGTTTAGATATCTAGAGGGGTCATAATCAAGAATCACTAAAGTCCACCAGGACATCCAAGCATCTAGCATACATAATAGAATAGGAGTTGGTTAAATAATCTATAAAATTTCCATTCCCTACATCTTTCCCACCATTTGATAAATTGATATGCCTAGTAAAGATTCAAAAAGTAAAAAAAAGATCATCATTCATCCAATGGTTAATAATAGTCTTCTGGTGCCTTGGGCAAGTACCATGATGAAAACCCATTTATGACATCATGGTAAAATAATCCATTGTCCACATTGTTCCTTCAAACTTGGGTCAAATCCATCCATTTCATATCCCTTGTTAATCTATCCATACTTATCATATCTCATCCATTGTCTATAATCATATCCCCAATCCTATTATGTCCATTTATTCCTTCCCATCTTGACCTTCATAAGGAAATGGAAGGTCTCTTGATAAATGTCCCAAAACCATCTTGGCATATCCTCAAATGGACACTTCAGAAAATAACCCTCTAGTTCTTTCATAATGTTGTCATTGGCTATCCCTAGTCCATTCATCCTTGGCCCCCATCATCATCCTTTGTCATCCCATCCATCCATCTATCTCTCCATCCTTCTCCTAGTTTCTAGGCTTGGCATTCCCTTTGCTAGTAACCCCATTTATATAGTGTGTATATATATCTTAAAAATCCCAATAAAAATTCAAAAAATGTCAAAAACCCAAAAAATCATAAAAAAGTAAAAAAGCCAAAAATTAGTCCATGGTGTCTTGTCTTATCCCCAATCTCCTAGTCACATCCATCTCCATCCATCTCCTATCTTCTTATCCATCCTATCTTTAGATACCACATTTAGTCTTGGAACCTGATCTAAGTGGTCACCCATCATTTCATCATCCTATTGGCCAAGTATTATCAACATACATCACCTTGTTAAAGACTTTAATTTGGTACCCATCGATTCCTATCAAGGCCTTTTCATATCTGGCACCCATCTAATCACTTTTGCTAGCATAAAAGGTATTTGATTGTATCATCATCTCCTAGTCTCCTTCTTAGATTGGATCT
Source organism: Torreya grandis (assembly GCA_037957365.1). Taxonomy (NCBI): domain Eukaryota; kingdom Viridiplantae; phylum Streptophyta; class Pinopsida; order Cupressales; family Taxaceae; genus Torreya; species Torreya grandis. Next base: position 1,556,533 of record JARHVA010003999.1, read on the forward strand.
TTTTAGGGCCTTGTCTGTTGGTAATCTTTGGTCAAGCCTTGTCTAATCACCATCCTTGGCCAATTTTTGATTGGTTTTTAGGACCAAATCAATATTTAAAGACCCTTATCATGTTATCCATCCTTTTATCCTAAACTAGGTGTCAGGAATCGAGAACAACAAACATGCTCTGATCCCACTTGTCAGGATGCGAAACCGGAAGCATACAATTGATTACCAAAATACCAAGCAACTATAATATGCAGAAATAACCAGATTCACCAAGTAACTAGAGTTCAGAATAACACAGCATATGAGAGACAATACACAACTTGTATTAACACTTTATACAGAAAAGAATACAATGAAGAAGATGCCACTTCTTCTCCACCACCTTACAAAGGTTTCCCACACCTCAAGTGAATAGTACTTCTTCTCTCCAAAGCTCTCCCTCTCACAGGTCCCAACACCCAACTCAAATACAGAGTTGGTGTTCACCTCCCATGCTCCACACACACCACAAGTGCTCCACGCACTCCACAAGCACTCCACGTGCTCCACAAGTACTCAAGGTACTTCAAGTAGATCTCCCATGAATCTGCAATAACCTGCAATTCAACAGACCATACTTATGGAAGGAACTCCCTTGCCTTCCTCTCGCTCTATACGAGTACACACCTGTACTCCAAGTAGATCCTGCCTGATACTGCTCCCTGTTGTGTTGCTGTCTATATGACCTTGCACACCTGCAAATCAAACAACGGTTCTACTCACCTGTGAACCTCGACCTTGCACACACATACACCTGCAGATCAACGATCTTACTTACCATGTAGATCTCCTATATAGGCCATGCAACTGTGACCAAGATCCTACACTCTTGAAGAACCCAGCTGGCTCTCCAATCTAGCACCAACACACCTGGTACTGAGGCACTAGGAGGAACGCACCATTGCTCTACCTCACACACAGAAGGAGCTTATAATTATGCTCTCTTACTCCCTAGCACACTTTTCCAATACAACCATGAGTCTATTATATAGATCTCATCCAAACAATAATTAGACATCTAATTACAATAATTAGATCCGCAACTCTCAGTCTAAAAATAGATCTCTTCATGCAAACACTTGGTTCGTTAGCTAACTGTCCGTAATTAGCTCGCAGTCGAACCACACAGGCGACCGACGTCGGTCCCTGTCTGCCTGGAGGTGACCGACGTCGGCCGATATATGACCGACGTCGGTTGCTTCCCTTTGCTATCCTGCCGATGTCGGCTGATCAGACCGACCCCAACTTCTCTGCAACTCAGCAACCTTCAGCAACCTCCTCTCCTGTTTGCATCAGTGAAGCTTTTAGCTCCACAATCCTAACACTAGGAGCAACACCTTGTCTTCATCCTAATCATCATCATTCTATCTAAATCCAAGTCTATCCTCCATCCCCATCACATCATGATTATCCTAATCCAACCCATCATCCAATCACCCATCCTATCATTAGGCAAGAAATAATGACATTGTATGTAAATACTTGTGTGCATGTTACTTATTTGTTTTGTTTGTCTTGTTTGTATGTCATGTATATATATTTTTTATCTCATGTTTATTGTGTCTATTTTTGTCTATTTGGAAATGAATGAGGATGATATGAGGACACCAAAAGTTCCCTTGAAGATACAGAGTTCACTATTTACCGATGCACTTTGGTACAATGTCCTCTTGGTCATGCTTATATCATGGGGCATGTTGTCAAATTCTATATTTTTGGGATTATCTAGAAAATGATGAGCTTTATGAAATTTGTGATGGCTTGATCTCATCACATTTCTCCCCATCATAACCCATACAACTAACATGCAATATTTTATCCTCATCTCATCATCTAAGTCATATCCTATCATCACTAATATCATTCTTTAATCCCTAATCATCATCATCATCATCATTGTCATCATCTCCCAGTTAGAACTACATTGGTGTGAGGTCTTTTTAGACTATGTAAGCAACACTTGGCCACTTTTTAGTTCCCAAGGATAGCTTGATCACTATCTCTATCATCCATCATCATCTATTGATCTTTTGGTCACTCGATCACATCATTTATTCTCTCTTATCATCATCATCACATCAATCAATTTAGATTTGAGATATACCCATCACTAATATTATTAAATCATCAGTCTTATCCTAACCTATAACTCTCCCTTACATGCATCCTTTCTTGGGATACATCCAAAGCTTACAGCCTTTTAATCCTATCATCATCTTGTTATAGTTGATTCCCCCTTGGGATGTGTCTACAATTGTTACACCCATCATCTCTATTCCTTATGCATGTGTCCTTACCAAGGGAATCACTATCAATTTATAGCTCATTACTCAAGTCAAATCATTCATCTTCTTCATCCCCTATCCTACATCTAACATCCCATCCCCTCATTAATCCATCATCCCATCCATCATTTCTTATTTTGAGTGGCCATCCAGCTCATTCTTCCCCACATGTCCCCTCGAGGGGGCATCATATCATATCCCCTATCATCATCTACTAAAATTCATCCATGACATGGTTTTTTTTAAAGACCATTACTCCTTCCACTTTTCTCCACTCGTAATGCCATTTTAAAGAGGGAAAAAAATATTGCATTAATTTATGTTCGCCCCACTAATTACAATAATTTTCACTAATTTGTCCTAAATCCCATATTTCTTAGCTAAAATAACTAATATCTTATTATCGATACCCCATTATTATATCCCACATAACCTTTATCCCATCCTAAAACTAGTTAATTTACCTATTAATCCCTTAATAGATCCTATTACCTACTAACCTACCCCTTAAACCCACTAGCCAAATATAATTAAAAAATATTGTAACTACCCACCCACCACCCTATACTAGCCTTCCCTAAACCCTTAAAACCTATGGGGAGATTTCTAGAATTAGAGGATTCTATAAATCTCTCTAATTTAGCTCCTTTCCCTTTAGAATTCTCATATTTTAGATACTTCCATGGAATTAAAAATTCCATGGAAATTCCTTAACCATAGATCTCAAAGACCCAAGTTTGAATTTGAACCCTTGATCTTCTCTCTCTTCCTCTATTAAACTAAGCTCCTCCCCCACTCTCAAACCATATATTGAGCTCATACCAAAACCATGCCAAAATTATTACATAAATCCTATATCCAATCCATAATCAACCATCAAATCATCCATTATCAAGCATTCAATATCAAGCTATCACTTTTTCAGTCTGAGTCTAATCACATGCATTCAAATCCTAGAATGGAGGCATGAGAAGGTGAAGAGTAGGGCAATAATGTTCTACTGGATCTAATTTACTTTCTCTATCCTTTCCTATTGGTGTTTATCAAGGTTTTGTGTTTTATTTTCATTTTGATAATATAGATTGAATCCAAATTTTGGTACACACTATCAAACCTATAATTGGATCTATACAAATCTATACTATACCTTGTATAATATTATGGCTAATATAAATTGTCCTAAAACTAAGGATATTAAATAGTATCACCACATCTTGGATAGTAGTTTCATGTGGCAATAGTGTCCTTATTTGGGTGCTAATGCCTTTTTGGTCTAAATTAGGTGTCATTATACTGCTTTTTGAGTCTCTCTCTTTTCCTATGTTTACCTATGTTTGATTTTTTGAAACTAAGCTTGTGTGCTGAAAAAATGTTCTACAAATGTAATATAGGACCCTGATTGCTATTAAAAGCCCCTGTAAATGCCCCATTTTTTGAGGGTATTTGTTGAACTTGTGAAAGAACTATCATAATTTTTTTTTGTAAAATGTGTGTTAGCTAGAGCATATATGATAACTGAATGATAATCCAATATAATGTGCAAACATAGCATTAGAATGTAACATAATCTAAACATAAGTATGTAATGTAAGATGTATGCCATGTCTATAATTACACAAGGGTGCCAAGATAGATTTAATCAATGTATATAATAATAAATTTGAGTAGAACCAAGTAACTACCTAAGGGAATGGGGCATGATTTCATCATGACACCCAAGTAGGAAGGGTAGATGCATGAGGTCCCTCATGAAATTGAGAATGGGTATGTGAAACAAGAAAAAAAAAGTGTCATGGCCATGACACATATAAGAAAGCATACATATAAAACACATGAGGCATGCAAAGTCGGCCTAGGGGTCACAATACAAGGGACATAAGCACATGCCACTAAATATGAGAAAAGAAGACATATAAAGACATGATCAAATGTCCACATATGTAAGCAACAATCAAGTTATCTTAGAGCCACATAGAAAGACATGTTTAATTATCTACATACACAATAAGGAAAACACATGCAAGGGACATGGGCACATGCCCAAGGTATACATACTATGAATAGAAGTGGCTCAGAGCCAAATAACAATGACATATTCAAATGAATCATAGAAATATAATAAAGTTTAAACTATTAAATCTAGAAATGAATGCATGGATGGATGTTACAAATATGTGTAAGAGCTAGAATGTACATATCCTGAGTCTAAAGTAGTGATAGTAAAAAAAATTAGAGTATGAGTAGCAATGATTAATATCAAGATATGATAATGCTAAAACTAGAATGAATAAAATGTAAGGATAGAACTTGGTAATAGGAACCATGTATAAGATTCCCCCAAGTGGGTGAATGTGTCAAATGAATAAACATGAATTGGTGTATATTCCCCCAATGGGTAGTGTTATAGGATTAATTTGTATCCTTGGAGAGGGTTCTTTAGTCTCTCTCCAACTAAGCTATACAATGGGAACAACCCTAGACCATGGGTATCCTATGATGGGCTTGAACCTCTGGAGTAGGCCATCTTCCTCTTTGATGCTCACCTAAGACTAAATCTAAATTAATGCTTCATAGGGAAAAGGGTTAGAAAGTAAAAAGGGATCCTAAGAAATTTAATTAGGTGATGTACCAAATTTAAATGAACACTCATTTGTGCTTGAACCCACACTAGATCAATCATAAGATAACTATGGATTACATGATCTCAAGATCAAGCTAACACACTGGAAGCGGTTTAGGTAGAACAGTAATCCAGACCTATAATATCTTGAAAATACTTTAAAGAGGAAAGCATAAGGTGAATAGACTAGGAAGAATCTCCTTCATGAGTCCACTGAGCACAAGCATACTAAATAACTAATCAAATATAGGGGATAGGCAAAAAAATCATCTCATTACATCAAGAGGTAGTTATTAAAATATTTTGACAAGGTATAACCTAGTTAAATGAGCATGGTTTTACAAATGTATCAATGAGCATCCATCTCCCAAAAATATGAAAAAGTCTAAAAATTGGGAACCTTTAAAAAAGAGAAGAGAATGGGATAATATAAGAGAAGGGGAAAAGAGAGAAGAGATGTGGGAACAAATCATCATCGCAAGAACACTTTATCTTGAGTCATTAATTGAACTTGAACTGACACATTTGCTTCTTAGCCAATGAAAGCCTTGCCACTTTTTTGATCAATTAGGACACTGCCCATGTCTTATTGAGTGAGGAAGTCCCCAAAGGTTTTAAGGATGCATTAAATGCCCCTAGCTATAGTTCCCTACATTAGACACTTTATTTTATCTTCTATACATATTTCCTGTTAGCTTTTGCATAAGGACAAAATCCTTACAAGTATAAACCTGATGAGCTTTGATTATGTCTACTTTGGGTGGCTACCTAATGAGACTATGGCCATACAGAAGGATGAGGACCCTTTGTATTAATCACATCTCTCTTTTATATTCATGTTTGGATCACAGGTCCATTTATAAGTGGAAAACCAATCTAAGGTTATTGGTTTTATTATAGTTTCCATATCAATATGGACCCATAAACTAAGTAACACTTTTCTTTTTTTATAATAGATCCAAATAGATCCATCCTATCTCTATAGGAACCAAAATATCGTATCTGCATACATGGATCCTTATTAAAATAGTGAACACTATTTTCAAAAACAACCCTGTCTAATCAAATTTATGAACTAGAGGTCCATATTTAGCTTTAATGGTGATTCATATATGTTATTTATACTTGACTACATGGCCATAGCCTTTTAATTGTGTTTAGCCAATATTTAATGGTGATAGGATGATCCTACAAAACCTTGTTTTCCATGGTAAAAAATGTTTTATCAATCTCTATTGAAAACCCTCGGCTAACCATTTTTTTAATTGGTCACTGATCATGACTTGGCTCATTGACATAATTTGACCCATCTCGTACCATCAATTTTGATCTATATAAATGCTCATGAGTCATTGATCCTCTATCAAACATTTGCTTCTTAGCCAATGAAAGCCTTGCCACTTTTTTGATCAATTAGGACACTGACCATGTCTTATTGAGTGAGGAAGTCCCCAAAGGTTTTAAGGATGCATTAAATTCCCCTAGCTATAGTTACCTACATTAGACACTTTATTTTATCTTCTATACATCTTTCCTCTTAGCTTTTGCATAAGGACAAAATCCTTACAAGTATAAACCTGATGAGCTTTGATTATGTCTACTTTGGGTGGCTACCTAATGAGACTATGGCCATACATAAGGATGAGGACCCTTTGTATTAATCACATCTCTCTTTTATATTCATGTTTGGATCATAGGTCCATTTATAAGTGGAAAACCAATCTAAGGTTATTGGTTTTATTATAGTTTCCATATCAATATGGACCCATAGACTATATAACACTTTTCTTTTTTTATAATAGATCCAAATAGATCCATCCTATCTCTATAGGAATCAAAATATCGTATCTGCATACATGGATCCTTATTAAAATAGTGAACACTATTTTCAAAAACAACCCTGTCTAATCAAATTTATGAACTAGAGGTCCATATTTAGCTTTAATGGTGATTCATATATGTTATTTATACTTGACTACATGGCCATAGCCTTTTAATTGTGTTTAGCCAATATTTAATGGTGATGGGATGATCTTACAAAACCTTGTTTTCCATGGTAAAAAATGTTTTATCAATCTCTATTGAAAACCCTAGGCTAACCATTTTTTTAATTGGTCACTGATCATGACTTGGCTCATTGACATAATTTGACCCATCTCGTACCATCAATTTTGATCTATATAAATGCCCATGAGTCATTGATCCTCTATCAATTAAATGCACTATTGAAATTTTTCATGCATGTATTTTCTCTTGAGATTCACTGACCCCTTTCACCTCCACTCACTATTGATCTTGGATGCTCAATCAAATGCCAACCATTAATCTATTGGGACCCACTATTTGAAATCTAATAGCTAGTTCATGATCTTAAAATTGATGTCTTCACTCCCATAAAATGACATTCGCATGACCATAATTGATGTCCCATAAACTATCAAATTTAATCTCAAATGTATTTCCTTTGCTTTGTCTAAAACTTGACATTTGTGTAACTTTCCTATACTTTTAACCAACTTTGAAGGGCTATAACTTGAAGTATAAAAGTTATGGAGTCACCAAATTTTTATGAAATGTTCTTGAGGCCAAAAGGAACAAACCCATTTGATTCACTAGTCTTGAGAGCCTTCTAAGTGAAGACATTAATTACACAACTTGGTTGGTCCACTTGATCTTACATGATGTCCTGGCTCAAAAATTGTTAAGTATGGAAACTTAGAGAATTCTCCCTGAGAGGCCAACTTTGGGCACTCACATATTTTACTACATTTTTGTGGATGACCAAAAACTTGGTGCATATGTTGCTAAGATAAATGTGAATAAATCCATATGACCAATTCTCCCTAACTCATCCATATGTGGAAATTATGATGTTAACAAAGTGCCTACTCAAAATTTCTACCACTAGACTCAAGATGTATAGATGTACATAATGAAGGACTAGATGAATGATATGCACTTACAAGTCATTCCAAGCATTTTTGACACACCATGGGGTCTATTCAACTCTATTCATATCCTTTAGAGATTAGAAAATTACACTTTAAGTGAACTTAAAGTGTTTTAAAAGCTTTGTAAGCAAATTGATATCCTTGAACCACTCATTCCATCTAGAACCATGCAGTAGCTTCATATGTGGGCCAAAATTTGGCCAACATCTTTGGTAACTCATAGGTGTTGCATGCATGCCTATGCAATAGAACCTAGACCATATACCTAGTCTAGTCCATTGGGTATGGAATATCCTCTCTGCAATTGAGCTAATCATGAAGAGGATACAAGGCTAATCCTTTCTTGACAACCCCCTCTTAAAACAACAAGGACCAAAAAGAAAACAATAGAGGAAAATACATGCAGGTACTTGTAGGAAAGAAAGAACAACTAAAATACTAAACAAAATGTGTATAAAGGTATTTAGAGAAAATTATAAACTTACTCTAATATATATACAAGGTTACAATTTATAGGTATTTTACACCTAGGTCAAATTGAAAACTTTGAGTGTCATTCACTTGTGATAAAACATGATGAAAAATACCTTACTTTTGAAAGCTCTTGATATGTGAGATGAGATGCTTGGTTACTAATCCCTTTAGCATACTCTCAAGTGGATGAAATGGGACAAAAATGTCTCTAATATAGACATATTGGTCCATTTATTCAATGTTTTCCTCATATTAGACTATAAAAGCATCTACAACCTTCTCATTTGATTGCTCAATTTTGTGCTTTGAATGAAACACATGTGATGGCTCCTATTTATCATCCTCCAAATGAGCTAGGTACCTGATAGGGCATCCTTTTGTCAATATGAATTTTGAGCTATCATATTTTACTTGGATCTTATATTTTGATGCCTCATCATTATGCTCCTTAGGCACAATCAGTTCATAGTTTCCTTGGAGAGGAACATAGCTTGCTTTTAAGACCTTAAAAAAGTCTTCCAATGTGATCAAAGTTGAAATTGTAACCTCTGATGACTCATTAGGATCATGTCCAAAATGCACATTTTAACCACCTACTCTTTAGACCTACTTGCCTAAAGGTACAATTATGTCATCCAATCCTGGACATAAATCTTCAAGTTCATCACAAAAGGCAGCCTCCTCTTGGTCATATGTAGGGATGCCAATCTTGACCTCATTAAGAATCAATACATAGCAGTTAGATTGGTCTTCTTCATCTAAAGAGAGGGGAGGTTCATCTTTGCAAGCAAGGTCTAACTCATCATGCTTTTGATGCTCTTTACTAGTATGCTCATCAAACTACATCACTTGAGCACTTGAGATGTCTTCTTCATCAACCTCATTCAAAGTTTCATCTTGTTCTTCAACTATAAATGAGGGTTAGTTTAACCATCTAGGTCTAAAAAATTACACTTATCTTTCTGAACTTTATGTTTTGATCTACTTTCCTCTTGTTTAAAACTATCATGGATATATTTATTTGGCACCTCATCTTGAAGTGTACCCACCTTAGATACCTAGTCTTGATCCTCTTCTTGATCTATTTAGAATGGACCTTCAATATTCCATTCAAAATCTACTCTATTTTCATCTTTAGGGTTGTCCTCATCAGGTTCTAATTCATTAGTATCAAATCCATGCCAAGAAGGCTGGTCTAAAACTAACTTTTCTCCTTTTGGATGAAGTGGACTACCTATCATGATCTATTCATAATAGAAACTTGTGTTATCCTATTTATGATCATCTATGATTTCAAGATCCTCCTCTATCCTTTGTAAAAGAGGTTCTTCCTTTATGAGGGAGATGTGGTAGGGTGAAAAAGTCACTTTGCTTCCAACTTAAGAGGGTATCCTTCCAGCTAGGCACTTTGAATGCTATTTTAGGTATCTCTTGAGGAAAGGAGAGAGAGTCTTGAAAATATTGTACACCAAGCCCATTGAGATGAGCTATGGTTTCTTGATTTACTTTTAGCATAACTAACTCTTCCTCCAAGACTACTTCTTGGACCACCTCAACCAATACCTCCTCATTCTTCATGGTGCCTTTTTGAAATGATCTCCATGAGGGAAATGAGTAGGGAATAGGCACATTTTTTTAATTTTGAATGGTTATAAGAGAGGGTGGCCTTATAAGTGAGGGCATGACATAAGCAAGGTCAAAAGTTTTGGAGAAGATATATGATGGGATGACTTCATGTTCTTGAGTGGTAAAGGGAATAGGGGTAGGAGAGGGAAAACTAATTGGCTTAGGATTGAAATACTCTTTCTCATATTTCTCAAACACTTCTTCAATGGATAATACCCACCATTTCATCTCTTTCTTCTCAACATGTGGATAATCATCTTCTTCCATGGATGCCCATACATTCCAAAACTCTTGAAATAAAATATTTATCCCTTCCATGACATGAATAGGGAATTCTTGTCCAAGCTTGACTCCCTCCTTGGTTTTAATGATTATTATTCCTTAGTCCAATATTGCCTCTCTAAGTTTTGACAAGGATGAACTTTGACAAGGTTGACTAGGGGGATAATCAGGGACTCTTGAAGGTTGAGCTTGAGGTTTTTGGAGAGAGGAGGGCACATAAGGCTAATCTAAATGAACCCATTGCCCTTCATAAGATATTAACATGCTATCTACATTTTGAACCATGTTTCTTATCACTTATATATATTCATTCTTATAAGGTGACCACAATTCTCCCTCATAAACTGACCATCTATTCTTGACTAATTGAAGAACACACTTTGCTTTTTGTAGAACATGGATAGGGATAACTAGACAAAACTTCAAACCCTTACCAGTCTCTATTATCAACTCAATATAAACTGATAATGCTTGGTTGACTCTGATAAGGATATAACAAGGTAAGCTTTGTTTTGACAAGGGGAAGTAGAAGACTAATTTGAATTCAAAGGAGGTTGTCCTTGGTCATATGCAGGGGTAGAAGGAGGAAAAGGGTTATGATAGGGTTGATAAGCTATTTGAGGGCCACTTGGGGGGAACACATAAACATTATTTTCTTGATAAGTATGATGCTAAGGTAGAGGATAAGAATATTGATCAAAAGATGTTTGATTATACATACCAGATTATGATGATTAGGCACTTAGTTAGGCTACTTAACTAGTTGACAAATTCTCAAAGTCACCTTTGATGTTTGTAGAATGCCTCCAAAGGCTGACATGTAGAAGAGAAATAATAAAAATAATTATAATGCTTTAGAACTTAGTCCCAACAAGAATGATAAAAAATATTATAGGATTAATTTTAACCCTTAGAGAGGGTTGTTTAGGCTCTCTCCAACTAAGCTATACAATGGGAACAACCCCAGGCCGTGGGTATCTTGTGATGGGGTTAAACCTTTAGAGTAGGCTAGCTTCCTCTTTCATGCTCACCTAAGACTAAAGCTAAGCTAATGCTTCAAAGGGAAAAGGGTTATAAAGGAAAAAGGGATCCTAAGAAAGTTAACTAGGTGATGCACCAAATTTAAATGAACACTCATCTATGCTTGAACCCACACTAGATCAGTCATAAGACAACGATGACTTGCATCATCTCAATATCAGGTTAACACACTGGAAGAAGTTTAGTCAAAACACTAATCCAGACCTACAAGATCTTGAAAATACTTTAAAGAGGCAAGTAGAAGGTGAATGGACTAGGAAGAATCTCCTTCATGAATCTACCAAACATAAGCATACTAAATCACTATTCAAAGACAAAGGATAGGTAAAGAAATCATCTCATTACATCAAGAGATTGTTCTTACAATATCTTGATAGGGTATAGCCTAATTAAGTGAGCACACTTTTATAAATATCTCAATGAGCATCAGTCTCCCAAAAATATGAAAAAGTTTAAAAGTTGAGAACCTTTACAAAAGAGAAGAGAATGGGATAATATAGGAGAAGGGGAGAAGAGAGAAGAGATTTGGGAACATGCCATCATCATAATAACACTTTATCTCAGGTCATTAATTAAACTTGAGCTACCAAATTTATTCTTTAGCCAATGAAAGCCTTGTCACCTTTTTTATGAATTAGAACACTACCCATGACTTGTTGAGTGAGGAAGTCCCCAAAGGTTTCAAGGACACATTGAATGCCTCTAGCTGTAGTTCCCAACACTAGACCATTTATTTGATCTTCTTTACATCTTTCTACTTGGCCTCTATATAAGGACAAAATCATTACATCTATAAACTTGATTAAGCTTTGATTATGTCTGATTTGGGTGGCTACCTATCAAGATTGTGGCCATACTGAAGGATGAGGATCCTTGTATTAATCACATCTCTATTTTATCTTCATGTTTAGATCGTAGATCCATCTATAAGTGGAAAACCAATCTAAGGTTATTATTTTTCTTATAGTTTCCATATCAATACAAACACATAGTCTATGTAATGCTTTTCTATTTTATAATAGATCCAAATAGACCCATCCTATATATGTAGGAACCAAAAGCTCATATATCCATACACATATCCTTTTTAAAATGGTAAACACTATTTGCAAAAACAACCCTGTCTGAGAAAAAATATGAACCAGAGGTCCACATTTAACCTTAATGGTGATCCATATATGTTATTTATACTTGACTACATGGATATGACATTTTAATGGTATTCAATCATGACTTAATGGTGATAGGATGTGTACTCACATAAAAATGCAATTTGTATAACTTGAGCATGACTTATGACATCCAAACCATAGGTCTTTCCTGCTTGCTTGAAAAACCTACTAGGCATGTTTTCACTACTTCCCAATCACCCGAAGCCTTCCTTTATCAGCCCCAACTTTCCCAAACTCCTTTCCTAAGAACATACCTATCCCCTAGGGTCCTTGTCACTTTGGACAATAGTGCCATAAGTTGGACTATAGTACCAGACCCTAGGGTGTCCACTTTTTAGCACTATTGTTTAAGTCAAATTTAGCCTCGAACGGTTAGATTTCCCATTCAGCCTAACATGAAGTCATATAACCTAGGATCATTAGTTTCCTTATAAAAACCTATTCAAGGGTCATTTAGAAGGGTTGTAAATCATTCAAAAGGCACAAGCCAGAAATACACTAAGCACATTCAAGTAGATCTTCTTATTCTTTGCATACAACTAACCACTGCTATTTTTAGCCTACTCAAGCTCCCACACAAGTCGTGGGTCATCTCAAGCTTGCCAATATTTGCATAATACTTGAATTGCATACACAAGATTTCATAATACACATTTAATTTGGGAGAAATACATTGGCCTTGATCCATCTTTAGAGTATTGGTATGTAGGCAACATGCCCACACATAGGGTGTGATTGTACATTTAGTGCATAATAAAACTAACCCCTTTTTCTAGTTGATTCAAGACCACTTGTCAAGCCTAAAGAGGAACTAGGGCCCCAGAGGATAAAATCAATTGCACATAGAGCTTCACAAATTATCAAGACCTAAAATTCTATACATAGATCCTCTCAAAGTATCATAATAGAACCCAAAAAGCTTAGAAAAAGTAGATTAGAGGGACTATAGACCAAAAATATGACAATAACACTAGACCCCAAAGTGTCTAGTTTTTGGTGGTACTATCCAGGTAGAAAATAGACTTTTGGGTTCTATTTTTGATAGTCTATCTAATTAGCTCAACAATTTGCAGTTCTAGAATCCTTCATCTTAGTCTTGAAATTAGTTTACTCTCTATCCCCTCTATTTGGTATTTTTAGTAATTAATTGATCAAATCCAGATTTAGCAAATCAATAGGTTAATTTAGGCATACTATATTCACATATTTTCTAGATTAATCTAGACCCTTTACTAATTAGGAAATTGGACCTTAGTTTCCCAAAAATAGTAAAACATTTGGTGAACCTAACTTACTTCAAGTTTTTTCACAAAAACCCTAGAAACCCTAGGGCTAATTATTTATAATCTTTTATTTTTTTAAAATTATTTTTCTTGCATTTAAAAATAAAAAACTACAAATTAATTGAAACATTTTCAATAATTCACTTAAACCCTAGTTTGCACATACTAGGTCTTATTTACATATAAACACTTTCAAACCACTAGGAAAAATATATTGCTAATTTTGGAAATATTTTTATATTTTTCCTAACTTTTTCAAGCTCAATTCTACAAATTTATAACAAAAATTTCAAATTAGTACATTAATTTTGAAAAAATTCATTTCAAAGCCCTAATTGCATCAACTAAATCCCAGTAATTTTCAAGTAAAATCCCACTTATTTTCTACAAATTTTAATTGAATATTAAAATTAGAAAATCACTTCAAAATTCAAAATTTCATAGTAAATTCTATAAAATTTATTTGTCTCAAAACCCTAGTTGCATCTACTAGGTCCCATTCAAGCAAGTAATTTCCCATAATTTTTTTGAATTTTATCTTGCATACTTAGCTCAAAAAATCAATTTCAAATTCAAAAGTTCATAATTTTTGCAAATAATATTTCTCAAAAATCCCTAGTTACATATACTAGATCCTATTGGCTTCTTGAGGTATCACCTTACATCCATAGTCAAATTGAAAAAACGATGCTCATTTATTTATAAAATTTTCTTACATTTCTTCCAAATAACAGGGAAACCATAATGGGCCCTATCATGTACATGAATGATGAAGTATATCATATGTTAGTACAAAGTTTAATTCTTTACATTTCATGCTTGATTTTCAAAATAAGGGATGATATTACAACATTTATTGCTAAAATTACACAAGATTTCAATATGCCTTTTGCATACTCTCTATCTCTCATATGGAATAATTTTCAATTTTATCATGCTAAACATGTTAGCAATATTATGTTACAAGTCAAAAATCTTTATGCATTCAGGCACAAACTCATGATCTCTACCCTTTACTTCATATCTTTCATGTGGAATGTTATTTATAATCATATTGCTATACAATTTATAACTCCACTTACATGCATTTTAGCCCATATGCATAGTTTCTACATATATATATATATATATATATATATATATATATATATATATATATATATATATATGCCTCTTTGGATACTCTTCTTTTAATGTCATATCTTATGCAGAGGAAAGAAATCCCTTCTCCTCCTCTCCCTTAAGAGGGTGATGGCTACTTTACCTCTAACCAGCTCCTTGCTATCACCCCTCCATAAGATGAGGAAACCTCTACTATTATTCCTAATGCATACATTTAGCCTACAACTTTTTCAAAACTTCCTCAACATATGTGCTCACATGTTCAATTGGAAGTAACTAAGGTTTGCACTCATGATAATCTAAATGATCAAATCACCAGTATGAGAAATATAATTTTAGATTTACAAATTTTGAATCAACTATTACATGAAAATATCACAACATTGGAAAATCATATTATAATACAAAAGCTTCAAAGACACCCTAGTGTCAATCATGTATATGCACCTTCACCTAGTCAATTGGTTGCAATCAATGTTACATATCAAAAAAACAAATCACAACAAATTAAATATAAAACTAGTGATTTAGAAAGCATTCAAAGAACAAATAAGAGTTCAATTTATCTACTAAGGGAAATGATTAAATTTGACTTGATCAAAATACCTCCTCTACATCTAGTGAGAAGATCTAGATATTATTGTGCATATCCTAGAATGCATGGGCATCATATAAATACATGTTTGGCATTGAAAAAGAGTATACAATAGATAATTTTTATGAGGACCTTATACAAGGTAAAACAATCAAGTAATCCACAACAAGATAGGAATACATTCAGAAAGGGTCAAATTTAGAAATAATACAAAAGTGGTTACCAAAGCAGAACTCAATACAACAAAAGGATCAACAAGAAAATTAGAGAAACAAATATTACCACAAGCATAGGTCAAGCATGAAAAATATGCAAATCTACCTCTCTAAAATTAGGCTCAACTTTCAAATTAGTATGGGTTTGGTCAAAGATATCTACAACAATTTGATTATCAAGGTCAAGGGTTAGGCAAGCATGCTCAAAGAATTAATACTCCTATTCTAGTAGATGATAATGTTTGTCACCAGGGTTTGGGATTTATTGAATATCCCAAGGAAAATCTTTCACAGACATAATTTATCAAAGGAAAATATCTAGATAAAAAAATAGTCAACACTAACATTCCATTGGTTCAAAATTAAGATGATAATGATGAGTGGAATAATATAGGTTATTATAGATACTAATGATGAATCCAAATATACAAAGTCATATTCTCATCCATTCAATCATGCTTCACAATCATGCATGATTCCATTATTTGATATAAGACACCATGATAGGGAGTCTCATTTGAGACTCATCAGTTAGTATCATTTTTGTTTAGCATTGATTTTACATATTCTCTCTTGCTTGATTATACATAAAATCTTCTGCTTGATTATACATAGTTCAAATATTTTCAAAAATACAAAAACATGTCAATTGTATGCATCATCTATGTTTTACATTGATAACCATTATGCTAGACTTACATTATGATTTTCTATGCTATTGTTTGTTAATTTATCTATATTAACAGGCTTCACTTGAACTTATTTAAGTGTGTGCAGTGCATCCAGATCCTTGATTGATTCACTCCAACCATTGAGGGGGAATCCTATTTACATTCTAGCTACATATCGATACATCTACCTAATGGGGGCATACTGTACATGACTACACCATCCAAGTTATGTCATTATTACACTATACATTCTAGACATCTTGTTGTAGTACGTTCCTTACTTTCTTACATAGATATCACATTAGCATCCATTAGTATATATCACACTTTTGTATTTCATAGCATATATATTAGTTTTGTATTACATATCTTGTATACTTTTGCTTCTTACTTTCCATAGTTAGATGCATGTTTATATTTCCATCACTTTACATGATTCTACTCTTCACTTTGATTAGCTAGATGTGTTTGCATTTTGTATTTCCTATTTTCTTTCTGGTTGCATTTTAGGATATTTACCTATGTCCTTTGCTTCTGTCTATATGTGTGTGCCTTTTGACACTTGCCAATGTCCTTTGTGTTTGCCTTTCATGCGCTTGTGGCCCTTGTGCCAATCTTTTCTTGTTCCCATTGTGTGTGTATGCAAAATTTGAACATATCTTGTGTGTTTATTTGGCCCCTTGGCCACTCTCACATGTTTCTTGTTTCTTGCTTTCTATGTTTGTTTATTGATTGCTTATCTTTTTGTGCAATGTCATGATTCTAATCATGCATTACCTTGCTTCTTGGATGCCATGATGGACATCATGCTCTATCACTCCATGCCACTAACAATTAACATTTTGAATTCTAATTTACTCTTATGCACATGCTATTACATTGTTATATCTATCTAAGCACACCCCTATGGATCTAACAATCTCTCTCTAATTTTTATTATATATCTTGAGATAATGTATATCAATATTATATTAAATTTTTCACAACTTAACACACTTTCAAGGATTATTATTCTAAGTATAGTCATTATAGCATCTTCATTCCTACCCTCAGAAGAGGGGGAAACAAATAGGGGATTTGTCATAGAGATCAGAGCTCTTACCGATCAAAAACACAATTTTAAAAAAGTTTAGTCCATATTCTAGAATTCAACATAGGTAGGCCAGATCAGGCATATAATAGAGAACATAATCCAATTTTCAATTTTGGCTCTGGACAATAGCACCAAAAATGGGAATATAGTGTTGGACCCTGAAGTGTCTAGTTTTTGGGGCTAGTATCTAGATAGTAGAATTTCTAGTTTTTTTAGAATTAGGTAGAGGGGTGAGTTTAGTCATGATTTTTCCATAATAATATAGTCCAAAATCCAATAGTTTTCAACACTTTTTTGCTTAGAGAATCTAGATACATGGGGAATCATGCACAAGATGAGGGTTTCCACTTATAGTTCAGACATGGCAGTTGATACAACTTTTAGTTTAGAATATATGTTTTAGACACCAGTTATTAGGGGCAATGTTCATGATACATGGGCCTTCTATTTTATAAATTCAGTACATTTTCTTGCATGTTCCTAATAGTTTCATGCCTTACTCCATCTATATGTGGTTGGAATCACTTTCAAGTAAACTTTCATACAAGTTTGCTTCCCGAGAACCTGAGTTCTTGAGTGGCTTCCTAAGCCTTGATTCTAGTTTTAGGAGGGGCTTCTATACAAGTCCAATTTCCATCTTTTATAATGGGTAATAGTGGCCTAGTTTCTAGTTTACATTTGGCTATGCATGCCAATATTGTTAGATCATAGCACACTCAAGGGCTCCATGAGCCATCTCATACAACATTCATCTATACCGATATTTTCTCATTTAGCTTCACATCATGGGGTAATGATGGAGCCAAAGGTCTAGCTAACCTTTGTATTCTTGAGCCACCAATTTAGAGGGATTAAACACATAATTCAGACATTGATTAGCACATGCATGATTCATTAACTTCAAATAGTTGATGATGATGGAGCCAAAGGGCTTGCCTTTACATTCTTAAGCCACCTTCCAAGGGATTAAACACTCAACTCATTCATCGATATAACTCTTGGTTTAATATTCATCTAACATCACTCAACATAACCTAATAGTATAATAGGTTTTTTATTGGTTTATAAACTTGATTCACATAGTACAATGTGCTCTCACCATGCACAAATCCAACATCACATAGCTTCTTGGGCTTAGCCTCATAGGTAAGTTCAGGTAAGCTTTTATTTTTCTCTTTTATCCTAGTATTTTTCTTAGTTTCATACTTAGAATAAAAAGGGGGAAAATGTAATCACATAAAAATGTAATTTGTACAACTTGAGCATGACCTGTGACATCCAAACCATAGGTCTTTCTTGCTGGCTTGCACAACCCACTAGGCATGTTTTCACTACTTCCCAGTCACCTAAAGCCTTCTTGAATCAACCCCAATTTCTGTAAACTCCTCTCCTAGGCATAAACCTATCTCCTAAGGTCCCTATCCCCTTGGAAAATAGTTATATAATTTGGGCTATAGCATTAGACCCTAGGGTGTCTACTTTTTAGTGTTATTGTTCAAGTCACTTAGCCTCAAATGGTTAGATTTCTATATATCCTTATCTTTTACCCTATTGGCCTAAGATGAAGTCATCTAGCCTAGGATCATTAGTTTCCCTATAAAATCCTATTCAAGGGACATTATAAGGTTTGGCAATCATTCAAAAGACATGAGCTAGAAATACACTAAACACACTCAAGCAAATCTTCCTATTCTTTGCATATAACCAACAACTACTATTTCCAACCTACGCAAGCTCCTGTATAAGTCACAATTCATGTCAATATTGCCCAAATTCACATAATAATTACATTTCATACACATGATTGCATAATACACATTTAATTTGGGATAACTACATTGGACTTGATTCCTCCTCAGAGTATTGGTATGTAGGTAGCATACACACACATGGGGTGTGATCATACATTTAGTGCATAGCACACACTAACCCATTTTTATAGTTAATTCAAGACCACTTGTCAAGCCTAAGGAAGAACTAGGACCTTAGAGGATAGAATTAGCTACACATAGAGCTTCACAAATGATCAGGACCTAAGATTTTAGACATAGAGCCTCCTAAAGTATCAAAATAGAGACTAGAAAGCTCAAAATAATCATATCAGAGGGAATATAGCACCAAAAATAGGATTATAGCATTGGACCCTAAAGTGTCCAATTTTTGGCACTACTATCTAGGTAAAAAATAGACTTTTGGGTTCTATTTTTGATAGTTTGCCCAGTTAGCTCAATAATTTATAGTTTTAGAATCCTCTATCTTAGTCTTGAAATTAGCTAATTTTATTCTCTATCCCCTTTGTTTTCTATTTTTATTAATTAATTGATCAAATTCATATTTAGTAAATTTTTAGGTTAATTTATGCATACTATATTAACCTATTTTCTAGATTAATCTAGACCCTTTACTAATTAGGAAATTAAACCCTTAGTTTCCCAAAAATGGTAAAATAGGATGACCTTAAAAAACCTTGATTTCCATGGTCAAAAATGGATTTTTAACCTTTAAAAAAAAATTTGGGCTCACCTTTGTTCTAATTAGTTGTCAATCATGACTTATCTCATTAATGTAATTTGACCCATCTTGCATAATCAATTTTGATCTATATGAATGCCCATGATTTGTTGATCCTCTACTATTTGAACATGTGATTAAAATTTGTCATGCACACATTTTCTCTTGAATGTCACTAACCCCTTTGACCTCCACTCATCATTGATATTGGATGCTCAATCAAATGCCAACTATTGATCTACTGAGACCCACTATTTGAAAGCCAATAACTAGTTCATGATATTAAAATTGATGTCTCATTCCCATAAAATGACAGCCATGCAACCATATTTTATGTCCCACAAACTATAAAATTTAATCTCAAATGTATTTCCTTTGCTTTGTCTAAAACTTGACATCTACGTGACTGTATTATGATTTTAACCAAATTTAAAGGCCTATAACTTGAAACACAAAAGTTATGGAGGCACAAAATTTTTAGGAGATATTCTTAAGGCCAAAAATAGTGAACCCATTTGATATTATAGTCTTAGGAGCCTTCTACATGAAGATATTAAATGCACAAGTTCACTATTCCACTTGATCGTACATGACGTCCTGGCTCAAAAATGGCTAAGTATGGAAACCTAGTGAATTATTCTTGAGAGGCCAACTTTGGGTACTCGCATCTTTTTTTTTTTGGTGGATGAATAAAAACTTGGTGAATATGTTCTTGTAGATAATGTGAACAAACCCATATGACCAATTCTCCTTAACTCATTCACACATGGAAATTATGATGTCTACAAAGTGCCTACTCAAAATTTTTTCCACTACACTCAAGATGTCTAGATGAACATAATGAAGGACCAAATGAATGCTATGTACTTACAAGTCATTCCAAGAATTTTTGACACCCTAGGATTCTCTGCAACTCTATCTATGTCCTTTATATATTGGTAAATTATGCTTTAAGCGAACTTAAAGTGTTTAAAAATCTTTGTGAGAAAAATTATATCCTTGGACCACTCATTCCATCTAGAACCATGCAAGTGATTCATATGTGGGCCAAGATTTGGCTAATAGGGAGATAATAGTAAGTCTAGATTATTGTAGTAGACCTAAGTCCTATAAGCAATCAATAAGCACTCAACAAGAATAAGTGAAACATGTAGTATGATAAAACTAACTATACTAAGATAAGTAACATATGTAGTGTTCATAAAATATAATAAATGTAACATAGTAATGCATACAATTTATAATTTTGTGTTTTCTAAGTAATTATTTGATTTTTTTGTGTTTTGTCATGTTATATTTTTTTGTATTTTTTAGATATAAGCTATGTACAAGAAACCTAAAAATGAACTATGTACAAGGAACACACATTAAGTAAAGTATGTACAAGAGGAGTGAAACCGTACTAATTGATGAGTCTCATGGGAGACTCACTATCACTATGGCTTGTGTCAAAAATAAGAATGGTAATCTCTCATGCAGTGTGAATGCTATGTTGTAATTGAATGTTATTTCAATAGGAATCTGAGTATTTTTCATCATCAAAATCATAATATTATTTAACTTTAGAATCATGATAACTTATAATGCTAATGGGAATTGCCTCATACTATGGATTTGACCTTTTTGAGTTGTGCTTTGGAAGATTGATTTTGATTTTTCCCTTTTAAACTATGCTTGTTGTAGACATATGGTACTATGGAGGCTCTTTGGATAGAAAACCTTTATTAGGAATGTTTATTGAATTAACATGATTTTGAATTTACAACTTAATTTATTAATCTTTTTTTAACATTTATTTTGTATCTGGATGTTTTACCTTGATAAATTATATCCATGATTGATGTGCCTTAGGATATTCAATAAATTCCAAACCCTGTTGACCAATATTATCAATTTCTAGAATAAGATAAGTGATGTCTTGGGCATGCTTTCCCAAACCTTGACCATGATAATCAAACTATTGTAGATAATTTTGACCAAAATAATACCATTTTGAAAGGTGAGCCTCATTTTATAGAGGTATATTTACATATTTTACTTACTTAACTTATGCTTATTGTACTATTTCTTGTTCTTATTGTGCTTTTGAAACCTTTTGTTGCTCTGAGTTATGCTTTGGTGACCATTTCTATATTATTTCTAAATTTGACCATTTTTAGATTTGTATATGTGCCATTATATGTTGTGTGGATGATGTGTAACTATGTGAGTAATCTTATCCATTATCTGTTGTATTTACCTTTTCAATGCTAAACATGAATTAATGTAGTGCCCATGCATTCTATGATATGCACAAAAATATTTGGATCTCCTCACTGAGTGTAGATGGGGTAGGTTGATCAAATTAGATTTAATCATATCCCTTATTACCTCACTTGAACTCTTATTTGACCTTTTAATTCTTTTTGAGTCACTAGTTGTAGATGTACTTTGTTGTGATATGTAACATTGTTTGGCAAAAAATGACTAAGTGAAGATGCATATACATGATTTAAAATATTGTGCCCTAGAGTCCTATCTTATAAACTGATTTTTTAATGTTATAATATTTTAATGTAATAGTTGATTCTAATTTTGTAAACCTATAATTATCTTGCTCATACTGATAATTTGATCACATAGAGTCTCACAAGTGCAAACCTAAGCAGTTTTAGGCACACACCTTAGAGGGAAAAGGTGTGAATAATATGAATATAGGGATTAATAAAATTGGTAGAGGCTATTTCATCTCATGGAGGAATGATATCATGTACCTGGTTAGAGGTAAAGTATTTATCACCCTCATGTAGATGAGGAGGAGAAGGAGATTCTATCCTTTGCATAAGATATGACATAGAAACTTGAAATATAGTTGTTAGATTATGTGTTAAATCCTATATTCATGTATGGGTGTTATTTTTAGTGGAATTACACATAGGATAAAGATAACATGATATGAAATATGACATATATTGCAAATGATATAAAACATCATCTATACATGTGTTTGTCTTTTTTGAGTTAATTTTGAATTAAAGGAAACAAGATGCAAATGAAATAATTAAAATTTAAAACAAAAAAAATTAATTTTTTATGTCAATATGATCATGATAATATGAAATAAAAATTAGAAAATATATGGGTCTAAACTTTGAATGATGGAAATGTAAACCCTAGGGTTATCTAGAGTTAGGTTTTTGTGCAATGTTCAAAGTAAATCAAGTTCACCAAATATTTAACCTTTTAGGGTTTATATAATATAGATCCTATGTTTGATTAAATTGTTGAGTATTATAAATTAGTAAAATAATATTCATAAAATAACCACTGATTTTTTTATATATTTTGACTAGTTTTGATTGTCTAAAAATACTAATAACTATGTGCAAATGAAAACTTATCCAAAAAACACATGATACAAAAGATTCAAGTGATGAAAACTAAAATATGAATAGGTTTGGGTATCATAAACTATATTATTATATCATAACCCCTCTTGGATAGTATCACCACATTTGGATAGTATCTCCATGTGGCTATAGTGTCCTCAAAATGGTTTTAGTGTCCTTTGTGCAAAACTGCTCTAAACTTCTGGGTGTAGCTATGCCTATGTTTTTGAGTTTTTTATTACATGAAAAAAGTATAAAACTATATATTATTCATATAATATATTATTTATGATGAAAAACCTAATCCTCCTTACAAGTAAGGCATGGGTTGAAAAGTGTGTTCATTAGTAAGATAGGTTGGGCATGCTTAACACCCCACTATGAAGAGAGTTGCCTACTATTTTAACCTTTTAGTGTTTAAATATGTAAATATTATGTTTGATTTAAGTCACGAGTAGTATAAATTAGAGAAATAATATACAATAAATAACCACTAATTTGTTACAAATTTTGACTTTATTTAACTTTTTAAAAATAGTAATAAATATGTGCAAATAAAGACTTATCTAGAAAACACTTGAGATGGAAGATCTGAGTGATGAAAATTGAGATAAGAAAAGGTTTTAGTGTCATAAAATATATTCTTGTGTTATATTATCTCTTAGATATTAGTACCACACATGGAAAGTAGTGCTATGTGGCTCTAGTGTCTTAAAAATAACACTAGTGTCCTTTATGCAGGACTGTTCCTAAAATATGGGTGCACATGTGCCTATGTTTATATATTTAATTCCTACATGAATGAAGTTTATAAATTTTTATTATGCCTATGATAGCTAATTTATGATGTAAACCCTAATCCTCATTACAAATAAGGCATGAGCTAAAAATGTTTATTCATTAGTAGGCTGGACATCCTCAACACCCTACTATGAAGAGAGTTGTTGTTATAATCAAAATCAATGAAGGGTGGGGGGTGAATTAGTGTCTTAAAAACATTCATTTAATTAAACTTAAGCATACATTAACCATTCATATAAACATGAATATCTAGAAAAGCATATGCAACCATACAAGATCATGAAACACATTACATATGTAAGAGACCCTTAAGGGGAAGAAAAACCACTAATATCTAAAAATGTAATACAATCATATAAGACAAAAATAAATCTTTATTGATTCACCAAATCCACATGGAGCACCAAACACAACTACTCAAGCACCCACTCAACTAGGATTTAACAAGCATCAACCTGTAAGGAGGCACTAACCCCTTAGATGAATCAACACTAACTCAACCACTTGAAATTTTTTATCACATTCATAAAACATTTTTACTTACATAACAAATTATTATCACCTTATTTATATCTTCTCACTCTTCTACCCCTCTCAATTTGGCTTCTAGGCTTCTTCACTCAACTAGGTTTCTTCAAGATAGATTAGGTCATATGACCTTGATATTCATGTAAAATACCCATATTATATCTTTATGATAGTTTATTTACACCCTTATGATGGTATAAAATACCTCCATTAGATATTTAAAGTTTTATTTCCTTCACTTGCCTTCCCTTATACTCTAACTAGTTAATTAGACCTATTAGGCCTTATTCTTATACAATCCTTTAGCTCATACACCTCTTGGTTAAACATACACACGTTCACTATTAGATACCATTAAAATAAGTTTTATAAAAAATTTCATACATGAATCAATAATTAAAATATGTCATCCTCTTTTAAAAATACCAAAACATCTTTTAGGCCTTAAGGAGACCTAATTCAATTAAGCCTTCATTAGTACATGTTACCCTTTGATCTCTTTGGAACACTTTAAAACTCCAAATATAGCAAGAAAAATTAATATACCACTAAGATATACCCCCAATAGTCTTATCTTAATTCTATGACACTTTATATCTCTAACCACCACTTGAAGCACACCATTAGTACTATTCACATTAGGCCTTCACACACACAAAAAGGTTTGTCTTGAATAACCAAAGATAACATATTATTTTGAGACATAAAAATGAAAATAAATAAAATAAATAAAACATTAAATTCCTTAAAAAATTCACTAAGTGAATTAGAATTCATCACATAGGGTAAAAAGATTCAAAAACACTCCTACAACTTGCTCACTCAGAACTACTAGTTTTTCTCAAGGACCAGTCATGGTGACTCGGACCTCCAAAACCTGTATAAAAAATTTCAACGAATTATTATGAATATATATTAACATATTAAATATATATACCATATTAAAATATAAACATCATATGGTCTGGTTGTAACTATTGGTCTTACAGACCAATTTATTGACCTCACTACACACAGATCTCATTGAGTCTCACAAGCCATTTTAGATTCTTCATTTTAACACTATACCTAAATTCAAATATTTATACCAAACATTAATAGGGCATAAAAATATGAAAAAATATTTCCATGTACTTGTTTTTATCAATCTATCATGGTAACACATTCTTAATCATCTTCTCACTGCTGCCTGGGTTTTTCACTATTTCCAGCAATAGGCCTATTAGTGAATGGCTAAATTGGATGACCAATTTAGCACATTTTAGGCATAAAACCTATACATACACCTTCATAGACATGAAAAATGAGTCTTAATATTCATCCACCATCTATTTTCACTTTCCTATAGGGTCTACTCACACACTTGATAACCTGGAAGTGCCTGAGAGAGTTGAATATAGACCCCAATAAATTTTCTAGTCATTTGAGACCATTTTGGGATATTTTTGAACAATATATTTCACATTAATTCATTATTAGGGTTTTATGAGGGTTTAAACACACTTCCACTATTAACGATTGTTCATAAATCATAGTCCCTTAATCCAAAAACTAATGCCAAGAATTTTGAGATAGGACTCTTCCCCATCTCTCCTTAATAGATTAGGTTCTCATTTAGAGGTTACACATGACAACCAACACCAAAAATTCCTTCTCAATTTTGCATGCCTTCATTTTGTGTACTCAAGAGACCTCAAAACCACTTTTCATGTTTTTTTTGCAAACTATGACTTCAAATTTTGTGAAAATGATTTAAATAACAAATCATACTATTATCACATAGATTTTTCACTTGTTATTGATGTCATAGCTCATTGTGTGAAAATTTAATGATATAATGGGATCATCTTCAAGTTGTAATACCTTGGTGAATTAAGGTGAACCTTTGAAGAAAACTAGATTCCTTTCACTAAATTTGGTGTAACTGGTAAATTACCAACTTATATATAATTTCTACTTCTTAGTGATCTTAATCCTAAACTAGGGTTTGACTGGGAAAAGATTTTTGAGTATGAAATTTAAAAACTAAAAATGGTGATTTCACCAAATATTTTGTAGTGGATTTAATGCTTGTTTGAATGAACACAATAGAATGGAAAATATATTGAAAATTTTAGGAGCACAAACTCATGTAAATGTGAAATTAGAGGAAATAATTGGTATTTTTAATACAAGGGACAAGCTTATTTATTTTTAATCAAATAATCTTCTAAAAGGGTATAAAATACCACAAATGAAATTTCATAGCTGAAATAAGAATTAAAACATCCACAAATATTTAAATAACCTTACATATGTAGAGATTTCTCAGACAAGAAAGGCAAATCTTCAATTTATTCTCATTTTCTAGGTTACAACATATAGAAGGGTTATTTAAAATGTAGAATAATATTTATAGAAATAAAAAGATAATGTGGGCCATCATACTCCCCATATTTATATAAAAGATCTCATAAAAGAGATGTAATTAACAATTAAATCTAATGCCTAGCGCAAGAACATGTAAATATAGAAAATTCATGAAAAGAGGCATGATCTACTATTACAATGGCATCCTTAGCATCGTAAAAAAGTTTAAAAATGAACATGAAAGAGTTGGGAATGATCTAAAGCTATTGGAGGTGTAGAGGGAACTTGGAAATCTTCATGCACTACCTTAGTCTTCTTCAGTTCAGCTACAATGGCTCTTCATGCAAATGGGGTGCCAAAGCGAAACTCCAATTTTAAAATAAAAGATAAATTTAATATAAATTAAGTTAATTTTTTACAAAACACTAATTTTTAATTTTCCATTGAGACCTTTAAAACTTTCAAGTGACAACATTGTCAAAACTAGAATTACATTTTACAATATGTGCTCTTATAACTTAAGCAACTTAAAACTTATCAAAATGAAAACTGTAATTTGCAAGTTTGATTTTTAAAACTTCCAACCTATAAAAATGGAAAGTGAAAATTAAGCATGGATATTTCTCAAAAAGATCTCTCAAAATAATAGTTGTAATTTACAATTTGTGTTTTTGCAACTTTCAATACTTTTACAATAATGAAAATATAATATACAAGAATGCTTTTAATAGAAAGAATCAATATATATCTAACACTTTTAATGAATCTTTATCCTTCTTGGCCTATAATTTATAAATATATTCATCAAAACCTTTAAAAATTAAGACTTTATCTTCATTAGGACAAAAAGAGTAGAGGTTGATTATCTTACAATCTGCTATTGTATCAAAAAGTTCCCTTCTGAAATCCCTCTATTCTTGAATCTCTTTACCAATCTGATCCAATGTGTTGTGATACTTGATGAAGTGGTGGGTAGAGATAAAGGTGAAAATTATTTCTTGTATATATTCCTTTTTGACAACCTATTTGAATTTATTCTAAACTTATTCTACTGAGAGGACTTGGTTCTACTTATCTATTGCCTGACATGACAATTTATTCATCAAATCATCAATGTCATATAGCATGTCAATGGCTTTGTCATGTGAAACTTTATTCTTATGGGTTGTATCTATGAGTACCTTTATTCAAAAGTGAGTTTCCCTATCTAATTCCTCTTATTCTCCATCATTTTTTAGTATCTTTTCCACAAGGAGGATACCCATATCAATTGAGTCCATAACTATCAATTTTAGATAGAAAAGATCCAATATTTCTATCTCTCCCTCATACTTGCTAATGTGTTTTCTCATGGTGGCTTTTCTTTCTATCAGAGTGGTATAATGATCCATTATCAATTCTATAACTCTTTTACCATTTAAGATGAGTTATTTTGCCCATTCCTTTGTGGCCCTTCCCATGCTGCCAATTTCCATCATTGTATTAAGTGTTGTCTGATCTATGATTTGAGTGATGGCTTATGCTAGTTGAATAGTGGGCTTGATGAATTTATTTAATATATTCATTAGTTATTCCATCTTGCACTTTATCTCATTATTAGTGACCTTTTCACTATCCATTTTCTCAAAGAGGGAGTTAATTATGGTTTGAACAACATGTTTAAACCCCTCCCTCATAGGACATTCAAGGTGAAATTTTGATACTTGGTAATCCCCAAACACTAGAATATCTTTCTATTTGTATAGTGGGGGGACTACAATCTCTACATACCTTTCCCCTACTGAGTCATACAATATTATTGAAATGGTACATGGAGTTTTCTTGAATTTTTTGTGTGCATCTGAGAGAACAAAATCAAATGTACTTGGGGACACCATATGCATGCATTTCTTCCCCACTATTTATGCTAACCAACTAGGGGTAAAATACTACTGTGCCGACACTATCACTTAATAATATATAGTTTCATATGCTATATGCTACACTGGTGGGCATAGTGAAAAGTGTTTTTATCCTATACTAATATTGCCATTGATTATTTGGAAATTGTCTTTACTACCTCTTTCCCATATGTGGGTTGAGGGTCCACATCTATATCAATATCTTGATCCTTCTCTTTCTCCTCTGTATGAATTGGGGTTGCTATATAATTAGAGGAGGTAGGGGAAATAGAAATATATGTGTCTACTAGGGGTATGGGAGATGAAAGTGATAATGGAGTAGACACAGGTAGTTACAAATGAGGGACCTATAGCAGTGTAGATTTCGGAGCCTTAAATAAGTCAATCAAATTGGACACTTAGGGTTGGTAAGGTGGGAAAGATGAAGGGGGATGAATTGGAGTAGTATTTATCCTAGGGGTTGGGATGGATAGTGGTATTGCAATCAAAATAACTAAATCTATGGATATATACTGTTGGGTAGTGTTGGTGATTAATGGAATGGAAGGAATTGTAGCTGACATGAAGGGAATTTTGGAAGGGGGAATAAAATTGTGGAAGGGGGAAGTGAAATATAATCTTGAGTGTCCACTTAAGAGGAGACCTAAGTGTCTAATTGACTTGATTACACTATTGTTAATGGACTTACTATCATAGGTAAACTAGTGGGAATCAAGGGTGGAGTCACTTGAGATAAGCATGAGGAAGAGGTGTTAGAACTACATGAATGATAAAAAATAGTTGGGGAATGCATTATAGAGATGGGAGTTGTAACTATAATTGGCATAGGGGTTGAAACTATGGTTTATCTAACAATAACTATATCCTTAGATGAAATTATTATTGGTTGGTTTGATGTTTCTCCCTCTTTTGTTGATTGTCCCTTTTTGGCCTTTGATTTATTCTTTCTTTTGTGAGAGAGCACTGGCCTATTTGGTTGCTTTGCTAATGTTGCTCCACTGCTAGAACCTTCTATTGATGGTGGTATTCCTTTTTGCTTAAGCTCTATTATTTTACCACTAATCCTTATTATTTCTTTGGTCACTTGGACCCCTTTACTCCTAAGCCAACCAAGTTTTCTATTTATCATGTGGGTAGTTCTATCTATTAGAGAGAAAGACTCAAGAATAAACCATTTTACTAATGGAAGGTGTTGTAAGTAGATATTATTATCATGGTAGACACTATCTACCAGGGATTCATCATCCACTAAGTCCTTGAAGACTGGTGCCATGTCAAAATATTTGACCTGATCCAAGGTCATTCTTAAATAGTAATTTAGTCTTACTTCCTCCTCATCATCCAAGTCCTTCTAGTAGTATTTAAAATAAGGGAAATGGGAATATGTAGATATTCCTAGTATATTATTTATGTTACCATGAACATCATAAAATGGTCTTGCCTCCAAATCCCTCAGGGTCATTTGTGTCATTTTTGCATCTGTACACTTGGATTTAGCTAAGGAGGGGCATGTGTACCTACCTATACTGATGGGGAAATGAATTCCCAATTTGTGTTTACTAGATAATAGCTTATGATTCTCAACAAGTTGTCTCAATAACTCTATCAAAGCCTATTTATCACTCACATATATTGGAAGGATGTAAGGGTATCCACCAAATCTGCATACCCTAATGTAGGAGTAGGTGGGTAAATAGATGAAATATGAACCCCAATTGGTAATCTTTGAAGTGGAAGCATCAGAGAATCTCTTCCTCTCTAGTTCCTTATTGAACATTGCTATGATGAATTAGATGAATGCATCATTGACTCTCCTAAAGTCCTTCTTGCTTACCTTAAAAGTGAGGTTAGGGTATTAGTTAAACACTTTATTTGCATCAATATCTAATATGTTAAACCTTGGGAAAGCTCTTCCCTTGGCCAATATACATACTAGATAGGAGGTCATGTAGAATTTACCTATGGTATGGACCTCCATCAACTACTTGTGGAGGAAGTCACTGATGAGTTGTGCCTAGTGGATGTATTATTTGTTCTCATGGATAACCCATATATATTGATACATCCAATCTTGGAAGCTCTTTGCATTAGGGCTACCAAGGATCCTATGCAGTAATATAATTATATCTCCTACCTCATCCTTAAAATCAACCCTTGCCAATGTCTTAGGAATTTTGGTGGATGCATCCCTAAGGATCCTTAGCCACTATTTATTCATTATTATTTAACATCCCATGTTGTTGTCTTGATATAATTTCTTTGAGGTTTATAGAGTTATATCTAGATAACTCTCAAATTTGGGTATCACAAACATAGATTCAATGAAATCTAGGTCCAAATTTAGAATCCTTTCCCCTTTATCATTCAACACATCTCTCTTATAAACATCATAATGTTATGTTAGTATAGTACTAAATTAGGGCTTTACACAATCAAGGGGAAAGATACTACTTGGAGCAGTTCAAAGTCATAGATGCTCTACATACAATCATTATTGAATTCAACATTGATTATAGTACAAAAATCACCTAAGTCAATATGACCTAGG
The DNA here is from genome assembly GCA_037957365.1 of Torreya grandis. Taxonomy (NCBI): domain Eukaryota; kingdom Viridiplantae; phylum Streptophyta; class Pinopsida; order Cupressales; family Taxaceae; genus Torreya; species Torreya grandis. Next base: position 1,587,999 of record JARHVA010003999.1, read on the forward strand.
TCTATGTCTGTAATCTCAATTATGTTGGATTCTATACTAAGAGTGACACTGAGTCCTTTAGACTTGAACTTTGTCTCTTTCCCAAACATGGATTCTAAGAAATTATTGGGGGAATACCAACTATAGAGTTGGCAAGACTTGCATGTCCAAAAAGTAGGTAGAAACTCCAATGAAACTTGGAGTTGTTTTATGTAGGTGAAAGGTCTATGGGAAAGTGGATTTATAATTGTTTGTTGAATAGTTCATAAGGATATAAGGTTGCAAATGTAGGTAAGAATCCTCGGTGGTGATGGGAGGTGCAAAACACAATTGCATGTCTTGGTAAAAACTCTAGTATAGATTGGGTTTATTTTAAGAAACGGAAAAGTCTATGGGATTATAAATTTTAGTTTTTAACTTGAAATCTTGTGGGAAATGGAGGTGTTTCTAGCATTTCAAAATTCCATGGGGATTATAGGGAATCTTACAAGGAATATGTGACTAGTTTTAGAATATGTTAGGAATATTTGTTGGTATATGAATTTTTGTGAACCCTAGGTTTTAAATGTGATGAGAAAAGCTTTTGGAAAAAACTCTTTGAGAAAAAATGAAAAAATAAATGACCTCATTGCAACATAACTAGATGGATTTAGAAAACCTAATGATGCCAAAGTAAAGAAAATCCCTAATAGTAACTAGATTCATAGATGATTGTAGGAAAATATGGAAAGCAAGACTGATTACAAAAATAACTTTGAAAAAATAAGGGAGGTTAAACAAGGTACCATGTAGGGGATCAATGGTAGCATGGCATGGCTCGAGGTCATGGCTTGTAGGGTCAAAGGTATAACATCACTAGCAGGGTTAAGGTTCAAGGTTACTTGTAGGTTCATAAATCAAGGCATGAAGATATAAAACATAATTATAAAATTAAAAAATGACTTAAAAAAACCCTAATTACATTTATATAGACCCATATAATTAATTCCATAATAGTGGTGGTTATCGGAGATCGAAAGTGTACAAATAATTTCACAATTTCACAATTTACTAATTACATGTTAACCTCTAGATTTCATGGGCTAGGCTAAGTTGATTATTTTAGAATTGGAAGGTAGAAATTGAGGAAAAATTTACAATTTTTTAAATTACAATTTGCTCTTGAACTTTTGGGTTCTATAGGGCAGGTGGTCAATGAGAAGTAGAACTTATATTGAAATCCATAATTTAAGAAATTGTGAATTGCTCCCCAAGTTCTAGTTTTTGGTTGGAGTGTTACATAGGAATTAGAAATATGATTGCAAAATTGTAGTCTAATTTTTAGTTTCCATGGTGTAGTTAGTTTTTATTAAGCATAACTCCACTTGTAATTTACAATTTTGTAAATTACAAATTGTAAGTGGGTTTCTAGTTTCTGTTGACTAGTGTTTAGTGAGAAGTGAAGGTCAAAATTAAATTTAAAATTTTACAAATTGAAAATTTCAATCAAATCTTCAATTTCCTTTGGATAATGTATTGAAGGATCTAGAGTTTGGGAAGCAATTTGTAATTTTACAAACTACAAATTGTAGTCCAATCTCCATTTTTCATAAGCTTAGGGAAAAGAGTATTTTGGGTCAATTTAAGGCATTTTTCCAAAAAATTAATGGGTCTCCCTTAGGGTACTTGACATTTTGACATATTTGAGACAAATATATCAACATTTTTGGCAACCTCTATAGGATGATTTCTTGCTAATCAATTTCTTTTGAGTAGCCTTCTAGTTCATTGAGTATGGAGTTATTTAAAGCTTAACACACTTTAACTAATGAATACCAAAATTTGAATTTTGCATAGACAAGAATAAAATAGGGAAAAATAGAAAAAATTAAAGAAACAAAAACTTTTACTGAGTTGAATTGTATGAAATCACTTACTACATCCCATTTGAGAACCATGTCTCCTTCATTGAATCTCATATCAGATGATTTTTTGTCGAAAGTCCTCTTTATTTGAGCCTAATTTACTTATAAAACTTTCATTGATTGGTTCATAATTTATTCTAGTTCCATGAGTTCTACCAATCAAAATTCCTCTTTATTTAAGCCTGATTTACTTTTAGAACTTTCAGTGATTGGTTCCTACTTTCTTCTAGTTCCATGAGTTCTATCAATCTTACTATAATTTTATCATTGTCAATCAATTCCAATTGATGATTGGGTTCTAAATATGGTAACTCAATTGAAAAAAAGACTTAAGCTTCTATTTCATATACCAAAATGAATTGAGATTTTCCAATGGCTCTCTTAGGAGTGATCCTATTAGCCTATAGTGCTGATTTCAATTTTGTGTGTCGTGTCCTTTGATTGTCCTCTATTATCCTTTTGATAATTCTTATGAGGTTCTTATTGGTGGACTCAACCAAGCCATTACCCCATGGGTAATAATTATAATAAGTAATTAGAAAATAAATTATGATTTACAACCCATTCACTCACTTGAGTGCCCACAAAAGCTTTGGCATTGTTTGAAAAAATGGTGTGAGGAACATGAAACCTTGAGATGATGCCATCCATGAATTCTAGGATAGATGTGATGAGCTCAGAATATGGCTCATTATTGACATGTTATTTCCCTCAATTAATCTCTCTAAGGATATTATCTTATGCAAATCATAGATTTTTAGATAGCTATTACATGGAAAGTAGATATTTGTCTTGTTTATATTGAACCAAAGACTAAACCTTTACTTTGTCATTAATGTCTAATACATAGCATGTTTTAGTGATTTTTTGTTGTGAATAATGCTCAAGAAGAAGACACATGTGATGTATAGTGAAAGTTCAATTTTTATCTCCATCCAATAGAATTATGAACTCACACAGATGACTTGTTTTTACAAACTTCGTAGGCTCATTCCTACCAACTCTGCAGGGTCAATTCTATGGATTATGTAAAGACAAAGCTACAAATAGGGAAGCTAGTGGCTAGATAAGATGAGAGAGAATCATTCTATCTGGAGTCAAATGAGGAAAATACTCACTTGCTATTTTATAGGATTTACTTTTGATAAAGTTGTATATATTTGGATCTTAGGACTATTTTAAGATAGTATATCTATTTCATCAAAATAATTGGATCTCTTGGAAATCCAATCTCTTATTTTTGGATGAGTGGATCAACCAAGGAATCCTATCTCTTTGCATCCTATTTTGAGTTAATTATATTAGTATAAAATGTAAGACTTTTGTTATTAAAAAAGATAATAGATGAAAGATACATATAAGCATATTACAAGTTTTAGACATATTGTAATCATTTCAGTTTTATGACTTATCACTTTAGTTTCCATCATCGATTAATCTTTTCTCTTAAGTCTGAGAGGAGTAAGGGCCCATTCTCCTTGGAACCAAGAATTATGTATGATACTTATGTTATGTTCTATTAACTCTTTGTTATAACTAATCAAAATTTTGCTAATGTTTGCATTCATTCATGAACATCAAAACAAATTCATAGTTCAAAAGGCATTTCTTTATTCTCCTTTCTAAGCAAAGTGTGTTTTCTTTTATAGCAAACGTATGAAGCAAATTTCCTTTTTAATTTAAACATCTCCATTTCCACACAGGTGTAAATAGAAGTGTGATTTTACTTTTAAGAAAAAGAGTGGATTTATTTGATTAAATAGTTACATCTTTGCATTTTTAGTAAAAGAGTGAATCAAGTAGTTTAGGACACATTTATTTCTTTAGTCAAAGTTAGAATAGGATCATCAAACACCCCCACAAACATACTTCTAGATATACCATCCTACACCTTACAATAGATAGCTTTGGACACCAACCCTGGTTGATAAGATATCAATTAAAAATTGATTAAATGAAGAGTTAAATGACATTAGTTATTTTTGGCACCATTGCCAGGGAATAAGTTGTTAGTAAGGTAATAATTATTGATCTAAAGTGGAAAATAGAAAAAATTGTGAAAACCATAAAAATTCAATAAATTAATGTACCGTCCTAGAGACTCTAAAGGATGATTAATCCTAAAATTCCCACCAAGAACATAAATTAAAACTCCTTCAACATCTCTGAGTAGTGAACTAGAAGTTATGAGTGAAATCTATTTGCAAGAATCTTCAAAAATTTGGATAGAAACTAGGCCATTGACATAAGTAAGCTCCATAGGACAAATTCCTCAAGATCAATATCTTGTAAGAAGATATTATTTAGAAATTGCCAAGGACTTAGAAGAAGTATTTCAAAAATCCATAGCTAATTTTTTTTTGAGAACTTTGAACAACCCATAACTGGTACTACAAATATTCAGTGGGAAGATCATCCCATATTTGAAACATCCTTCAAAGAAGAAAATATGGATCTCCAACAAAATCCATGAAATCAACAACTTACACAACCAGGAAGAAATTTTTCCTTTCCTATTGTTATAGATCCTAATGATCAAACCCCCATGAAAAATATTTCACTAGCTAATCTACCAAATTTTTGGAGATCTATAGAATATCCTGATCAATTCCTGTTTGAGTTTAAGGTGCTATGTCAAACCTATGATTACATAATAGATAGATAGAAATTAAAACTATTTCCCTAAACACTTAAAAATGTAGCTATGAGATGGTTCATGGGTTTACCTGGTGATTCTATTAGAACATGGGATGAATGGAGACATAATTCTTAAAAAAGTATCAAGATTACTATGGAGTGAGTGAAAGAAAAAATGATTTCTTCAAAAACAAATAGAATAAGGATGAATCTTTAGAGGATTATTTGGATAGATTTATGTTCACTCATCAAATAAGCAATTATCCACTCATTGAAGAAGTTTAGAAATTGGTTTTCTTAAAAGGGTTGGATGAAGATACTAGAGATGTCTTAAATGTGATGGGATGTGGAGATATAAATAAGTTGGATTTCAATCAGATTTTTGAGCTTTGTACAACTACTCTTGAACAAAACCTAGAATTAGGAGAGGAAGGTTTGGGAAATATAATGAAGTGGGTAAGCCAATGGAAGAATTTGCCAATCTAAAGATAGATATTTTGGTTACATTAAATAGTACTTTAGATGGACTTCAAGCTAAGGCAAATGCAATAGATCCCTTAGTAATCTACTATCCTAAGTGTAGATAAAAACATACCCTTAGAGACTGCCCCTTAGATAAAACTAATGTTTCATCATGTGAGATCTATGATGGAATAGATCATGATACCAAATATTGCACCCTTCTACCTATTTTAAAAAATTAAATGAAAACACAAGTCCAGTCCACTGAAGAAGTAAATTATATCCAGAGACAAAAATTTTCCCCACAAAACTAGGCTCAAGAATAGTTTAATGTAAAAAACCTAGTTAATCCATGGATGACACCATGGAATGTTTTAGTTCCTTCACCATTTTGGAATCAACCCCAATTTCATCAATACAAAATCCATGGGTAGGACAAGATTGGATGCCAACACCCCCATGGATGGTGCCACAACCATAACCATAACACCAATGGGTACCACAACAATAATGGATCCCATAATAATATCAATAATAGAATCCATAGTGGAACCCATAACAACAATTCACCCAATGAAAAAGACCACTTCAATAGCAAACTATAATGCCACCCCTAGTTATTTTGTAACAAGGAGAAATAAATCAACCCTCAATGCCTGTACAACTAATAGCAAATTTAAAAAATAAACAACCAACACCTATTTATTTTAATGAACAAAAAGAGACAATGAATGTTAGTGCTATTGATTGTTTGGACATACATTTAAGATCAGCAAAACTATACAAAAACCTCTAGTTCTCATTTTTGTGATACCTGATGAAAAATAAAAAATAGAATCATCTTAATTAAACACTAGAGAAGCCAAAATCAAAATGAGCCCTAAAGTAAACAATGAAAATACTACTACACCAGTAGTTCCTTTTCCTGAAAGATTAAAAAAAAATTGTTATTAAACTAGAATAAAACTTGGTCCATGAGTTGCAAAAGATAAATATTGAGTTACCCCTAATAAATACTATTAGGGATATACATGAATTGAACAATATCATCAATTTTTTTTATCAAGACACCTGGGAGGAAAGCAAAATATCTAAAAACCATTCATGTTGACAAAAAAGTTGCTGATTTATTAGCAGGAAAACTATTAGTTCTAAAATATGTAGATTTAGGAAGCCTAGTGATCATAGTCACAATCAGATGTAAGGAAATTCCTAATGTCTTGGTAGATTTGGGAGTAGAAATTAATGTTATGAAAACTAATACTCTCCATACATTATCTCTTATGAGAATGAAACCTACAACTACCATTCTTCAAATGGTGGACCAATCTATAACTAAACCATAACAGACTATAGAAAATGTTGAAATACTAATAGAGTCTTGGGAATACCAAGTAGATTTCATGGTCTTGAAACCTAGAACAAAGAATCTAGGATATCCCATAATCCTAAGAAGACCATGGTTGGCTACTACAGCATCATTAATTAATTGCAGGTCAGGATACATGACCATTTCTAATGGGTTAAAATCCAAATTCATCTCTTTGTATCCTCCTAAAAAACCATCAACAAATCACACACAAGAACTTTGGGTGGATGAATTAGAAAATACATCAAACAAAATTTTCTCAGCTATGATCATAGTTAAAAAAAATTGGAAGAATTGAATGGAGACATATACTTAGAATCTATGGACTTTGCTAGTCTAAAAGCTATGGACTCTGACAATCTAAAAGCTATGGACTCTGTCAGTCTAGAATCTATGGACTCTGCCAGTCCAAAAACTATGGACTACCTTAGTTTAGGATTCTTGGGCCAGACAAAATATTATAAAACTACCACTTCTACTTTTTGTATTGTTTCCTCACTATATAATCATGGATTGATTCAAAAAAGTGTGTGGAAATTGGCAAAACAACAATAAACTCATTTCTTAGATGCATTCTGTTATTCTTTAGCAAGACTGATTCCTCTTGGAGAAGAGTTTGTTGATAATGTAACCATGTTTCATAAGCTACTTCCTCATCTATATCCTTTGAACTCATTGATTAGTGAATTTAAGAAAATAAAATCCAACTACCCAGGTATGTAACCAATCATGATATTACTTGGAAAGATTTTGAATATCAATAATTAGTTAACAAATGAAGAGGAAGATTAACTCGTTGAAGTACTAGAAAGACATACCAAGGATTTTGCTTGGGATTATACCGATATAAAGGGAACTCACCCTAGCATATGCACTCATCACATTTACATGAAATCTATCAAACTAGTTAGATAAATACAAAGAAGGATAAACCCAACATTAAAGGAGAATCAAAATAGAGATCTAAAAATTACTGGAAGTTGGGTTTATTTACCCCATCTCAGATAGCTAGTGGGTTTCACCCCTAGTAATTGTGCCCAAGAAAAATAAAAAATTAAGGGTATGTATAGATTATAGAGAACTAAACAAAGCAAAAATAAGAGATTATTTTCCTCTACCTTTCATTGATCATGTTCTTGACAACTTAGTAGAAAAAAGATATTTTTCTTTCCTAAATGGGTTTAGTGGGTATAAACAGATAATGGTGGCAGCTAAAGATCAAGATAAAACCATATTTACCTACCCTTGGGGAATTTTTGCTTACTGAGTACTCCCATTTGGACTCTGTGATGCTCCAACAACCTTCTAAAGAGTAGTTCTATCAATATTCTTTGACCTTATAAATGCTTGTGTTGAAGTATATATGGATGATTTCACTGTTCATGGTGGAACTTATGATGAGGCTCTTACCAACTTGGAAAAAGTATTGATCAAGTGTGAAGAACATCAATTATCTTTGAGCCATGATAAATGTTTATTGATGATGGATGAAGGAATAGTGCTGGGACACCATATTTCTACAAAAAGCATTCAAGCATATCCAAAGAAAGTTGAAATAATCTCCAACTTACTCATCCCACAAACATAATCTAAAATTAAGAGTTTTATGGGACATACTAATTACTACAGATGCTTCATAGATAATTTTAGCCAAATAGTTTCCCTTATGTTTGCCTTGCTTACAAAAGACAATACATTTGAATGGAGTGATAGTTGCCAGTAGGCCTTTGAGACCATCAAATTTAAACTCGTTACTGCTCTAGTATTGAGAGGACCAGATTGGACTGAACAATTCCATATATACATAGATACTTCCAATACAATAATAGGAGTAGTCCTTGGACAAAAGGATGAAGAGGATGAAATGTATGCTATATATTATATTAGCAAAAACTTGACACCTGCTAAAAGAAACTACACCATAATTGAGAGGGAATTCCTAACTATAGTCTATGTAATTAACAAATTCAGACACTACATTATAGGCTATAAGGTATTTGTCTATATAGACCATTTATCTATTAGATATCTTACCAAAAAACCAATTGTGGGAGGTAAGATTATTAGATGGTTGTTGCTCTTACATGAATTTGATGTTACTATTATAGATAAACCTGTGAAGTCTAATGTGGTTGTTGATTTCTTGTTAATAATGAACACCGCAGGTGAGGAAGAACTAGTGGAAGATGACTTTCTATATGAATAAATATTTGCTATTTCATCAAAATGTCCATGGTTTGATGATATAGCCAATTATCTCACCACAAAGAAGTTTTCTATATAATTTTAACAAAAAAAAATTTAATCAAAGAAAGTTCTTCTTTTAAATGGATTAATGAAATGTTATTCAAACTTGGACCTGACCATGTGTTTTATAGGTGTGTGACAAATGTTGAAGCTTATGATATCATCAAAGCTTCTCATGATGAACCAGGAGGAGATCATTACTTAGATTAAAAAACCATACATAAAATCCTAGGAGTAGGATACTATTGGCCTCACCTTCATCAGCAAGTAAAAATATATGTTAGACACTATGATTCTTTTCAGAGAATTGGACAACCTACTCTTTTAATAGAGATGCTTCTGCACCCTCATCCTCAATTGGTTTTAGAACCATTTGAGAAATGGGGAATTGATTTTATAGGTCCTATGGATCCTCCTTATAGAGGAAAATAATATCTCCTAGTATGTATAGACTATGTGACCAAGTGGGTGGAAGTGGAATTATTAACTCATGCAAGAGAAGAGATGGTAGCTGATTTCTTATATTTCAAAATCATGCAAAGATTTGGTCCTCCAAGGGAGATAGCCTCAAATCAAAGACCACAGTTCATGTCAAACATGATAAAGCACTTCATGTAAGTATATCAAACTCAACATAGAAAAACATCTCCATACCATCCACTGGCTAATGGGCAAGTTGAAGTCACCAATAGAGAACTGGAAACCATTTAAACCAAGGTTGTTAATTCCAGTAGAAAAAAATGGGTAGATAAGGTACTAGAAGCTATTTGGGCCTATAATACTACTTGGAAAACAACAACTAGATTTTCACCTTATGAATCTATTTATGGCAAGAATCCCTTATTCTTTATTGAATTTGAATTACAAACCTTGAAAATAATTGTAGAAGTAGGGATTAAATTAGAAGAAATATAGAAAACAAGACTGTTACATCTTAATAAACTTGATGAGATGAGGATGGAAGCACTACAAAGAATTGAATTAGTATAATATCAAATAAAATTTTGGCATGATTCATAGATCAAGCAATGGAAGTTTTAGAAAGGAGATTGGGCACTGTTGTTTGATTCCAAATTTCAACAGTTTAAAAGAAAACTATGAATGAGGTGGTTGGGACCTTATCGGATTGAGGTCTTTGAAAATGGTTATGTTAAGATAATACCTATTGATGACATCATAAGAGACCTATTAGTCAATGGAAATATATTAAAGTTTTATCAAAAACCTCTCAATAAAGAAGAATTTGTTCAAAAGGTAAAAGATCAAGTAGCCTTTCTGGATGACTCTGCTTCTTCTAGAGAAACTACTTCAAATCAAGTATCTATTCTAGAGGACTCTAATTATTCTAGATAACCTACTCTTTGATGATCCAAACATATATATATATATATATATATATATATAGTGAAAATCCTTTTAGGGACACTATTGACAATGCATGCCAAAAAACTAGCTTGCTAACTGGCTATGCATTGCAAAAAGGGCTTTAGCTAGAAAACTAGCAATGGCTGGCCAAAGGGAAAAAAAATATATAAAAAAAAGAAAAAAGAAAAGAATAATCTCATCATGTCATTATGATTGGTCTTCTCCATGCAATAAAAGTATTTCTTTCAACACCTGTTGACTAATCCATGCAAACTTGATTATGTAAGACGAATGGCGAGCAAAGGATAAATCTAAGGTCAAAAGTAAGTGAGACATATATTCTATTTATTTATGTTTAGTTAAATAATTATCTTTGATTTAATTAATATTTATTCTATGGAGATGACCCAAACTTGAGCCTTCCAAAATAAAATGACATGACACATACCATAATGGATAAGCATGCAAATAAGCCACCAAAGGTGTATGGATAAGTGTGTAGCTTTGGTACAATCAATTGCATCATCAATAATTATAATGATGGGATATCATAAAGGTGTTCTACATGAAATGATAAATCACTGTCATCATCAAAGTGCCACATCATCATTTCATCCTATTTGTAATAAATTGACAAAATAGCTAGCACACTCTATAGAAATGTGCGGTGTTGAATTGTAAAAAGTAATCATATCAAACTACAGACTCATGAAGCTATGGAATTTCACATGAAACGTTTCATTTCTATAGACCTTCAGTGATTGTTTCCTATAGATTTCAATAGAAGCTGGTCTAAAACATAATCTGAGTTAAAGAAATAAAGTTGTTTGTAAATCTGAGTAGAAATTAGACAAAAAATAAGATCAAAACCAAAGAATGCAACAAAGTTTCATAAAGGCAAAGCTTCTTTGGTAGTATTTAGAGAAAATGGCTATCTACCTTTCATTAAATTTTTTTAGGGTTTCCATGAAACAATGGTAAGAGAATTCAACACTAATCTCACCCCTGAGTTTTTAGTTATTAAAGGCATTGTTATTCCTGTTTCCACTCAAATTATAAGTCAAATCATACAAGTTCCAGATGAGGGAATGAGAGAAACATACATAATTCTATTTAATGATTTAATTATTTAGTTTAATGGTAATGAGTAAATTGGGACTTCATGTCTAATAGATTCCAAGGGAAAATCAAAATGGATTCATAGAAATTCACTTCCTGAATCTTAGAAATCTATAGCCAAGTGGGTACTCAAGTATATCATTTATGAGGGGAAAAATAGTCTTTTAGGAGGAAATTCCATGAAAATATTAATACACCTTAAGTATGGGAGGAAAAACCCTCATTACAAGATTAACCTCCCATCCTTCTTATATGGTGCCTTTCAAATTATGACTACAACTCTTAATACTACTCTTAGGCACCATTGCCTTATTCACCTAATTATCCAACATCACTTCCTTTAGCAAGGACAAGAGGTCTGGGAGGAATTTCAGAATAGTATTCCAAATTTGCCTATACAAGAAACCTCAAATTTACCATACGAACATTCATCTCCATTGACTGCATCCATTTAGAAAATAACTCTAAAGAAGAAATCACAGACTGGAGTCTCAACATAATCCCTTTTTCTTCTTCAAGAAGAAGAATCACAAGGTCTCAAATCCCTATAATTTCAAGGTCCCCACATGAACCTCAAGAATCTGTAGTACAACCAATTCCCTTATTAGGAAGAAGAAAATTGAAATAAAAGGTTGCTATAGAACTTGAGAAGACTGAGGGTTTGATGGTTGAAAAGGAAAGACAACTAAGTGTAGCTCAAAGAGTGACCAAAAGAAGGAGAAGGTTAATTCTGATAGATAAAGATGAACAAGAGGCTACATACATTTTGGATAGTCTTAAAAAGGTATCTCATTCCCCCATACATCAAAGTATCCTTGAATTTGTTGATGTTAAAGAAACTCCTTTCGAAAGGAACTCTCCAATCATAATAGAGGAGCCAATTCTAGGAGAAGAGCCACTCATAGCAGAGGAATCAAGTATGGTGAGACAACCACATGTTTTATTTGAAACTACAATGAATAAAGGAAAAACTATATGCACAAATGAGAAAGGAGAGTCATCTAATTTAAATGTCCTATTATGTAGCTAACCTTGAATCTTTCTTAAGCTCAAGCTCTAGAACAACAACAAACAACTAACATCATTGACTTGATCAATCAATTGCAAAATAAGGATCATCTCAACTTATTGTTGATGCAAAAATTAGACATAACATCTGCTAATCATTTAGTAGAATTTCAAAAATTAAAAGAAACAATAAAGAAAAATAAAAGTGAACAAATAGACCTCTGGATATATGTAGAAAATTTGAAGAAGGAGAATAGGAGATTGTAGAGTTTGGTAAACTCTTCCAAAGCACCTTTTAATGTTGTACCTTTTCCTCCTAAGGTATTTGTTGATTGAAGTTGTCAAACAAGTTGTCCAAGTATTCCTACCTTGAAAATGCTAAATTAAATTGAAGAAGAATATTCCATACGTAAACAAAAAAACAAAGTTGTAACTTCTTCAAACAAAATATTGGGAAATGAAAATAAAGAATTAGAAGCTAAGGTCCAAAATTTAGAAGAAAATTTCTAGAATGCATGCTAATTAAGGGAATCTCTTTTGGCATGTATGAATCCTTCTTCTGCATATAGTTTATTTTTATTTAAACAATTTTATAGATGGCATCTTCTAAGGATCTCTTGTAATCTTCCTTACAAGATTTTACAGCCAAAAACATTTCTAGAATTTTTTTATAGTGCTGAACCTGATCAACAAGATTTACTTTGTGAATTTTATTTGCATGATTTGATCATAGGAGATCATGAGAAAAATAATTTCTTGATAAACCTTCATGTAAGAGAAGTTCAATAGATAGTATTGCATTCTACATTCAAAAATCAACTCGTATGAAAAAGCAGTTTTGAGGAGTATACAAATCATGCTAAGACTACAAGATTGTGTATCAGACTAGCCTTTCCTATCCCTAGATTGATCAGATAGAATTTTAACTATGCTTGTTTAAGTGATGAAGTTAAAATGCATTCTTTACAAGATTTATGTGATTGTGTTGTTTCTTTTGACTTGTTTTCAAGATAGAGTTTTAATTTAGTGGTGACTACAAGTGTGAAAAGGTGGGACCAAATTTCAGTGTCTTTTAGAAGATGAGAGGTCATGTCTCAAAATAAATTAAGATGGAGTATGAAAAGAGATACCTTAATTTTGGAAATATTAATAGAAGTAATAAACTCTGGGGGAGAAAATAAATGGATTGGCATGAGATATAAACCCCCTTTGTTGATCATACCTATTCCAGGATGGTAGAGTTGGGCTCCACAATCAGAGGAGCAATTCAATATATGGAAACAAATGATTCAAGAATGTCAGGGGTTTACAAGTAATTTAGAAAAGCATATAATAGATGAATTTGATGATTATGAGAGTCAGAGTGTGAAAAGTAGATGCTAGAGCTATGAATGCCAATGAATGGTTGCAATGGGACTTGCAATAGGTAAATCTTGGGGGAGATGATGAGCTCATAATAGGCTCATTATTGACATGTTATTTCCCTCAATTCATCTCTCTAAAGATATTATCTTATGCAAATCATATATTTTTAGATACCTATTACATGGAAATTAGATATTTGTCTTGTTTATATTGAACCAAAGACTAAATCTTTACTTTGTGATTAATGTTTAATACATAGTATGTTTTAGTGATTTTTGTTGTGAAGAATACTCAAGAAGAAGACATAGGTGATGTATAGTTAAATTTCAATTTTGATATCTATCTAACAGAACTACAAACTCATATAGATGGCTTGTTTCTACAGACTCCACATGCTTGTTTCTATGGAGTCCATAGTCTTGTTTCTATAGACTTTATAGGCTTGTTTCTACTAACTCCACAGGCTTGTTTCTATGAAATCTGAAGGCTTGTTTCTATAGACTTCTTAGGTTCATTCCTACTGACTCTATAGGGTCAATTCTGTGGATTCTGTAAAGACAAAGCTAGAAATGGGAAGCTAGTGGCCAAACAAGATGAGAGAGAATAATTCCAGCTAGAGTCAAATGAGGAAAATACTCACCTGCTATTTTGTAGGATTTGATTTTGATAAAGTTTTAGATATTTAGATCTTAGGACTATTTTAGGATAGTATATCTTTTTCATCAAAATAATTGGATCTCTTGGAAATCCAATCTCCTATTTTTGGATGAGTCAATTGACCAAGGAATCTTATCTCTTTGAATCCTATTTTGATTTGATTATATTTGTATAAATTGTAAGACTTTTGTTATTAAAAAATATAATAGATGAAAGATACGTACAAGCATATTATAGGTTTTAGACAAATTGAAATCATTTCAATTTTATGAATTATCATGTCAGTTTCTAGCATTGATTAATCTTTGTTCATGAATCTGAGAGGAGCAAGGGCTCACTCTCCTTGAAACCAAGAATTATGTATGGTACTTATGTTATATTAAATCTTTATTATAACTAATTATAATTTTGATAATGTTTGTATTCATTCATAAAACATCAAAACAAATTCATAGTTCAAAAGGCATTTCCTTATTCCAAAATCATTTCCAAAATCTAAGCAAAGTGTATTTTATTTTACAAAAAATGTGTGAAGCAAATTTATTTTTCAAGTTAAACATCTCCATTTCCACAGTAAAAATAAGAGTGTGATTTTACTTTCAAGCAAAAGAGTGGATTTATTTGATTAAATAGTTACATCTTTTACTTTTTAGCAAAAGAGTGAATCAAGTAGTTTAGGACACATTTATTTATTTAGTCAAAGTTAGAATAGGATCATCAAACACCCCCACAAGCATACTTATAGATCTACCATCCTACACCTTAAAATAGATAGCTTTGGACACTAGCCCTGGTTGATAAGACAACAATTGAACATTGATTAAATAAAGAGTTAAATGACACTAGTCAAGATGCCTCTATGACACATTTTAGTGCAACTACTTTAGTCCATCTTGTGAAATAGCCCATTGCTACAAGGACCCATTTGTGGCCTACAATCAATGGGGGTTGATCATACCAATGAAATCCAATCCCCATTGAGAAAAGGGTTGGTCAATTTGAATTGGTCTAAGAGGGAAAGATGCTAATCTTTGATTATATATCAAATAAACACACTTATCATAGTTACTTACCTATTATTGGTCATCTTTGAATATTTTAATCCAATAATATCCCCTCTCATAATTTTGATGGTCATAGTTCTTTTAGAGAAATGTCCACCTGATGGGCCATCATGAAATTCTTCTATCACCTTGGGGACTTGATTGTGATTGATACATCCTAGTATGATTCCATTCATATCTTTTCAAAATAATATTACATTAACAAGAACATAAGGAATGGATTGGAGTCTGAATTACCTTTTCTTGGAATACTAAAAGTCATAATAGTACTCACCAGTCTGTAGGAAGATGGCCATGTCATAGATCTAACTATTGAAAAGAGGTGGATTTACTAGCTGAGATGTACTTTGAGAATATACTACTTGAGATACTATTTTGATATTCTTCATATTAGGATCTTGTTATTCACACAATCCATTTCCTCTTACAAGATTTGTAATTTTGATGTCCACATCATACTCCATGAATTTTTTGATCTATCTTACTCTTATTTCATTCATCTCCCAGCTCAACAGGAACTCTTTAACACTTTAGTGACTAACCATCAAATGAATTTTATTTTTGTAGAGAATATGCCTAAACTTTTTGAGAGCTTTAATCACATCATATACTTGCTTCTCCATGAAACTATAATTTTCTTCATAATCCTTCAAGGATTGACTAAAGAAAGATATTAGTTATTCCAATTGTTCTTTATTTTGTTGGGTTAGAATAGTTGAGATGCTACCTCCCCTCTAAAAGAGTAGATAATGAAATCCTTTTCATAGTTGGGGTTGACTAGGGTAGGATCCTAAGAGATAACCTACTTGATGGCTTCAAAGATGTATTTTCCTTCATGTGTTCAATTGAAAATGATACCCTTCTTGAGCATTGCAATAAAGGCTTTGGCCATAGAAGCAAAATTTGGAACAAATATTCTTACGAAGTTGATTTTTCCAAAGAAAATCTGTAATCCTTTCTTATGGCTTGGGAGTGCTAATGAAGATATAGCAATGATTCTCTCTAGGTCTATTGTAAGACCCTCCTTTGAAATAATGTGTCCTAGTAGTTTCCCTTTTTGAAATATGAAAATGCACTTATTTAGATTGAAGAAAACCTCAAATTGTTTGTACATTTTGAAATTTTTTCTAAGGTGATCCAGGTGTGCATCAACATGCATTGAGTAAAAAGTGATATCATATAGGTATACCAAGATCATCTCATTTATCAAACCTATGAAATATATATCCACAGATCTCTATAATGTTGTGCCAACATTATTCAGACTAAATGGCATCTTTTTATATGCATACATACCCCATTTTATAGTGAAGGAAGTCATAAACTAGTTTGATTCTTGCACTTAGATTTGGTTATATCCAAAATAACCATCTAGAAGGGAAAACCTTTAAGATCCTAATACAGTTTGTAGAATTTTTTCCATGGGTGTAAGGGGATAATGATCCTTTAGAGATTCTTTGTTTAGATCCCTAAAATCTACACAAAGCCTAATTTCACTAGTCTTCTTTCTTACAGGGACCAAATTAGTAACCTATGATGAGTGTTTGATAGGGACAATGATGTTAGCCTCTATCAATTTATATATCTCACTCTTCATCAAGGATTTTATTTTTGGATTAATTGGTCTCTACTTTTGTCTAACAGGCTTGGTATTTGGATCAAGCTCTATTATATGTTGGGCTAAGCTAGGGTCAAACCCTCTAAGATCATGATAACTCCAAGTGAAGTTATCATCAAACTCTTGACATAATAATTTTAAAAAATAATAATCATTGCATACCTTTCATATCTTTAGTGACTTGCCTTCTGAGATGACAATTGTCTCATAGTCTTATTCTTTTACAATGATATTCTTCTTTTTACCTTTCAATTGATCATCTAAATTGAATATACTTTCTAAATTTATGAGGCCCATGGGTAATTTTTTTGTATTCAACTGAATGATCTGATCTATATATTGGTCTTGTAGTCTGGGCTAGTTTCTATTAGAGAACTCATCTTCTCTCAAAAAATTGGCAATTTGTTGATCACTATCGAAGACTTTCTAGTTGGTTACATTATCAGGAATAGATGGAATTACTATCAACTTTACATGATAGATATTTTTCTTCTTTATTTATTTAGGTAGGTTATATTGGGAGCCTATTGAGGACATAATATCAACATCTTTGTTCTATTCTCTTGGTACTGCTTGAATGTTTAAAATGCTAAAGCCTTCTAATAGGTCCCAAATCTTGTGTTTGTAAGATATCAACAGATTATTTTTAGTTATGCCTCTAGATCTTACTTGGTGAATAATTAACTCACTATCAAAAAATATTTGTGGGGATTTTATCCCTCTCTCCTTGGCCAATCATAGATCTCAAATCAAAGATTCATATTTAGCTATATTATTTGTGCAACTAAACTAAAGTTTGAAAGAATAAAAATAGTGCCCTTTTTATGGAGAGATAAAGAAAATATCTACACCTAAACCATTCATGCTACTCAAACCATCAAAGAAAAATTCCCACATTATTTGAAGATATTTAGTTGGTTTTACAAGATTCAGGATAGTTGCATTATTTTCATGAATGTAATGTGTACCCAATCTAGTTTCCCGTACATAGTTATAAGGATCAAATTGGAAAGCTGATCCCCTTTCATCTAGATGAGTGTCTATAATCTCTTCTATAGGTGTTGTAACTTTATTATCAATCTCCTCTTCGTAGTCCTATAGTATATAGTTCATGTCTATAGGGATAAGATTGTATGGCTTAATATGATCTTTAACAATCAGCTCAACTCTTATTATTACTCTTTTTCCATATCTCATCCTAAACAACATGTGATACCAATTTTTAGATAAATATCCTCCCATTTTTTTAGTAAAATCTTGTGAAAGAAAAATGGGAAAATAAAGGAGAAGATCTATAACTAAGATATCTTGGTAAATTGACAAGCTTAGACATGCATGAATAATGATGTTTAGACCTTTTATTGTTCCTACTATTTGAATAACAGTCCCATCCAATTAAACCATACCTTTATTAATAGGTGTATACTTTATACTAAGGGTATCATTTATTTTCTTAGGTATAATAGAATTGTTAGCCCTTGAATCTACCATGTAATTATGAATGAGATGCTTCCCTACTATGAGTGAAAGATAAAAAGGGGGATGCTTACCCTTTTTTATTACTTTAATATCAATTTTTAGTTGACACAAATTAATTACAAAATTATGTCCCTTAGCTCAAACCTTGTTTTTTATTTGGAAGTTTTTCAGAGTTTCCTATAACAAATCTTTTTGTGCTGGAATGGATAGTGCTTCTCACATAGTGAAATTCAAATTGGTCTTCTTCATCTACTAAAAAATAATAAAATGGATATTACCAACCTTTATTGGTGCATTTGTAGGAGCTATTTCTTCTTTTAAGAGATTAAAAGTTGGCACTTTTTCATTGGATTGACTTGTGGGTACAAAGGAAAGCCTTTGTATTGTGTTTATATTTGCAAGTTCTTGTGCAACTTTAGAAGTTGTAGCTTGTTCCACCCTGTGTGGTTGATCACTTTATATTAATATTTTTTTAAATGTGTGTTGGCTACCAATGGACCTCTACCATTGAGTAATGCCTCCTCTTGATTTATACCACAAAAGTCCTCTTCTTTCTAGTTTAGAAGAGTAGCCTTGTCATGAGCAGGTTCTTATGTATCTTCTTGTTGGAAAGTGGATTATTCTTACTATCCTTGTGTATTTAATATGAATTTAACCATCAAGGCTTGACTAATGACACCATTAGGAAAAGAATTTTGATTATGTGGTAGAGCCTAAGGATAACACCATTCATAATCCTGAGCTAGGTTATTTTGAACAAGCACAATAGCTTTAGAAGTACCTGGTACAGGTAGAACACAAATGTTTAGAGGTTTTGTTTACATATTTTAAACTTACAAAGGTTTTGAATTGCCTTGATATGGTTACATATTGGGTTGGTATGCTTGGTTAGCATGCAGTTCTAAGATTAATGCCTCTTCATTGCTACAAACTCATTACTAAAAATCTTAAGTAGTGACTTAACCTCATATAAATAATATTTAGGAGTGGGAGTTAAAGCTAGAGTCTTTCTCATGGTGGGAATTAGAGAAATTTTAGGTGGTGTAGGAGGTATTTATAGAAATAGAGGCATTGGTAGCCTTGGTGTATTTTTCATACTTAAATTAAACCATTTTTGCCCTTATTATAATTTCATAGGTGTTGGGAAGTGTGGTGCCACCCATTGACTAAATAATAATAGTTATATCACTATTCAAGGCTCTTAAGTAATATAGGAAAGCATTATTTAGAGTTGGCTTAACCAATACTAGAATTCTATTCCATGCCTTTTAAAAATGAAAATTTAAATAAGTCATGTGCTCATGAGGAGCCCATTAAATAGTAGTTAATTATTCAACCCAAGAGAGGTGGTCACTCTTATCTTTAATTTAAGTGCATAGTGTAGTGCCTAAGTCATCATAAACATAGATGGAACTAACATGAAGACCCTTGTACCATTGTAAGGCTTTACCCTTGAAAGAGGAGACTGAAAGTTTGATTGCAACATTATCTTGTACCACATTATAGACTGAACAAAGATTAGCAATATATTATATATGTTACATAAGAGTGGTGGAAGTTTCACCAGTAAAATACGGAAGGATTTTTAAAGCTAAGGTAGGTATATCATCATATTAGGCCAACTAGAGTGGGCTACCTCCATTAATAACCTCAAAACTTAAATTTATAGCCATAATGGGAGGTATGAAACTGATGGGTATACTTAAAGGAGATGCAAATAAATTTATAAGATATACTTTAGGGTAAGGTACAACTAATCTTGTTTTTTGTTTAGATGAAAATGACAAATAAATTTTTTTAGCTCTCTTACCTTTAGTAGATGATCTGATTTCTTTTCTTGGCATAAATAAACCTTGAATTCCTGAATCCATAAGCCATTAAAGTAATTAAGTGATTTGAAAACATGTACAAGGTTTGTATAATACTTGTCAATAATAATACCAATCTCTTTGTAATTTTTTAGTCCCATCGGGCATGCCAAAAACTATTATCACATAGATTTTGCACCCATTCTTGATGTTGTAGCTCATTGCACAAAAATATAATGATACAATAGAATCACTTCCAAGATATAGGACCTTGGAAAATTGAGGAGAACCTTCAGAGAAGGCCAAATTAATTTCACTAAATTTGGTGCAATTGATAAATTACCAGCTTAAATAGAAATTTTGCTTCATAGTGATCTTGCTCCTAAACTAAGGTTTGACTAGGAAAAGAGTTTTGAGAAAGAAATATTACAAAACTAAAAATGGTGATTTCACCAAATATTTTGTAGTGGATTTTAATAATTTCTTTAATGAACAAAATATAATGGAAAATATATTGAAATTTTGAGGAGCACAAACTCATGCAAATGTGAAATCAGAGGCAATAATTGGTATTTTTGATACAAGGGACAAGATTATTTATTTTTAATCAAACAATCTTACAAAAGGGTATAAAATGCCACACATGAAATTTTGTGACTAAAATAAAAATTAAAACATCCACAAATATTTAAATAACCTTACATACACATAGATTTCTCAGACAAGAAAGATAAATATTCAATTTATTTTCATTCTCTAGGTTATAACATGTATAAGAGTTATTCAAAATGTAGAATAATATTTCTAGTAATAAAAAGGTAAGATGGGCTACACCATAATGCCCATATTTATACAAAATATCTCATAAAATATATGTAATTAACAATGAAGTCCAATGCCTAGGAGAAGAACATGTAAATCTAGAAACTTCACGAAAAGATGCATGATCTACAATTACAATGGCATCCTTGGCGTGGTGAAAAAGTTAAAAAATGAACATGTAAGAGCTAGAAATGATCTACAACTATTAGAGGCATAGAGGGAATTTGGAAATATTTATGCAATGCCTTAGTCTTCTTAAGTTCAAGTGCAATGGCTTTTCATGTAAATGAGGTGCCAAAGTGAAACTCCAATTTTAGAACAAAAGATAACTTAAGTTACTTTTTTGTAAAACCCTAATTTGTAATTTTCAATTGAAACTTTTACAACTTTTAAGTCACAACATTTTCAAAACTAGAATTGCATTGTACAATATGTGCTTTTACAACTTAAGCAACTTAAAACTTGTCAAAATGAAAAATGTAATTTGTAAGTTTACTTTTTACAACTTCTAACCTATCAAAATGGAGAGTGAAAATTACACATGGCTCTTTCTCAAAAAGAGATATCAAAATAGTAGTTGTAATTTACAATTTGTGCTTTTTACAACTTTTAATACTCTTACAATAATGAAAATAAAATATACAAGAATGCTTTTGATAGAAGAAATTAATCTATATCTAACACTTCTGTAGACTCTTTATCCTTCTTGGCTTGTACTTTCTAAATATATGCATCAAAACCTTTAGAAATATCCAAATATTATATCTTCATCAAGACCAAAAGAGTAGAGGTTGGTTATCTTGCAATCTCCTATTGTATCAAAAATTTCCCTTCTAAAATCCCTATATTCTTGAATCTATTTACCCATCTGATCTAGTGTGTTGTGATACTCGATGAAATAGTGGATAAATCTCAAGGTGAAAATTGTATCTCATATGGATTCCTTTTTGACCACCCATTTGAATTTATACTAAACTTCTATTGGAGGACCTATCTCTACTGATATGTTGGCTAACATGATAATTTATTCAAAAAGTCTTCAATGTCAGATAGCATGTCAGTGGCCTTGTCATGTGCAAATTTAGCCTCATGGGAGATATGTATGAGTATCTTTATTTATAATTGACTTTCTCTATCTAATTCCTCTTGATCTTCATCATTTTTCAATATCTTTTTCACAAGGAGGATATCCATATCAATTGAGTCTATAGTTGCCAATTTTAGATATAAAAGATTCAATATTTCTACCTCTCTCTCTCATAATTTTTAATCTATTCTCTCAGGGTGGGAATTCTTTTTATTAGAGTGGTATAATGATCCATTATCAATTATATAACTCTTTTACACTTTGAGATGAGTTCTTCTACCCATTCCTTGGTGGCCCTTCCCATGCTACTAATTTCTATCACTGTGTCAAGTGTTTCCTAATCTATGATTTAAGTGATGGGTTGTGTTGCTTGAACATTGGGCTTGATGAATTTATTCAATGCAGTCATTATTTGTTCCACTTTACTCTTTAGCTCATCTTAAATCACCTTGTCACTATCCATTTTATCAAAGATGGAGTTAATGCTAGTTTGAATGTCATGTTTTAACCCCTACCTCATGGGACATCCAAGGTGAACTTTTGAGACCTAGTAATCCTCCACCACTAGATCTTATTTCTATTTGTTTGATGGGGGGATTAAAATCTCTACATACCTTTCCCCTGATGAGTCATAAAATATTATTGAAATGGTTTGGGGAGATGTCTTGGATTTATTGTGTGGATCTAAGAGACCAAAATACAATTTCCTAGGGGACACCATCTACTTGCATTTCTTCCCCACTATTTGTGCTAACCAACTAGGGGTAGTGTCTTGATGTGTTGACACTATCACTTGAGAATCTATAGTTTCAAATACTATACTAGTGGGAACAATGACAAGTTTTTATCTTATACTGATATTTCCATTGATTTTTCAACATATGTATTTACCACCTCTTCCCCATATATGGGTTGAGACTCCATATTTGTATCAGTATCTTGCTCCTCTTTCTCCTCTTTAAGGGTTGGGGTTACTATAGAAGTAGAGGAGGTAAGGGAAATTGAAATAAATGTGTCTATTAGGGGTGTGGGATATGGAAGTGATAATGGAAAAGTAGATACAGGGAGTTGAAAGTGAGGGACCTATGGTAGTCTAGAGTATAAAGCCTTAAATGAGTTAGTCAAATTGGTAGGGACACTCAGGGTTGGTAAGGTGGGAAAGATGAAGGGGGAAGAAGATAGAGTAGTATTTATCCTAGGGGTTGGGATGGCCAGTGGGATTTTAGTTAGAATGACTAAATCTATAGCTATATACTACTAGGTAGTGTTGGTGATTAATGGAATGGAAAGAATTATAGATGAGATGGAGGGAATTATGGAAGGGGGAGTAAAATTGTGGAAGGGGGAACTAAAATGGAAACTTGAGTGTCCAGTAGAGGGGAGGCCTAAGTGTCTAATTGACTTGATTTCAATATTGATAATGGACTTAATGTCATAGGTAAAATGGTGGGAATGGAGGGTGGAGTCACTTGATGTGAAAGAGGAGTGGAGATAGGAGGAGGAGGTGTTAGAGCTACATGAATGATAGAAATAGGTGGGGAATGTATTACAAAGATGGGAGTTGTAACTATAATTGAGATAGGGGTTAAAGCTATGGTTAATCCAATTGTAGTTGTATCCTTAGATGAAATGATTATTGGTTGGTCTACTGCTGCTCCCTCTTTACTTGATTGTCCCTTCTTGGACTTTAATTTCTTCTTTATTTTTATGGGAGAGCATCGACCTATCTGGTTACTCTACTACTATTCTTCCACTGCTTAAACCTTGTGATGATGGTGGTATTACTTTTTCCTTTTGCTATAGTATTTTACCATTGATGCTTATTATCTCTTTGGTCACTTGGACCCCTTTACTCCTAAGCTAGTTAAGTGTGCTATTTATCACATGGGCAATTATATCTATTAGAGAGAAAGACTTCAAAACAAACCATTTTATAATTGGAAGGGGTTATAAGTAGATATTATTATCATAATAAACCCTTTCTACCTCAAACACATCATACACCAAGTCCTCAAGGTTTGGTACCATGTTAAAAGCTTTTACCTAATCCAAGGTCATTCTTAAATAGTTTTTTAGTCTTACTTCCTCCTCATCATCCAAGTCCTCCCAGTAGTCTTCAAAATAGGGGACATGAGAATATGTAGATATTCATAGTGTATTATTTATGTTACCATGAACATCATATAATGGTCTCACCTTCAAAACCTTTGGGGTCATTTATGTCATTTTTTCATCTTCACACTTAGACTTAGCTAAGGAGGGGCATGCATACCTACCTATAATGATGGGGAAATGAATTCCAATTTGTGATTGTTGGATAATAGTTTGTGAGTCTAAACAAGTTGTTTCACTAGCTCCATCAAAGCCCATTTATCACTCACATATATTGGAAGGGTGTAAGGGCAACTATTGAATCCACATACCTTGATAAAGGAGTAGGTGGGGAACTAGATGAAATAAGAATCCTAATTGGTAATCTTCGAAGTGGAAGCATCAAAGAATATATTCCTCTCTAGTTCCTTGTCAAAAATTATTATGATGCAAGAGATGAATCCATCATTGAATCTCTTAAAGTGATAACTACTTGACTTAAGAGAGAGGTTAGGGTAATAGTTTAAAACTTTATATACCTCACTATCTACTATGTTTACCCTTGGGAAAGCTCTTCCCTTGGCCAATATATATACTAGATAGGAGGTCATGTAGAATTTCCTTGTGGTTTATACCTCCATCAATTGATTGTGGAGGGAATCATTGATGAGTTGTGCCCAATGGATGTATTATTTTTTCTCATGGATAACCCTTATATATTGATACATCCAATCTTGGAAGCTCTTTACATCAAGAATACTAGTGATCTTATGTAGTAATATAATTATATATCCTACCTCATCCTTGAAATCAACTCTTACCAATATCTTTGGCAATCTAGTGGATTTAACCCTGGGGATCCTTAGCCACTATTTGTTCATTACTCTTTGACATCCTATGTTGTTGTCTTGATAGAATTTATTTGAGGATTCTGGAGTTATATCTAGATAACTCTAAAATTTGAGTATCATGAACATAGAATCAATGAAGTTTGGGTCTAGATTTAGAATCCTTTCCTATTTATCATTTAACACCTCTTTCTTATAAACATAATAATGTTGTGCTAGTGTAAGTACCAACTTAAGGATTTGCATATTCAAGGGGAAAGCTACTACCTGGGACAATCTAATGTCATAGATTCTTTGGATCTAATCATTCTTGAATTTAGCATTGATTCTAGTCTATAAATCACCTAGGTCAATGTGACCAAGGTCTATGTTTGTAATCTTAGTCATGGTGGATTCCAAATTGAGATTGACATCAAGTCATTTAGACTTAAACTTCATCTCTTTCCTATACATGGATTATGAGAATTTGTTGGGGGAATATCAACTACAGAGTTGGTGGGATTTATAGGTGTAAAAAGGAAGTAAAAACTCTATCATAACTTAGAGTTGTTATGTGTAGGTAAAATGTTTGTGGGAAAGTGAAGTTACAAATTCAAGTTGAAAATTCCATGGGGATCTAAATTTTTAAATGTAGGTAGGAATGCCTGATGAAGATGGGAGGTGAAAACCAAAATTACGGTTCCTGGTGAAAACTCTTACGAAGATCAAGTTTATCCTAAGCAATGAAAAAGTCCATGGGGTTATAAGTTGCATTTTTTAGTTTAAAATATCATGGGAAATGGAGGTGTTTCTAGTAGGTTAAAATTCCACAAGGACTATATGAAATCTTGTAAGGAATATGTGACTAGTTTTGGAATATGCTAGTATATGACTTTTTATGAACCCTAGGTTTTCAATGTGATGAGAAAAGCTTTGGGAAAAAACTCTTCAAGAAAAAATGTAAAACTAAATGACATAATTGAAACACCATTAAATGGATTTAGAAACCCTCATGATGATAAAGGAAAGAAAATTCCTAACAACAACTAGATTCATAAATTATTGTAGAAAAATATGGAAAATAAGATCGATTATGAAAATAACTTTGAAAAAACATAGGAGTTTGAATAAGGCACCATGTAGGGGATTAATGGTGGCATGGCATGGTTCGAGATTGTGGCTTGTAGGGTTGAAGGTGTGGAATCACTAGTAGGTTTGAAGTTCAAGGATGATTCTAGGGTTGCAAATCGAAGAATAGAGCTCCAAAATGAAATTAGCAAATTAAATAATGAATTAAAAAAACCTAATTACATTTATATAGATCCTTTTAATTAATGCCATAATGATTATGGTTATTAGGGATCTAGAGTTTATAAGTAATTTTGAAAATTTGAAATTATACAATTTACTAATTGCACATTGACCTCTAGATTCCATAGGCTAGGCCAGGTTGACTTTTTGAAAATAGGAAGGTAGAACTTAGGGAATAATTTGTAATTTTGTAAATTTTAATTTAATATTGGAGTTCCATATTATATAAGGAAGGTGTTTAGTGGGAAGAGGAACTTGGATTATAATTTACAAAATTGTAAATTGCTCCTCAAGCTTTGGTTTCTAGTTGGAGTGTTGTGTGGGAAGCATAACTCTATATGCAATTTATAATTTTATATATTACAAATTACAGTCTGAGTTCTAATTTTTGTGGGTTACTTAGTTTGTAAGAAGTTGAACTTCACTTGTAATTTGTAATTTTGTAAATTTTAAATTGTAATTAGGTTTCTAGTTTCTACTGGCTAGTATTTAGAGGGAGCAGAGGTCTAAATGCAATTTAAATTTTTTAAAATTACAAATTAAAATCAAATCTTTGGTTTTCACTGGCTAATGTATTATGGAATCTAGAGTCTGGGAAGAAATTTGAAATTTTGCAAACTAAAAATTGTAGTCCAATCTCTAGTTTTTGTAGGCTTAGAGAAATGAGTGTTTTTGGTCAATTTAAGGCATTTTTCCAAAAAAATAGTGGGTCTCCATTAGGATACTTGATAGTTTTGGGACATGCTCACAATTTGTAATTTTCTAAATTACAAATTGCAGTCTAATTTCTAGTTTCTATAGGGTACTTGGTTTGTGAGAAGTAGAACTTCACTTGCAATTTGCAATTTTGCAAATTAAATATTGCAAGTGGGTTTCTAGTTTTTATTGGCTAGTGTTTAGCGGGAAGCGAAGGTGATGCAATTTGATTTTTTTAAAAATTGCAAATTGTAATTAGGGATCTAGTTTCTATCAGCTAATGTATTACAGGATCCAAAGTTTGGGAAGTAATTTGTAATTTTGTGAATTGTAAATTTCAATCCAATATCCAATTTTTGTAGGCTTAGGGAAATGAGTGTTGTAGGTCAATTTAAGGCATTTAAAAAAAAATAAAAAATTATCCCTTAGGGTACTCAACATTTTGACATTTTTTTGAAAAAATTATCAACATATACCTCTAAAATCACTCATTGTCCATACTTGTATTGAAAATAGAACCTCATACCCCATTAGGCCATAATCTCTCTATTTGTTCTCTTAGACCTTGACCTACAAACCACATTAGGCCTTAAAAATGATCTTCATGACTCTTTCCATGTATTCTCCACCTCACTCACATAATCAAGCAACCTATCTCATGCTTAAACATTGATTTACATCCTTCATACGACTTGACAATAGATCATGATGCCTCATTAGGCCAAGTAGGGTCTAGGAGTGATCTAGGTGCAAACTTGGTTTGAAGGTCTTGTTGGCCAAATTTGACCTACATACCAAGATCTATCTAATTTAGACTAATAATCTAAGTAGGGTCCTAGTTGAAGAGTGATCTAATGTCACAAAGAGCAGATGGAATTTAAGAGGAGATCACATAATGTTTACCAAGATTTAAAATACTTTAAGCAAGTTTAAAGTGTACTTTGTTGATATTTGGAAACAAGTCTTAAAATAGGTCTAGAGTCTCAAGGGAAGATATCCAACATGTTCTCATGGTGTTTCAAGAACTCATAGATATAAAACAAGACTTTTAGGTCTCAAAAATTCATTTTGATCCTTGAATGTTCTTATACAAGTCCAAAATAACTAGAGCATCATGAGAACATCGTGCATACATGAATTGGTTAGCTTGATTATGCATTTAATAAGTTTTCTCAAGAAAATAACTAAGCCAAAAATATTACATGGGAATGGAATTATTCATGCCAAGATCATCCTCTACAAATTTCATGTCTTGATGAGCTTGCTATCTCAAGATATTAAGCTTCAAAGTTAGACTTACAAAAAAATATAGGCATACAAACATCAAGTTTATGCTTCATGAAGTATCCATTGGAATTAAAATATCCCAATGTTTAATATGAGAGTGATAAGTGTCCAAATATTGGGATCTAAGGTCAAGATCTTATGGTAAGTGGTGATTTGATAGTTATTAGTGGGTCCTAAAGATCTAATGGCATGCATTCAATTATACCAAGTAGATCAATGGTGAACATCAAGTCAAAAGGTCAACATAAGAAAGAAGTTGATAAGTGGAATATCGTAGGTGTCTTGATAGTGATCTAATGATACACATTGAATGATAGAGTTAGTGGGTCTAGGTAGATCAATGGCAAGTATGTAATTATACAAAGTAGATCTAACAATGAGCAATGAGTCAAAAAATCAATGGATCTCAAAGGCTAATGAGAAGATATCAAGTGTCTCAACCACATTAATTTGGTAGAATATTAATGGTATGTATTCATTCATATAGAATTAGATTTATGGTGCATGATATTTCAAATACTTAGTAAGATCCTATAGAGAAAATGAGAAGCTGATAGTTGGCATAATATGAGAAGCTCAAATTAAGATTGATGGTCAAAATTAAAATTTGAAGCCAATTTAGTCAAGGTCAAACTAAATCCAATATTAAAAATGGATGCCATGAAGGTAGACACATCATTTCAATAGGTTTAATGCCAAATCTAGTAGCATGATTGTGACCCCTTTCCTCCAATCTTACACACCAAAGACGAACTAGTAGGGAGCCGGTAAGGAACAATCGATGCCTCTAAGATCAAAATAGATTGATTAAGTTGTTGTAACTAAATCAACATTGGAAGAAGATTATTAATGATTCAATCACACCATTGTGACTATATGGAACATCAATGTAGACCAAAAATTGATTAAAAGGGACTGATATAGTTGTTATGGTGATTTTATAGAAGTAGTCTTAGCATGATGATCCTTGCTCACTAAATCAACACTGGAGGATTGGAAATATTGATCATAATGAACCCTTTCCATTATTTTGAGCATCCTTACCTATTTATCTCATCCCATTTTGTTATATATATCTCTGTGTGTGTGTGTGTGTGTGTGTGTGTGTGTGTGTGTGTGTGTGTGTGTGTGTGTGTGTGTGTGTGTGTGTGTGTGTGTGTGTGTGTGTGTGTGTGTGTGTGTGTGTGTGTGTGTGTGTGTGTGTAGGCTTCTAAACATTGAAGATGATCCCTCTCTCTAGTAGTATTAGATTCTACCAAGATTTGTACTATAACACCTATTTGATGCAATAAAAGACTAAGTTCCTCCATTGGCAAATTTAGTTGAAGTGTGTCTTATGAGTTCATTGACGTGGTTACGTGATTTCATGCTTTCCTTATCCTTTATATAAATTCCCTCACCTTCATGAATTGTTGGTAGCTCCTATAGGTTATTCTAAGTGCATATATAGTGTGTTGATCAGTCTAAAAGTTGACAATTGCCCTCCCATGCTAGGTTGATAGCTAGCCCATGCCTTTGTGTGAAATACTAATGTGAGAGATGATCAAATAGTGAATAAAGTTATCTTTTTTATTCTTAAAATCATTTGATAATGTGTCTTATGTAAGTATAAGGATTAGAACATTTGGTGCATCACCTCATTTTACATGCTTTTATGAATTATTATCAATCTCTCTCCCCTTTCCCCAATAATAAGCTAGTTTAGGTGTTGCATAGGTGATAGACCAAAAAGAATCTGGCCTTCTTTAGAGGTCTAACCAAGATTAGGTGACCCACATCCAAGGGTCAATCCCATTTTGGGCTAGGTTTGAGCAAGAGGACCTGAACAATCCCCTTCCTTAACTAGGGTGCAATCTAGACCTCCAATAGTTCTAGCATGCCCGATGGGACCCATTATCTTTAAGATAACTAAAATTTTGAGATAAATATAAGTTAATACATTATAAAAATACATCCATCATCATCATGAGCTAAATATATTTAAAGTTTTAGAGTTCATAGCACTGTCTAAATAGCATTCTCATGCCAAAAGTTACTAAAAGGTCAGCTAGTAAAGGTATTCCCCTTTAATTCATTGATATACCTTCTATTTCATATAAAAGAGAAATATTTAATAGGATAATAAGTTATCCCTAAAAGAAATATTCATCACCTAGTCTTCCTATTGTTTCAAGCAGTGTAATTCCCCATACTCAAATGACCATCAGAAAGCAAGTATTTATTCCATTCAATAGAGGTAGTCCATTAAAATTAGCTCAGTATGATGACATTCCTATATATTCCCTTAAGATTATCCCATTATTTTATGGATAAAATCAAACAACTACTATTTAACACATAAAAGATGTTGCCAACCCTTACTCCATTCACAATGTTGTTGAACATAATGTGGTTGTCAGATTACTTGTTGCTTCTTTCAAAGGAAAAGAATTGGAGTGGTATAGAAATATTCCATTGAATTACATTACTACTTGGGATGAGTTAGGTGTATCCTTAGTCAGACAATTTAAGGATAAGTCTTACCACCTATCCTTAGTTGAGATGCTGACTAACATAAAGAAAGCTCCTCGTGAGTTCATGTCTGATTTTAACCTCAAATTTCAAAAGATATGGACTATAATTATTGCATTGATCAAACCATCCCTAAAATATGCCTTCTTGTATTATTTAAGATCCCTTAATTTTGATATTAGTGTGATGATATAATCTATAAGTGGTAATACCTTACTAGATACTTATAAGATTGAAATAAGAGTAGAAAATGGTTTGATACAAGCTAGTAAGCTTTCTCTTAGGCCTCCAATGCCTATATTACAAGAGTTACAATATTTTCCAGCCCCTCAAGCCACTCAATCTCCATCATTAGCCCCTATTCCATCTCCTAAGGCTTAGTTTGTAGCCCCTTCTAGTCAAGTTAATGAGGTTGGAGAAATCAAGAGTCTATTATAATCCTTTAGGAAATAAATAATTTAACTCAAAAGGAAGAAATAATAGGGTAGGCCTTATAAACAACATAATCAGACTACTCAACATCCCTTCAGAGATTATAGGCTTCCTTATCAAGGATTTAGAGAAAATAGACCACCTTACCAATCATAAGGAGCCATGGTCCCAACTAAACCATATGCAACTCTTAACCCTAATATACCAACAAGGTCAAAATCTATTGTCCCCACACCTCCTCAAAATAATTTGATGTATGACTAAAATATATAACCCTCTAACCTTAATGATGTTTAGAACTAAGCCTTGGTATCACAGAACATTATTATGCCATAAATGACACAAGAAGAGTTTTCTCTTCAAAGGGGTTAGTATTAAGAGAAAAATTTGGTACCCCAAGGAGAGGCTCAACAAGTTCAAGGGTATCTTAATGACATTAATGTAAATTGAAAATGGATGATTATATTGATTTTAATCATAGTGGTGAGATTATCAGTTCAAGTGTTCAAGTTAAAACTATAACTAGAGCTAAAAGAAGAGCCATTGATGACACTCAAGAGGTAGATAATGCTTTAAGTACCCCTAATGTTGTTTCCAAGATTACCAAATATCAAATTATCACCCCTATAACTTATGAAACTCATAATTTA
The DNA here is from genome assembly GCA_037957365.1 of Torreya grandis. Classification (NCBI taxonomy): domain Eukaryota; kingdom Viridiplantae; phylum Streptophyta; class Pinopsida; order Cupressales; family Taxaceae; genus Torreya; species Torreya grandis. The sequence continues at coordinate 1,619,794 of JARHVA010003999.1, forward strand.
GAGGATGGGAGGGTCCCTCAAATACCTTTAGTTTGTGAACAAATAATAGTTCAAAAGCTATAGCTAAAGGTTAGTGGATTTTCACTTAGCATAGTGGATCAGATGAAGAAAACCAATGTTATAATTAGCATGTGGGATTCTGTTACTATTCTAGGACAAAAGGATATTCTCATCAAAGAGCTTTTAGCTCTCAAGGTATCCCTAAAACTAGTTGAGAAATAAGTGTTGCCCTAACCAATTCAGACCAACTAATGAAGTATATCAAGTACATAAAATGGAAAAATGGGACAAATCTAAGGTAAATTCAAGTAAAACTCCTCCTTTATACCTCTCTTTAATAGTTGGTGACTCTTTAGTTCATAAATATATGGTAGATAGTAGAGACAATATCACTATCATGCCTAAACAAATTATAAATAAGATTGGTCTTGTCTATGAACCAGATACTAAAGATGTCTTACAACTAGATGGGTCACCAAAAAAGATAGTAGGAATACTCAAATATCTAAAGTTGACACTACATGATTTTACAAATGTTACCATTTAGTAGGATGTAGTTGTGGTGGAATTGCCTCCCTACTTTTCCATGTGTCTGCTTTACCTTAAATATTGGAGGATAATTATCAGTTGATTGGACATATTTGATGTCTAGGAATAGGTATTAAACTAGGATAACCATACATTTTGAACCTATTTCATGGTTCCATTTAAAACCATATATGTCAAGTGTTATGAACATCAATTACCTCATCTTAGATGAGGTGATAAAAGATAGTGTAGAGGAAACTAAAGCACCTCTAGATGGGATTTTAGATTTGTTCTTTGATGAGTGGGAATTTAACTCACATAAATATTATCATTATAATATAATTAAATAAGAAGGACTTGGTGTTTATTTCTTACATGATAAAGATGCACCATTTTTAGCCTTGATGAAGGATGTTGAGTCTAGTGATGATCTTTGGAAACTATACTTTGATGGGTCAAGGAATAAGCATGGTACTAGGGATGAAATGATGTTGATTTCTCTCAAAAATCAAATGTCATTCTCATCTATTAAGTTAAATTTTTTCTATTAAATGAATGCTATAAAATATGTGGCACTAATTCATGGTTTATAATGGGCTACAAAGATGAAAATTAGTGCCTTATAAGTCTTTGGTGATAGTGAAATTGTAGTTAACCAAGTGAGAGGTCTTAATGTATGCAAAAATACATTACTTAAATCTTATAATAATAGGGTATTGGAATTTTTAAAAGAGTTTTAGGAATTCAAAATTTATGCAATACCAAGAGATGAGAGAAAACATGTAGATAGGATAGTTGCTATTAGGGCATAATTTAGTATCCCAAATCACACATTAGGGTGGTCGTAAGGCCTTATGTCCTAGATAATAATGATAATTGGAAAGTGTTTAAAGATGATAATTATATTGTCATATTATTACAAGAAGACGCCAAGTTTTTCTAAAGAAGTTAGTTAAAATACTTACAAAAGTATGATGATCAGATTGTGTAACTAAAAATAAATAATTTTCCCAAGGGATTGGTCACACTAAAGAACATATTCATTGGTGATGATGAACTAAGGAAAGAAAAGTCATTTTTTTCAATAAAGGAATAACATTATGCCAATGTGGAAGTTGTACCTAGTAAGAACTTAAAGCTGGGCAAGGTATGTAATTATTCAAAAAATGAAGCTTTCATTGAGTTATGTGTAAGTTTTGATAACGTATTTTCATGGTAGTATAGTGATCTCAAGGGATTTGACCCAAGTCTAGATCAACACACCATTGAGCTAGAAGATGGAACCAAGCTAGTAAAACAAAGACAAAGGCCTATTAATCCTAATCTTTAGCCTTTAATGAGAGATAAAATTCATAAGCTCATTGAGGTAGTTATTATATTTCTAATCAAGTACTCAACTTGGGTGGAAAACCTTGTTCTAGTATGAAAAATGAATGTTGAAATTAGGCTATGTGTTGATTTCCATTACTTAAATAAGTCTTCCTTAAAAGAGCACTATCCATTGCTATCTATGAAACAAATTTTATAGTTGGCTATAGGTTGATAAAATTTCTCCTTGTTGGATGGATATAGTGGTTACAACCATATTTTTGTCAAAGAAGAAGACCAATTCAAAATAGCCTTCACCACAAAGTGGGGGACATTTGCATATAGAAATATTCCCTTTGGTTTACCCAATTTTGGAACAAATTTTAGAGAGACATGGATATGGAATTATAGGGCCTTCTTAACAAGTTAGTGATGGTCTATTTGGATGATATAAAAATGTTCTCAAAGAATGTAAGTGAGCACATGGTTCACCTTGATCAAGTGTTTGAAAGGTATAGACAATTTGGGGTATCCTTGAATCCCAAAAAGTGCATCTTATTAGTTCATGAAGGTAAGATTATTTGACATATAGTTTCAAAACATGTTTTACACATAAATCCTAAGGGAATAGCTTCAATTATTTCTCTTTCCTTACCCAAGCATAAAATAGCTTTGTAAATTTTCTGAGGAGAGATCAATTTTATCATAAGATAAATCTTAGATTTTTCCACTTTAGCTAAGCCATTTATGACCATGCTAAAGAAGAGTCAGAGATTTAGTTGGCCCAAGGAATGAGTAAGGAGTTTTGAGGAAATTAAGAAATCCATGGTTAGTGCTCCTACACTAATGAACTTAAATTTCTCAAAGAACTTCATTCTATACATCTATGCTAACATTGACACCATTTCAGGGATTTTTATGCATAAAAACCATGAGGCCTTATAATATCCAATAGAATTATTCAATAAAGGATTAGAATAATATGAAACCATGCAATCTTTTGTTGAAAGTCATGTACTTTTAGTCATAAGGAATCTCAATAAATTTAGATATTTGTTGTCTAACAATAAGATACATCTGATGGTTGCTCATCCAAGTATCAAAGAGTTTCTCTTGAACAAGGATATAAATGAAAAGAGATGGTTGGATAAAAATAATAATAGAGTATGATGTGGAGATCAAAGTAATAAAGTTGGTTAGAGGCAAAGGAATTTGTGAGCATCTATACCAAGACTTACTAGAAGCTAATAAGGTGGTTATGATGTCAACAGGTAAAGAAGTTGTACCTGATCATTCCTCACCTTCCACCTGGTATCATGATTTGGTAAGAGAGATCCAAGATGGTATTTATCCCACTCACCAAAAACCTTCAAAAATAAGATATTTTAGATTTCAATCTATTCAATTTATTCTTGTGATGGTGTTTTTTTTCAAAAAAGATATCAATGGCATGTTGTTAAGATACATTCAAAAACATGAAATGGAATGGCTGTTTGAATAGTTCCATGATGGACATGGTGGAGGGCATTATTTGGCAAGGACCACAACCCATAAGATCATGAGATGTGGGTATTATTGGCTAAGCTTATTTGGTAATTGTCATGCATGGGTTAGGAAATACAGACAATGTTCTATGTTTATAAGAAAGGTGAAGCTTGCATCCTTACCTCTCGAACCAATTATAGTGGATCAGCCCTTTGTCCAATGGGGATTGGAATTTATTCATCTCATTAACCCCCCTTCAAGTGTAGGACATAAATGGATACTAAATGACATAGACTAAAAGTAGTGGCATTGAAGGAAGAAAATGAGTCCAATGTTCTAGATTTCTATGAGGATTTGCTTACCTGATTCAAAGTCCCTTCAACCATCATTTATGACAATGTTATGGCCTTTATGGGGTCTAGAATCAGCCAAAGAGTATTTCAACATAGTGTATTTATTATTACTTTATCAAACTACTATCCCCAAGTCAATGGCCTTACTGAGTCAACTAATAAAAACCTATTGAAGATCATAAGAAGGACCATTGAAGATAATTAGAGGTCATGACATCTCAAATTAAAGTCAGCCCTGTGGGCTGATAGGATCACCTACAAGAAGTCAATAGCCAACTCCACATACAAGCTAGTATATGGTAATGAGGCAAGAATGCCTTTTCTTCTTGAATTTCTTACCCTAGAATTGATGCACCAACTTGAGTTGTTGGAGAATGAACCTTTGGAGATAAGATATGTTAAGCTTATGAAGTTTGAAGAGATAAGACATCAGTCCATATTAGACATGGAAAGCCATCATGCAAAAGTGAAGAGGGCCTTTGATAAATGATCTTCTTCATGAAGTTTTAGAGAATGAGATTTTGTCCTCAAGTGGGATGAGGATAGAGTTAAGCTAGGAAGGTATACAAAGTTTGACTCTCTTTGGAGTGGTCCATACACAATCTCCAACTATAAATCCCATAATGCCTTCCAACTTGCAAAGATATATGGTGAGGAGTTTTGTATCCTAATTAATAAGATACATTTGAAACATTGCTATTAAAGAAATTGAGTTCCTTGTACATAGTTGGTCTTTTTTGGCTTTCCTCCAAGTGTTTTCCTAACACATTACATTGTTTTCTCTCACTTTATTTAGTTAACTTCCCTATTTTCTTTCTTTCCTTCCCTATTTTGATGGAATTCATTATCTTTGCAAGTAAATAGGTTTATTTAAGTCATAGAAAATATTGGTAATTATTAGTGGATCTAAGAGTCATGTAAATGGTCTGAGTTCTTGAGCATAGTAGACATGATACCCCACTGAGTCACCAAAGATGTTAGCTAAATTTGGACTACATACCAAGATTTTTCTAATACAGATTAAGAAGATGAGTAGTGTCCTAGTTGAAGAGTGATCTAATGTCACAAGGAGCATATGGACTTCAATATTAGATCACACAACATTTGAAAAGATTTTGAAACACTTTAAGCAATCTTAAAGTTTAATTTGTTGATCTTTAGAAGCAAGTCTTAAAATAGGTCTAGAGTCACAAGGGAAGAGATCCAACAAGTTTTCATGTTGTTTTAAGAATTTATCAACATAAAGTAGGTTTCCCAAGTCTCAAAAATTTATTTTGAGCATCGAATGTTCTTGCACAAGTCTAAAAGAACCAGACTATCATGAGAATGTCATGCATAAATAGCCTAGTCAGCCTAATTATACATTTAATAAGTTTTTTAGGAATAATCCCAAGCCAAAAATATTGCATGGATATGAATTTGTTAGTTCCAAGATCATACTCTACAAATTTCATGTCTTGATGAGCTTTCTATGTCAAAATATAAAGCTTTGAAGTTAGACTTGTAGAATGAAACAAGTGTGCAAACATCAAGATTAAGCTTCATGAGGTAGAAGTTAGAATTCAAATATATTAAGTTTTAATGAAAGAGTGATAAGTGTCCAAATATTAGGAACTAAGGTCAAGATCCAATGATGAGTGGTGATCTAATAGATGTTAGTGGGTCCCAAAGATCTAATGGCACACATTAAATCATACTGAGAAGATCAATGGTGAACTTCAAGTCAAAAGGTTAATATAAGAGAAAAGCTAACAAGTGGAAAGTTCTCAAGTGTCCTGACAAAGATCTAATGGTATACATTTACTAATAGAGTCAGTGGGTCTAGTAAGATTAATGGTGAGCATGTAATTATACAAAGCAAATCTAATGGTGAGTGATGAATTGAAAAGTCAATGGATCTCAAAGGCTAATGAGAAGATACCAAATATTTCAACAAAATTAATCTAGTAGAAGATCAATGGTACACATTCATTCATAAAGAATCAAATATATGATGAATAAGAGGTCAAAGAGTTAATAGGATCTTATGGATTAAATGAGAAGTTGATAGTTGGCACAATATGAGAAGCTCAAATCAAGATTGATGGTCAAAATTAAAAGTCGAAGCCAATTAGGTCTATGTCAAACTAGAGCTAATATTGCAAAGGGATATCATAGAGGCAAACACATTAAATCAATAAGTTCATCATTGAAGCTAGTAGCATGATTGTGACCCTTTTCCTCCATTCTTGTATGCTAAAGATAGACCAATAGGGATCTAATAGGGAGCAATCAACACTACCAAGATCAAAATAGGTCGATTAAGCTATTGTAACTGCATCAACACTAGAGGAATATTTCTAACGATTTGATCCCATCATTATAACTTTAAGGAGCATCAATGTAGACCAAAGACAGATTGAAAGTGACTGATATGGTTGTTATCACTGTTTTATAGAATTAGTCTTAGCATGATGATCCTTTCTAACTAAATCAATGATGGAAGATGGGAAATATTTATAATAATGAGCCCTCTCCATTCTTTTAGGCATCCTTCCCCATCTCTCTCTCATCCCATTCTATTATATATATAGACTTCTAAGCCTTGAAGATGATCCCTCTCTAGCATGACTAGACTTTGCCAAGATTTGTATTGTAACACCTATTTGATGCAATAAAAGACTAAGTTCCTCCATTGGTAAACTAAATTGATGTGTGTCTTATGAGTTTATTAATGTGGTTAAGTGAGTCCATGCTTTCCTTATCCTCTATCTGAATTACCTCACCTTCATGAAGTGTTGGTAGCTCCCATAGGTCATTCTAAGTGCATATATAGTCTATTGGTCAGTCTAGAAGTGGAAAATTACCCTTCCATGCTAGGTTGATAGCTAGCTCATGCTTTTATGTGAAATAATTATGCGAGAGATCATCAAAGAGTGAATGAAGTGATCTTTTTAAATCTTGAAATAATCCTTTAATGTGTCTTATGAAAGTATAAGGATCATAAAATTTGGTGCATTGCCTCATTTTACATGCTTTTTTGAATTATTGTTAATCTCTCTCTACTTTCCCCAACAAGAAACTAGTTTAGGTGTAACATAGGTGATAGACCAAAAGGAAGATGGCCTTATCTAGAGGTCTGACCCAAGACTAGGTGACCCATAGCCTACGTTCAATCCCATGTTGGGCTAGGTTTGAGGAAGAGGACTTGAAAAATCTCCTTCCTCAGCTAGGGTGCAATCTAGATCTCCAACATGTATTACCCTTGTAGGATAACCCTAATAATCACATGAGTGATATAATAACTCATATACATGCTCAAGCAACCTCATACAACTGCTCATGCCTATGTGAATTCATCTCACCATGACATCATGTTTTTTTATGCACAAGATTAGGCATCCTATGCACATACCTTCTCAAAACACAACTAGACTCAAGAACTTAACAATTTTGACAAGGACCTTCCATGCTAACCTTAACATTAATCATATAGTGATAAGAATGTATACCAAACATATCTTACACTCTTAGAATTAATGCAACACTAATAAATATTCTCTCTCATATTTACACTCTTTAATGACCTCTTGAAGACCTTCTCAAGAACCTTTGACATTAATAACATGAACAATGCTCAATAGTCTTCCCCTTTGTCATTGATGGAAAAACATACTATAAACTGATCATTTTTATCTTCCCATTCTGGTCTTTCTCCCCCTTTGACATAAATGACAAAGTGATGTCTGCAACTCCTTAGATCACAATCCTTGCAACCAAAATACTCCACACACATGACTATGAGTTTATGATACATAATACAAACATGCTTCCACTATCTCCATGCATACCTTTTTGGAAAAATTAACTTATTCTTGGAGCTAATGAACCTGATTAGTTCCCACTAAGTAATTGACTTCTTAAATGATTGGTAGGGGTAAGATTTATACCCAATTTCTATGTTAGGTATTCAAATGTTACCTTTGGAAGTGGTTTGGTTAAAATATTCAAGTCTAGAACTTATTTAACTTACCTTATCTCATATAAATTGATACCTAATGGGAATGTGCTTAGTCCTTGAGTACATGATAGGGTTCTTTGAGACACTTATAACACTTATGTTATTATAATAGATAGGTTTAGGACCATCATACTCCACTTTGTAGTCTTTTAGGGCTTACCTTATCCATAGGACTTGAGTGAAACATGAATCTACTATAATTTAATCATCCTCATAAGTGGATAATGCTACCAATTGTTGTTTATTACTTATCCATGAAAGTAGGCACCCACATAAAAAGAAGGCTCCTCCACTGTTACTTTTCCTTTCATCTAGACTTCCTACCCAGTCTACATTTATATAAGCTATCAAATTAAACTCCTTACTCTTTGAATACCAAAAACCATACTCCATAGTCCCCTTGAGATACCTGAGTATCATTTTAACTAATTGTAGATGATTTTTATTTGGATATATTTGAAACCTTCCCACAAGACCTATTACTTACATGATGTCAAGTCTAGAGTTAGTGGTGTATAGAAAACTTTTAATCATTAACCTATATGACATCTCATTAACCTTTGGAGACTAATCTTTCTTTCTCACATTACACCTTGTGATCATAGGTGTACTAACTACCTTGAAGTCTTCCATCTCAAACTTATTCAACATCTCTCTTAGGTACTTGGCTTGTGAAATGAATATACCTTTTTTAGATTGAGTTATTTAGAACCCAATAAAGAATGATAGTTCTCCTATCATAGATATCTCAATTTTTTTATTCATCACCTTTGTAAAGACCTTGGTCATGTTTTCATTCTTTCTACCAAAGATGATGTTATCTACATAGATAAATACTATTAGTTGATTATTTTATTCTAAATTTATGTATAAATTACTATCTAAAACTCCTATTTTAAATCTTTGATACAACAGGTACCTGTCCAACCTAACATACCAAGATCTAGGAGATTGTTTTAGACCATTGAAATCCTTTTTTAATATACAAACATAATACTTGTCATTTGATAGTGAGAATCCCTTAGGTTGCTCTAGGTACACCTCCTCTTCTAAATTTCCATTCAAAAAAGTATATTTGACATTCATCTGGTATACCTTGAATCCTTTGAATCTTACATATGCTAGAAACAACTTGATGGATTCCAATATTTCTACTGGTGCAAAGGTCTCCTCAAATTTTTCCACTTCAACTTGTGCACATCTCCATATAGTCTTGTTTCTAGTGACTTCTCCATATTCATTCAGCTTTTTTCTAAACACCCATTTTATGCCAATGACATTATTGTCGTTGGGCCTAGGAACTATTTCCCAAGTCTCATTATTCTCTATTTGGTCTAAATCCTCATTCATAGCTCCTATATAAAATTTTTATTTTCCTTCTTCTATGAGATTCTAAGGTTCAATCTTAGAGAATAGAGAAACATTCTCTTGATTTAGATTACTTACTAGTCTTTTCCTCATTTACATACGTGCATTCTTATTTCCAGTGATTTGAGATTTAGGGTGATCTCTTTAAATACATATTGAGGGACATTTTGAGTCTTATCTCTCCTTAAATTCTTCTTCTTCCTCATCAATCTCTATATTTTCCTCTTCATTTTGGAAGTCCAGATTCTATAAAGTATCCTTTAACTATTAGTGTGATTTCCTTGTCTCATCAATCTTCACATTGATGCTTTACATTATCTTATGTTACCTCTTGTAATAACATATATAGGCTAAGATCATTGATGTGTATCCTAAGAATATAAATTTTTCAGATTTGGAATCAAACTTTCCTAAGTTTTGATCATCTCTCTTGATGAAAAATTCTCTCCCAAAGACTCTAAAGTGTTCCACATTAGTAGGTCTGCCCTTCCACAATTTATAAAGAGTCTTATTTCCATTAGTCATTATTTGTCCTCTATTAAAAATGTATAATATAGTGCTTAATACCTATTTCTAACATCCATCAGATAATATAGACTCATTTATAATAGCTCTATCCATCTCTTGAATTGTCTTATTCTTTCTTTCCACTACCCCATTTTATTGAGTTGTCCTAGCTATTGAGAGTTATCTCCTTATTCTACGAACCTTATAGAAGTCATAAAAATCATTGGAAAAAAAATCTCCTCCTTTGTCAGATCTTAGGCACTTAATATTCCCATTATTCTCATTCTCAATAAGAGCCTTGAATGACTTGAACTCATCAAGGGCTTTTGACTTTTCTTTCAAGAATGTAACCCAAGTCATTCTTGTGTAGTTGTCTATAAGTAACATGAAGTAGCTATCTCCTTGAGTATTTTGAATTATTTTAGGTCTATAAATATTAGTGTGTATTGAATCCAAGGGTATTGTAGTAGATTACTCCTTGGACATGAACCTTCTTCTAGTCTGATTACCATGTTGACATGCCTTACAAAGTATGTTTGTAGGTTTGGTGATCTTAGGAATTTTCTTCATAGACTTTTTAGTGCTTATGTTGACCATATTATCAAATTTTATGAGACCTAACCTTATATGACATAGAAAAATTTCATCCATATTACTCATAAAGCATCTCTCCTTCTTGATCTCATGTAAGACATATAGATTGTTCTCAGTCCTCTTAGCATTGCCAATTAGCCTTCTTAATTTGGGTCTCCTTATCTCATACCCTCTATCAAGAAAGGTTAGTATGTGTCCTTGATTCTAAATTTAATTGAAAATAAGTAGGTTATGTTTAAAGCCTTCCATATATAATATATTTTGTGTCTTGGTTTTCCCATTATCAAAACTCAAACACCCTTACCAACTATATTGGTAGTTGTGTTGTCTCCAAAGCTCATTACTCCTACAATATTATTCTTTAATGAGATGAAATTATTTTTGTCTCCTATAATTTGGATTGAGTAAAAACTAAATACAAACCATTTCATGACTTCATCTTGAATGTGAAAGGAAGTATAAGCTAGCATGTAATCCATTTTAGTCTTTAATTGCTTCCTAGCAAACAGTCCATCTTGACTCTTGAGTTCAATATGATTAGTCTTAATGTGTTTTGGATCCCATACCAATGTATAACCATTATCATGCACTCTAGGATATTCATATGTCTTGTTGAATCTTAAGGGAATTCTAACTCTATTATAATAAAATCTTGCAATGTGCCCCATATTATGATAGATGTGGTAAACAACATTTTTATACTTACCTCTTGACTGATTACTCCTTTTTCCATGGTCCTATGATAACTTATCCTTTATTGCATTGGGATGTTTGATTGGTATTTTCATATTGGTACTATTTAATTGTTTTTAATTCTCATTTTCTCTTTCAAACTTTCTCATCTTATCTATGAGATGCTCATGTTCAACCTTCAAGGAATTTAGTTTTGTCTTTGGATCACCTTCAAGCTTTTAGACTTTATTTAAAGGACTAGGATATGATACCAATTTTTTACAAAAAAATAATTGGGGGTGGGGGTGTGAATTAGTGTCTTTAAAACATTCATTCAATTCCACTTAAGCATACATGAACCATTCATACAAACATGAACATCTAACAATGCATATGTAACCATACAAGATCATGAAACACATTACATATGTGGCAAATTATCAAAGGAAAAAAAAATTATATATAAAAATGGGTATTATGAGATAAAAACCAATATTTAGTGACACACCAACTCCACATGGAGCACCAACCCCAACTGATCAAACACCCAATCAACTAGGCTTTAGAATGCACCGACTTGTAAGGAGACACCAATCCCATAGATGAATCAACACAAAATTAGCCACATAATTTTTTTTATCACCTTAAAAAAATGTTGTTTCTTACACAATAAATTATGATCACCTTATTTATCTCTTCTCACTCTTTTATCCCTCTCAAATTACCTTCTAGGCTTCTTCGATCAACTAGGTCTCTTCAAGATAGATTATGTCATATGAATTTGATATTAATATATAGTACCCATATTATATATTAATGATAATTTAGATAAACATATATTATGGTATAAAATACATCTTTCATCTCTTCAAAGTTCAATTTCCTTTGCTTGCACTCCCTTATACTTTAACTTGTCAATTAGGCCTTATTCTTATACAATACTTTAGCTCATACACCTATTGGTTAGACATAAAAAATTGAAAACTATTATTAAAATTAAAATAGGTCTTATAAAACATTTAATACATTAATAAATAATTACAATAGGTCATAGTCAACTTAAAAGACCAAAACCTCTTTTAGGCCTCAAGGAGTCCTAATTCAATTAGGCCTTCATTAGTACACATTACCATTTGATATTATTGGAATAATTTAAATCTAAAAAAATGATAGGAAAATATAATATACCACTCATATAATTACACACTAATTTTATATTAGGAATATGACACTTTATATCTCCAACCACCACTTGAAGTACAACATTAGTGCTGTTCACATTAGGTGTTCACACACATAGAAAGGTCTATCTTTAAAAACTGAAAATAAAATATTATTTAGACACACAACCATGATAATAAATAATATTAATAAAAAATTAATTACCTTAAAAAATTCAATAATTTAATTATACTTCATTGTATAGGGAAAAAATACTAAAAAACACTCCTATAACTTGCTCACTCAGAACTGCTAATTTTCCTCAAAGACTAGTCATGGTGACTCAAACCTCCAACACTTTAATATAAATTTTAAATGACTTATTATCCATATATATTAACATATTAAATATAAAAAACATATTAAAATATAAAAATCATATGTTCTAGTGGAAATTATTGGTCGTATAGACCAATTTGTTGACCTCACTACACATAAATCTCATTGAGTCAAATAAGCCATTTTGGATTCTTCATTTTCACGTATACCTAAATTAAAATATTTATATAAATAATTAATAGGAAATAATAGTCTAAAAAAACATATCCATTAATTTTTTTCATCATTCTATCATGGTAACACATTCCTAATCATCTTCTCACTACTGCCTATGGTTTTCACTATTTCCACCATTAGGATTGTTAGCGATTGGGTAACTTGGATGACTAGTTTAGAAAATTTGAGGGATATAATATATCCATAAACCTTTATGGACATGAACCATGATTCTCAATATTAATATTCCATCCATTTTCATACTTTGACTTGGTCAACTCTGACTGCTACAACAAATCTATGAGAAATTAACACTTTCCTATAGGGTCTACTCACACACCTAACAACTCAATCACTCCTAGAGGTGAATGGGAGAGTTAAATAAAACATAAAATATATTTTATAGTCATTTTATACCATTATAGGGTGTTTTGAACAATATCTTCACATTGGGTCACTATTAGGGTTCTAAGAGGGTTTAAACACACTTCCACTATTAATGATTGTTCATAAAGCATAGTCCGTCAATCCAAAAAATAATGAATATAATTTTGAGATATTACCTTAAATATATCTCCTTAATATATTATTTTCCCATTTAGAATTTACACATGCCAATGAACACCTGAAAGTCCTTGGGTTTTCATGCCTTCATTATGTGTACACGAGAGACCTCAAAACCACTTTTCATGATTTTTATTGTAAACCATGACCTAAAAATTTGTGAACATGATTGAAACAGAAAATTATACATATAAAAAATTCACCTATCCATAATTTTATTTATAATATAACCTCATACCCCATTAGGCCATACTCTCTTTCTTTGCTTTCTTAGAACTTGACCTAAAAACCATATTAGGCCTTAAAACTAACCTTCATGCTTAGTTTCATGCACTCTGCACATAAATCACATAATTAAGAAACATATCTCATGATTAAATATTAATTTACATGCTTCATATGCCTTTACAATATATTATGATGCCTCATTAAGCTAGGTAGGATCTAAGAGTGATCTAGTTGTAGACTTGGTCTAAATGTCTTAACCTTGTAGGCTTACCTTGAGATTCACATAAGTGATCCAATGCCTCATATACATGATCAATAAACCTAATACAACTGATCATGCCTATGTGAATTCATCTCACCAAGCCATCATGCTCCTTTATGGACAAGACTAGGCATCGTATGCACATACCTTTTCAAGACATAATTAGGCTCAAGCACTTGACAATTTTGATAATTAAGACCTTCCACACCAACCTTCACATTACTCAAGCACTCATAATAAAATATACCAGACATATCTTACCCTCTCATAACCACTGAAACACTAATCAATATTCTCTCTCATAGTTATACTCTTCAATGACCTCATGAAGGCCTTCTCAATAACCTTTGACATCAATGACAACATCAATGCCAAACCTCAAAAACATGAAAAATTATCAATAATTGCCTACATACCAATACTCTAATGAGGGATCAAGCTTGGTGTAGTTATCTCAACCTAAGTATTGGTTCAAGTTTAAGTGATGCTATGATGATAGTTGTCTTTAATTCCTTGAGTGTTCATGAGATTAGAAATTTGGAAAATATGGGCTTAGGGCAGTTATAGATGGTAGTATGTAGAAGTAGGTTAGAATAGGGATTAATAACCTTGATTTCACTAAAATTTTATTTTGTGTTTGAATAGGTCTTTTGCATCTATTTTCTATCTAGTGGATATAGGTCTAAAATTCATGTATTTATTATGTTATGTGGATTGTGTGAATAATAAAATATGCCTAAGCTAACCTTAGGAGGTTTTAACTTTTTAAAATATATCTATTTAAGAACTTTATGATAAAGGACATTAACACCTTATTGGGGATGCTATCACCATGTGGCTCTAGTGTCCTTAATGTGATGCTAATGTCTAACTAGTAGGATACTATGCATTAAGGGCCAAGATCTAGAAATGAAGGTATAAGACTATGTTTTAGTTGATAATGATGCCTATGGTTTGCATAAAGGCTGAAAAATTGTGATAAAAGTCTCTAGGATAGGTCTAAGGTTAAGTTAAAAATATGTTATCTCAAGTAGCACTATTATCACTCAAATACCACTTTTATGTGATTAAATTTTCTCTCTAAAATATAAATGTATTAAAGTAAAATGACTAGTATAAAGTAAAAAGAGTGTACCTATACTTACCTAGGAAGTGAAGCCCATGCAGCTGAGTCTGAGTATGTGAAGTTGGGTCTATGTATGTGAAGCATGATCTAAAGCATGACCTATAATGAACCATGCATAAATGTTTCCTTAATTAATATATTTATAAAAAAGGCTATATTAAATAAATAAATAACTAAGTAAATATGAGTAAAGATACGAGAAAGAGGAAAGGAATGAATACACCTCATTGCATACATGAACCAATTTATGAACCTGGTGATAACCTATGTGTGTGAATGTACATTGTGATCAAATCATTGAATACATTGGATTGAGATGATAAATCAATCAATTATCTTGTGTGGGTGGCTTAATAACTTAATTTGGACTTGATTCCATCATTTCCCACCCTTATTTTTTGGATCATGACCTATGAATAACTTGGATTAGACTAAAAGTGTGTCCAACCCTCTCATGTGGGTGGCTCAAGAACTCAATTAGGCTATGACCCCATCATCATGCACCCATGTGTAGTATATGAATCTAAAAATTAACTATAAAAAGTATTGGAAATATCTAACTAGGTGTATTTAACTGTGTATGTTAGCTTCATGGCCTCTCAGGTACATTACGCATGTTTGGGCCACTCAAGAATGCCAACCACTATAGATGGAGTAAGACATTAAATTGGTGACAACCTAGAATATTATGTAAATAATATATCACATAGATAATGGCATGGATTTTTCCATTCCATATGATCAACCTATGTTTAATTGAGCATATGGAAACGATATGCCATGTACATGCCCCTAATCTGATATCTAAGTATATTAACTCTGGACTGAGTTGTAATAACTCTATCTGAGTATCTGAACTAAATATGGGGATGATCATGCCATGAATGATACCTCAAATTTGAGTAATTTATATGAATCTAAGCTAAACTACTGTGAATATGCAAAAAATTTGAGCATAACTATCAAACCTATAGCTATATTTGTGTAAACCTATATTGTACCTAGAATACTATTTTGGCTAATTTGAATTGTCTTCAAACTAGGGATAGTGGACAACAATGCCACATCTTGGATAGTAATTCCATGTGGTGACAGTTTCACTATATGGGTGTAATTTCTATCTGGTCTAAAATCTGAGTGACTGTACTAATTTTTGAGTCCCCATTTTTCCTTTGTGTTTGCCTATGTCTAATTTATTAAAAATGAGCATGTATGTTGAAAATGTTCTATGAATGCAATGTAGGAGCCTGATATTTGTGACAAACCCTTTTGAATTCCCCTTTTTTAATGGTAGTTGTTGAAAATGTGCAATAATTATCCTCAAAATAAATAGCTCTATAAAATATGTTAGGTAGAGTATATATGATAACTTCATGATAATACAATACAATGTGTAAATATAACATCAAAATGTAAGAGAATCTAAGCATAAGTATGTAATATAATATGTATGTTATGTCCAACATTACATAAGGGATTAAATACAGATTTAGTGTGTATAGAAAAAAAATTGAGTAGCTACCTAGGGGAATGGGGCATGATGTTCATCATGACACCCAAGTAGGAAGGGTAGATGCATGAAGTTCCCAATTACATCATGAACTAGTGTGTATAAAAGAAAAGACAAGTGTCATGGACATGATGAATACAAGAAAGAATACATACAAAACACATGAGGCATGAAAAAATAGGCCAAGGGGCCATAATACAAGGGACATGGGCATATGCCACTAAATATATGAAAATAAGACATACAAGGACACATTCAAATGTCCATGTATACAAGCAACAAGCAAGTTGGATTAAAGACACATAGAAAGATAAGTTCAAATGTCCACATAAAAAATAAATAAAGCACACACAAAGGACAAGGGTACATTTCCAAGGCATACATGAATATAAGTGGAATATAACTAAAAAACAATGGCATATTCAAATGCCCTTGAATAGAAGAAGCATAGAGAATATAACATGTCTAAACTAGGAAAGATAAAAATGAAAACATGCATAAATGTACTATAAATCTATGTAAGATCTAGAATGTACATATGTTGAGTATAAAGTAATGATAGTTTACAAAAAATATGAGTATGAGTAACAATGATATATATCAATCTATATCAATGACAAAACTAGAATGTATAAAATTTAAGGATAGAACCTAATAATATAAACTATGTATAATATGCCCACAAGTGGGTGCATGTGTTAGATGAATAAACATGAATCGATGCATATAACCCCATTAGGTAGATGATATAAATTCTATATTAGTGTAGTGGACCTAAGACCTATAAGAAATTTTTAAGCACTTGTAGACACTTAAATCTGGCCACCAATGACCTCCAACTAGGCTTTTGACCAATTTCTACAAAAGTGTTGAATTTGGCCTAAAAACACTAAAGCACATTAAATGAGTTAAAATTGACATATTCAAGTGCCAGTTTTGGCTAGGGTATCACTAAACGGAGCAATGCAATTTATGGGCTAGCTAACTTTGATCAAATTATTTCGAATCAAAATGCTAATTTTACACTTGGGTGCTCTAGATTGCTCTTTCCTATCAAATATCTTGCACAAGACACGTGCCTTTGTTATTTTTTG
Source organism: Torreya grandis (assembly GCA_037957365.1). Lineage (NCBI taxonomy): Eukaryota > Viridiplantae > Streptophyta > Pinopsida > Cupressales > Taxaceae > Torreya > Torreya grandis. The sequence goes on from JARHVA010003999.1 coordinate 1,637,109, forward strand.
TTGATAATATCTTAAATGGGATAATGGATCTAACACATCTGACATCACCTTCCAATTCTAATCTAGTTGAATTTTAGACCAATAACAAGGCATTATGATCAATTTGAGTAATTTGTGCACAAAGTGCTTAAATATCTTTAAGAGATAATTAAACCAAATTAGAGCTTAATCAAGAATTCCATGAAAACTTGTTGACTAATTTTTTTTGGAAATGAATATCAAATATTTGCATCATCTGGTAAACTCATTTCTTGGGAATACATCCCTAGGCCATAAATGCCACAATTATCAGGATTTATGCCCTTCATGCCTCATCAATAGCCTCCATGCCTCTTAATTTCCCCTTTTTCCAATGTCATGATGAGGATAATTATAAACTTAATTCTAAAAAATTGAATTAATCCTCAACCACACATCTTCATCTCAAGATGGATAGTTTAGGTTGATTCTGATCAATCTCAAAATTCTATAAATAGAGAGGCCATGAACATCATTTTCAAGCTTAATTTGTGCAAAGTTATAATGCATGATTGGTTATAAAATCTTCATAGAAACTAGTGTTACCATGCCAAATTGATTCTGAGCCAAGCCAATCCAAAGCTAGATGTGCCAAGGAGAGATGGAGGTAGCCAAGATTCCATTGATGAGGACTTCATGAACACAAACTAAGAAATCTAATCAAAGAATACTTTTGGAACATCAAGGAAGGTAAGGAATGTGTGCTTTATTGCATTTTATTTGTGATTTGTTCATTTGTTTTTCTTCACCAATCTCACCCTAGTAACTAAGAATGAAGATGTTGGTTTAGTGTGTTTTTAATTTGGTTTCATTCACTAACACAATCCTAATATCCTATTCTTAATCAAATTCCTAGTTCACATAATGGCATGCCCAATGGGACCTTCCTAACTTCACAAAAATGATCATGAATCTCTTTCAAGCAACCTACTAATCTTTTTCTTGTAGAATCTTGAGTAAGAAGCCAAAAAGAGTAAAATTGGAGTAAAAACATGTTTTTTTAGGAGTCATGAGTTTGTTCTGACACAATCACGGTATTATTTCTTTGAATCATGGGATTGTCCTACAAATCATGGTATTGTGCTAAGCTTATTTTTTGTTAGATTAACTTTGTCTTTCTATGTAGGTTTAACAATACCACTAATATCTTACTAGTGGGATTATTGTATAACTCATAGGGTTTCCAAACCAAGTCATGCTATTATCTAACTGCTAGTAGGTTATATGACAATACCACTACTTTTAAAGTGGCAGGATTTTCTTGTAAGTAGCGAGATTGTCACTGTGAGTCACAATATTGTAGTGTGTAGAATAAGTCATTTTCCAGAGCTTTGTTTGGGGTCATCCAAACTCCATTTTTGACAATTTGTCTTAAACCATGTGTTTTTTCCTAAATTTTCCTAATATGTTTTTAGTTTAACCTGAAGTTTTATAATTTTTTCAAAAAAACTTATTTTATTGCAAGTAGTGGGATTGTGACCCCGAGTAGTCAAATTGTTGTTTGCAATACCACAACTCACTAAGTAGTAGGATTATCCTACTATTCATGGGATTGTGAAGCTGAGTCATGGTATTGTGACTAAACTACCTGTAGTTAAGTTATAATACCATAACTCTTAAAGTTGTAGAATTGTCCTATAAGTGGTAGGATTACTCTTTCAATTAGCGGTATTGCACCACTGTGACAACTTGAGAGCTCCTTTTTCTAACTTCATTGTTTCAAACTAATTTTAGCTTTAAAGATAAACCTCTTTATGACATTTTTATTATAGGACAAACTTGGAAAATTACTAAAACATGTTTAAAACATCTTTTACATGCTTTAAAATGAACTAGGAACATTATTTTGGTGCTTAATGTAACATTTACATGCTTAAGTAAGTTTTTAGCATTAGTTTTAAAAGTTCACAATATTAAGACAAAGGGGTCAAATAAACACCACCAAATCTTTCATTTGGGCTTAAAATTGAACACACTTGTCAATTTTTTTTATTTTTTTATTAGCACTTTATTTTTGCAAAGTATAAGGATGTTGCGTGTATGCTCTTCCATTTGTTCCCTTTAGGTAACCCTTGGAATCAAAAGTGCTTTCCCTATTTACAAGTTGCCTAGTCTAATGCATAGAAAGAATGTCATCTAAAGTACTCCTAAAAAAAATTGTTAATGTTTGGGTGACCTTGAAAATGACCCTAAAGTCTTTCTCTTTTAGTCTTTTATTTCATTGAATCTTGGCTTGAGAGGGGGACATCATTACCTCCCATGAGTTATTTAGGGAAGCTTTTACCTGAGGTTTCATCTCTCAACATTGAATTCACTTACTCCTTATTTATACATAGGATGTATCTATATTTGGACATCGCACTACACTAAGTGAATAATAGGATGTAGTGGTTGTAAAATTGACTAGTCCTTTTTACAACTAGCCAATACTGTGGCCACCCAATTTTTGTGCTTATATTCTACATCATTTAACATGAAAGTCATTATGTAATTTATTCCCCTAGAACCTTTAGTAACTTTTAGATCTTAGACAAAACCCCACTTGCCATGGAAGTATTATTGGTGCAAGGTGTGCCTCAAGGTCCATGTCATAACACTATCATTTGAGAGAAAGGGGGTGTAAAAGGCCTACTATATAATGCACATTTAATTTTGGATGAACACTTAAAATCTTGTCAAATGATGTATATTGATAGATTCTAACAATACTAATCAACCTTATTAGTTTAGAATCTAAGTGTGATTAATCAGTTGAGTTTTGTCCTAGATTAAAGTCTTGTTTAAAGTCAAAACTTGGTGTAAGAAAATGATACAAACCAAAAAACATGGTCCTCATTTTACTTTGACAAAAGAGGCATTATGATACCCATGTGAAATCATCAATTTTCCTTGTTTAAAAGTTCATTAAAACTTGGGAGTCAGATCATCCACTTTGGCATAGTTATGCTACCCAATTGAGTCTAAACCTTTGCCAAAGTTGTTTAAGTCCATTTATAATATAAATTTAAAATTAAAAATTTATGAATTCATAAGGTTGATGTGTTATGGATTCACCATTTGCACTAAACTTGAGGGAACTTAGGTTCAAGTTCCAATTTGGGTTGAAGGCTATTTAAGACTCATGATCATTACCACCACTTGTTAGACTTGAGTCATTTTATGATATACACTTTCACTTTGAGTCTATTCACCACAACATTTTGAATCAATAAATATAGTGTTTTGCTTTCCAATTTGTGGGAAACTATTTTTTCCTTAGAGAGTTTTTGAAATAAACATTTTGTAGCAAATTTTAGGTAGTCTAGCATTCTTACGCTGCCCAAAACATTTTAGATATTGTTTCATATACCATCTTGCATAGATTTCAAATTTGTTCCTAAATTTTTAGACCAATCCAAGTGTACCTTTTATGAACCTTTGTCTAGCATAGTTACATCATTCACTTTTTTATCTAGCTTATTTGTCAAAAGAACCAAGTTTTATATCATTATTTTTGAGAAAAATAAACTATCTCTAAAGCGCCTTTTTTTTCATACCTTATACTTAGTTGGTCAATTTTATATCCAAAACTCAAATGCCTAGTATTTTTTAGAAGTGTTTTAAATCTATTAGATTAAAAATCATCTTTTTTTCAAAGTCTAGCTTTTGACGCCATTTGGCCAAGAGTCCTAGCACATGCCTTGTTTGAGCCTAGATTTTAATGTCATGTTTGGCCAAAAGACCTGACAACTTTTGCTTTTCCTAGATTAGACTAGTTTGAAACACTTTAACCTTAGAGTTTGGAATTTCAATTTTTGATCTATTTACTTGCTTATCTTTGTGTGAATAGTGAGGCATTAGATACTTAATGCTAGCTTGTTTCCTCACAAATATTTACATAAACCTTTTTGATCCTTTTGATGAATCTAGACCAAGTTTGAACACCATCTATTTTAAACATTGTCCTTTTTAGAGTTTCTAAAACTCTCTTCTGTTTATATCACCAAGCATTGACTATGGATCCCAACATGTATTCCTACATTCATAGTGAACTCATATAGAATCTAGGGAGTAGTAATGTGGTTACACAAGAAGAAATGGTGCAAGAACCCTATGCAGATAATATTGCTTATGCTATGGATCCTTATCCCTCTTATAATACTCAATTAGGATCACAAAGCCAAGATCTATTGGCTAACTATTTGGTTAATACACCACCTTATTTAGAACAAGACCAAGAATAAACCACATAATTCCTAGCTACAATACCTACAATTGACGAACCCATTCTTCAATAGCCATACTCTACAAACGGACCTTCCACATATGATCCATTTTTGTTTGAGCATTATTTATTGGTGAATAAAGATAAGATTTTGATTAAAGCCATAGAGGTAAGGGCCAAGTTTCTAGTAGACTTCCCTCATGAGAATTTACCAAGCCTAGTAAGAATGCCACACAACATAATTTGTGATCAATAGGCTTTTTCTAGAAATCCTTTGGCTTTAGTCCAAACAACATATCTAAACCTTAATTTGCCTAATATAGGAAAAAACATCATGGAAGACTATTTTAATCAAATGCAAATAACATATTAAACCTACTTGAATCTAGCGTGCAATTTCAATTAGATGAACATGGTGAACAAACCTCTTATTGACTTAGTTCCCTTAATAGGAGTTTTGATAGAGTTAATTGGTCAAGAGAATTAGAGTTCAAAACCATTCATACAAAATAATTTTATATACAACTTCCTGTATATGCCCATTATTGAAGAAGTGTCTTCTACTTCTACATATAATAATGAGCAAAATATAGTGGATAATGTGCAAGCAACATCCAATCCAAATGAAAGTGGTACTAACACACAAGCAACTAGTCAACAACATGTGCCTATAATTAATAACATGAGTGGACCATCATACCAAGGAGTAGGAGTTTCTTCATCCCAACCTCAGCCAACTACTTCATCAAGTATTCAACCAAAAAGATTAGGTAGTCAACTAGTAACCAATGCCATGCCTCAAGAGTTGAATGTGATTAATCCTACTCCTCCTCAACAAGTGATGAGTAGTATTACAAAACAATAGGCATAATCTAGTGTACCAATGTAATAGAGGTTAAATATATTGCCACCTAAAAAAGGGGAAACTAATGTTCCACCTCATTAGGTAGTGGTAAATACACCTCCTCAATCATAGACTAGTGTACCAATCTAAAACCAAACGATGACTAGCCAACACCATGTAAATATTAGTTAGCAATAGATGTCAAATATTCAACATGCTTTTGCTTCCCAATAAAGATTCATGTAATAAGGAGGCTCCCATGTTTTTCAATTACCTACTAGATAACAATCAGTTCAAAATATGCCATAGGTTTAGAGATATGGTTTTGGTCAATAAGTTCCCACTCAACAACAAGGTTTGATTAGTTGGCATCATGTCCCTTTTCAACCATAATAGGCATAATATAGTTATATCCCTCCATCCCAACCACAAAATCCTCTAAGTCAAACCTTCATAGCCAACCCAAACTAGAATATCGCACAACCAAATGTGCAATTTCAAGTACATCCTAATCCATGTATGCATATTATTAGTCCACTTCCCAACCAAATAAGTATACCCTAATAGATATCTACATCTTACCCTAGTCAAAGTGTCCCACTTGTGACATCCCAACCATCTACCCAAACCAATATTCTCCCTCAAACCAATGTTCTTTCTAGTTCCCTATCCCAAGAATTATAACAAATGAAGGATATAATTGCTACCATTTAGGCTAGGAAATAGACTAAATTTTTTAAGTTGGATGATGTGTGTTCTTATCCATTTAACATGGATTACTTGTAGATACCATTTCTTCTAGGATACAAACCACCAAAATTCAACAAATACAAAGGGAAAGGTGACCCTAAGGATCATTTAATAGAGTTCTTTGTTGCATGTCAACTAGTGGCATATAGTGATATATACCTTTGGTTGTTTTTTCCAAGGAGCTTGGTTGGACAAGCCTTGGAGTGGTTCTTAAATTTTCCTAAGAATTTAGTAACAGATTTTGATGATCTTTTTGATAAGTTAGTGTATCACTTTTCTTATAATCTCAAACATGAGTTTTTATTGGTTGAGTTAACACAAGTAAAGCAAAAATTTGGTGAGAGTTTTGTAAGTTATCTGTAGTGATAGAGAGCCCTTGCAAATTTATTTACCTATAGTTTACCAAATAAACAATTAGCCACTATGTTTACTAAAAATTTTCATAGTGATATAGCTTATCATCTGGAACTAAAATGTGTACATACTTTTAAGGAGATCATCGACAAAGGCTTGTTGATTGAGTGAGATATTATTAATAAAGGGATCAACAAGCTTACATCAAATAATTAGAATCAAGGTACCAATCAAGGAAGTGGCCAAAACCAACATCTAATTCAAGTGTACGCATCACAACTAGTACAGGCTAATAACCAAGAAATATCAAAGAAATTCAAACATAATATGAATGTTGTGGGTAATGGAGTAACTGAGTCACATCATGTCCAAATGGTGCAAACATCATCTACACAAAGACCCATGCAACAAATATAGAAACATTTACCATCACAAACCCCTCTTCCAAGGAGAACTATGCTTGCTCATCATGTCTTTAGTGACCTAGGAGAGCCTGTTGAGTTTGTATTTCACAAACTTGCTACTGTTAATTTGATTAGTTGGCCTATACCAAAGCATTATCTGTAAGGCATTATTTATCCTAATTGGTACCATGAAAATGAATTATGTGAATATCATCAGGTCAATGGGAATAATTTATGAAGATGTGTGAAAATCAAGCATTTGATTGAGAATATGTTAGAGAATGGGGAAATAACATTGGATAATGGTACTTCCACTTCCAATCAAACTCTTGGGATTTATCAAAACCCCTTTCCTCAACATAAGAATCAATAGTAGTAGTACAATCAACAACAACACTGGCCAGTGTAAAAACAAAATCAATAGTATCAAAATCAAATGCTGAACTAATAAGATCAAGAGAACTAATAGAATCAGTAAAATCAACAACAAAACCCACAATTTCATAACAATGGACAAAACCAAGGTTAGAATAGTAACAACCAACAAACCTACCATGCAGTTGTACATGACTACAATAGGGTTGTAGGTTATATAGCAGGGGGTAGCTTTAATACTATCTCCATTAATCCTAGACCAAGAGCTCATAAATCTAGACCATTTATAAACAATAACACTCACCTAAATTATGTGGATAATCTTTATTTAAACTAGGATCACACAGGCAAACCAACAAATTGGGACTTCTACTTTTGGACCTTATGCCGATAACTTTCCCTTGCCACGTGTCTACATACAAGTGCACTGACAATCAAGACTTGTCTTATCAAGTCCCATACCATTCCCAAAATTAGTTAGAAATAATGGTCTAGTATCTAATATTGATTATGTAATAAAAAATTGGAGGTTGAATATTACTATCCAGATCCCACAACCATCTACCACTTTGCCTATTATCTAACCAACCATTCAACCTTAGAATAAAGCACTCACTATTGACCAAGACAAGAAGTTTGATATTATGGAACAATTGCAAAATACACTAACACAAATTTATATTTTAGATTTACTACAAACATCAACAATCCATCAAAACATCTTGAATGATTTTTTGACCCAATCCACTATTTATAGTGGCATATCCCCTGATAAATTTCAAGCTTTGGTTGGACACCTAGCTCCAACCCAACAAGTCACATTCAACCAAAGTGATATGTCTTTTGTTGGACCACTCCATAATAATCCATTGTACATAAAGTTTATATAAAGTAGCATAAGGTGAAATGTGTCCTTATAGACAATGGATTAGGCCTCAACATAGTGTCTTTAAAGCTCATCAAGATTCTTGGGTACACACTGGTAGATCTCTTGCCAAAAATGATAATTATCAAAGCTTATGATAATCAGGAAAGAGAATCACAAGGCACCATTAGCTTACTAGTTATCATTGGGACTTTGACCCATGATACACTTTTCCATGTGCTTGATCTTGAGTTGTTATATAATTTGCTTCTAGGTAGGCCTTGGTTACATGAGATTCATGTAGTCCCATCAATGCTGCACCAATGTATCAAGTTATCCCACTCAGGGATGGAAGTGAATATTCCAAGAGATTTACACCCATATGAACACTATAAAAATCTTGAGGCCGAGTTTCAAAGCTATAATTACCAATACATCATGGATATGAGTTTCAAACAAGATAAAGAAAAGGCCATACTTATTGATCTACCACATGAAAATGGAATAGATCCTAATACCTTGGATTCCCTTTCCCACATGTCACCTCCTGAAGTTTCTAATCATTTCACCATTTTAGATAATAGACCAAGGGAGTATGTGACCCATGATACCTTCCATATTGCCAATCTTACTTAGAATTTGAAGACCTTTGTGTGACCTAAAGTCACCCCACACATGCATTGGCAACAAAAAGCAAAGATAAGGGGCCTATCATGTTTGTACTAGCATCTAGTGTAGAACTAGACCCTCTTAAAGGGGATGAATCATGGCTGTACAATGACAACCAAGATGATTATTATAGAAGTGCAAAGTATCCTATTCCCAGTAGGATCATGGACCAACAAGATTATGAAGGAAGATGCCTTGGAACAAATGAATAAGGGACCATTGAGCCAATTTCCATGACTAAGTAGAAAAGACCCTATGGACTTGGATTTAAACCACTAGGGGGTGACCCCACATATATTATTAAAATTCTATCACCAATGGCTAGTGATGATGATGTAGACAATGAAGCAGAGTCCAATCATAACCTCACATTTTATGACCTAGCTGAGACTAACCTACTTGATAACAATGCCATTTGTATCCTTACCCTGGTCATTCATCACAACCCATTACCATTATACTATCCCCAACTAATAGATTAGGACTAACAAGAAGCCAATTTGTTGATTGACGAGTTTCAAAATGATGAGTCATTTTGTGACTTTTTAGGCCTTAGGGACAACATTCTATTGGGAGATCACACGTTAGGATTCTCAATTACATTAGATCCTAAAGCCTATTTTGGAGAGCAGGTGAACACCCTTAGCTAAAAGAAAATAAATAAAACATTGAGGTACCCAAGTGAAAACCTATTTGAAGCACTTTTTGACTAGGGAAAAAGTAATGATAAAGGCTAGTCTAGTGGTCAAAACCTATTTCAAGTGCCATTAGATGGGGGTGTTCATTATTCTTTGAATTTAGACTAGGAGACCACTAATGATGAACTTTCCTATGGATCCAAGTTTAGTTTTATGAAATAACAAGTATTTAATTGAATTATTCAAAAATTTATGGCTATTTTTATCACATGGCTAGATCTCCCATTAGGGGACTCAGATTCATCATGCCTAGGAATAGTTGAGGAGAAAGTTCTAGCAGAGGACCTTGATATAGTCCAATAGTTTAAGTCTTTACATACTATCTTAGAAGATGGTTTGACCCTTCTAGTCAAAAATATAATAGAGGTAAACATTAGGACTCTATCAAAATTGAAATGGATAAAATTAGGTGCATCCCTCACTGAGGAGAAACATGAAGTATTTACAGCTCTATTGAAATAATTTGTAGATATCTTTGCATGGGCTTATCCTAACATGCCAAGTTTAAACCCCACCTTGTTTCTACACCACCTTGTGGTCAATATTAATGCCAAATTGGTAAAATAAGATCTACGTAAGATGCATACTCACATTATTGTCTTGGTAAAGAAAGAGTTGGAAAAAATCTTAGAAGCAGGATATATCTGATTTATTGACTACTTAGAATAGATATCTAATGTTGTACCTATTAGCAAAAATCTTGAAAGAATCAAAATCTATACTAATTTTTGAGATACCAACAAATCTTGTCTTAAGGATGAATTTCCATTTCCTAATATTGACATGATCATTGAATCCATGGTAGTTTATGAAATAATTTCACTCATGGATGACTTTTCAAGATATAACTAGATTAGAATAACACCAGACCAACATAAAATAATGTTCACCACTCCATGGGGAACATTTTGTTATTAGGTAATGCCATTTGATCTTAAGATTATTAGAGCTACATATCAAAAGGCCATTACTATCATAGTCCATGATTTGATGCATGATATTATTGAATACTATGTCGATATCATATTAGGAAAATCTAAAACTAGGGCCAACCATCCAATAATGCTACATAAGATATTTGAAATATTACAAGAGTACAAAAGTTAGACTCAACCCAAAGAAATGTGTGTTTGGTGTAACCTTAGGAAAATTACTTGGCTTCATCATTTCTCATAGAGGTATTAAAGTCAATCTAGCTAAGGTTTATGCTATAATCGAGATGCCACCACCAACCAATTTGAAGAAACTCTATAGTTTGTAGGGTAAGATCCAATTAATTTGATGCGTCATCTCTCAGTTAGTAGACAAGTGTCATCCATTTAAAAATATTTTAAAGGAAGGAGTTGAATTTCATTGGGATGATCACTTCCAAATAGATTTTCAATAACTCAAGGACTATTTAGCTAATCCACCTATTTTATTACCTCCTATGATAGGAAAGCCATTCATGTTATACCTATCAGCTATCGACAATGATCTTAGGGAACTCTTGGCTCATCATGATGATAGAGGAAAATAACATGCCATATACTACCTAAGCCATACCTTTGTGTCATATGAACATAACTATGCACTTATTGAAAAATCTTATCTAGCCATGGTCTTTGTAGCTCATAAAATGTGCCATTACATGTTGAATAATAAGACCATGGTAATTTTAAAAGTAGATCCATTCAAGTATCTACTATCTAAAATAGATTTACAAGGTAAAATGGCCTAATGGATCATGATTCTTAGTGAGTTTGACATAGAGTATGTCAATCAAAAGGCAATCAAGGGACAAGTTCTTGCAGATCAATTTGCTAAAGCACCTCTTGTAGACATAAAGCCACTCACATTTCATTTCCTTGATGAATCCATAATGACTATCATTGATGAACCTCTTAAGGAGAAACACTAGAAGAGATATTTTGATGATTCACTTACTGCACATGGATCAGGGGAAGGCCTCTTATTTATTACACCATAGGGGGATCTAATCCCTAAATCATTCATAATCAACTTTTTTTGTACAAACAACATGGCCAAGTATGAAGCACTTGTTACAAGACTTTGATAGGTAGTGTATTGGAACATATCTCATCTTTGAGTTTATGGTGATTCTCAATTAATCATCAATCAAGTTTCAAATCATTTTTAGACCAAAGATAACAAGCTAGTTCCATATAAAGCCATGGTCGATACTCTTAAGCAACAAATTGCCAACATTCAGTTTGAGTACATACCAAAGGCTAGTAATATAACATTAGATGCCATGGATACTATTGGATCTCTGATTTGACAAACAAATAAAGCTATAGAGTATTATTTCCTCATCAAGAATTTATGAACACCAACTCATGAACCTTCAACTATTGCTATGATTTATAATATTGTTAGTCCTAATTCTATCTAGTACTTAGACCTTTACGACTACATTCATGTGTAAGTTCTACCATCTAACCTATCTCAAAAACAAACCAAAGCCTTTATTCATCATTTCACTTATTGTACTCTAATTGCATCCACCCTTTACCACCATAGTTTTGATAGAACTCTGCTTCATTGTTTAACTTCAGTAGAATCTACACTAGTGTTAAGAGAAGTTCATGGAGTATCTGAAGCTCATTCTAGTGTGTCAGTCCTATCCAAAAATCTCTTACATACTAGTTATTATTGGCCTATGATGGATGTAGATGTAGTTGCATATGTAAATAAGTGTGACAAATGTCAACAACATGCTAATTTGATTCATGCCCCAACCCAAACTCTAAAACCAAAGTTGACACCATGGCCATTTACTATATGGGGAATTGACCTCATTGGGAAGATCAACCCCACTTCATCTAAAGGCCATAAACATATCCTTACCACCACTAAGTATTTCACTAAGTGGGTTGAAGCTATACCCCTCACTTATGTGACTAGAAAGAAAATTTCCAAATTTATCTTCAATCATCTTATTTGCTGCTATGGTATCCTATTTGACATTATATCTGATAATGAAGGATAATTAAAGAACAAGAATGTAGACCAACTATTTACTGAATATAACATCACATAACATTTTTCTACATCATATTACCCTTAAATTAATGGCCAAGTTGAAGCATCGAATAAAACCATTATAAATATTCTCAAAAAGATTATCAATGATTCCAGTCATAATTGGCACCTATAGAGATTCCATTCCCTTTAGGCATATCATACCAATCATCATACCCCTATAGAAGCCACTCCATACTCACTTGTTTATGGTACTGATGCCATCCTTCCCATTGAGGTTGAATTGCCTTCACTGCACATCTCTTTCAAGCATGTCCTAGATGATCATGACTACCGAGTAGCTCACCTACAAGAGCTAGACCTACTTGATGAGAAATGCATGACTACACTCAACATTCTTTAGGCATATCAGAACTGACTCAAAGGCCACTATAATCAATGTGTTAAAAATAGAAACTTTGAAATTGGTGATCTTGTTCTTAAAGAAAACCAAAAGAATACCATGGCTAAGAAAAATCATAAAGGAAAATATAAACCAAACTAGATAGGGCCTTTCATCATTACTATAGATTATGGATTAGGGGCATATGATCTTGCCACACTAGATGGAGATGAACTTCATGAGCCAATGAATATTATTCACCTTAAGTAGTGCCATGCTTGAGTGTTAAGGTGTATTATCTATAATGACCATTTTAGTTATGCCATTTTATCTCTATTATTCTTTGGACAAATATTATTCTTATTAATCCTCTTATCCATATCCACTTTACATTTCTGACCTATTGACTTAGTGTGTTATAAAGCTTACCTTATTTGACCTTGGTTTTTACCTTTCATTACACATTTTTAGCACCATGGAATTTGATCAGTTTCATCAATTATTTCAAGTAAGTTAGATAGAGATCATATTTTGGAGTAGTATGAAATTTTTTTTGGTAGTTACATCCTTCATTTTTTATTCCTTTTTTATCACTAGTTTTGATAATAATTATAACCACCTTTGGGCAAATTAGTACCATTGACCCATGTTATTATGTCCTAGTTATAACTACCTATGGGTAAACTAGGGGAAACATTTGTTTCTTAAGTATTGACATACCAACTTTCCACTTCTTATGTCATACTATGTCTTTTTACCAACTCTACTTATTTTGTTTGAATTGATTACTACACTAGTCAAATTCCTTCACTATATGGTAGAACTATAGTGACTTGAGGTCCTAATTTGGGACTATTTAGGTAATGATTGATACTTATTGAGGTTATCTTAGTCACCCTTTCCATAATGCTCTCACCATTTTGTGAGCACCCTAAGTTTCCATGCTCTCACCATTTTGTGAGCAACTTAAGTTTGAACGCTTTTGCCATTTTATGAGCAACCTAAGTTTAAACATTCTCACCATTTTATGACCAAACTAAGTTTGAATTCTCTTACTATATTTTGAGCAACCTAAGTTTGAATGCTCTCCATATTTTGTAAACATGAACCATTTAGTGTCTTGTCATTCTTGATCAAGTTGAGATACTTCAAAAATTTCAAAAACATTTGTAAAACCAGTAGAAAATAACAAAAACATTTAACCACTTCTTTGCCTTGAGGATTATGGGAAACCTTACTAATTTGCTATAAAATCAATTGTTTCTTAGTTTCCCCATGCTTTTTGGCCTTTTTCTCTCACTCACTTTTCATTTTGCATGACCATTCCTATTCTTCTATCACATCCATTGTGTTTGTTTTCATCAATTATCACATTCTTCCCATTCCCTAGGAGAAATACATTTGGCCTAAAGTTTTTTATTGGATATTACATCCATGAAACTATATAGGAAACATCCACTTGCCTAGTGCATATGGAGATAACTCAACAACCCTTTCTTTTTATTCTATTCCCCTATTTTGTTTATTTGTTAAGTTGTTGCCTATTTACTATGGGAAATGTTCATATGGTTTCTACTGAGTGTTTATTTCTTTGTTTCTTTGTTATTTTATTTGTGTGCCTATATGTTTGCTTTCAATACTGTTACCTTGATTTAGTTTATATGTGTTCATTGGGTGATTCCTTGCCCACACTTACATTTGAATCTATCCATATTCATATGCTTACATTATCATCATGGTTTCTATCATTGGTGCATTATTTTCTATTGACTATTAGATTATGGGAGTCAGTCCTTATGCATATTTTGGCCAATTCCTCATGATGTTATACCATGATGCCTACCAACACGTGCTATAATAAACTTTAGCTTCAAGAAGTCTATTCAGTAATGGCATTATTAACATCTCTTCAATATTAGCATCCTGATTCAATCATATCCCAAATAAAGTAATTAACCAAGAAAGAATTTCAACCTTTGTTAGTTTAGATGAGCATCTAACTACTAGTAGGTTGTTCCAATTCATAATTACCCTCTATGTTAAGTTATCATCATCCTTGACCAAGTTTATCATGTTTGCCATAATTGGGGTCAAATGATTATAACTACCTATAGGCAAATCATTTCACACCATCCCACTTTCATTTCTCAATGATTATAATCAACTTTGGGAAAATCATTATATTGTCACCACTTCTATTGTTTGCCCATACAGGGGCATGTTATTACCTTGTTTGTCTATCCTAATTGGGGCAGCTCCATCTTTTTAATTATTATAAACACCTTTGCGAAAATCATTATGTTATCATACAACATTGCCACTATCAGGGTACAATACTTATAACCACCTTTGGGCAAACCATTATACACCATGTCACTTGTATTTTCAATGATTTTGACTACTTTTTCAATATCATTGTGTTTTCACCCCATCATATTTCCTTTCTTTGGTCCCCTTGTTTTACTTCTTTCTTTTTGAGGGATCATTTGCCAACTTACTTATGCTAATCGCTCCCTCGAGGGGGCATCATGAAGTTAGTTTATCATCATTGCAGTTGTAGGAATATAGGACCTTTTCATTATTTTAAAATATGTTACTATGCTTATAGCTTTAAATGCCTTCCCAAACAAGGGAAAACTATAGACACCTAAATTTGGCCAATAATGACCTCCAACTAGGCTTTTGACCAATTTCCACCAAAGTACAAAATTTGGCCTAGAAAAACTAAATCACATTAAATGAGTTGAATTTGAAATATTCAAGTTCCAATTTTGGCTAGGGTATCACTAAATGGGGCAATACAATTTATTGGATAGCTAATTTTGATTAGATCATTTTGAATCATAATGCTAATTTTACACTTGGGTACTCTGGATTACTCTTTCCTATCAAATCTCTTGCATAAGACACATGCCTTTGTTATTTTCTATTGATAATATCCTAAATGGGATAATAGATCTAACACATCTAACATCACCTTCCAATTTTAATCCAGTCAAATTTTGGACCAATAACAAGGCATTTTGATCAATTCTGAGTAATTTGTACACAAAGTGCTTAAACATGCTTAAAAGCTAATTAAACCAAATTAGATCCTAATCAAGAATTCCATGGAAACTTGTTTAATAATTTGTTTTGTAAATGAATATTGATTATCTGCATCATCAAGTGACCTCATTTATTAGAAAGACATCCCTAGGCCATAAATACCACAAATATCAAGATTCATGCCCTTCATGCCTCATGAATATTCTCCATGCCTCTTAATTTCCCCTTTTTACAATGTCATGATGAGGATAATTATAAACTTAATTCCAAAAAATTGAATTAATCCTCAACCACACATCTTCATCTCAGGATGGATGGTTCAGGTTGATTATGATCAATCTCAAAAATATATAAATAGAGAGACCATGAACATCAATTTCAAGCTTAATTTGTGCAAATTTATAATGTAGGGTTGGTTCTAAAAGCTTCATGCAAAATAGTGTTACCATGCCAAATTAATTCCAAGCCAAGCCAAGCCAAAGCCAAAGGTGCCAAGGAGAGATGGAGGTAGCCAAGATTCCATTGATGAGGACTTCATGAGCACAAACTGAGCAATCCAATCAAATAATACTTTTGGAGCATCAAGGAAGGTAAAGAATTAGTGTTTTCTTATATTTTAGTTGTTCTTTGTTCATTTGTCTTTCTTCACCAAGCTCACCCTAGTAAATAGGCATGAAAATGTTAGTTTAGTGTGTTTTTGATTTGGTTTCATTCACTAATACAATACTAATCTCCTCTTCTTAGTCAAATTCTTAGTTCACAACACCCAACAATAATAAGTGAAACATGTATATATGATAAAAACTGACTATACTAAGATAACTAGCATATGTAGTGTTTCAAAATTATAAGAAATGTAAACATATCAATGTATACAATCTATAAATTTTGTGTTTTATGAGTAATATTTGAATGCTTTTGTATTTTGGTATGTTATATTGTTTTTATATTTTTTGGATATAATATATATACAATAAAATGAAAATAAACTATGCACACAAAGTAAGAGAAATATATTGTGTATAATAAAAGAGAAATCATACTAACCAATGAGTCTCATGAGAGACTCACTATCACTATGTTCCATGTTAAAAACATGAATGGTAATCTCTCATGTAGTGTGAATTCTATGATGTAGTTGAATGTTATTGTAGTATGAATATGAGTGTTGTTCATTATTGGAATCATAATATTATTTATCATCGGAATCATAATAACTTAGAATGCTAGAGGGAATTGCCTCATATTGTGGCATTGGCCTTTAAAAATTGTTCTTTGGAGTATTGATTATGATTTTACCCTTTGAAACTGTGCTTATTATAGGCATATGGTGATGTGGAAGCTCTTTTACTAGAAAACTTATTTTGAGAATGCTTGTTGACTTAGCATGATTTTGACTTTGTAACTAAAGTTCTGACTATTTTTATAATATTTATTGTATATATATATGATTTGTCTTGATAAAATATATCTATGATTGATGTTCCTTAGGATTTTCAATAAATCCCAAATCCTATTGACCAAATATTATCAACTAATATAATAGGAGAAGTGATGCCTTGGGCTTGCTTGCCCAAACCTTGACCATGATAATCAAACTATTCTAGATACTTTAGATAAAAATCATACCATTTTGAAAGTTGAGCCTCATTTTAGAGAGGTAAATTTGCATCTTTTAATTTATTTGCTTATTCTAGTTGTATTTTTTCTTGCTCTAATTATGCTTTTGGAACTTTTTGATGTTTAGAGTTATTCTTTGGTAACCATTTTTGTAATGTTTTTGAATTTGTGGATGTGACACTTTATGTTATATGGATGATATGTCACTATGTGAGTCATATGTATCTATTATCTATAGTATTTTTTTTAATGTTATACATGAATCAATGTAGTGCCCATGCATTCTATGATATGCACAATAATATCTAGATCTCTTTACTAGGCATAGAGTAGGTAGGTTGATTGAATTAACTTTAATCATTTCCCTTATTACCTCACTTGAAATCTTATTTTACCTTTGAATTCATTGTGGATCACTATTTATAGATGTACTTTGTTATGATTTCTTATTTTTATAAGTAACATTATTTTCCACAAATTGACTAGGTGAAGATGTATATACATGATTTACACTAGTGTGCCCTAGAGGCCTTTATATTGTAAATTAATTTTCTAATGTTGTAATATTTTCATGTAATAGTTGATTCTAGTTTTGTAAACCTATAATTATCTTAATCATAATGATAATTTAATCACATAGAGTCTCACAAGTGCAAACCCTAACTATTTATGATTGAACATGTAGGCACACACCCTTTAGGGAAGAAGTGTGAATAGGTTGAGTATGAGGAATAATGACATTGGTATAGGCTACTTCATCTCATGGAGGAATGATAACATGGACTTGGTTAGATGGAAAGTAGATATCACCCTCATGGATATGAGGAGGAGAAGGATATTCTTTCTTGTGCATAAGATATGACATTGAAAATTGAAGTGTAGTTTTTAGCTTATGTGCTAAATCCTGTATGTGTGTATGGGTTTGCATGTTAATGGAATTTCACATAGGAGAAAAATAACATGATATGAGATATGAATATATTATAATTGATATAAAACATCATATATACATGTGTTTATGTATTTTTTGAGTTCATTTCAATTAAAGGAAACAAACATGAAAATGAAAGTATTAGACTTTGCAACAAAACTGATCAATTTATTATGTCATTATGATCATGATTATATGAAATACAAATTATAAGATATATGGATCTAAAATCTGAGTTATGTAATTGTAATCCTAGGGTTATCTATGGTTAGGGTTGTTTTATGAAAATTTAAACTGGATTAAATAAATGAAACCCTAATGTGGAATTTATAAAATGATCTAGGTTATGCCAAAAAATTAGAAAAATAAAATTTTATAACCCCAATTTAGTGTATAAAAATTGGGAGAAGGTAAACCTTATGTAAAATTAAGGTTTTAAGCAATATTTGAAGTAAGTCAAGCTCACCAATTTTTTTAACCTTTTAGGGTTTAGCTATGTAATTCTTATATTAGATTAAAGGGTTGAGTAGTATAAATTAGTGAAACAATATGTAGTAAATAAACAATGATTTGTTACATATTGAATTTTTCACAATAGTAATAAATATGTGTAAATAAAGACTTCCCTAGAAAATACCTAACATGGAACATCTAAGTACTAAAAACTAAGATACAAAAAGGTTTGAGTGTCATCAAATAGATCCCAATGTTATATCCTCTCTTGGACAATAGTGCCATACTTGGATAGTAGAGCCATATGGCTCTAGTCTCCTCTATGTAGGATTATTCCTAAATTATAGTTGCATCTACCTTATGTTTTTAGATTCTATTCTTGAAAACATGAAGTCTAAAACTATGAATTATGCTTGCAATAATTTATTTATGATTTAAACTGTAATCCTCTTGACAAGTAAATCATGAGCTGAAAATGTGTTCATTAGTAGGATAGTGTTACATCTTGATTCCTCGCTAAGCTAAATATTTCACTATTTATAGATGGTTATGGTAGATACACATGATATTGATTATATTTGCTAATTAAGATTGAGATTATGCTATTTTAGGATATTAGTATGTTGCTTAATTGGATGATAATTCATGATTTCTTAGCATGAACTGGTATATGTATGCACTTTCATTGTTAAGCATCTTAATGAATTTTTATTGTTACATATTGTTGATTTTGAATATCATGTGATATAGCCTAACTACCTATGTGTGTGTGAGGTGGACACAGGTGAATTATTCCCTTGAGTACACTGGAGGGAGAGCATCATCAGAGAGGATGATGTAGATGGTGATAGTGTTGGTTGATAGAGCGCTAGCAAAACCTTACACATACCATGATAATTATTCATGTTAGAATGCATTTAAAAATGTTTGTTTAAATTGATTATTTCTATGATTGCTTAAGTAGGTATGCAATAGGAATAAAAGTCCCTTGTATGGTTATCCTAATAAGTCATTATTATTTTAGAGGCAAAGTAAAATTTAAATTTGGATTATTATTTATTATTTTATTATTCATCTTTTAAATTGCTAAAATATGATTTAAAATGGCTAAATGTGAAAATAGAATTTTATAATTAAAATAAAAGGGAATTGTTTTTCTTTAAAAACATTAAAAATACAAAAATAAAAGATAATAAATGAAATTAGAAAAGAATTAGAGGTATTAAAATTAGTAAAATAAAAATAAAAATAAATCTAAAACCAAAAATTGGAAAAAGAATAAATATATAAATAAGTAAAAACTGTCTTAAAAGCTAAGGCTACGCCTATATTTAAAAGGAGATCTTAAAAATTGTAGGAGGTAGGAGGAAAATTGGAGATAGTTTGTGTAACACATAAGGATTTAGAAGCTAGAAAGGAGATATGACATGATTTTGAGGAAAGTATGGAGGAAAAAAGGAAAAGAGAAGAAGAAGATGAGGAACCGGATTAATTATAAAAAGATTAACCAATCAAGCTACCAGGTAGGCACTTGTTTATACACATAAATCTTAAATTTATGTGTGTTAAATTTATTTGGTAACAATAAAAGCAAAACATCAATTTTAATTTTAAAGAGAATATCTAAATTGTTGGTATGTAGTAAACATCTTCAAATTATTTTGATTTAATTATCCAGATTTTAAAGATATGTATATAGCATTGGTGAATATGGCAACTAAATTAAATTTTTAAAAAAAAAATGATAAAGCATCAAAATCTTATTAATAGATAAGTATGGAATCTAATTTAATAGATAATCATGAGGTGTCTTTACACCAATCTTGTCACACTCCACATAGATATACAATAATATAATTTATTAATATCCTGTATTAACCCTAGTCAAAAAGTGTCACTGCTTATTTAACATTTATAAAAAAACACAACATATTTATAAATATATATGTTAAAATACTAAAGTTGTGTATTATCTGTCAAGTCTTACCTTTCTAATTGATGGCTATTTAGGTATCAGGGTATCATTTGTGTAATCCTTTTCAGACTGTGTACCAAAAAAAAGGTCACTAAAATTTCTCTTAGAAATTAATGACCCCTTATAACATTATTATTCCTTTCAAATAAAAATACATACAATCATGCTGGTAAATTAAATATATATTGTCTTCATAGTAAATATATTAAGTTAATGACCCCTTATAACATTATTATTCCTTTTAAAAATTATAAGGCATTGGCATCTTCTTAATAAATAATTATGGAATCTAATTTAATAGATAATCATGAGGCATCTTTGTGCCAATCTTACCACACTCCAGATAGATATGCAACAATATAGTTTATTAATATCCTATGTTAACACCCGTCAAAAAGGCATCGCTACTTATATAACATTTAGTAACAAAATATGAGGCCTATATATAAATATATATGCTAAAATACTAAAGTTGTTGTGTATTATCTATTAGGTCTTACCTTTCTAATTGGTGGCTATTTAGGTATCAAGATGTCATTTTTACAATATTTTTCAGACCATGTACCAAAAAAGAGGTCATTGAAATTATTCTTATATATTAATGACCCCTTATAACACTATTATTCATTTCAAATAAAAATACATATAGTCATGCTAATAAATTAAATATATATTGTCTTCATATAATACATTGACCTTCTTAGAGTAAACAATGACTTAACAAAATATAATTTCATTCTTTACTGCAAAAAATGATTTTATGGCCATGTAAATTGTAGTGAATTAGGTAAAATAGTTAGCTGAATCATTTGTTTAAGAAAAGTGGTTGAGTTAATACCAAAATGAGTCACTAGAAATTAGAATAAATCATAGACTCATGATTTGAATTAATCACTAATGTATATATAAACTAAGCCTACTTCTACTTTTATACAGATTCCACAACTAGATGAAAGACTAAATCTCTAGACTGTATCTGGACGGTGACCTACTATGGATTGTATACAGGTGGAATCATCTCATATAGAGATAATTATGCATATGGATATATAAAATTAAAGTACCATATAAATACTCATATAACAATGTCTGTATGTATTCTAGAATTGTCTATATTATGATTGTGTGTATTTTGATCCATAAAGGATTAGTTTTGTATAGCATATAATATATCTTAAGTAAGATAGTTGTATATATTCCATAGAATATATTTTATGGATTAAATAAAGGATAAAGTGTATATATTTCATTTGGATGAATATATGTTGTGTGACATAATTAGTTCATGTGAAACCCTATGGAAAAATAGATTGGATTTCAATATGCATAGATGGCATGGTACTATTAATAAGACTCAATGTGAGAATTATTCCAAATGTTATTCATATTATATATTATCCATCTTTTTAAATATATTGCTATAGATAATAGAAGGGTCCAAATCATAAATACTAAAGCTTTCAATTGGGATTAAAATTGTAATCATTTATGAAAATGTATAATCACATACTACCTTCTCCAAACATTCATTTAAGGATCTCAAGAAGAAGATTTTGGAAATCTATATTAGAATATTGAAATGTCTTAAAAGAAAGATGCACAAGAAAACATAGCAAAGGAAAAATTGTTGGCTGAAGTTAACAAGACAATATATGTACTTAACTCCAATGAAAATAATCTTAGCCCTCAATTTGAGAAGCTATTCAATTTAGGTAGATGCCCTAAATTTGATTATGATTTTATAAAACATTGGCAAATAAGAATTTTCATTATAACTTCAACAAATGATAATTAAGTGTGAATAAATATTTTTAATATTTAAGTAAGAGAGTTATTTATCCTCGCTTCAACTTTTCATTATTTTTGAGAAAATTATCTTACTATCATTTGTTTAAAACTCAGGGATGATGTGGTTTAGGAAGTAAGAGGTTATTGGAGAATGTACTTGTTAACATTTTGTTTTTAAGTAGCTTGGTCTTGAATTAGACTATGGACATTTACTCTATGATTCTTGATATAAATGGATTTTGTGTGGATGACATTAGTATGATGGTTATGGAAGATACAATAGACAGGCATTGTCTTACTTTAATGCAATCATTGGGTATATTTATGTACTCTTGTTTTGGTAACTGTATGCTATAATATGTATTTTAGGAGAATCTGATATGAGAAAGGTTTTAGCTACTCCAATACTTATGCAGTTAAACCATATGATCTATTAGACTATATGTAATGGTGATATCATAATTGGTTATGGGAAACTTAGGAGTTAGATGATAGTTACAAAATTTAAGTGATGAATAATACTATAAATGTAATACATACTAGAGCATAATAGGATGAATTATTATTCTATTCCGTCTCTCTCTATTTACTAGTATTATAGTTTAATCTTCCTTTATGGTATAAAAAATCAAGGTGATGCATGTACAAAAATTGAGGTTAGATTTTGAGATCACACATCTAAGACAAGGACATAGACTAGGGTTTAGAAACTATAACTCTTTGGAATAGTATCTTAGAAACAAATGAGTTGTTAGAATGAAAATCCATAACAAGGATTATGAATTATGTGACTCACTCTTAATTATATGAATGAGTGTTAATAATACATATTCAATATGGAATAATTGTGTGCATTACATATTATGAGTGTATAAATACTTATTTATACTTAGATCATAATTGTGCATCATGATGCATGTTTATATGTTATGATACTTTGTTAAGATTATATGTAGTATGCTTGGGTTGTATAATTATTTATTGTTGCTTGTTATTATCTGCATGGACTAGTTGAGTCTTGAAATTCATAAGTTTATTTTATATGTTGTTGCATAGTTAGGAACCTATGATAGTATTGGATATCATAGGGTACTACAATAAAAAATTGTATTGTACCTAGTTGGTACTTATTGTAGTGATTATACCCAAACTCAAATTTACATTTGACTATTTTATTGTATACCTGTTGGTTATTTCTATGGATAGTGTTTGTTATTATAGCTGGAAAGACTTGTCTATGTGTGCATGCAAACTTGGGAGTTTTGGTAATGCTTTATTAGTATGCTATTGTATTTTTTGGAATGATGAATTATTTATTATATATATTGTTACTTATGTAATGTTGTGTTTCTATGTATTTGAGACTAATTCATGTGATTACTTTTGAAAATATGGTAGTTAGGTCTTAGAACATTGGATTGTGGTAGTATGGGATGCCATAAGGTATAGATAACTAGAAACCAATTATATTATTGAATTGTTTAGTTACATTATATGTTTACTTGGGTGGCATATTTGTAATAATTATTTCTATTATGGGATAGAATATAATGGAAGATTCATGCATATGTTAGATGGACTTAATATATGCTATTATTACTCTTATGTAAAGTGTGTCATGTGATGAATTTGCTAGTAGAATGTAAGTTGATGAATATTTTGGTTGAATTATATTTGACCAATTTATATTGTAAATGCAAAGTAAGGAGTGAGATAGACATCATTGGCTTGCTGGCATTGCAATGTTAGATGAAGGCAGTCTGATCAAGTGGTGTGTATGAAATTGATAGATCTAGATCATTATAATTTATTATTTATAATAATTTGGTCCAAATAATGTTCAGTGAGAAATTATCATTTTATGAGTATGGTTCACATGTTAGTGAGATATATTGAAATAGAATGGATTTCTATGATACAATACATGTTTAGTTTATAATCATACACCACATGGGTACTTGCTAGTCTCTCTAGATTCCCAAGCCGTCACTATCTACCCATCCATGAAGGGAAGGCCATTCCTTAATGAGATTAGTGTAGGGGATTATTAGTCCATGGTTGGTGTCGTAAAGCATTTGGATGATGCTCTCCCTCCCCATAACAATACTACTATTGAGATGACACTTAAGATTGCCACAGATACTAGAGAGTCCATAAAACTCATGCTCTTTGGAGCCAAGTATCTAAATTATGTACATTGTATTATATTGAATATTATTATTGAGTTTTATCATGAATAATTATAATTACTTATTATTGTATATTGGCAATAGAGATTGTAGAGTTGCATCAGTCATGGATGAGTTGTTGTATTACTTTCTATATTCATTTTATGTAGCATCCTCATGACATTAGAGATCTATGATGTAAGATGTAATGTGTAAACTTATTGTTATCACTTGAATATATATGTGATCTCTATTTAAATTCTTAAGTGTAATCTATTTTTGGTATATATGTTTAATTAAAAAAAATTCATGTAATTTAATGTCTAACCTAGCAGGGTTATTATAGATAGGTTGGACTTCCTTAACACCCTATTCTGAAAAGAGTTGCCTACATACCAATACTTTGAGGAAGAATCAACATCAATGTATTTTCCTCCACCTAAGTGTTTGTGGAAGTGCAAGTAATGCTAGAATGATAGTGGTCTTGAATGACTTGAGTGTGATTGAGATTCTAAATTTAGAGAATCTAAGCTTAGGGTAGCTATAAAAGGTAGTAGGTAGAATCAGGGTAAAATAGGGATTAATAACCTTGATTTTGTTCAACTTATTTTGTGTTTGAATAGGTCTTTCACATTTATTTTCCAGCTAGTGGATAGAGGTCTAAAAGTCATGTATTTATAGTTTTATGTAGCTTGTGTAGATAATAAAATATGCTTAGGATGACATTAAGAGGGTTTAACTTTTGAAAATATATCCATTCAAGAAATTTAGGCTAAAATACATTAGCACCATGTTGGGGACACTAGTTCCATGTGTGTACAAAGCGAAATACAAATGATTTATAAAAAGATCATAGCATGGAGAAGATAAATCCTACTTAAACTTCTAATTGTTGATGTATTAGATATTTAGAGTCATGACCAAGATGGATATGCTAGACATAGCCAAGGGATCTCTTACCAAAATAATATCAGTAGGGAGGGTTCCAAATCCTCAAATCAAGAAAAACTATGTAATAACCCTAGCTAGGTCCTATGTTTTCATATTCACTAAACTAATAATAATTAAAGTAAAGTCTAATCTAGTGCTCACCAAAGCTTGTGGCACAAAATGGGGGTAATAAACATTAAAAGTAAACATGCATAGAAGAAATATACTCATGTCAATGTATATGGAGTATTAATGCATGGGAGAGAAGTACAAATGCATTTATATCTACTCTTACAAAAGAGGATTAAATTTAGGAATACTTCCCTTTAAAGACAAACTCGTTGAGCTTCAATTTATTCCTTAGCCAAGGTGCTTCACAATAGGTTGTTTAGGTTTGTAAGGATGAAAAGGATAAATCATCTCTAGAATACATAACCTATCAATGCATCCAAATGACTTCTCCATAAGACAAGATCCATATCTCCAAAGAATGTATGAAACCCTAAGCTATGTTCCTCAAGTATAATGGTGGATAAGTATATGTAAAATATATTGTTAGAGTTAAAATCACTAAGAGGGGGATGAATCATTGGTGAAAAACAATCCAATTAAATTTCCAAACCTTTCAAACATTTAAGCATTCAATACAACCATTCATGAAGCATATAAAATGTTTATAACAATGAATAATGAATATAATGTAAGATCACACACACAATAAAATATCTATGTGGGAAATCCTCTTGGAGAATAGAACCCACTCTCAATCTTGAAAATTCATGGACTAATTGTCCTATAAGATGATCATAAACATGAGATTTGTCAAGTCCTTTTGATCACCTATTAGTCAAGTCTTTTTGACTAGATTTAGTGAAATACCTATTTCATAAGGAACACCTACCCTTGAGATGATCAAGTACTTATAACCACATTTTGGTCAAGTCCCTTTGACCTAGATGTTGAGCACCCTTCCAAAAACTATGAAATGAACATCTCTTAATCACTGATTACTTGCTAATTTAATGGAGATACGATGTATATTAGTTCTCTTCAACTATGTATACTACATAGTCCACACTCTGGTCTACCTCTCAAATCAACCACCAAGAACACATAGACATCATATATCCTTATCTCATACTCAAGGCATCCACAACATCCTTCTGGATCACTCTATACCTCTTCACTCATTCTCAATCTTCAAACTTGTAAGAACACTATTTTGACATCATAAATATGAGCTACAGGTCATACACACAGTCATCAACCTGATTTTATCTACAACCCATCCACTAGGCACCCACGCTTTCTTCTTTCCTTCACTATACAACTCTCGCTCACACCACTTATCACAAGTTTAGAAATCACCCCCTTTGATTTCACCTTTTATAGATCCATCATGATTATTGTGTTCACAACCTTCCTTGTTAGCCACAACACATACCTTCACTCTTAAGGAATCTACATGGGTCACCTTTAAATATAACCCTATTAAAAATAGTCATAAGTATCCTTTTAGGTCCTATGGAGATCCATTCACCTCTCTGACACTTCTCTGAGCAAGTTTAGAACACAAAAACACTTTCACAGACATAGACCCATGCCACATAATCTATAGGTCCTACTTAAGTGACAACATCCATCACAACACCATTTTGATATAAAATAATTATCCCAAACATCATTATATATATGATTCAAAAATAATGAACACATAGTCAAAATATAATAATTTGTTCATACATATTATGGATTGGTCAAACCTTTAAAGTCCATATAGATCATCCTTTAAGAGTTTAAAACACTCTCTAATATCTAAGTCACCTTGAAACATCTAAATGCCATTAGAAAATATTAGTTACCCATCTTGGGTTAATTTTAGAGCATGAATGAACACAATAAACTTTGGGGCTCAATAACTTTGACTGTATAAACATTTAGAACTTAAGATGAATATTACTAGATACACCTTAAACTCCTCTACAACTTTAATTTTTATTGCAACAACAAATTTTTGCATAGATTGAAAGTTATGGATAAAAAACCAAGCACTAGTATTTCCTTCATTAAATTTAAATATTTAAATCCACATGGTCATAGTTAAACCTCAGTCACTTAGAACACATCTTGTGCTCTTCACTCAGCTTGCTCAACTTGCATTGTCGATCTTTTTTAGAAGTAGCTCAAAATTTAAATTTCACTTATCCACTATCCGAATGTTAAACCTCAAAATTTTTGACCTTATCTTCTGATTTTTTATAATCTTGACCATATACACATCACTAATCTCTATTGAGTAGCCTAGTCTTTATCTTTTAGTGTTCACCATTAGATCTTGCTCAAAAAATTTAAGATTATGCAACTTTAAACCCTCATGTGCCTTATGAGAACTTTATTGATAGTCCCTTATGCTTGTGAAATTTGGAAGTATTGCATTCATTTTTTACTCTTTGACTTGTCCCACATTGTTGATCTTCATCAATATAAAATCTGACTCACTGTTGATCTTCTGTCAGACTAGTGAGCTTGTGACACTTGTCACCTATGCATGTAACCTTTGATATGTTGAATTAATATTCACCATTGATATAAATATGTGTGATTAATTTATCACCATTGGATATTCTATACCAATGACCTCAAAATTCAATATAATTAAACTTGATTGTTTCTAGTCCATCATAATCTGCTAGAATAACTTTGAAGCTTTATAACTTGAGCTATAAATCACTTCAAGACTCCAAATTTTTAGGGTACATTATTGGCACTATAAAAAACAAATATATGTAAACATTTAAATATTATTTTATTTATTTGTACCAAAATTAAATTCACAAACTTACTATTTCATAATATCTACATGATTTGTAGTGACGGTCTGGCTTCTCTTAAGCAAGAATATGCAAACTGCCTGGGAAGACAACTTTGCATAGTTATATCTTTTTATCCACTCAAATAGATGACCTAAAAATTAGAACATAACAACTTGGGAATAATTTTATCACACCCATATGACCAACTCACCTTGACTCATCCATATGTGGAATTGGTGATGTCACCAAAGTACCTATTGAGATTTTTATGTCACAAAACTAACTTTGTCAAGATAAACATAATTAAGAACCAGATGACTACCATGTAATCTAATAAGCTCTCAAATAATCCTTGACATATGATAGGACCTATCACACATTACCAATACTTTAGACCCATCCCTAATCATGCCAAATCTAAAGATCAACCAAGCCTACTTCAAGCATACTAGGACAAACACACTTCACACTTTGTCATTGACACTTGAATATCAAGAAACTTCATCTACTCACTTGGAAACCTCCATGAAATCACTAAAAACTCTCTAAAACTATCCCCCTTTATAATTGATGTCAACACCCATCATACAACTCACCATCCTTCTCTCTTTAAGCACACTTATAATAGGAATTGTTGGCCAAATTTGGCCCACATATAAAGATTTTGTATGGTTTGATGAATGAGTGGAGAAAAGGCTTGAAATAGGTATAGATTTAAAAATAAGAGGGTGTAAGAAAGTTTCATGGTGTTTGAGGATTCAATATCATGGACTAAGTTGTAAATATCTTAAGAATCAATCAAAACCTTGAAATATTGATCAAAGGATGAATTTGGTGAATTTTAAGGACCAAACCATCACCAAGATGTCATGAAAAAATGAGGAAAACCAACTTGTTTGAGAATTTTTATCTTCACTCAAGAAGCCCCTATGAGCTAAATGATTGCATTTCCATGTAGCTCTTCATGCCTAGATCATATCCTAAAAATTTAATGTCTACATGAGCTTGCTAGCTCAATTTATGAGATTTCAAAATTGGACCTACCACATAAGATGTTTTCATGAGTGTAAAATTCAATCCTAGGCAAATAACTATTTAGATTCAAATGATCAGTGACAGGTGTGGGGATGCCATGCAAAAAATCACACAAGTCATCTCACTTGAACACTATATAAACACACTTAAAAAGCTCTTAGAACTAGTAGATCAAGTGTACACAATCATTTTAGTATCAAGAATATCTCCTATAAATTTGGTGCCTCCATGACCTTTTTGCTTCCAGATCTAAGGTTTCAAAATTGGTCAAATAATGAGAGACATTCACACAGATGTCAAATTTAAGATATAGTAGAAACCATTAAGGTCTTAAATTTGACATTCATGTGGATGTAAATGATGATCTCATGAACATCAAATGACAATCATGCATAATTTAAATTTAGACCATGATAAAAAGCCATTTATTTTCAAAATGCAAGCAGATCTAATGGTTGGCATTCATTCATACCAAGGGAGATAGATAGTGTAAGATGAGTCAAAAGGTCAAAGAGATCAAGAGGTGAAAATGTGGCATAAGTATGTAAATAAAAAGACTAATAATAGGATCCTTAGATCAATTCATGATTGACAAGTGGCATGAACATGTTTAAGCTAACAGAAGATCAATGGAATCTGTTTAATCTTGTAAATCAAGATCTACAATACATAAGAGATCAAAGAGTCAAGATTTGACAATAAATATCTATGATACAAATAAGAATAAAGATAGATAGGAATATTTTTATTGGTTTGAGTTAGTTTTTAATGGACAAGGTCAAGCCAAGGAACCATTTTTGACCAAGGAAAGTAGGTCTTGTAGAGATCATCCATGCCACCATTGAAGCTCAATTGAATGCCATAAAAATGACATAATGATATATCCAAGGTGATAAAAAACATAAAGGGATGCCATTAAATCTTAATATGGACCTCTGGTTTGACATTTTATAGCTTGTAAGGTTCATTCTATGACTATGTTTGCCATTATTAAAGGGATCTGTGTATATGGTGAACTTTCGATTCTTGGAAAGATAAAATGGGTCTATTTGGACTTTATATATCAATAAAATGGGAAACATAGTCTATAGGTCTATATTAATATGATAGATATAGGAAAACCAATAATCTTAGATTGGTTTTCCATTTATAGAATGGACCTATGATTTGGATATGGAGATAGAGAAGATATGTGATTAATGTAAATGGGTCTCACATATCAATGTGTGACTCCATCCTTAAAAAAATAGGCACTAACCACCATTCATGACATTGCTCTACCATTTTCAATACTCAATGATTTGATCCTCATGAATAAGTTAAGTGAGATTAGGGTCCCGAATTGGCAAACTAGTGGTTGAAGAAGTAGTTGGGGCATTGATTCCTCTCAAATAGACTTATCATTATGCTAAAAAATCCCTTGTATTCTAGTGGATCTTTTAGCCAATGAGAGGAGCCAAATGATTATTAGAATGAAAGGAGGTTATCTTATTGATAAGGATTAATCTTGATTAGATAAGGTATGTGTATAAAAAGGAACTAATGAATTGCCACCATGTCTCTTGATGATTAGGACCCATTCTCCACTCTCAAACAAAAGTTACCCTCTATCTCTTTCTCATTTTTTACTATATATAGAGGATTTGGATCCTAAAAAATGATCCCTCTATTCCATCTCTTGGGCATGTCTAGACTCTATGAAGAATGAGCTTGTAACCTCTTGAGATGAATATAAGACTACTTTTAGTTTTCATGGTTTTGGTATAGTGTTTACATGTCAGTTTGATTTGCATATGTGGTATAAATCTCTCCCTTGTCAAGTCTTGATCTCACATAGTTACTAGTTGATATTTTTATGAAGGTCGTGTTTAGTGTTCAAGTATCTTTTGATTATGGCCCATATGTGGATTCATTTACTAGTTAGTGTCTTACATTAGACCTCTCCATAACTTCCCTCAGCTTTTGATCATTTGGCAAACCTCTGCATGAAATATTGATCCATGAAAAATACTTAGAGTCCTAGATCTAGTCTCTT
The DNA here is from genome assembly GCA_037957365.1 of Torreya grandis. Lineage (NCBI taxonomy): Eukaryota > Viridiplantae > Streptophyta > Pinopsida > Cupressales > Taxaceae > Torreya > Torreya grandis. Next base: position 1,668,453 of record JARHVA010003999.1, read on the forward strand.
TCTTATCTCATTAATGTTTAATAAGAGATCAAATGGATTAGTTTAACCATTTTTTAAGTGCATCACCATTTTTGGCTTAGGTTTCCCTTTCACATTATCTCTCTTTCCCTTTTCCCTAGTCATTAGTAGGTTTTAGTAGTGGGAAGGAGATAAATGATGCATCAAAGGAGCTATCCTCATTAAAAATCATTGAGGTCTAACCCCATTATAAGATATCCATATCATGGGGTGAGTCTTATGTTGAGCTAGATTTGGGTAGAGGACCTAAACAATCCCTTACCCAACTAAGGTGCAATCTAGACCTCCAATAGTTCTAACATGCCTAGTGGTACAAAGGTAAAAAAGAGTGGGAAAATCTTGGTGTGTCTTTCATCTAATAACCTTTTAGAAGTGCTAAAGTTAGTACCAATGGAGAATCTGAATCAAATCTTCTGGTTATTAGTCAAGTAGATATGTCCCATTATATATTTTAGTCAGTTCTTGCATCTCATTTGGCATATGAGGATAATATGGAAAAATATGGTGAATAGCCCTATTATCCACCACATTATTAGTAGTGCCAATATCATTCTCATGATCTTTATTATTAAGGTCATGATTCTTACCTTCCCCATCATAATATTACTCCTTACCAGCCCTATAATGAGCTATCCATACCAACACTTAAGTAAAATTTAGTAAGCCTTAAAAAACATGCACTAGAGTTATAATCCTAAAAGTATTATGGCCATGATGTCCCTACTCACCTAGTCTATCATGTGAGAGAGTCATTATAGAAAGTGAAAAAATAATGGGCACCTATTGATAGAGATAATTAGAATAATCTCACATGTGAGATGATGGTTATGAGTATTTACATTCAAAGCATTGAGGATAAGCTATAAGACCTTAAAGAGTAGTAGGTCCAACCTCACCAATATTGTGTGCCTTCATATACACCACCTCAGTCTTCTAATGTGCCACCCATTCCTCCAAATAGACCATTATAAGTAACCCTCCAAGTGTTACAAGTTCTTCTTGTGTTCCTTAGACCTTCCTTTCTTAGAAATATATCCAAGAGAGTTGTCAAAGAGAGAAGGGGACTACTATTGAACAACCTAATATTGAGACCCAAGACCCCTCATTTTTTCCTCAAGAACCTCTTAAAAGGTCCTTCAACTTTCCAATATTGAATTAAGTGGTGAAGTTAGGTGGTGGGTAAAGTGAGACATAATCCTCTTATGTTCCCTATTATACAAATATTAACCATCTTAAAGAACATATATTTCAAGAAACTATATAGAGGCAAATCAAATAATTGGAGCTGAAGACAAAGAAAGAGGAGGAGAACTAGAGTTAAAAGGGTAAAGAAGAACCTCTATCGTTCCCATCTTAGAAACAAATCATACATTCAATCCAATCCAAAGCCATTCAATTCCCACCCCTCCCTCCTCAAGAATCTAGGTCATTTCCATCTTGGAAATCCATCCAAATCAATATACAAAGGAGGAAGTGATGATTATGAAAGTCAAACAATAGACCATTCATCCTCCACTCCTTTCCCCTCAAAATCCCAAAACCTTTCCTTCATGGAGAACCATTCAAGAAGCAAAGCAATAAAGAGAGGAGGTGAAGGTGACCCAGGAAGAACAACTCCATGAAAAAAAATTAGGTACCTATGGTAACTTATTTAGACCTCTCTTATCTTGTTAAATATTTTCAAGGGTCTACTATACCACTCTTCAAGAAAGATCCTCTCCTTTATGAGGCAAATCAAGAAGATGCAACTAAGGAGATAAAAAATAATGATGACTTTAGTGACTAAGAAGAGGAAATTATTATTGAAACACCATTTAACAAAAGTGAGTATGTTTCAACCTTTCATAATGCCAAAGAAGATGAAATACATGAACAAGTACAAGTTGGAGATGAGATCTATCAAGAAGAAGTCTCAGATATGCATCAAGAGGTTATTTTTCAAGAACCTCTTAATCACAAATCAATTGTCTAAGATCAAGAGTTTTATTAAAATCTTGTGATAGCTAATATAGATCAAGTATAGGCTCATCTTTCTTTGGAAGGTAGTCATGAAGACAACTCACACATAATTATTGCTGAGATATAGAACATTCTTGAAGAAGAAGACCATTGGAAATATAAGTACCAATATTTCATGAGTGAGATTGATGAACCTAAGATGGAAAACTTGGATGATGGGATAATATAGTAGGTTGAATATTCATCCAAGGATTCCATTAATGTTTTTGAGCTTTAGGAAGGTAATGTTACTCTAGAGATGCTAAAGTAGAATGAGAAGGCTAGGCTTGATGAGAAATTGGTATGAATGGAAGTCATGGATGAGTTTGAGATATATCTGATTGAAAAGGATCAATATACCCTTAAAACTAATCTTATCTAGTTTGATAAAGGTGAAGAACAAAATACTGATTGGTAGCTACAAATGAAGCTCTTTCAAGAGATTGAAGATCTTTGCCAAGTTGAGGGTTATGTACTTGAGAAGGTGGACAAAGAGTTTCCCATGGAGGACAAGGACCAAGATTATATGGATTATGCAAAGCTTCTGGATGAAATTGAAGAGTTTTCAGCCAAGAGGAAGCCCAATCTTACTAAGGACACTATGAAAATCAAGAAGGTATGCCCTATTGAACCATCATTGGAGGTCATAGTTGAGGAGCCATATGGGGAAATTGGGATTGTTTAAATGCACATAGATGAACTATTTGGATCTCATTGAACATCATGCTAATGAATTTGGTAGATATAACAAAGTATAAAGAGGCATCAAGGCCAAAGGTATAAAAACTACATGCCTCATTCAACCCCTCATCCCATGATGTAGGGGAATTTTCAATCTTTCCTTTTGATTTGGAAGGAAAGGTAAATATAGTTTTAAGCTATACATAATTAGATTAGTTTACCTAAATTACTCCAAGTGCTATTTTGGTACATTTATTTATTGTCTTTATTTTGTTCTAGGTTAGTTTCCATTCAATAAGTGATTTGGGAATTCTATTTTATTTTTCTCCTTTTGGTCTTTATATTGTTTTAAAAAGAGGCTATCCAAAATATTGGTAACCAATATTAGATCCAGGTCAATGCGTTGGACTAGAGAGGAGACTCCATGCCCAATGGACTAAATAAGCCAATATGGTTTGGGTTTTTTTTCATAGACAAGCATGTAACCTTGTGAGTCACCAAAGACATTGGCCAAATTTGTCCCACATATAAATATTTTTCATGGTTTGATGAATAAGTGGACCAAAGGCTTGAAATAGGTCTAGAGTTATAAAGAAGAGGATCCAAGTAAGTTTTATGGTGTCTAAGAATTTAAAAGCATGAACTAGGTTGTAAAAATCTTAAGAATCCATTAGAGCCTTAAAAGATTGATCAAAGGATGAATTTGGTGATATTTAAGGACCAGACTGTCACAAGGACATCATGCAAAAATAATAAGACCAGCTTATTTGAGTACTTGTTATCTTCACTTAGGTAGCCACTATGAGCCAAATGATTACAACACCATGGACCTCTTTGTGCCTAGATCATATCTTGAAAAATTCATGTCTACACGAACTTCTTAGCTCAAGTTATGAGCATTAAAAGTTGGACTTATGGCATTAGATGTTCATGCGAATGTCAAATTCAAGCCTCAAAAAATAGGCATTTAGGTTTAGATGATCAATGATAGGCATATGGATGTCATGTAAAATCACATAGGTTAGCTCACTTGAAAACTAAAATTTGGTGCCTTTATGACCTTTTCACTTCTAGATCCAAGATTTCAAAGTTGGTCAAATAATGGGGGATGTTCATGCAGATGTAAACTTTAAGATATGCTAAAAATTTGACATTTACATGGATATCAATGATAATCTCATAGACATCAAATGATGATCACATATATGTCAAATGTAGACCATGGTAAATAGTCATTTGTTTTCAAAATGTAAGCAAATCTCATAGTTAGTTTTCCTTTATAACAAGGGAGATAGATGGTATGAGATGAGTCAAAAGTTCAAGGAGCTTGAGAGGCCACTATATGGCATAAGTTCATAAAGTAGTAGACTGACAACATGATCCTAAGATCAATGTGTGATTGACAAGTGGCATGAATATGTTTAAGCTGATAGAAGATTGATGGAGTGTGTTTAATCATGTAAATCAAAATCTATGGTATGTAGGAGGTCAAAGAGTCAAGATTTGATAGAAAGGATCTACAGGACCAATTATAATAAAGACATCTATGAGAATTTTGATTGGTTTGAGTTAATTTTTGATGGATAAAATCAAGCCAAGGAACCATTTTGACCGATGTAAATAGGTACTATAAATATCATCCATGCCATCATTAAAGCTTGATCAAATTCCATGAAAAGAACATAGTGATGTAGCTAAGGTGATAAAGAACATAAAGTGATGACATTAAAGCTTAATATGGACCTATGGTTTGATGTTTTATAGCTTGCAAGGTTTAATCTCTGACTGTGTTCACCATTCTTAAAGGGATCCATGTATATGGTGAACTCTGAATTCTTGCAAAGATAAAATGGGTCTATATGCACCTAATATATGAATAAAAAGGGCTATATAGTCTATAGGTATATATTAATATGATAGATATAGGAAAACCAATAATCTTAGATTGGTTTTTCATTTATAGAATGGACCTATGATCTAGATATGGAGATAGAACAAATATGTGATTAATGCAAAGGGTCTCATCTATTGACGTGGATCCATCCTCAAAAAATTAGGTACTAACTACCATTTATGGCATGGATCTATTAGTTTAAAAATTCAAGGATTTTATCCTCATGAATAAGTCAAGTGGGCTTAGGGTCCAAACGTGGTTAACTAGTGGGTAAAGAAGTAGTTAGGGCATTTATTCTACTCAAATAGACTTGTCATTATTATAAATAATCCCTTGTCTTCTAATGGATCTCTCAGAAAGTGAGAAGAGCCCAAACATTATTAGAATAAAAGGAGGTTAACTTATTGATAAGGATTAATCATGATTGCAGAAGGCATGTATACAAAAAGGAACCAATGAACTTCCACCATGTTTCTTGATGACTAAGACCCATTCCCCACTCTCCAATGGACGTTCCCATCTCTCTTTTTGTCCTTTTTTTTTAGATGTAGAGGCTTTGGATGCATAAAAATGTTCCCTCTATTACCTCTCTTGGGCATGACTAGACACTGCCAAGAATGAGCTTGTAACCTCTTGAGATGAATACAAGACTATTTTTAGTTTTCATGGTTCTGGTATAGTGTGTACATGTCAATTTTATTTTCATATGTGGTAGAAATCTCTCTTTTTTCAAGTCCTAATCTCACCTAGTTACTAGTTGATCTTATTATGTAGGTCATGTTTAGTGTTCAAATATTTTTCTATTTAGGATTTCATGTGGATATATTGACTGATTAGTGTCTTATATTAGACCTTTCCATCACTTCCCTCAACTTTTGATCATTTCATAAAGTTAAGCATGAAATATTAATGCATGATAGATACTTGGAGTCCTAGATATAGTCTTTTTATTATCTCATAAATGTTTTATTGGATCTCAAATGGAGTGGATCAACCATATTTTAGGTGCATCACCATTTTTAGCTTATGTTTCCCTTTCAATTTATCTCTCTTCCCCTTTGCCCTGGTCATCACTAGGATTTATTAGTGGGAATGACCTAAATGATGCATTAGAGTAGCTAGACTCATTAAAAATCCTAGAGGTCTGACCCCACTATAGGATAATCATAGCTTAGGGTTAGTCCCATGTTGAGATAGATTTGGGAGGAGGACTTGAACAATCCCTTACTTAACTAGGGTGCAATCTACACCTCCAACAATAACCTTATCCCCCTCTAACACAATGAAAAAGTGGGCATAAACTAATCTTAAGGACCTAAAGACACCAATAATAGAGGACCACCTTATAAAGATGAAATAAAATCCCTCTTACCTTGAGCCTACCTCTTCTTTCCTTGAAAAATTAATCTTTATACATGTTAACACTCTCTTCACCCAATCACTACAACCAATGAAGAAACAACACATAAAAATATTAAAATCTAATGGAACTCACCAATAAACATCTGAGAGGGACTCCCCCAATATATCTGAGCCATTTCACCTCTTGAGCATCTTCAAATCCCCATACACCATGAATAACCACTACACAAGTTTACTAGCCTTCTATCAAGAAACCTCTGGAGAAAGCTTGTGAACTTTTTGCTCTCCCTTAACTAAAAGACCTTATATTGATTCATAGAGAAAAATTGACACCCAAGCTTTGTCTTGGATACTCAAATGTAGCTTTTGACAATGGTTTGGTCATACTATTTGTAAGTTGCTCTTTTGTAGGCACATACTCCAGCTTATCACTTTGATTACTCACTTGTTCTCTCAAGAAATGATATCTAATAGTAATGTGCTTAGTTTTTGGGTGCATAAAATGTTTCTTTGAGATACTAATTTCACTTATATTGTCATAATAGATAGGATAAGGTCTATTTTGTCTTACCTTATAATCTTCCAAAGTTTGTTTTATCCATATTAATTGCATGTAATTAGAGGTAAATGCTTTATACTTAGATTATTTACTTGATAGAGACATTGAGGCTTAATTATTTCTTAGGAAATACACCAAGCATTCTCCCATGAAGAAGACCCCACCAGTGGTACTCCTATCATCCATAGATCCTTCCCAATCTACGTCATTATATGATTTCAAAGTGAATTATTTACTATTGGGATACCATAAACCATAATCTATGGTGCCTTTGAGATACCTCAAGATCCTTTTGACTATTTTCAAATGAGATTTTATATGATTAGCTTGAAACCTTCTTACAAGACCATCTACTTGCATGATATCAAGCCTAAAAGTAGTAGAGTATAAAAGACTTCCAATCATGGATCTATATAAAGTTTGATCAACTTTTGGTGAGTCATCTAGTTTACTTAACTTTCATCCTATGATCATTAGAGTACCCATTGGATAAAAATCCATCATGTCAAACTTCATTAACATATCCTTGATGTATTTAGATTGTGAAATGAATATCCCTACATCAAGTTGGTTAATTTGCAATCCTAAGAAGAAAGAAATTTATCCCAACATTGACATTTCATACTCAGTCCTCATAGTATATGTAAATTCTCTACTCATATTATCATTGTCATATCCAAACACTATGCCATCAACATATACAACCACTATCAATTGATGATTTCCTTCTATCTTAATGTATAAATTACTATCAAATACCCTTTTTTAAAACCTTGACTCAAATGATACTTATCTAACCTGTCATACCAAGATATAGGATCTTGTTTAAGACCATAAATATCCTTCTTTAGTTTACACACAAAATCTTGATTATTTGACATGAAGTATCCTTTAGGTAACTCGATGTAGAATTTTAATTCTAAGTTGCGTTTCAAGAATGGAAATTTCATATCCATTTGATATACCTTAAAACCTTTGAAACTTGCATATGCCAAGAAGATTATAAGTACTTCCATTCTTCCCATAAGAGAAAAAGTTCCATCAAAATCTATTCCTTCAACATGAGCATATAATTTACACACCAATCTAAATTTGTTCCTTATGACTTCTCATTTTTCATTCATCTTGTTTTTGAAAACCCACTTGGTACCTATCATATTTTTATCTTTTGGCCTAAGAACTAAATCCCATGTTTTATTATTTATTATTTTATCAATTACACCATTCTAGATTTCATATTTTGTAGCTTCCATTAATGTTTTAGGTTCAATCATGGACATCATATTTGAGTCTTGTGATTCTAATTGATCAAAATTTTCCTTCTAGTCTGTAAACTTGGACTAACATTTCTAATAACTTGAGAGATTGGATGATCTTTATGAATTCTTCTAGATGGAGCTTTAGATTCTTGTCTTTCTTCCTCCTCTTCATATTCACGATTTGTTTGAATATATAACTAATCATTATTTGCAATAGAATTTTGAATTGAGTCACTTACCTAAAATTTTAGATTCTTGACTCTACTTGTCTCATCTATCCTTACATTTGAAATTTCAACAATCTTTTGAAGTCTCTTGTTGAAGAACCTATATGGAGTACTGATAGAAGAGTAACCTAAAAATATGCCCTCATCAGACCTTGAATTATATTTTCCAAGATTCTCTTCATCTCTTTTGATGAAACACCTACTCCCAAACACTCTAAAATGTTAGACATTAGTTACTCTATTCTTCCATAACTCTAAGGAGACTTATCACCATTTACTCTAATTTGACACCTATTTAGGATGTCAACTGAAGTGTTGACTACCTCTTCCCAATAACCATATGATAATTTAGGATCTTGAAGCATGGTTCTACTCATACCTGGAATAATTTAATTCTTCCTTTCAATAACACCATTCTGTTGTGGTGTTCTAGCAACAAAATATTATCTCCTTATCCCTTGTTTCTCACAAAAATCATAAAATTCATGAGACCAAAACTCACCTCCTTTGTTTGATATTACACACTTAATATTTGACCCTTTATCATTTTCCACAAGTGATTTGAATGCCATAAATCTTGTAAAACTTTTGATTTTTATTTAAGAAAAAATATCCAAGTCATCATAGTAAAATTATGAATGAGAAGCATAAAGCAGCTATTAACTTGAATAATTTGAGTTCTCATAGGTCCACATAGATCAGTGTGAATCAACTCTAATGGATTTATAGTGGAGAACTAGTTACATTTGTATCTTTTTTTAGTTTGCTTCCCATGAAGATGTTCCTTGCAAAGAGAATGATGAATCTTAAAAATCTTGGGAATATTCCTTACCAATCCCTTTAAACTGATATTTACCATATTATCAAAATTTATATCTCCAAGCCTTCTATTTAAAAACCAAATTTCTTCCAAATGACTCATGAAACACTCCTTCTTGGATTTAAAGAATACATACCTGTTGTTATCTAATTTATAAACATTTGTAACTAATCTGATAGATTTTATCTTTCTTACTTCAAATACATCATCATGAAAAGTTACAACATTTCCTTGCTTACACATTTGGATCACATTTAAAAAACTGTGTTTCAAACCTTATACATATAAGACATTCTCAATCCTAGTATGATCATTATCCAAACTCATGGTACCTTTACCAACTATGTTATTAGATTTGTTATCACCAAACCTCACTAAACCTAGGTTGGTCTTCTTAAGAGAGAAAAAATTGATCTTCTCTCTTACCATATGATTTGAGCATCCACTATCTATGAACCATCTCTTGTTCCCATCTTCTTGAGTATGCAAGGTTACTTTAATAAACATTAACTCTTCATTTAATGGACCACTTGAATTTTTCTTCTTTTCTTCTTCAATCTTAGAATTAGTCTCTTTGAACCATTTGATGGTGTCAATGACTTGTACATACTTTTTCAAAAAATATCTTTTATAATTTTTGTCTATATGACCTTGTTGGTTACAACTATATCATATGAGATCCCTTTTGATCTCTAGAGAGAAAAGACAATCCTTATATCTATGACCAAATTGATTATAGAAGAAGCAATACCCATTGAAGACATTGTTCATATTTGACCTTCCTTTATCTTGACCATTACTGATCCATAAATTTTCATTCACGACCTTTTTGGTGGAGCAAAAATACCTTTTTTCCTTGGATAAGAGCACATCTAAGTAAGTCATGAATTTATTTTATAATTATTAGTAAGTCATGAATTTATTTTCTAATTATTCCATCTTTTGGTTGAGACCTTTACCCATCATGAGCTATAGATTCCTAACTATTGCTTCTAGATCTTTCACTTACATCTTCACATCATCCATGCTTGTATTAACATTTGATAAAACACATATTAGTTTGTATTGAAGATAATACACAATATCTTTATCAACCATTATACCTTTAATCACCTTGAAGTGGCTAAAATTATAAGAAGGACCTTTTATAATATTAATTATTAGAGGTACAGTCATTGAGGGCGGCCCTTGAATTAGGGGTGATAAATAATCCATTCAATTTACAAACCCTTCAAACACTTAAGCATTCAATACAACCATTCATGAAGCATACAAGATGTTTATATCAATGAATAATGAAGATAATTCAAGATCACACACACAACATAAGATTTATGTGGGAAACCCTCTTAGGGAATAAACCCCACTCTCAAGCCTAAAAACACATGGACTACTTATCCTGTAAGATGATCAAAAACATGAAACTGGTCAAGTCCTTTTGACCAAAATTTAGTGAAACATCTATTTCATAAGTGACACCTACCCCTAGGATGATCAATTACTTCTAACCACTTATTGGTTAAGTCCTTTTGACCAGATTTAGTGAAACACCTATTTCATAAAGAGCACCTACCCCTGAGATGATCAAGTCCTTTTAACTACATATTAGTCAAGTCTTTCTGACCTAGATGTTAAGCACCCTCTTAACACCTATGAAATGCACATATCTTGGTCATTGATTGCCTAACAATCTGATAGAGATATAATTTATATCATATCTCTTCAAATATGTACACTACATAGTCCAAACTTTGTTATACCTATCAAATCAACCACCAAGATCACACAGACATCATCTATCCTATGCTCACACTTAAGGCATCTAAAATATATTTTTGGATCACTCTAGACCTCTTCAATCATCCTCAATATTCAAACCTACAAGAGAATTATTATGACATTAAAAATATGACCTATAGGTCATACACACAATCATCAACCTTATTTTCTCTACAACCCATCCAATGGGTACCCACCCTTTCTTCTTTCCTTTGCTCTACAACTCTCACTCACGTAAACACCTTTGATTTGAAATTTTATAGAGCCATCATGATTATCATGTTCATAACCTTATTTTTTAGCCACAACATATTCCTTCACTCTTAAGGCACATACATGGGTCACCTTTAAATAACACCCTCTTTCAAATAGGCCTAAGTTTCCTCTTCAATCCTATAGAGACCCATTTACCTATTTGATACATCTCTGAGAAAAATTAGAATAAAAGAATAATTTAAAATACATAAAATCATGCCACATAACCTATAAGTCATCCTTAAGTGATAAAATCCATCACAAAACCCTTTTACTATAACACAATTAGCCCAAACATCATTTTATGCATATAATTCACCAAGAACAAACACAAAGTCAAATTTTAATCATTTTTTCATATATAATATGGATTGTTAAAACTTACAAAGTCCATATAGATAATCCTCAAATATTCTACAACAATCTCCAATAGCTGATTCCCTTTGAAACATCCAAATACCATCATACCAACTCAATTACCCTTCTTGGGTTACTTATAGAACATGAACGAACACATAGTTAACTTTGGAAATCAATAAATTTTATTGTACAGATATTTATACTTTTAAATGAATATTTTTAGTTGTATCTTTAATTCCTCTACAACTTTTCTTTTTACTACAACATAAAATTATACATAGATTTAAAGTTATGGATAAAAAACCAAGCACTAGTCTTTCCTTCATTAAATTCAAATATTTAAATCCAAATGGTCAAAGTTAAACCTCAGTCACTTAGAACACATCTTGTGCTCTTCAATTATCTCACTCAACTTGAACCATCAATATTATTTAGAAGTAGCTTTAATTTTAACTCACAATGTTCCACTATCCAAATGTTAAACATCAAACATGTTGACCTCATCTCATGCTTTTTAGAAATCTTAACCACATATGCACCATAGATCTTTGTTGAATAGCTTGGTCTTTATCTTATAGTGCTCACCATTAGATATTGCTTTGAACTCTTAAGATTATGACAATTAGCTCACTTGTATGAACTTTGATCACATTAATAATAGTCCCTTGCACTTATGCCACTTAGTAGTCTCACATGCATTGTTGACACTTTAATTTGGCCTGCACCGTTAATCTTCATTAGTATGAACTGCCACTCACTATTGATCTTCTATAAAAATAGAAAGATTAAGACACTTGTCACCTATGCATGTAACCTTTAACATGTTAACTTCATATGCACTATTGATCTCAATATGTATGATTAAGAATTCACGATTGGATCTTCTAAACCAATGACCTCATACTTTAACGTGATTAAAATTGATGGTATCTAGCCCATCACAGTCTACTAGAACAACTTTGAAGCTTTATAACTTGAGCTAGAAATCACTTCAAGACTCAAAATTTTTTGGGTAAATTTTTAGAACTATAGAATACATCTCCATATAAACCTTTGACCATTATTGAATTTTTTCATACCTAAATTAAATGCACAAACTTAGTGGTTCATATATATCTGCATGATGTGTAGTGATGGTCTGGTTTCTCTTAAGCAAGAATATGCAAATTGATTAGAAAACCAACTTTTCATAGTTATATCTTTTTCTCCACTCAATCACATGACCTAAAATTTGGATCATATAAACTTGGGATTAATGTTATCAATCTCATGTGACCAACTCACCGTAAGTCATCCATATGTGGTAATGGTTACATCAACAAACTGCCTACTCAAATTTTTCTACCACATAACCAACTATGTAAGGATAAGCATAATGAAAAAACAAATGAATACCATGCACTTACATAAGATCTTAAATCATAATTGGCCTTTGATATGACCCATAACAAATGATCAATATTTCATACCCATCCTTAATCATTCCAAAACTAAATATCAACCAATCCTACTTTAAGCATACTAAGATGAACACATTGAACACTTTATCATTGACACTTAAACTATTAAAACACTTCATATACTCACCTAAACACCTCTATGTTATCACTGATAAATCTCCAACACACACACACACACAGATTATTCTTCTCTTCTCTTCTTAATAAATGATGAAATGAGTATGTATATATATAACCATCTCTTAACAACATTCCCTTACGCTTTGACTCATATTTTCAACCCTTCCCTAGCCTAAAATCATTTTTAATAGTTTATGATACACTATCAACCCTGCACTCTAATTGAAAAAAATCATTTAGATCTAGGTCATCCCTTGGATGACATAGAATAGAACCTAATTTTATTTTGTCAATCATGACACATAGTTGAATGGGTCAACTTTGTCATTTAAAATGTAGTTAAGAGATGGTTATGTAAAATAAAAGTGGTAGTATAGGGAGAACAATCCTATGATGTACCAGTGGTCTACCTTACCCTTTCTCTATGCACCCTTTAAGGCATACATTTAGACAGACTGAGATTCGATGCATTCCTAAAAGAGAGAAAACATCATTAATTGATAAAGTTTGAAAATTATATATATTTATATATGCCCCACTCGAAGCTCATCACATGTCATGTAGGTGTAACATAGGATAGTGCTTCAAGAAAAGAACATAAAAACACATAGTGATGAATCTAAATAAATTTTAGTAAAGAGCAAATAAGATAAATAAAAAGACATAATTGAAAAACACATACCTATACTTATCTTAGTACTGTAGATAAAGGAGATGTAAGAAATGTGAAGGTGTCAAATATAGGGAACATTAGGTAAACCTATAGAAGTTAGCAAAAAAAGAGGTAAACATTGAAATTTTTACAACATAGACATATAATAGGTGAAAATATTCTCTATGATGTCAAAATTATAGAACATTTTGCAGTTAAGAAAAAGAGCTAGTAGAGAAAAAGATATGATCAAAAAATGAAATATGATGCTTAATATTTGAAAGGTAAATAAATTTGAATAGTAAATGTAAATAGGGTGAAAATTAATTCATTTGTTATTTTTACTATCCTAAGAAAATAGAGCTCTAAGAAACCTAGTTGGAGACCAAAGAGACATCATGGTGAGCAGATGATAACTGAGATGAGGAGGATGCATAACAACCACAACAAGTGTAACAGAAGTAAGTAATTTGAAAATTTGATTTTTTTTTTTGAAATTAAGCTAAAAAAAAGAAAATTGATTAGAAGGAAAAATATAGGTATTAGAATGAACCCTAGGAATTTTTTAGGTAAACTAAGGGTAAAATAAGGTATTGGGTAGGAAGGAGTTAGTATAATAAATGCCCATGGAATTTATGGTAAATGGGAAAAAATTTGCCACTATGGATAAATAGAGTTGACATGGTTGACTTAGTCTATAAGACAAAGTATAATGGTAAGGTTGACTACGCATTAGGGGGCTGATTTAGTATATTAAAATGGGGTCAACTACATAGTAATATATTGACTTATTTGGTAAGGGGTAAAGGATAATTACACAAAATAGGGATAATTTAGTTTGTTGAATAGGGATGATACTATATTGCTTAAAGAGGTTGACTATGTATATCAAGCCTGATATAATATCATAAAGCAAGAAAATGGCTAATGTTGTTTCAATATGGCCAAACTAGTAGGAAATTGAAAGGGCTAAATTAATATCATAAATAAAATACAAGTCCAATTTAGTATTGAGATAAGCCAATGCTGTAGAAAATTGAGAAAGTAAATCAAAAGTGGTTATTATTTTTGAAATTTTAAGAAAGTATTTTGATTATTTATGACATGGAGGTCTGATACATAATTTGTTGTTTGATATTTTATAGAGATTCCAAAGGTACTGGTGACTAATAGATGCATCATGGCTACTAGATCTACTAAAGTGATTAACTAACATGGATAGAGTGTGAATGGTCACATTGGGCTTTGGAGGCATCATAGAGATGAGACATATTCCACTAAGTGTTGATCTCATTATCATGTTTTTTGGATCATGAGAACATTTGACCACCACTTTTCAATGGGAGGTGGATTGGGATACCATTGAGTTGGGTATCACATTAGAAGATATCCATACATTACTAGGACTACTGATAGAAGGGACATTGGTGATCATAAGAGCACTAAATGATTTAGAAGAGAGGCGAGCACTATCCTGATAGGTGATGTGCTTAGATAGGATATACCCATAATTGAAGGTGATTCTATTTGATGTATATATTATGAATATTTTAGACATATAAAAGACCTTGATTGGACTTGTGATAGCATGAGTATCATGTCACAAGTTGGATGACAAGGTACCACTATACATGATAGCCTTGTGTTAGTCTATTTTAGATCATGGAGAACTTAATGACTTTGGGGATTTCATCTATGTCCAACTCATGCATGATATGAATGATATGATGTCTATAGGGAATAATACCATGGGACTATTTTTTTATTAAGTGTCTAGATATATGAGAGGTTTCATATGTATCAACTAGTTGGGTTACCCCATGTGGTCAATGATAGGCTACCTTAAGTGATGAGATGGAGGTAGAACCATGTAGCTTAGGCTATGCCCCATGTGCTAGTATTGTATACTATCAAATGAGGGGAGATCATGTGGTATCCCTACATGCACATTGATATTGTATGGCTTAGTTGATTGACCATGTTGATAGGGATGGTATGGTTATAGATCACGAGCCACTATACCTCATAGGTAGAGATACATCAGGTGACACATTTGCTAAGGGAAGGTTAGAATCCCACACCCAATGGCCCCTATAATAGTGTCTTCTTATTAGGTATAACATGTTATTGATCCAAGGGGGAGAGGAGGAGGAGTACCAATTGATAGACCAATGATTAGGCCATGATGCGTTAAACCATGGACTAGTCAAGCATTAAAGCATATAAATGGGGGAGGGTATGGCATGGATATGGATGTAGGGACACAATAGGGATGATAACATGCACCACCATAATATTATCAATAGTGACCACATTGACCATACCACAGATAGGGGCACCACTAGTGAGAGTGGCCATAGGCAAGGGAGACAACATAAGATGATTAAATAGTTATTCTAGGACATAGTTGGTCTATAAAGACACCTCTTAATATAGGGTCATGATATGCATGAGTGATGGCTGATGGATTTTTAATAACATAGAGGTGATACATAGAGTAGGTAATCCAGTGATGAATAGATGGAGAGACCATATTTGGTAGTAGGGAGACGGTGGTTAGTGATACTGGTACTAGTAAGAAATGTTATGATTTTGATTTAAGCTTTGATATATAATACTAACTACATGTGGTTATATTAGATAAACATATATTTTTAGATAAATATGTGACATAATATCTATCTATTTTTAATTTTTTAGATCTTAAGATAAAGGAGGTTAGGTGGGGAATTGTGATTATGACTGTGCATCATGACATTTTGGATAGGGTGCTGGCACCATATGATCCCACACTTTATATGTTCCTATGGTAGCATATAACTTAACCCAATTAGGTTTTTTTAGACTAATAGGGGAGGGTAAGAGGTAGTTTCAAGCATGTGAGGATGGATACTAGCCATCGATAGGGGTGGGAAAGGGAGAGGTATAGACCTGATATGCCTTAGCTTAGGAGAGAGTATCGCATATGGATACCATGGTCTAGTTTGTATAAGTGTAAGCCCAAGTGGCCAATTCATAGGGTTAGGTTCAAATTTTGAGATATTAGATTACCTCATTATTATATACCATTTAGAGGGGATAGTCCTAGGCATCTATGGGTAGCGTGGCTAGGCTACAAGATAGGCATGGTGGAGCCTAATCATAGATATGAAGCTATCTATTTTTTTCTTTGTACCTTATATTGCATAAAACACATTATATATATATATATATATATATATATATATATATATATATATATATATATATATATATATATATATATATATATATTCACAGTTGGATATGATCTCATGAGTTGTATTTGGTTGTGGATGTTTATGCATGGATATATTTATTTTTAGCACATGTATTTAGCTTTTGTTGTATATGCTATGTGAAATATATGTGGATTATTTTTTTTCTAGTGTTGAGTGATACACATGCATGGTGAAAAAAAACAAAAAGGATTTGGGAAAGTATAAGAAATCAAAAACAAATTTAATACATACTATATAATGATGGGAAATGTGTAATAACAAAAAGATAACTAAATATAATAAACCAAAAATGGTAAAAAGGAATAAAAAAATGTTTCAAAACCATGAAAAATATTTACATTAAATTAAAATAATTAAAATCACACTATATATCATGTTGGGAAGTATGAAAATATTGTAATAAAATAGAAGGAATAATAAAATCAAATGGTATAAAAATAAAATAATTAAGTCAATCAATCATACTAAATCACGTAGGTAAGAATACAAGAGAATAAAAATTGGAAAAATAAACTTAAATTAATCACACTAATTCAAGATGAGAAGTATGAAAAACTTAAGAAAAATGGTTTTATTCTTACATGCAATCAAAAAATAAGATAAAAGTGAAATATCAATGACGTAAGTATAAAACATACTATATAAAGATGGGAAACATGCCAATGATGTGTAACTCATAATCAATAACTACTTATCTCAAATTTGACACATATAATTTCATCATGATTTGGGTTTTGGAAAATTTTGTTAGGAAGGCCTGGTCCTATCCATGGTCTTACATTTAAACTCACAAAGGGAACATCAATGAGGTGGAAAAAAATGGGAATATATGTTAAAAGGAATGTTTGAAATGGTAATTTTTTTAATTTGTGAGGAAGGCCTAGTCATAGCCATAGTCTTATAGTACAAATTACAAAGGGAATCCCTAAGGAGGAGTGATCAATGAATAAAACAATATTTCTCAATAGAAAATTTTAGGATTATTGTAAATGAAATGGGGAATGCAAAAATCACAATGTAGGCATCTATGAGAAGATCTTAGGAAATGTGAGGCATACGAAGGACATATAAAATACACTAAGTAACTAGTGACCGTTAATATACAAAGGATACCTTATTCATAGTAAACACAAAGTTGCATATGTAAATACGTGAGGCATTAAGATTGACTCATGTTGATTGTTTAAATAAGGGAAGTAAAATAGACCTACCTTCCCACAACGTGTTCCCCATTCTTTAGAACCTCTTACAAAGTCATTGGTCTACTATGAAGAGTGGATACTTGTGTGAGAAATAGGTAGCACTAAAAGATTTTTTTATTCTCCTTTTCCAATCTACTAGCCTATTGCACCCCAATGGACATTGACTCTATCATGAGGCCAACTATGGAGTTTGAGTTTTGATTATAAAAATGAGATGTGATTTGAATCATGTATTTTAGTGTGATTTGACTTTTAAAATATTAAATGTACCTTTTATATCATTACCTTTTGTTAAAATGATTTGGATTTTAAAATTTTATGGATTTTAATATTCCTACTCAATATGGACTTGGGATAACCAACATGAGAGACAGAGTGATAGACATGAATGAGATTTAAACTTTGAATATAGGAAACTAAGTATCTAAAGACATGACTGACTAAAACACTAAGGCTTACTTATAAACCGGTATGTTATCTCAAGTTTAAACCATGTGTATTATTAGTTTTCAAAAGGAAATATAAGGGAATAAATGGAGATCCAAGGTGAACTGGTAAAATGGGATTATAATGAGATGACTTGTTTGCTAACTGATCACATGGGAAATAAGGATTACTAAGGGGAGTAAGGTTTATATAACCAAGTCACAATAATTATTATCTATGTTATGGAGATAATGTAGCAAATAATCATGAGAAAATAACAAGACATCTATGGAAATAAATTAACTCATAAAGATAAGCGTGTAATCACAAAAAAAATCCATAATAGATCATAAAGAAAGAATATGACACCATAGACAACATATAATACAAAATATAAAGAACCATATAAGATAGATAAATAAAGAAAAAAATGAAACAAAGTTAAATGATATAAATTATATATATATATATATATATATATATATATATATATATATATATATATATATATATATATATATATATATATATATATATATATATATATATATAATGGAACACATATCCAATCTAAAAATGAATAATAAAGTGAAGTAACACCATGCTATGTTTAGAAATACTAGCATAAACATTATCCATGAAATCTAATAGCTCTCTATGAAGCTAAACCCTAACTACAATGAGGGTCTAATTGATCTTCAGTAAAAGCTAGGAAAGTACCTCTCATCAAATAAATTTGATATAAAATGTAGGCATGATTGAAGGATCATTCTCATGAGGGACACCATGCATATGATACTTAGGAGAAAGAATAGGAATGAAATCAATGGGACATGAAGGAGCCATAGGTGGAGAAGGGACCACAAGTTAATGAGGATCCATGGGTGGAGGAATTATTTAGTTATGTTCCTATAGTTGTGATTGAGGAATTATTGTTGTCATTGATGTCAAAGGTTTGTGAGTATCATTGATGTTCAAGAGATATTCTTATGATGTTATATGGTGAGTATTCATGATGACTTGAGCATGGTTTACTAGTATTTAAGTTATGTATGAGGTCTTGACTCATTGTTGTGATGTAAAAAGCTCATGAGACTATTGAGAGTAGTGTCTGATTGAAGAATGTTCTTGGTTGATATATTTGAGCGATATCTTGTTTGAGTTCAAGTATTTTAATACTATATGTCTTGAGAAGCCTAGTCTAGCCCTATGAGAAGGTGTATGCATGAAGCATAGTGAAGTTAGTGAATTATGTCAGTACAGGCATGAGAGATTGTATAAATTTTTATAATAATGAGAATTAGGCAAAGAAGTCTTCATAATAGCTCCAAAGTCAGCCCTTGGCTTAGTCTTTGCATGAATAGACCTAATGAGAAGGCATAAGCTTGGTATCATGATGAGGTAAGAAATATATGAATTATGAGAAGAATATTGGTAGTTTATGATAATGGTATGATTTTTTATGACATGAGTATGAGGTTTTGAGAGAAGTGAAATAGGATTCAAAGTGTTTTCAAGGTCTAAGTATGGATTATAGGTTTTTAACCTAGTATACAAAAAAACCTATTATGGCCTAATGAGGGGTCAAGATCAGTTTTCAAGGTGATAGATATCATGAGATCATTTTAAGAGGTGTGATATGTTGTATCAAGTGTTTTGACCAAGTTTAAAGTTAAAGTCTAAAAGAGAAAGCATGAAATGTAGTCTTGAGGTTTTTTGTGTGCATTAAATGAGGTATAATAGACCCAAGAAGCATTTTATAATTCTAATTTGAATGTGAAACATTTGCATGAGATCATAATAAGTCCATGGAAGTTGGGGAATGTTCCTAACTCAAATTTCCTATCATTAGTTTTGGATTTGATGGGCAATCCTTTATGAATGATTGTTAAGAATGCAAGGCAACGTAAACCCCCCTAAAACCCTCATATTGAATTTATAGGGAAGATATTGTTGGAAATGGATCATTTTTTATTATTTAATAATGTAGAGGACTCTTATAGGTTTTCCTATGTGGCATTGGTATGTCATAAGAGTGAGTGGAAGTTATAGGAAATCCCTTATTTTTTTATAAAAATGTATAAGATGTAGGGTTGAATAAGTGAAAGTTGAAAAATATGTGGAGGTTAAATATTTTTACTTATAACTTATTCCGATGGTGGTTTCTTAGTAGTTTAAAAACTTCAAATATACTAAGTCAGTCATGGAAGTTGGCTTATTGCTAAAAGTCCAATAGTGAAGATAGTGAGAAAAGCTAGACAAAAGTGAGAATGAGATTAGGGATGACTTGTAATGGTTTAGGAATGGATCCAATTACATGAGGTTATTATTAAATACCTATATCACATATCCCATATGAATATAATATTTTTATATTCTCATACATAATCAAAAAGTTGCTTTTAAAGTGATCTGTCTAAAACAATGAGGTCTATTTAGTGCAAAGACATGAGATTGGTCCGCAAGACCAATATTGATGTTTAAAAATTAATAAATTTGTTTATATATTTTATAATTATTATTAGATATCATCTAAACCCATTTTAATTTCATAAAAGTGTTCATACATGTGTTATAAGTCTTGGTTTCCATGACTATGTTTTGGAATACTCAGGCAATTTTCTATGTGTTAGTGAGAATGATGTTCCTGAGTCATTATGAATAGATTTGAATAATCTAATACACATTAAGTTGTTATAAAGTTATAATATGTTAATTTTAATATATTTTAATTCATGATAAACTCCTATGAAGGTGTTAAAAGTCAAAGGTTCTTGACTGGGTTTTGAAGCCTATTTGTAGTTCTGAGTGAACATATATAAATGATTAGTTTGAGGTCTTTTGATCTATGTGGTTAAATATAATGGAATTTGTGATGAAAATTAGGTAATTTAAGTTATATACATGTTATTTTTTATTATTATGATGTGGAAAAGTTAATTTTATACTTTAGATATTTGAGGCAGAGTTTTTGGTAGTGACAAGGCTTAATTGTGAGTAGGCCTAATGGTGCAGTCCAAGTAGTGAATTGGAATAAAAGGTGGTATGGATGTAAATTAATGTTATCAATGGTATATTTAAGGTTTATTTTAAGTTTTTAATTTGTTTTTAGAGTTTTCATAAGTTTTAATAGGGCTAAGTGTAACATGCTACTTAAGAAGGCCTAATTGAATTAGGTCTCCTTTATGCCTAATAGTGGTTTTGGTCCTCATGAGTGGTGAACAACCTATGTAGTCAATGTTTAATGCATGTAACATAAAATTATTTGTATTTTTGGACTGATATATATTTATATCTTAATTTTTATAGCTAAGAGAGTATGTGATCTAGTGACTTGTATTTATACAAGGCATAATAGGCCTAATTGTGTGTAACTATGAAGACACCAATTAGCGAATAAGAGGGAAGATTATGAAGGAATATGAGGAATTAAAGACCATAATAATATGGGATAAAGACTATTATGATCATATAATCAATTTTATGCATGTGGATGTCAAGTTTAGTTGACCTAATAAGCCTAGTAAGAGGCATATTGAGCAAGGAATCCTAAGAGGCTATTTTGAGAGGGATAGAAGGTTGAGAAGAGATGACTGAGTTTATTATATTTTGAGAGAATATTAGAAACTAATTAGAGATTAATTAATAATTTATGATATTTATTGGAATTTAGATAGATAATATGGAGATCTGAAGAAGAGGTCACCATCTATTGGCTGAGCAACAAGGTGTTTTAAGGTGATCAAGTTGATGTTTGCTAAGTTGGTTCTTTGTCAAGAAGGAGTGAAAGCTACCTTTCATGTTGGTGGTTTAATAAGTTCTCTTGAAGTGTATTAGTTAGTGATGAGTCATGTAGGGTGTTGGTTCCTTTTTTCATGTTGGTTTTTTCTAAAGGAATAGTTGAGTTGATGCTTGACGAGTGAGGGGTTGGTGCTCCTTGTGGAGTTGGTGCCTCACTAAATATTGATTCATTGATTATAGGATTTTAGTCCAAGATATGTGTTAGTAAATTTTATCCAATATGAGGTTTTACCACTTATATATTATGTTCATATGCTTTATGCTTATGTGGATGCTTATTTATACATTGGTTGATGCATGTGTTTGAATGAATGCTTCATGAATGGTAAGTGAAATTGAATGATTGTTTTAAGTGAATTTATTCATCCCTATCTTAGTGGATGTGATTCAAAAAATTGGTATAAAATTTATTCCTTTTAGAGAATAATAATATCCTAAATATGATCCTAAGAAGCACATAATGGAAGTATGATGATGACAGTGTTTATCATGATTATAATGATGGTCTATTAAACATTGATGGTACTGGAAAAGTTGACTAAGAATAAGAAGGGTGACAATATGAGTCATGATTAAATCATAAACCAAGGTGATATTTTTGATACTGTATAACATAATTTATATTTAAAATAATTCTAAAAGTGTTCTTTACTAGGTCAAAAAGATTATGTAGAAGCCAATTTAAAAGTCAAACCTGAAGATGACAAGTATTTTAGATGAGAAAGGTCAGCTGGAAGTATATGTTGTGACAAGATAATGATCATTAAAAGAGGTTTTCTAGGGCCATGAATATTATTTTTTAATGATATATGTTTCTGGAGTGTGTTGATCATTAGTAGTAGCTCATGTGTGGATGAACATGTATTCAATTAAGAATTAGAGAGCTTGTTTTGTCTAGTATGGTTTGACAGCCCTAATGAGAGTAAGCAATATAAAGTATACGAACAAAGGGGGAGATTGATGTATGCTCACTTTAGTTTTTTCAATATATAAAGATGCATTTGAGTGTATAAATAACTAATAATATGACTTTACCTTATGGGGATGATCAATGGTGGACAAGGGTATTTGAAGCATATGACATGACTGGCATGTAATGAGGGTTTCAAGACTCCATGGGATAATAAGACTTAGAAGATATTTCATAAAGTGAATGTAATATAAAGACTTTTATATTTCAATTAAAATCATATGGAGCACCTTGAAATGAATCATGAGGAATTGAAGTGATCTAGGTGCTCAAGAAAAGTTATATAGTATTCTACTTGTCTTAACAATCAAGTGGGACATAGATTGGACTACAGAACCAATGTGAACATTAGAGAAAAGTTTTATATGAGAATAGAGATAATCTAAGGATCATTAAAGAATAGGTTAATATTTTTATATGCCTTAAGGAATATCACAAAGGTTTGAGCTTGAAAAGTATAGTGAAACCATGAAAAATTAGTGAATGTAAGGTGATGATAGAATTTGTTGTTTTAGAGTCATTATCATGTGGAGTTGAGTTATCTTGGTGAATGTTGAGGTGAAATTAGGATCATGTAATGAAATATATAATGAATGAGGCCCCTAAAAAATTATGTGAAGTATAAGACTAATCAGAGTATTCTTACTCAGAGGTTTGATATACCATAATAGTTTTGATAGAGTTTGGTGAAAGTCACATGCAAAGGTGATTAACGGTCTTTGTCATGAAGAATGTTAGATAGAGGTATACCCTAGAGAATGAGGTCTCATAGACCTAAATAAAATTTTACTATGTGGAATTTTTTATGATCTGGTCTAAGCCATGATGGCTTATGAAACATAAAGAAGAATTTAGATTGATCATTAGTTACAAGAAGGCATATGAGTTATAAATTGGTCTACAAGACCAATGAGATTATGAAGACCATTTGAATTTTGTTAAAAAATCTATGAGTGTTGTTGAAAGACAAGGTTATTAAATGAATGTCAAGGTGAGGTATCTCAACAAATGAGTGTGATCAATTGGTTTCAATCATGTCAAGGATAAGGTGAGAAATAATGTGTTTTGAGTTCATCTAAAAATGGTATGTATGGTGTTAAGGGGATCATGCATTTAAGATGCTTCTTAATTTTATTTTATATTTTGTGTTGGGTTTTCGGTTATTAAATATGATTGTCATTACCATGAATATGATTTTTCAAAGAGGAAGTTTCTTCTTCAATTGTTTCTAGATATCAAGCAAGGAAAGTAATGTTCATGTATGTGAGGTTTACATAAGCTTAAGTGGAATATGGTTGAGTGATATTATGAGATGAGCTCCTACTTGGTTGATAAAAATAACATTGATCTTGTTTGGGGAGAAATCATGTTTTAGGTCCAAGGATTAATGTCAAAGGGGGAGAAAGACTAGAATGGGAGATAGACTAGTTTGGCGGAGATCCAACTTGAGCAGATGAGAATGATTTGCTTTGTTAGAATGTTTACCATTAATGAAAAAGGGGTATATTATTGAGGTATGTTCATATTTTTATGATCAAGGAATTAATTTTGTCATTGATGTCAAAGGTTTGTGAGTATCATTGATGTCTTAGAGATGTTTGTATCATGTGCATGGTGTGTATTCATGATGACTTGAGCATGGTTTAGTAGTCTTTGAAATTTGTATGAGGTATTGCATCATTGTTGTGATGTAACAAGCTCATGATAATATTGAGATTAGTGTCTTATTGAATAATGTTCTTGGTTGATATCTTTGAGAGATTTTTTTTTGAGTTTGTCTTTGAATATATGTGTCTTGAGAAGCCTAGTCTAGCCCTATGACAAGGTGTATGCATGAATCATAATAAATCTTGGTGAATTGTGTTATTATAGTTATGAGAGAGTGTATAGAATTTTTTAATCATGAGAATGAGGTAAATAAGTATTCATAATATCTCCAAGTTCAGATCTTGGCTTAGTCTTTACATGAAGAGACCTAGTGAGAATGGACAGGCTTGGTAGCATGATGAGGTGAGAAGTCTTAAGCTTATGATAATAAGATTGGAACTATGTGATCATGGTATGAGGTTTTATGACATGAGCATAATGTGTTGAGGATAGTGCAAGAGGTTTCAAGGTGTATTCAAGGTCTAAGTATGGCTTATAGGTTTTAGTCCTAGTATGCAAAGAGACCTACTATGTCCTAATGAGGGGTCAAGATCAGTTTCCAAGGTGACATAACTCATGATATAATTTTAAAAGGTGTTATAGGTTGTATCAAGTGTGTTTACCAAGTCTAAGGTAATCGTCTAAAGGAAAAAACATGGAATGTAGTCTTGAAATTTTCTATGTGCATAGAATGAGATATAACACTTGGAAGAATTTTCTTATGCTCTTTGGCATGTGAATTTTTTTTATGAGATCATAAGAAGTTATCAGAATTTGGGGAAGGTTCATAGCTCATTATTTGCATTGGTTTTGAAGTTGAGGGGAAATCCTTTATGAAAGGTTATTAATAATATAAGGTAATATAAACCCTCATAAAACTCTCATAGTGATTTGATAGGTAAAATATTTTTGGAAATGGATTATATTAGATTGGATGACCTATTTTTATTATTGGATTATGTAGAGGACTCTCC
This sequence comes from Torreya grandis, assembly GCA_037957365.1. Classification (NCBI taxonomy): domain Eukaryota; kingdom Viridiplantae; phylum Streptophyta; class Pinopsida; order Cupressales; family Taxaceae; genus Torreya; species Torreya grandis. Next base: position 1,694,177 of record JARHVA010003999.1, read on the forward strand.
CAAGGTTTTCTAGGTGGCATTGATATGTTAGAAGAGTGAGTGAAAGCTATAAAAAAATCCCTTGTTTCTCAATTTTTTTGTATAATAGGTAGGGTTGACTAAGTCAAAGTTAAAAAATGGATGGAGGTTAAATATTGTGACTTATAATTAATTCCCATTGTGGTTTTTGAGTAGGTTACAAACATTAAATATACTAAATTGGTCATGGAAGTTGTCTTATCGCTAAAAGTCCAATAGTGAAAAAGTTAGAATGAGATTAGGGACAAGTTTTCATGGTTTAGGAATGTATCCAATTGAATAAGTTTATTAATAAAGACCTATATCAAACATATAATTTGTATATAATATTTGGAGATGCTCATATACAAGCAAAAAGTTACTCTCAAAGGGATCTATCTAACATAGTGAGGTATATGTAGGGAGAAGACATGAGATTAGTATGTGAGAATAATATTGATATTTAAAATTTTAATATATTTATTTAAATATGTTATAATAATACTTAATGATCATCTAAACTAATTTAAAGTTCATGAAAGTTCTCACACAGGTGTTCTAAGTCTTGGTTTCCATGACTGTGTTTTGGAACACTTAGGTAGTTTTCTATGAGTTAGTGAGATTGATGTTCTTGATTCATTATGAATAGATTTGAAGAATAAAATTAAAATTAATTTGTTATATAGGATTCATAGGTTAATTTTAATGTATTTTTATTCATGATAAACTCCTATGAATGTGTGAAAAGTCAAAGGTTCTTGACTAGGTTTTGAAGCCTATTTATAGTTTTGAGTGAGCATATGGAAATGCTTAGTTTGAGTTAATTTTACCTATGTGGTCAAATATAATGGACTTGGTGATGAATATAATGTAATTTATGTTATTTTTTAATGTTTTTGTGTAAAATTTGAGTGTATACTTTAGATATTTAAGGTAGACTTTCTGGTAGTGAGAAGGCCTAATTGTGAGTAGGCCTAATGGTGTAGTCCTTGTAGTGAATTGGAATGAAAGGTGGTATAGGCAGAAATTAATGTTATATAAGGTACATTTTAGGTTTATTTTAAGTTTTTCATTCGTGTGTGGATACTCAATAATTTTCAATAGGGCTAAGTGTAACATGTTATTTAAGAAGGCCAGATTGCATTAGGTCTCCTTTAGGCCTAATAGTGTTTTTGGTCCTTATGAGTGGTGATTGAACTATGTAGTGTATGTTTCATGTGTGTAATGTGATAGTATTTATCTTTTGGTATTTATATATATTTATAAAGTACTTTGGGTGACCAAGAGAATATGTGAATGATAGATTTATATTTATACAAGGCATAATAGGCCTAATTATGTATAATTATGAAGACACCCATGAGTGAATAAGTTGATATATTGTGAAGGATAGGAGGAATTTAAGACCATAATAATAGGGGAGATATAATACATTGATCATATAATTGATTTTATATATGTGCATGCCAATTTTAGTTGACCTAATAAGCGTAGTAAGAGGCATATTGAGCGAGGAAGGCTAAGAGGCTATTTTGAGAGGGATAAAAAGTTGAAAAGAGATAAATGAGTTGATTTTATTTTGAAATACTATCAAATATGAATGAAATATGTGTTTTTTATGTATGGTATTGAGTGAAATTTAGATAGATAAGATAGAGATATGAAGAAGAGGTCACCATCTATTGGCTGAGCAACATGGTGACTTGGGGTGATCAAGTTGGTCTTGGCTAAGTTAGTGCTTTGTCAAGAAGGATTGAGAGATTCATTTCAAGTTGGTGGTTTTATAAGTTTTATTAATGTGTATAAGTTGGTTTTGAGTCAATTAGGGGGTTTGTTCCTCCTTTCAAGTTGGTTCTTGTTAAAGGACTAGTTGAGTTGGTGTTTGACTAGTGAGGGGTTGGTGCTCTTTATGGGGTTGGTGCATCACTAAATATTGATTCATTAATTATAGGACTATAGTTAAATATATGTGTCAGTTGGTTTTATTCCCCATGAGGTTTTTACACATATCTCTTATGTTCATATGTTGTATGCTTATGTGGATGGTTGTTTATACATTGATTGATGTATTGTTTAAATTAATGCATCATGAATGGTAAGTGAAATTGATTGATTATTTTAAGGGAACTGATTCACCCCCTTCTCAATGGCTATGATTTAAATCTAAAACATAGGTGGAGAAGGGACCATATTTTAATGAATCATGGGGGGAAAATGGGGAGCCTTATTGCATGGGAAACTTATGGGAGGAGGTATAAAAGGCATAGGAATGGTCATAAGATGAACCTAAATATGCTACTAGAGGATGAAAAAATGATCCATGTGATGGCTACTACATTGGTGCTGTAAATAATATACCTCTCCATATTTAGTAATATACTCAAGTAATAAATTGGGAGGAGGTATAGGCTAAGGAAAAGTATGACACAAGGTGTCAATATATTGTTGAAGCTTTTGATAATGGGTGGAGGAATGATTATATATGTCATGGAAGTAAAAAATAAACTTGTTAGTATAATTTTTAGGTGTACTAATAGAGGCATTAGAAGAATAATTTTGGGAAGGTTGGTATATTTTAAAATTCTTAGTCTAATGATCGATAACTCTATGAATGTCACAGTATGGCTGATCGACCCATTGGGTGAGCAGAGGAGCGAGTTGAGAGAAAGGAATTAGGCCATCACCAAAGGGAGGAAGGGCTAGTGGATAAACTAGACAAGGATATATTTAAGGATAAATAGAATCAAAATAAAGAAGAGACTTAGATAAAGATATATTGAGAATAAGATCTAGACTATGCTTAACTAAAGGAGGAGCAAGATGCACAAAGGGCTTAAGGATAGTAGTAAACATATTAGGGGTAGGTAGGCTATAGTGATCCTAGTATCTATAAAAGTGACAGGTACCAATAATAAAATGATCCATAAGCATGATCCTAATAGGTTCTTATTAAATTTTAGGTGTGCCATGTGAACGCACCATATCTATCCTATAAACAAGAGGAATAATGCTAAAATTAAAAACTATATAAGATGAACTGTGATAAGATAAATAGAAAGAATGAAACAAAGATGAATGATAATGAAGGATATAAACATCTATAGCTTGAATAAGACCTCATAGAAATGGGTCATCTAAAGTATAACCATCATCATAGTTATACATATGAAGATATATTATGTAGGTAGGTATGACCTTATCATCAAAAGAGACTATGGGTATATCATCATTAGGTGGTTGATGGGAATGTGGTCTCAAAGATGGTAGAAGCTAGGAAATGAGGTGAGGAGAGAGATAAAAAGTTTTTATATTGATTTTAATCTCTTTTGGTTTATCACCATTAAAATCTAAGAGGTTAGGTGGTATATTCTCGATAATTTTGGGGTGAGCATGATAACCAAGCATAGAGTTTACATGGAAATTAAAATGTTGAGATTATCAAAATAGAACATGTAGTAAAGGTTCAAGAGTTAGAATTTTGAATACATCATAGTCTTAGAATTGTTTAAAATTATAAGGGTTAGTGTTACCTTGAATCCTATATATAGAACCAATGTGAGGAAACTTGATACATTTTTAGGTAGAAGAAGAAATATCCCTTATACGATGAGTCCATAACCTACCAAGCAATATATTATAGGAGAGGTTAAAATTTAAGATCATAAACTTCACTTGAATAGTGACATGTGGGATGGTAATGGGGAGTCACACACAACCTAAGGGAGATATTTACCTTCGATCATAACCTTGACACATGTTGTGTGTGGACTTAATATTAGACTTGAAATATCTAAGGTTTTTAATGAAGTCAAGAGAGGCAATGCAAGTACCTAAACCTTTGTCAAACGAAACATGCTTAACTTAGATGTTATCAATTTGGACACTTATAAATAGGGGATGATGATTTTCATGAAGAAAATTCTCATCTAGAATCATATAAGCAATAGGAAATTAGAGAGAGAGAGAGAGAAGTGTACATTATTTCATCAATGTGTATAGACATCTCTTCACATTGTTGTATGATGCTATCTTCTAACCCATATAAGGTAGATTTATGTCCTATTAGGGGAGGATGTTCATTTTGAATGGGAATTGCATAAGGTAGTTCAAATGATGCAAAGAAGTCCACATAAATTTGAGAAAGGGAATTTAAGATGTGAGATTGGTAAGCTTCGTGATAGGGTCCCATTCATCATAACCCATGATTGGACTATTGGTTAGAGGTGCATAATGTTAGAGGAACTCCTCAAAAGGAGAATTATAAGTTAATATAAATTTATGTTGATAGGATGTGGTAGGTTTAATTTGAGGCCAAATTGGTTTATTATCATGAGAGGATGGGGTAGTTGATTTAGGTTTATCTTTTTATTGATTTGACTAAGTGGTATTATAAGGTTGAATATTATTAGTGATGGGTAAAGAGGTTGGATAAATTATATAAATGGTATGAGGTGTGTTATCTAATAAAGGTGTTAGAATTTGTTTGTCAAAAGAGATAAGGTCCTCTTATCCCAACTCTATTAGGTGAGTGGGGGAAGAATCTTGGATAAAACAAATAGTGTGAGATGATTGGTGCATGTGGGTAGGATGAGAATCAATGAAAGTAACTACCTTTCATATATTGGTCATATTTACCACATTATATTTATGATTTTTGTCTATAATAATTTTAATATTATTGGTGGAAGGAGTAGGCTTAATATTATTGTCTTAATGGTTTGGAAGATGATCTTTATAAATGTCCAAATAAGCATTATCTTGGTTCAAATCTTGATTTTTAATTTATGTCTCATGATATTTCAAGTTAATGTCATAGGATTTTTTACATTTATGAATGACGAAATCATGAACAAAATTTGGATTGAGGAAATCCATAGCTAAGCTTCGTAATTGTCTACAAGTCTCATGAAAGTGACCCCAACTAGATTGAAACTAATAGAATATATTTAGATCATACAATGATTTCATAGGGTGAGTGGGATAAATCTCTCATGGAAGAGGAATTGGTAGATGATTTTTGAGTTTCACTAAAGATAATGGATTATGAACATTGATGTTGGTTCTATGATAAAATTGAGGAGTAAGGGTGTGGTTTAAAGGGGAAGCTTGTCCTGGAGTAGGGTTGGGAGTTATAGCTTGAATATTATGAATGGTATCATAGGAATCAATGACACCATCATTATTAGCATTGTATTTTTTATTTTTTATGATCATGAAAGTGACCAAAAGATATTTTTATGGCTCAAATTGATACATTAGAAAATCTTGGTGCTTTGCTTGGTTGGGGGCCTCTTATAAAGTTAGTGGAGAGAGAGTCCTAACCTAATATTACAACTTAGGATAGAGAGTGTTGGTGAATATATGAAAGATTTTATCATAGACCATACTATTTTCACACTTATTAGATAAGGTCTTCCACCATTTTATGAAATCTTGTGCATTTTTTGTCTCAAGTTGCTTGTTATTAATCTTGTGCAGTTTTTATCTCAAGTTGCTTGCAATTAATAAAATAAGCCATGGTATTCTCAAGGAGGTCATTAGTTGGAAATTATTGTACTAGAACATTAATGAAATATTACAAACTAGTGATGGAATGATACTTTATTTTATTATACCAATCTAAATCATCCTTGGAGAGGGTTTTCTCTAAGAGAATGGTAGCGATAAAAGTGTTTAATTTGACCCAATCTTTGTATCAATTTCTAAATGTTTTTAAGTGTAAGGTAGGATCAATTGTCCCATTTTAACTAATGGTAGGGGTGAGATCTCTTATATCTATGTTTTCAATTTGAGGTGTTAGAGGTTCATTTTGAATATATTTAATCATTTTGTTAACAAGAGGTGGTTGGGGAATAAGGTTGCCATGGGAATCCTTAAGGTGGGGTTGGGGGAAATTTTGATTGTGCCCTCCACATGGAATCTATTGAGGTTGATTTTAGAGGTGAATAAGGTGATTTCTCATTTTCATCATTTGGTTGCCATTATTAGTTTCAAAAGCATTCATTTGTTTAAAAATTTAAAATAAAAGTTGATAGGTTTGAGTGGTTTTTTTATTAGTGTGCACTCACTAGATGTTGAACCTGCCATGTTAGTAGAGATATTTGGTATGGAGGTAGAATAAATCAAGGAAGAAGAGGTCAAAAAATAAGGAAGAGGTTTAGATATAAATAATATATTTCCCCCAAATCCATATGAGAATGTGGGGGAAGGTGAATGGGGTTCTTCTTCTTGACCACTTATCATAAGGTTGTAAATAGTGGAAGGGTATTTTCTTGATGTTGAGGAAATTCATTAATTATGAAAAGTATTTCTAGAGTATACTCTAATTCAAGTTGATATTCTAAGGAGAACAAAGGGTTATAAAATAAATATGCATGAGTAGGAGTCCCATATTTTGTAGTGTGAGTGGCCACATACACATTACTTTTGTCTAAAGTGGAAACCACAAGATGTTTTTAGGGAAACCTATTGGGATTAGTAAATTTCATCATATCTATTGAGTTCAAATTTGAGCTTTCATAAAATAGGAAGTTAATGATGAGAGAAAAAGGCTAAGAAGGATGATGATGATGTAAAGATAAAGTCAAAAAATAGGATATATAATCGAATCAGTTGACTATGTTTCATAACCTAATAGACAAATAAGAATACATAGTCATTCAGGTCGACTATGTATTTTAGATAGGAAATTTAAACAAGTTGGTAAGGATACATAGTAATGGAGATTGATTGTGTACAAATGAATATATAATTAAATATGGGATAATAAGACAAAGACATTTAGATCGATTATGTACTACTAGAAGGAAGGTAAAACATAGTCTGTAAGAGATTGTATCGACCAAGATCATAGTGTTATGAAATATAAGGCAATTTTTTTACAATATAGTTTGAAGTAATAATTAAATAAAACACAAATAATTGTATCCATGTGATCAATCCAATTGGGGCACATAGTACAAACCTCACACCAATGTTGGACAATGCAAGTTTTAAAAGACAACCAATAATGATCAAAGAATAAGCAATCAACTAAGAAGTAAATTCTAACTAATTGGTAACCCTAAGTGTTATTAGATTATTAAAGAGTTTTGATTTTAGTGTGATAGGAAATTTAATTGAAATAGGGAACTACAAAGTATTCTAATGTTGGTTTTAAGATGTTTGGGGTGAAATGGATCTGTATTGAAAATAATACTATCTTGGTATTGGGGCCTACCCCCTCACTTCTTAATCCCATATTGATAAGGGTGTTGGGTGATTTTCCAAAGTATACCATTAACCATTCATTTATAATTGGATATAAAACCAACTTGAATTCTCCCTTGGTGATGAAATCCAAGTAGGTAGCCCTTGGGAAGACACAAGTTTAAATGTGTTTTTCAATGTTAAGTGACATGGTAGTGTGTGAAAAAGAGTAAAATAGTGTAACTAAAATGGAAATTTGAAAAACCAACTATTTAGATTATGTGACCTACTCTAAGCATGCAAATAATTGAAATGAAAATTTGAATTAATTAATAGTAGATAGAAGTTAATTCCTTGATTAAGAATAGTACATAGTTAGTTCAGGTGACACTATATGCAAATAATATAGAATAGACTCAACTAGGCCACTTTTATTCTATAGAATAAATGTATTTAACAATATATTTGAATATTTTTACTATGTATCTTAGATAAAAGATAGACTATAGAACTAAGTTGACCAAGTTGACCTAGTTAGTTGTAGGTTTACAATTTTGAAGACTGCTAACTTATGACAAATAGAACTAAAGGAAGACCTAAAATGATAGAGAAATGTGAGAAAGGAACCTTGGTGGGTTTTAATATGTTTTAAATTAAAAAAAATTATGATGTAGTGATTAATTATTTCTTTTGAATTATGAAAATTGGGTTGATTGGGTTGACCAAGTTCTGTAAAAATTTATATGTTGAAGAAGAATAATGAACAGAGTTGACCTATTCGATAGTGTTTTTTGACCTATATGTTGATAAAAGCAAATAATAGATAGATTCAACCTATTATATAGTGTATTCTAATCTATAACTCAATAATAATACTATGTGTAACTTCTCAATCAAGTAACTTGTAGTTTATGAAGACCTACATAGATATAATAGAGTCATTTTGAAGTGACTATATGTTAAACCTATGCACAAAAAGTTAGAACTATATCGATTGGTTTGATACAGTACTAAAAATATGGATAAATATAATAAAATTATAAAAATTATGGTGCGAAAGAAAACCTACAAGGGGTTTGATTCATGTCAGGTTCACCATAATGTATATAAAGAGAAATGCAATTGATCTATAAATCAATCCTAGCTCAGAGAAGATAAATCCTACTTACACTTTTGATTATTGATACATTAGATATTTGGGGTCATGACCAAGATAGATCAACTAGACATAACCAAGGGATATCTTACCATGATAATATCACTAGGGAGGGTTCCAAAGCCTCTTATCAAACAAAACTATGCACTAACCCTAACTAGGTCCTATTTTTTCATATCCACTAATCTAATAACAAGTAAATTAAAGTCTAATGTAGTGCTCAAAAAGTCTTATGGCACATAGTGGGAGTAATAAACATTAAAATTAAACATGCATAGAAGACATATACTCATATCAATGTATAAATAATCCTAATATATGCAAGAGAAGTACAAATGCATATCTATTTACTCTTACAAAAGAGGAGTAAAGTTAGGAATACTTACTTTTGAAGATGAAACCATCGAGCCTCAATACCTCCCTTAGCCAAAGTACTTTGTAAGAGGTTGTTTTTGTATGTAAGGATGACAAGGATAAATCAACTCTAGGATACACAACCTATAAATGCATCCAAAATACTTCTCCACAAGACAAGATTTGTATCTCCAAAGAAAGTATGAAACCCTAAGCTATGCTACTTGAGTAGAATGGTGGATACACAAATGTGAAATATATATATATATATATATATATATATATATATATATATATATATATATATATATATAATCTTATATTCTCTTAAATAAATGATGAAATGAATGTGTTTATATAATTATATATAACCCTAGTCCTTTTTGAAAGTTTAGTCGATAGGGTAGACCCAATTAACTCTATATCGTTATTGATAAAAAAACAAATTAGGTCATGGTTTATGTTAGCCAAGGATTGACCTAGACCTTAAATGAGTTTTTTCAATTAGAGCATAGGTTCAATGGGTTTGATAGTGTATCTTAAACTACCAAAAAGGATTTTAGGATAAGAAAGGGTTAATGAAGGAAAAAATGACAAAGGAGGGTGAAAAAAAGAGGAAAATCTAAGGGAAATATTTTTTGGAGGTGGTTAGAATGATAATAAGTGGTAGTATAGGGAAAATAATCCTAAAAAGTAACTATAGTCTACCCACCCCTTTCTCGATGCATCCCTTAAGGTGTGCACTCAAAGAGATTTAGACTCGATGGGTTCTTACAAGAGAGAAAGCATCAATAATTTATAGATTTTAAAAATATTATGTGTGTACATGATGTGGCTCTAGTGTCCTTAATGTGGCACTAATGTCTATATGGTAGACTACTAAGAACAAAGGGCCAGGATCCATAAATTATGGTCTAAAACTACATTTAAGCTAACTAAGAATGCTTGTGATCCACATAAAGGCTATAAAAGAGCAATAATATACACATTCATATTTGACACATATACATGATCTTTGGTAGAATGACCAATTCATTATACCAAAATAAAGTATAGAGCACCCTATGAGCATTATTAGATAGGATCATCAGATATCACTCTTTTTCCAAACATTTCAAAAAGTTCAAAAATTCCCAAAAATCAAATTAAAAAAAATATAAACACATTCAAATTAATTCAAAAATACCAAAAATATTTAGCATTTCACATGTTTTCTAGATTTTGCATATGTTTTTCACTTTATGTTAGTATATATATATATATATATATATATATATATATATATATATATATATATATATATGTCTCATATATACTTGAATGTGATACAAGCATACATTAGACCTATGATAATCAATCATGTAGATGTTGGACCTTTCCTCTTCCATCACCATACACTATGTTGGGGGCATATTACTTCTATATTATCATGATTGACACTTGTTTTATTATTTAATGATCATTTTATATTATATTACTAAACTTATATATCTTACACATTCTTATATGTATATTTCTATCTTACAATGTCAGTGTAGGCTTTTTCCCACCTAGTGGTTTTACCTACATGTCTTTTCAGCTTACTTAGGTTAGTTAATTAAGTCATTAGGGGTCATTTAAATTTAAGTGGGTTATAATTGTGATTTAGGGTTTTACATTTTTTGTGACCTAATTTCTCCCTATATGTACTTTCATTTTTCCTAAAATAGCTAATGCAAACATTTCTTTAATGTATTTTTCTTGTTTTAAGAGTTCTCATTCTGCCTCTATAAGAATTTGACATTCATCACATGGCCACTATTCATGGATCTTGGTAAAATTTATCATGGTATAAGATATTACTTAATAGCCTCATGCATTTGTATCCTTTGGTAAGATCCTCATGCATTCACTTTGCTATTTTTTCATACTATACGGTTGCCATTTTTGACCTTAGAGGCATTTTATAGAAACTAACTCAAAAGTTATGACAAAAGGCCTTTATGAAAAATCCATTTACATATATTTTGTGCATTTTTTGAGATATAAAATGGGTTGTTCTTATTTTTCTAAGAAAGTTCATGGATTTTCCAAAAAAATTGATTTCTTCTATCTAGTCACCATCTGTATGGTCGAAGTAATCTAGCCTATAAACCCTTATTTACTCTCTATAGACTAAATCAGGTTTAAAAAATTATTCTACTTGATCATCAACCAAATTGGGTTTCAAAAGTGCTTCTACTTGCTCATTAAACAAATCAGATTTTCAAAGTACTTATACTTAATCGGGTTTCTTCAGGGTGATAACTGACAAGTAATTGGGTTTCTCAACCCCAACTACTTGACTAATTTATCATAGACCAAATCAAGTTTCTCAAGTGATTATACTTATAAGTAATCAAGGTTCTCTAGGGTGACAACTTATAAGTAATCAGGTTTCTCAACCCTGATTACTTGCTCGCTATACCTATTCAAGTTTTCTAGGGTTGACTAATCATTACTTGTTTCATAAGTTGTATTTGTTTGAAAATATAAAGTCATAAAACTTAAAGAACCCAAAATACACTATGAATAAGTAATCAAGTTTACCAAGGTCAACTACTTATAACTTTTTATAAGTTGAAGTAGTTTGAGAACCCGAAGTTGAAGTTGTTCATAACTCTGAGCAAGTAACACAAGTGTAGAAAAAAATTTCCATTTTTGGAAAGGTTCCAGGAATATGTTGAAGTAAGAACTTGTAAGTGCTATAAATTTTGATTGGTAACTCCTTTTTGAATGTCATTTTATTCAAAAGTGCTTATTTTTTATGCTCTACACATTGGACCTATCATTGGGCCTTCCACAACTATAATTTTTCTCACATTTTTTATACACTCTTGAATGCATTATCGATTGTATCCAATGTTACTCTTGTTCCTTGTACTTATGAATCTATTTTCCAAGATTCATTTTTAGTGTAATTTGACATTTATACAAGCATGCTTGTATTTGAGACATTCACAGGGGGCAGGGTCATTGACTAATAGTTCTAAGGGGGTACTTGTGTGTTTGCTATGCATTTAGTCTTTCTTTTTTTCACATCACTTCTTCACTTAATGTAGTAATACTTACTTTTACACTATGTATTCATTCTCAATAAGTCTACTTACACCATTTAATTATCATGAATGGAAACCTAAAATAGAAATTATCTTACAATCCAAGGGTTACCATCAAATTATAATGGGCACTGAGACTACACCTACTAATGCTAGAGTGAAAATAAAATGGTTTAATCATTGTGATAAAGTATATGGACTACTATCTTTCCATCTCCTCAGATCTATTCTTTCACATTAAATCTACCAAAACACCTACTAAAGTGTGGGCCCAACTCACCAAGCTATTTTGGAGTGTAAGATGTGATGAGAGGACATGAGTTGGAAAATGAGCTCATCAGATTGAGCCCAGATGACTTTGACACTCTTCAATATTTTTTTGCCAAGTTCAGACTTTTGAGATTGTAGTTGAAAGCATGTGGAATTGATAAGAAATATGAACAACTTGTTCTATCAATACTCTCTAAACTAGGTCTTGAATATTCTATATTTGTGTCCACTTTTCATGCCTATAAGAGTGCTCTTGACCACACATGGAAGATGCCTCATTTAGATACCTTTATTTCTGACTTGATTTGGAAGCAAGATAAGTTGATATAGATGGGCATAGTGAAGTCATCTAAGTCTTATGCATTACTTGCTGAGAAAGATAAGGCTTCTAACAATAGAGAGAGAAAGCAAATCAAGAAAAAGGATGACAGGGATGAAAATTATTCCACCTCCAAATCAAACAATGTGACCTCTTCTTTTAGTCATAAGCCTAAGAAATATTGGATAAAATGTGGGCATTGCTTAGGTAAGCATGATGAGAGTAAATGTTTGAAGAAACAAACTGACCACCTTATTAGCCTTCTTATTTAGAATAACATAGGTGTTCTAGATTTTGTCAAACCATCTTCATCAACCCATGAATCCACTAAGGCAAATGAATCTGACAAAGAAAAGGCAAAATAGAATAACAAGGGGAAACATAATGGCAAAGCCTTAATCTAGGTTGTGCCTCTAACTCATCCTACATGGGTCATTGACTCTGGTACTTCACATCACTTGGCCTCTCTATAGATTGAGTTTAGTCCCTTGGAACCATGTGACATGCCCTCTATACAACTGGGTGACAACACTTCTAAAAATGTTATCAGGAGATGGTTTGTTGAAGTGAGTGGTAAAACATTCAATAATGTTCTAAGTGTCCCCTCACTCTTAATTAATCTCCTGTTAGTCTACCAGATCACTCACCTTGGTCTGGGCATGTGAGTTTAATTCACTCTAGATTTAGTGTACATTAAAGAGTTGCATAGTGACACTATTTTTGCTATAGGAATGGTTGATAATCAGATTTATCTATATATCTTCTCACACTTTTCTCCTTACTCTCCTTTAGATTCCTCTTTGGTCTCACCTATACCTAATGACACTTATGAGCCTGAGCATTCTTCTAATATTGACAACTCTTTTTCTTCAGATGACTACAATAGTGAATTGGACACACCTCCACCATGTCCTTATCACCTTCTACATATTAAGGAGTTAGTTCTTGATCCACCTACCTCTAGTCTCCTTTCAACATTATAGAGTAATAGTCTACTGATCTAGGCAACATCAAACATTAGGTAGTCTATTCCATAGTTATAGAGGATTCCATGGACCTTCTTCACCTCTACTTCTATTTTACCATCTTGGCATAGATCAGTTGGGCTACTCACCTCATAGTATGAGGATCATTACTTTCATATTAATTAGTCCTTGGTTGAAGATCTATTAGGCACTTGGAAAACAAACTCATTATTCTAGGGCAATCCACTCTTCACTGCATCTACTTTTGATTCACAGTCACTTTTGAGCATCCTCTAGGGGACACTGGATGGCTATAGTTAATTATAGACCTTAGTGAGGATTTTTATCCCTCTTCTCTTCTTTTCTCTCTTTTTGGGGAGGAGTATTATTCCTACAGGTTTTCTCCTTTACCCTAGTTTATGGGAGTTACATTGTACTTGGGTACCTCATTAGGCCTTATTTTTAGGACCCAATTCTTCTACCCACTTAAGCTATGTTTCAGGGGGGTGTCAGTGTAAGCTTTTTACTACTAGTGGTTTTACCTACACATATTTTTAGCTTACTTAGATTAGTTAATTAAGTCATTAGGATTCATTTTCCTTTAATTTGGTTCTAATTACGAGTTAGGTTTTTACCTTTTTGGTGACATAATCTCACCCTATATGTACTTTATTTTTTTCTAAAGTGGCTAATGCAAACATTTATTTCATGGAATTATCTTGTTTTTGAAATTCTCATTATACCTATACAAGAATTCAACATTCATCACATGGCTTCTATTTAGAGATCTTGGCAAAATCTATCATATACAATGTATTTTATATGTTATTCTACATGATATTTTGCAACACATGTATGAAAGGACTAGTATGTCACGCTTATGCTAGTTGTTTATGTATCATTACTTCATCTATTTAAATTATATTACTTGAGTGTAATTCTTGTTTATTTATTTATATTACTTATTGAACATTTTAAGATGATCTATTTCTTGTTATCCATAGTGCCTTGAGTGTTGTTTATTTGGTGTGTGGAAATTTGCATGTCTTCCACTTGAATGTGCATCATTTGAACATGCCCCTTGTTTTCAATCTCCTTGTACCCCTCTTTGTGTGTCATATGAGTTTTATTGCATGTGTGATTAATTTTTTTCTAAGTTCATTATATTATAATTTTTTTCATGATTCATATCATGTAACTTAGGGCTTGTTATGTATGCATACTAAGAGATTCAATGATATATATACTTCAACATGACACTACTTTATGCTTCTTTTAATACATGATTCACACTAATTTAACATTTTAGTGTTTTACTAAATAAATCCTAAGATATATTAAAGGGATAGGTTTATTGCTAATGTAGAATAAAATTTTAAATTATTGATTCTATGAAAGTTTCAAAAAATAGTAAGCACAAGGAGAAAAGGAACATATCTAGATATACACAGAGTTTTTCATGGGTCAAGGTACTAGAAATAGCTAAGCAGACACAGAGGAATCTTTTGTATTTTTAATATTTTTAAAGATCTGTATCTGGAAAGTAGAGCCCTTCTTAGGATAGTAGCACCATGTGGTGTTAGTGTCCAATTCTAGCACTAATGCCCTTTCTATAGCAATTGTCTGTAACTTTTAGGGAAGATACATGAGTTTTTGGAGGTCCTATAGGTTATTCTATATCATGCGGGAGATTGTCTATGTCACTAATTTGGCTGAATATTCTCCAAAACCCCAAGGAATACCTTCACACATGAACTAATAAACTAATTAAATGTAAAAGAAAAGGAAAAAACTAGGTTTTGGGATGTTACAATCATGCAAAGCCAAACTCCTATTATCCTAGTCACTTCTTACATTAACCATAATGTTAGGGGTCTCTTAGATCTCATGTAGTTATCCATTAGGGATATGCACCAAAAAATTGGATGGTATGCTAGAATGAATTTATCCTAGGTCTTTAATTGATCAAGCACACAAATGTTTAGGTGTGAAAGATGAGTAGTATGCAGAGTATTTGAGTTATAATATTAGTTTATTTATGTAAATAAGTGCCAATATAGTAAGTGATAGATGTAAATACATTGTGAGGCTCTTTATATAGGAGGATATTTGTTTTGATTATAATATCTTATTCCCTAGTTGATAATTAATGAAAAAGATATAAAAAACATAAGGGAAGGGTCATAGAGGGGCTAAGACTCAAACACGGGTGAAAGGTCCTATCAAACACTAAATCCATAACTGGGAACTAAAACCATGTGGTGATACTTACTTTAAAGTGGTGCTAATGTTTGAAGGCTTATAATAGAGCAAAATTTAGGGATGATATGCTAAGGGCCCCTAGGACTGGGAAAAGGTGACTTGTGACTATTGGGGATGTCAAAAATAGGGAAAAAAGACACAAGAAATATAAAAAAGAATCAAGATGACCATGTGAACAAGGACTATAACCATCAATAAGACCCTTTTATCAAAGAATCATAAAATACTTGTGGTTGGTTTACCAAATTAGGGTGTTTACATTTCCCCCCCTTTTATTCAAGTAATGTAATGAAATATAAGTACTAGAGTAAAAGAAAATAGAAATGCATACCTATACTTACTTGTGTGAATGTAATATAGATTTGGCCCACTTATTGGCTAGAGAAGTGGATAAGATTTGAAGTATAACATGTGAAGGGAAAAATATTTTGTGAATTCCACTTGTACTAAAAGTATGAAAATTGAATGTGTGGAGAAATAAAACTCACTTTCCCTCACTCTAAATCTAAGTAATGTAAACTTAATGCATGGAGAAATAAGGCTCAATTTCTCCCACTCTAAATCTAAGTATGTAAAATGAATGCATGGTGAAGCAAGGTTTGATTTCTCCCACTCTAAATAAGAGTATGTAAAATGAGTCTGGTGTAATGCTATGGATCAACCATTACAGATGGTCCTATGACCCAAACTAGTGAAAACATGGTGATGATATTGATTATAACCTAATAATCTAAAAATGGGTACTAAAAATGTGCACTCTACATCATGCCACCTAATCTTAATATTTAAGAAATGTAGTTGTGTATCCATATATCGGAATAAAATGGTATACCTATGTCAAAGTTGCATATCTATGTAGAGTGTATATCTAAAAACTTAAGTAAAATTTGCATAAACTTGTGTAGAATTATGTGTTTGTATATCTAAAATATGTGAATATGTAAACCTATGTAGACCATGCATATGTATATCCAAAAACCTATGAAAATTTATGTAAACTTGTGTAGACCTGTGTATCTATATATTTATAAATTTATGACTGTGAATGCCTATTTAAACCTCTATAGACATGTGTGTCTATATATCTAAAACTATGACTCTAGATGTTTGCGTAAACCTGTGTATAATTTTTCATCTATATATCTAAAAATCTATGCATCTGAATGCCTATTTAAACTTTTATAGATCCATGCATTTTAAAATATAAAAATCTATTTATCTGAATGCCTATGTAAACATGTGTGTCTATATATCTAACAATATGCTAATCTGAATTCCTATGTAAACCTGTGTAGACTGGTGCATTTGTATATTTGAAAACCTATCAAAATATACGTAAACCTATATACACTTGTGCATCTATCTTTTAATACCTATGTAAACTTGTGTAGACATGTGTGTTTATATATCTAAAAATCTATGACTCTAAATGGTTGTGTAAAATTATGTACACGTATGTATCTATATATCTAAAAATTTGTGCCTTTGAATGCCTCTGTAAACCCATGTATACCAATGTATTTAAAACTATATGCACCTAAATGCTTTTCTAGACCCATGTGTCTATATATTTTAATGTAACTCTATATATTTAAAGAAATCTATGTATATTTCTACCCCCCTTTTTGTGAGAGAGTCAAGAATGTGATGAAGATATGAAACCAAAAGTGGTAAGGATCAAATTTTATATTGTTACTCACCATTTGTGGTGTTGTATTTAGTTTCAATTATGTATTGATTGTATTAGAGTTGATAATTAAGTGTTTAGTTGGATAGGTACATGGTGTATATATCCAATTCCTAACACAATTGTGTTGAAATTGTCAATATTGCTCAAAATTTGTGAAAATGCACAAATTGGGATGTTGGAATCACAAAAAATGGGGGGAGGGAGGGTGTGAATTAGTGTGCATATATTTCACTTAATTATATACATTCATTCATTAACCATTCAAGCTAACATAGAGATATATCAATGTACAATCAACCATGCAAATCAGTATGAACTATAAACATAACACATGAACACAATAACTATGTGGGAAATATTTATGGGGAATAAAACCCACTATCACACTACTTGGATTACTATTGTATAAGTAATGAAATAAAATTTAGTGAGGCACCAACCCCACAAAGATCACCAACCCCTCACTAGTTAGGTGCTAACCCAACTAGTACTTTAGAAAGATCTAATTTTCAAGGAAGATATGACCCCCTAAGTAACTTGGCACAAACTAGCCACTTAAATAAAACTTATAAAATCTCTAACCTACAAGTCAAGTCTAGCTCCCTTCTTCACTAATCACCATCCCGGCCAAGACAAGCTTGATGACCTCAAGACACCTTCTTTCTCTCTTAATTGATGGTGACCTATTATTTATCTCTTATATATTATCTATCCTAAAATAAACTCTATGTAATACAAATGGAACCCACTTATTATGAATCTACTGATGGTCTCAAACCTCATTTAGTTCACTTCAACCTTTTACCCCTCTCAAACAACCTTCTAAGCTTACTTGCTCAATATGCCCCTTCTACGCTCATTAGGTACATTGACCTTGCAATCCACCTACATAATATATATTATATGATCATAATTATTTAATTTATCTTATTATGGTCATCAATAAATTTATACTACTCCAAAATCTTTTTCCTTCACTTCTCTCTTCAATTCTCTAACTAGATCAAATAGGCCAATTAGGCCTTGATTATATACTCAACAATTGATCTTATCTATATTAGTCATAAAAAAACATTAACACAATTGTATAACTATTTAAATATGTCCTCATACATGTTTCACATAATAAACAATCACTCTATAGGTCGGTCATACCCCTTAAGGGCCAAAACCTCCATTAGGCCTATAGGAGACCTAATGCAATTAGGTTTGTCTTAAGCACACATTACACTTGAGTACCTTGAAACAAATTTATAATTCATAAATTATTGTAAAAATTAAAAAAATTATAAAATATACCCATGATTATAACCATTTATGTCTACACCACCTATACATCTAATTCACTACTTGAACCATGCTATTAGGCCTACTTGCCATTATGTTTTCTTACTACTTGAAAGTCTGTCTCACAAAATATAAGTATAAAATAAATTTTATAAAAAAACATATGATAAAATAAAATTAATATAATATTTATGACCTTATATTCATAACTATGTCTATTATACATCACAAAACAGGCCAAAAGGTCTCAAACCAACTCTTACAACATGACCACTCAAAATGGTCAAATACTGCCAAAGTATAGTCAACAAAATTTGATTCTTAAAAGCTACCTATTCAATTTAAAAAACCAAAAAATAATTAATTATATACCATGTAATATATAAAACATAATCCCTTTCTTTTTACTCTTCTGTATTAGGCAAAATAGCTCAGAACATCTTGCTTGCCAACACACATAAAACTGTCACATAACCTGAAAACATAGTTTTGAAGAATACTATTTTGAGATAATTTAATTATGATTTAAAAATTTATAATTAAATTTAATATTTTATATATGACCTATATTTAAACCTAAAATATTTATATCTTAAATTATAGTGACAATCATTGGTCTTATAGACCAATCTCTCAAGCCACTCTCTCACAGTCCTTACACAATCTGATAAGCTAATTTGGTTTCCTCATTACAACATCTCAAAATGTATATAAAACTTACATAAAGTATGACTATGTAATTTATGTATAAAAAAACAATTTCAAGTAAATTGGATGTATTGAATCTTCTCATAGAGTGTCACACTCTTCACTTCACTTGGCAAACTTAAAATAATCATTTTGTTTTAAGATAAAATCATGGTGATCATGACTCTTAAAACCTATGGGTACACTTTATTTAAAATATTATGAATTTATATTATCCTCATACATATTAATAACATATCAAATAACATATATATAGAGGTAAAATGGTGAACATGAGATATATAGACCAATATCTGAAACATACTCTTTCACTATCTATCTCCACTTAGATAAGTCATCTTGAGAGCACTTTATTTATTATGTATGAGCATAATAAATACTTATAAAATAAGGTAAGTTTAGGTATATTTATTAAACATTTAACTTAATCAAATGGATCCATTCCTAATCAATTGAAACACATCCCTAAATGGATTCATACTTTGACTAGTTTTTCTCAATGTTTTCAATCTTTGCTAGTTTAGTAATAGGTCAACTTGATTGACCAAAATAATTCAAAAAGAAGATATATATTTAAAAAAAAAAAACATTGACATTAATAATGAGTCTTGATCTTTAACTTCCATCCACGTTCATGTATTGACCTGGTCAACCCTGCCTGTAGCATCAAATTCTTTAGCAAGAAGCATTTTTATATAGATTTTACTCACTATAATGACACGACACTAAAACATGGAGATTAATAGAGGATTAATATACCACATAAAATCATAAAAATATATTAACCAAATAATTCTAGGCACTTTATAGAAATATCTCTCCAATTGGGTCATTAGAAGGGTTTTGAACCAGTTTACCTTCTTAACATTTATTCATACATATTTATCCCTTAAACCACTTATTAATGGTTGGAAAAACTTATTATGATCCTTTTAAATCTCTCCAAAAATTATTAGCTTCCCATGAAACTATCACATGTGCCAATGAGCATCAAAACATCCTTCTCAAGCTCTCATCTCTTCATTCTGCATGCACACAAGACATTAAAATATGTTTTCTTACTTTCTCCTTCAACTCAGGAGCTCATGCTTGGTAAAAAACCTTAAAACAACCTATTATACATAAATAAATTCACATATGTGATTATCACCTTGAAAACGCATCTCATCCTTTCATTTGGGTAGACTAGGTCTCCATGCATACTAGGATTTAAACTATTAGTTACATTTTGACCTTTGAACACACTTAGGAACCTATTGTACTATTATTAAAAATTAATACACATTTCAAATGTCATAATAAAAATATCACATTCTTATAACCTTATTCAAACAAGTTCCACACTACTCATCTCAACAATCTACCAAGCTTGTGCCTTCATACTAGGTTTCTCATCCAAGGACTAAGCCTTACTACCTAACCTTCCTACCATTATATATGTAATTTAAACCTTATTCACATATACAAACATTTTATAATATTATATACCAGTAATATTCATCATTCATAGGTATTTTTAACATCTTAGGACTCCTTGTTAGATTAGTCATAGTCTAAGACTAGTTTATTTTCATATTAGACCTATAGGTCTTAACTCTATAGTCACACTTTGAGACATAATTGAGTGACTAAATGATTCAAATGAATGTTAAAATCTTATTATACATCTTCATATTCCTATTGTGCATTCATATCCTAGATCCATTATGATCCTTCATGTATCAGACTATATATCCCATGTTTAAGCCTTTTCATCACTTCATGACATTATCCTTCATTAAGAACTTGTAATCACTCATTTCATCATTCCTTACTATGAATCATAAGACATTAAAATGGATCACCATACCTTATTATTATTTTTACATCAATGACCATACACAGACATATGACATCAATGACAACTTGCAACAATCTTCCTCTTTATCATTGATGGCAAACCATATTTATGGAAAAACATAAATGAAATGATCTAGATAACTTTTCCATCAATTTGATCTCTCCCCCATTTGAAATTAATGAAAAAGTTATCTAAAACTACCACATTATATTTTCACTTCAACTCAATAGTGATTTACAAATAAACTTGACCGAATAATTACCTTATAATGATAGAACTTTTATCTCTCAACTTACCTTTATGACTCAACAAACCTTTCTTGTATCTCATTATCTGCTCTTAATCTTACTTGAACCCATTCATACCTTGCCACCTGATTGTTGGACCTGAAAATGATGACTTCCTACTTAGAGATCTCTTGAAGTAATACATGAGCTTCCCTTAACTTCATTATCTTCATAATCCCTAGGATTTGATAGACAAACATGTATCTCAAAGCTCTTTTTCTTGATTACTCATCGATCCTCAATATTTTCCCTCATTTGAATTTAAACATATGACAACATTGAATGTTATTTGACTCAGAATTATTCCAATCAAATTCAATATCTATGCCTTTGTCCTCATACTATGTGCATACTACTGATCTCATTTTGATCAATCCAAATAGAAATTTGCCTTAGCTTAGGCTCACATCTACTATAGTAAACAACTTCTTAATCATAGAGCTATAGAGCTCCCCCTAAGACCATGATTTTCTTTTGAGTTTGTTTGAACCAACACAGGCCTTCATTTTCCATTCTCAAGAAATCAATTACCTTCTTATTTGCTTCATCCTATCACCTTGAATGGTGTGATCTACTCAAAGAACAACTAAAGCATTTGATCATCTCTCCTTTGATTTTCATGTCATGTGCACCTCAATCTACATTTATCCTTTAGATTAAATATCTCACAATATACCCTATCATCATGCATACCTTATATCATGTTATTTTGATGCATATAAAAAGCTAAAAACTCATGATACTCTTTAAGAAGATTCAATGGATCAACTTCAACACACACTGTCAAGATATTTTGACAAAACTCATATCACTTTTTAACTTTAGATCACTATTATCTTCTTCATGGAATAAATAACTTGTCATCTCACTTCCTATAAAACCACAATACCTTGGATCACATGAGTAAAAAATTAAAACCTTTAATAGCATTGGTCTTATAGACCTTTCTTTAACTCTCATACCACTTGGTATATCTTTGCTTCTTAGTCATTATGTCACACTTAAAATAGGTAATTCAATCAAGATAACTACTATAGGTAACATTTCAATAAGTCCATCTACCACTCCACTAATCTCTTTGTTCAACATATCCTACATATCTCTATTGTCTTCACTCATGAACACTTCATCTTCATGACATTCATGTCAAATGTTTCAAGCATTTACATCATCATCCAAACTAACTTTTTTCATTATTGACTATACTCATAAAATCTTCATGGAAACACAAGGTTAAACATACCTTCTTTATGAGGCCTAAATTAAGATTCTAAGAGATACATTAATGCCTTTACCTATACCTTTCTTTCAACATGTCTTTAGAGTCCTTCTAGATTGTCAATCTTGAGTTTTATCTTTGGCTTAACTTCTACATAGTCCTTATAAGATAAAAAATGGTACCTTTGACATTATTTAAACTTTGATTTATGTCTTATAATAAAACATAACTCACCTTATTTTAAGTGTTGATCAGGCCTCATCTTGACATCCTTCTTCTCTTTAGATAACTCTGCCAGTACCATCATCTTTGATAGACCATCATTGCAAATAAGATGAACATTATAATCATCACACTTTATGCTTCTTAGGATCACCTATAGTATATTAACCCTCCTTAAAAGGACCTGATATGATACCAATTATTGTAATCATAACCACTAAGAGGGCGGGGGGGGGGTGAATTAGTGTGCAAACATCTCACTTAATTCCATATATTCAATCATTAAGAGATATAGAAATGTACAATAAACCATGAAAAAATTATATATGTGGGAAAACCTCATGGGGAATAAAACCCACTATCATACCACTTGGACCAATATCCTATAATCAATGAAAAAACATTTAGTGAGGCACCAACCCCTCACTAGTTAGGAACTAACCTAACTAGTACTTTATCAAGATAAAAATTGAAAGGAAGATCTAACCCAATGAGTTGTTTATAACCAACCCAAAAAATTCAAGGACACTTATTATAGATCCAACCTAAAAGGCAGCTCCAACTCCCTTCTAGACTAAACACCAACCTAACCAAGACAAGCTTGATCACCTCAAGACACCTTGTTACTCTCTTAACTAATGGTGACTTCTTCTTCAGATATTTTATTTCTATATCCTATAATTAAATTTTTATAATACACTTTTAACACACTTCTCATGAATCTATTGATGGTATCTCACTTCATTTAGTTCACTTCAACCTTTTACCCCTCTCAAATAGCCTTATAGGCTTACTTGCTTAATATACCTCTTCTTGGCTCATTAGGTCCATTGACCTTGTCATCCACCTAAATAAAATATATTACATGATCATAATTATTTGATTAATATTTTTATTTTCCTTAATTACATAATTATTCTCCTCTAAAATCTCTTTGCTTTGTTTCTCTCTTCAATTTTCTAACTAGATCAAATATGACAATTAGGCCTTACTTATATACTCAACACTTGATCTTATCCATATTGGTTGGAAAAAAAAATTAAAATACTTTTATAAATATTTAAATAGGTAATAATAAACGTTTCACACTATAAAAAATCACTCCATAGGTCGGTCATACCCTTCAAGGGCCAAAAACCTCCTTTAGGCCTAAAGGAGACTAATGCAATTAGGTTTTTTTTAAGCACATGTTACACTTGAGTCACTTGGAACACATTTAGCCTTAAATAATTATTGTAACACTTTAAAAATTTCTTAAATATAACCATGATTAAATCCATTTATGTCTACATCACTTGTACATCCAATTCACCACTTAAACCATGCTATTAGGCCTACTCGCCATTAGGTTTTCTTACTTCCTGAAAGTTTATCTCACAAAATAGAAGTATAAAATAAATTTTATAGAACAAATATTTGATAAAATATAATTAATATATATTTTATGGATTTATATTCATAATTATGTCCATTATACATCACCAAATAGGCCAAAATGCCTCAAACCAACTTTTATAACATGACCACTCAGAATGGTCAAACACTTAAAATTATAAAAAATCATGAATTATAAAATAATTTAATATAAAAAACATAATCCCATTTTTTTTTACTCTTTTGGATTAGGCAAAATATCTTAGAAACATCTTGTTTACCAACACACAAAAAATTGTCACATACCCTAAAAACACAATCTTGTCGAATATTATTTTTGGATCATATAAGGGTACTTTAAACACTTATAATTAAATTTAATAGTTTATATATTACCTTTATTTCAACATAAAATATTTATATCTCAAATTATAGTGATAATCATTTGTCTTAAAAATCAATCTCTCAAGCTACTCTCTCATAATACTTACATAGTCTGATAAGACAATTTGGTTTCGTCATTACAAATACTAAACTTATCCCTCAACATTACATAAAATATTAATATGTAATTTATGTATCAACAAAAAATTTGAATTATATTTGATGAAATGACTCTTGTCATAGTGTCTCACACTCTTCACTTCACTTGGCAAACTTAGAATAATCATTCTGCTTTAAGACACATTCATGTTGATCATGACTCTTCACACTTGTGGGGACGTTTAATTGAACATATCATGCATTTATATGATACTTATAAATCCTAATAACATATATATAGAGTTAAAATGGTGAACATGAGATAAATAGACAAATATCTGAAAAATACACTTTCATTGTCCATCTCCACTCAGACAGGTCATCTTGAGAGAACTTTATTTCTTGTGTATGAGAAACATAAGAAATTATAAACCAAGGTAACATGAGCTATAGGTATTTAAAAATGGCCTCAATCAACTAGATACATTCCTAATCAATTGAAACATATCCCTAAATTGATTCTCACTAAGATTGGTTTTTCTCACTATTTTTATTCTTTGTCATTTTAGCGATAGGTCAACTTGATTGACTAAAATAGTTTAAATATAAGATATATATTTTAATAAAATAATTATTGGCATCAATAATGAATCTTTTTCTTCAACCTCCATCTACTTGCATGCATTGACCTAGTCAACCCTGACTGTAGCATTAAATTCTTCAAAATAAAGCATTTTTTGTAGCTTTTACTCACTATCCAAACATACCACTACCACTTGGATATTAATATATGAGTAATATACCATATAAAATCATAAAAATAGATTTAAAAAAATAATCTAATCACTTTATAGCAAGATCCCTCCAATCAGGTCACTATAAAGGTTTTGAGAGGGTTTTGAACTAGCTTACCTTCTTAACATTTGTTCATACAGATATGTCCCTTGAACCACTTCATAATGCTTGGAAAAAACTATTATGATTATTTTACATATCTTCAAATATTATCATCTTCCCATGTAACTATCACATATGTTAATGAGCATCAAAATATCCTTCTCAAGCTCTCATCTCTTCATTCTACATGCACATAAGACTTTGAAATGTGTTTTCTTGATTTATTATTCAACTTAGGAGCTCAATATTGGTAAAAACCATTAAAAAAACCTATTAAAACTCAATACATGATCATATGTGCTATATCACCTTTAAAACTCATCTTGACCTTTCATTTGGCCAAACGAGGTCTTCATGCATACTAGGCTTTGAACTGTTAGTTACATTTTGACTTTTGAAAACACTTTTTATCCTCATGTACTATGATCAAAAAGTAATAAAAATTTAAAATGAAATAATAAAAATATAAAATGATGCCAAAATTCTTTGCATAAGTTTCACACTACTCATCTCAACAAGATAGCAAGCCTGTGCCTTTATAGTAAGTTTCTCATGCAAGGACTAAGCCTCAATACTTAAATTTACTACCATTGTAGATGAAATTTAAACCTTATTCACATGTTAAAACACATTATCATATGATATACCACTAATATTCATCCTTCATATGTATTTTTAACATCTTAGGACCTTTAGATTAATCATAGTCTAAGACTAGTTTATTTGCATATGAGACCTGTAGGTCTTGCCTATGAAGTCACACATTGAGACATACCTGAGTGATTTAATGATTAAAATTTTATTAGACATCCTCATATATGTATCTTGTGAATTAGAATCATATATCCATCATGCTTCTTCTTGTGCTAGACTAGATATCCTATGCTCAATTCTTCTCATCACTTCATGACATCATCCTTCATGAAGAACCTATAATCACTCATTTCATCATTCCTCGCTATGCATCATAATACATTAAAATATATAACCATGCCTCATTATTATTTTGACATCAATGAAAACTTGCAACAATCTCCCCTTTATTGTTGATGACAAACCATATTGATGGTGAAACACAAATGAAATGATCCAGACAACTTCTCCATCACCATGATCTCTCTCCCCCTTTGACATTGATGAATAAGATATCTACAACTACCACAATGTCTTTTCAATTAAAATAAATAGTTATTGGTAGATAAACTTGACCAAATGGTTACCTTAGAATGATAGAAATGTTATCTCTCAACTTGCCTTTATTACTCAACAAACCTTCCTTGTAGCTCATTATCTTCTCTTGATCTTACACAAACCCATTCATATCTTGCCACCTAATCCTTAGACCTAAACATGATAACTACCTACTTTGATATCTCTCAAAATAATACATGCACTTTCATTGAATTCATTCTCATCACAATCCCTAGGATTTGATAGGCAGACCTACATCTCAAAGCTCTTTTTCTTGATTACTCATAGATCCTCAACATTTTCACTTTTTTGAATTTGAACATATGACAACACTAGATGTTACTTGACTCAACCCTATTCAAAGAAAGTTCAAGATATCTTCCTTTGGCTTCATACTATGTGCATACTGCTGATATCATTTGATAAATCTAAATAGAAAATGGCCTCACCTTAGGCTCACTTATACTATAATAGAAAACTTCTTAATCATAGAGCTACAAAACTCACCCTAAGATGATGATTTTCTTTGAAGTTTTTTCAAACCAACATAGGTCTTCATTTTTCATGATCACGAAATCAATTACCTTCTTTTTTTATTAATATTAATACCTATAATGGTTTAAACTACTCAAGGAACAACTAAATCATCTAATTAGCTCCCCTTTGATCTTCATTGCATGTGCACCTCAATCTATGTTTATCCTTCAAATCATAAAACTCTAAATCTCCCCATATCATCATGCATACCTTATATCATGTAATTTTTATGAATATAGGACACTAAAACCTCATGATACCCTTAAAAAATATTTAATTGATCGAGTTCAATACACATTATTTGTATTTTTTGACAAAACTCAGATCACTTGTTAACTTTAGATCACTGTTATCTTCTTCATAGCACAAATAACTTATCATATCACTTCTTAGAACACCAGAATGCCTTAGATCACATGAGAAAGAAATCACAACCTTTAATAGTAATGGTTTTAAAAATAATTATTTAACTTTCATACCACATGGTCTACCTTTTCTTCTTAGGAATCATTTTGCACTTCAAACCAGTATTGAAAGCAAGATAACTGCAATAGGCAACATTGAAACAAGTTTATATACCACTCTAATGATCTCTTTATTCAACATATCCTATATGTAATATTATTTGAACATCTTCAGATATTTTTTATCTTCACTTATGAAGAACACTCCATCTTCATTCCATTCATGTCAAATGTTTCAAGCATCTACATCATCATCCAAACTGACTTGTATCATTATTGACTATCCTCATAAGGTATAGTCATCTTCGTATATATTCATATACTTATTGGTCTTACAGACCAATCTATAACTAATATGACTTCTCAAAACTCCTCTGTTAGATCTTGTTACCTCAAAGTATACATGTTTAACTACCATACAAATACAATCAAGGATATATGTGTTCATACCTTTATGCATCATGAAGGCTCAAAAAGACCTCAAATAGGTCTTAAAAACATACTTAGGTTTATAACAAAACCTCTATTCATCTATGACAAATTCATAGACTCAACTTATCTCCTCTAGATTGATGATCAAATCATAACATCTTCATGGAAAAATAAGGTTAAACATACATTATTTATAATTCCTAAAGAAATATTCTACAAGATAAATTGATGCCTTGACCTATACCTTTCTCTCAAAATGTCTTTAGATTCCTTATAAATTATCAATCTTGGGTTTGATCTTTGACTTAGCTTCTACATAGTCCTTTTGAGCTACCAAATGGTACCTTTGACATTATTTCAACTTTGATTTATGTCTTATAGTAACACATAACTCACCTTGGTTTAAGTGTTTATCAAGACTCATATTGACATCCTTGTTTTCTTTAGATAACTTTTTTAGTACCATCATTCTTTGATAGACCATCACTACAAACAAGATTAACATTGTCATCATCACACTTTATGCTTCTTAGGATCACTTACAGGTTATCAATCCTCCTTCAAAGTACCTACTTTAATACAAATTATTGTAATAACAACCAATAATAGTAGGGGGTGAATCAATGTGTAGACATTTCACTTAATTTTATACATTCATTCATTAAACATTCAAACTAACATAGAGAAATAGTAATGTATAATCAAGCATGAAAAAAGTATGAAATAGAATAATAACACATGAACACAATATTTATGTGGAAAAAACTTATGGGGAATAAACCCAATATTAAACCACTTGTAATAATATCCTATAAGAAATAAAATAACATTTAGTGAGGAACCAACCCCATAAGGAACACCAACCCCTCACTAGTTAGGCATCAACCCAACTAGTAATTTAGTAAGATATAAATTTAAATGAGGTTACAACCACCTAAGTGAATTTTAAACAATACAACCACTTAAATCACACTTCTACAAGTTCTTAATTTCAATGCAGCTCCAAATCCCTTCTTGACTAAGTACCAACCCAACCAAGACAAGCTTGATCACCTCAAGACACCTTGTTGCTCTCTCAACTAATGGTGACATTTTATTTAGTTTTTATATCTTATCTATTCTAAAATAAAATATATTTCATACACCTATAATTCACTTCTCATGAGTCTATTTATTGTCTCTAACCTCATTCAATTCACTTCAACCTTTTACCCCTCTCAAACAACCTTCTAGGTTTAATCGCTCAATATGCCCCTTCTAGGTTCGTTAGGTCCATTGACCTTGTCATCCACATAAATAGGATATTTTATATGATAATAATTATTTAATTACTATCATAATGGAACTAAATAACCTTCTTATGCTCATACAAAATTTCTTTCCTTCGCTTCTCTCTTTAATTCTCTAACTAGCTCAAATAGGCCAATTAGGCCTTACTTATATACTCAACACATTATATTATCTATATTGGTTGGAAAATAAAATTATCACACTTGGATAACTATTTAAATGTTTCCTAATACACTTTTAACATAATAAATAATCACTCCATAGGTTGGTCATACCCTTTAATGGCCAAACCCTCCATTAGGCCTTAAGGAAACCTAATGCAATTAGGTTTGTCTTAAGCACACATTACACTTGAGTCAATTTAAAACACATTTATACTTTAAAAATTATTTTTAAATCTTAAAAAAAATATTAAATATATCCATGATGACATTCATTTAGGTTTACACCACTTGTACATCCAATTCACCACTTGAACCATATTATCAGGCCTACTCACCATTAGGTTTTCTTATTGATTGAAAGTTTGTCTCATAAAATAGAAGTATAAAATAAATTTTCTCAAAAAAAAAAAGATAAAATAGCTTTAAAATATCATTTACGACCTTATTCATCAATATGTACGTTAGACATCACCAAATAGGCAAGAAGGCCTCAAACCAACTCTTGCAACATGACCACTCATAATGGTTAAACACTACCAAAGTACAGTAAAAAAATTTGATTCTTAAAAAATATGTATTCACTTTAAAATTATCCAAAATAATTAATTATATCAAATTTAATCTATACAACATGATACCATTCTTTTTACTCTTCTAGATTAGGAAAAATTGCTAAAAAATAACTTGCTTTCCAACACATAGAAAGCTATCACATACCCTAAAAACATTGTCTTGAGGAATACTATTTTTAGCTCATGTAAGTGTACTTTAAACACTTATAATTAACTTTAATAGTTTTTATATGACCTATATTTCAACATCCAATAGTTATATCTCAAATTATAGTGAGAACCATTGGTATTATAGATCAATCTCTCAAGCCTCTCTCTTTCATAGTCCTTACATAGTTTGATAAGCCAATTTGGTTTCCTCATTACAAATTATCCATATATAAAGTATGAATAGGTAATTTAGGTATCCAAAAAAATAGTTAATTATATTGAATTTAATGACACTTGTCATAGAGTCTCACACTCTTAACTTCACTTGGCAAACCTAGAATTATCATTCTACTTTAAGACATTGTCATGGTGATAATGACTCTTAACACTTGTGGAAACACTTCATTAAACATATGATGCATTTATATGATCCTTATATATATATATATATATATATATATATATATATATATATATATATATATATATATATATATATATATATATATATATATATATATATATACCAAATGGTGAACATGAGAAATATAAACCAATATCTAAAACATACTCTTTCACTATCCATCTCCACTTAGACAAGTCATCTTGAGAGAACTTTATTGCTTGTGTATGAGAATAATCAACAATTCTAAACCAAGGTAACATTATGTATCATTATTTCAAAATTACCTGAATAAACTATATCCATTCCTAATCAATTTAAACACATCCCTAAATTGATTCTCACTTTGATTAGTTTTTCTCACTATTTTCTCTCTTTGCCAGTTTAGTGATAGGTCAACTTGATTGAAAAAAATAGTTGAAAAATAGGATATATATTATTAAAAAAAAAACCATTTACATCAATAATGAGTCTTCATCTTCAACCTTCATCAACTTTCATGTATTTACCTAGTCAACCTTGCCTATAACATCAAATTCTTTAGAAACAAGAATTTTTTTATAGCTTTTACTCACTGCCCTGACAGACCACTACAATTTAGAGATGCATATAGGATTCATATACCAAAATAAATCATTAAACTAACTCAACCAAACCATTTTGGGAACTTTATAGTAATATCTATCCAATCAGATCATTATAAGGGTTTTGAGAGGGTTTTGAACCAATTTACCTTCTTAACATTTATTCATACAAATCTATCCCTTAAACCACTTCCTAATGTTTGTAAAACTTATTATGATCATTTAACATCTCTCCTAAAAGTATTATCTTCCCATGAAACTATCACACAATCCAATGAGATTTAAAAGATCCTTTTCGATCTTTTAATGAGGATCTTTTAGTTTTGTTGGTACACAAGATATGATGGAGGAGCTTTGACTTGCATCATTTATGAAGACTTAAGCACTAAATCAAGGGGAAAATCACACTTTGAGCCACATTTGGGTGATGGGATGCTCTATGGAAGGTATTGTGTATGTTTTTTTTCAATATCTCTTTATTGTCATTTGCCAAACCTTACCAAAAGATTTAGCTTATATTGTTATGTTCTTATGCATTTTTCTTGAGTTTTCATGACTAATTATTGATCTAACCATCTTTTTAATCCACATCTACATCTTGGTATGCCTAGTGGGACCATGAAACCCATTCAAACAAGGAAACCAACTTGTCAATCTTAGATTTCCTAAAAAGTCATTAAAATCCTTAAAAATTAGTTTTTATCATTAAAAATTAGTAATAAGAATTAGTACTGTGTAACCAACATTGATCATGACTAACTCGCATCAGTTTTATTGTAGGGAAAACATGATATAAATTTGGATTTTTAGAATTTCTTAGAGATTTCAAGTTGAATATTTTTTTGTCTCTATCTGAACATTATATTTCATGATCATATCTTTGTTGGAGATTTTTTTCTAACTTGGGATAACTAGTGTTTTTTGTGAAAAATATTTTTTCCTAAGGGTTCATAGCTGATTTTTATTAGTGTTTATCAATTGATATCGATTATTTTATGACTGACATTAGTCTTACTACAACCAACATTGATCACTATTGAATTATATTGGTATATGTGTTTTAAAAATAGAGAACCCAAGAGCAAGTTTTCAAAACTTACTTGTTTCATTATCAATTGTCCTTCAAAATAGAAGGAAAATCTCTAACATTTGTAGGTCACACACATAGAAAAGTGATAAATTTGAGGATGATTAAGTCTTGAACCTTCCCTTTGGTGTTTAAAACGAACCTAGATGTTTTAAATTAAGTTATTTTGTGAATTTTTTCAAATTTTTGTGACTAAGGCCAAGAGGCCAAAAAATTCATCAAACACTTTACTTTGGTGACTAAAACTAAAAATCACTTAAATTAAAATTATTAAAAAAGTGTGTTGTTTTATGCAAGATCATTTATTACTTATTTGTTTTTTATGCAAAATGAAGAGTGTGGGTATACTTTAGCCACATCCACTTTAGGGAACTTGGGTGATTAGAATCACCTTTTTTTTTGTAATTATGCCTTTGTCTAAGGCATGAAATAATGTTTTCAAGGATCTCCCTAAAACCTGTATGGTCTGGGTGATCTAAAAAGCAACCTCTAAAGTCCTTTCTCTTAGTTTTATTTTATGCAACTTGGCTTGTGAAGGGAGTTCATAGTTCTTTAGGGAAGCTTTGACCTAAGGATTCATCTCCCAACATTTTTTCATCCCTATTCCATGGTGGAGTGTATAAATTAGGGAATGCATACCCTGAGAGCTAGAGGGTTGAGAATATAACCTCTATTTTTATAATGAAAACTTGAGTCAAGTCTGGTTAACCAGGGGATTTCACTAAGAATTACATGGATGGAACGGATATGTAAAGGAATAGACCCTTGCATATTAATTTAATTGATATTAAATCAATTTATGTGAGGTATCTCTAGTGTTAATCACACTTAAAGACCATCTAGATAGTATAAATTTTAAGTTTTACAATAACCCCACTTGCCATGGACATATTTTTGATGCTAGGAGAGTAACTTGAAGGTCCATGTCACCAAATAATATCTTGGGAGAATAGGGGGGTGTAAAAACCCTACTACTTCATGCACTTTAATTTTTTTATTAACATTTAAAATCCGTCCAATAACACATATATAGATAAATTACAATAATACAAAGCAATCTTATGAGGTTACGGTTGTATTTGTTATTTTCCTTTACTTATTTGGTCATTATTCAAGTCTAAAACTTGTTTTAAAACAACATGTCAACCAAACACATTTTTTATTCACCATTTTATTTAAACAAGGAGGCATTACGCTAGTAAAATCAAAATCATCTTTTGCATTATTCAAATCCTCATTCTCAACATTGTGTTTGTATTGTTTAAACAACATTTTTAAGTTATCCATTTGAGTCTAAACCATTTTCCAAAAATATTTAAGTCCTTCACTTTTTAATTTAAATTTAGAATCTCACATTTCTAAGTTCTGAGCCAAGGTATTAATTATTTTACCATTTGCACTTGGTTTTGGTTAACTTAAGTATGAATCCCCATTCGAATTGAAGGTCATTTATATACTCATCATCATTTGATCATTGTGAACTTAGGTTATATTGTGTGTTGCTTACTCTCTAAGTTATAGAACATATTTTAATCTACCTCATATTACCATGTGGTGGCATTGTGCTACCCATTTGGTTTTAGTTTTATACTTAGGAATTCTTTCATGTTCTCAAATCTTGAGTTTCTTAGTTTGCGTTGTTACCTTCCTAATTTTATGGAATTTCTTATAATTTTATAATAACTACTCATCAAAGTTGAACTATTTTTTATAGTATTGACATATCTCTAAACCTATGTTTGGTGTACTAGTCTACACTTAGGTTTTTGAGTTATCATACCATCTTCTAATTTATATGATTTCAAACCTACCAAATCTTGAGTAATTTTATGAACATTTATTCTAATTGTGTGGTACTACGCCACCTTCTTTTTAATATAGTCTCTTTTGCCTTATCACTTGTTTGGAGACATAAAAACATAGTTCCTTACTAATGTATGCAAAGCATTTTATAAATATTTCTAGAAATAGAGAACAACCATCTAGATAATGATGTAAAGTTACACTCATAATGGGGTCTATTACAACCCTACCTATGCAGAGGAACACTTTTATAATGGGAAAGATAATTTTATGGTGTTTGAGGACATTACCATGACTATAGGATCTAAGGAATATTATTTTGAACATCAATCCCTAGAGGACAAAGATGAAACACTCCTAAGCTTGATTGAATCATGTGCTAGATTACCTTCAAAATTTCCTATGGAATAATTGCATACCTTGGTTAGGGTAGAAGAATAATAATGAGAACAATTTATCATTAATATTTCAAAAATAAATGTTTCTTCTTATAGTAAAGGAAAGTAAGTTATCATAGAGTCAAAACCTAATGATCAATATCTTTTCATCAAGATCAAAAAGATAAGTCAATAATATGTAGACCAACTTATCATGGACTTGACTGACTCTTTAATTATAACTTCAATACAAAACAATGATTTCAAGGAGAAAGGGAATGTGGTTGAACTAATGCAAAACACTTTAGTTGAGAACACACATAGGATGGATCAATATGTCTCAATTGAATAACCTAAGTCCCAATAGGTTCCACATCATGCTTCACTAGACACAAAACATACATTTTTCAATCATCAAGAACCTCTTGTTACTTTATATAATTAGGGATCAAAACATTTACTGCATATTGAAGAAATTATCTAAAATAATTTGTCTAGTTCATTTCAAATAACTCATACATTGGTGAATAGATCATGTACTCTTAAAAATCAACAAAACACTTATTCAAGGTGGCCAACTTCAAAGAATGCTAATCAACCTAACAATAAATAACTCACCTACTCAACTCAAAGAGAAAATAAAAAAAAATTTGTGGATTATATGGTGTACATCCTTTACAAATCCACATAATAGGGGAACATATCACCCCAAAAAAATTATATTCTACCGACCAATGTACCAAGCATACATGAGTGGAATTATATGAAAGAAATTGTGTTGTGATTGGAGGTAGGAAAAAAAATCAAGAAATATAAATTTGATAAGATGTGTCCATATCTATTAGATTTGAGCATTCTTCAAGTCCCATTTCTAACTCATTTTGAGGCACCTAAGTTTTACAAGTACAAAGGGAAGGGATACACTCATGAAAACATTTAGTCATTTTTTATATTATGCCAAGAGGTATCTTATAGTAGCATTTGTTTACTTCAATTATTTCCATGAAGTTTAGCAAGACAAGATTTAGATTGGATTCTTAAGTTACCCAAGGGATCAATTATAGATCGGAATGATCTATCTAAATTTTTTTCAACCACTTCACTTACAATAATGAACATGAATTAACCTTTGTTAACTTGTGAAAATCCAAACACTGAGATGGAGAAAGCTTCATAGTATATCTATAATGATAGAGAGCATTTGTTGAACACTTTCAACATAATTTGTCAAAAAAAGAACTGGTTGATATATTTACACATAATATACACCCTGAGGTCATGCATAATCTAGGCGTACTTGCACAAACACATTTTAAGAAATTATAAATAAGGGTGTGTAGATTGAGAAGGCACTTATTACAAAAGGACTTGTCAAGATATATTCCTAGGCTTAAATGTCAAATCAGACCCAATATGCTAGTCAAATAGTTACAAAAAAGAAACCTAAGGGCTTCAACAAGAACAAGAACATAGTTAGAAATGGAGTAACTGAATCAAGACATGTATAAATGGTATAAGCTTTCCCATATCCAAATGTGAAATTATCTCCAATTAATCCATAAAACACTTTTCAAATATTCTCTCCATGAAAGGTATTCAATAAAAACTTTAGAGTCTTCAACAAACTAGAAGTGCATTGAGGCAATTCTCTAAAATCTCGTAGTAGCTAATTTGATTGTTTGGCCTATACCAAGACCATTTCTGGAGGATTAACCCAAAATTGATTGGTATCAAGTAAATAAATTTTGTAACTTATATCATGTTGTTGGTCATATTGCCTATCATTGCATCCAATTATGATACCTTATTGAATATTTGATTGAAATTGGTGAAGTTGAGATCAAACTTACATTAAAAGACACTAATTAAGATATGAGAAATTGTAAATATCCATTTTCTTGACATAATAAGCAACCACCAAGGAACAATCAAAACCAAGGATAGAATGAATGGTAAAATGAGAATCAGGGTCAAAATTATAATCAACATGATCATCATCATGATCATAACACCATACTAATAACTTGGGTTATAATAACATGCTTTACTAGTACAATAATACTTTGAGATGCATTTATGCAAACCACATTACAATTGTTATTATTAAAACTTGTGAATGGCCCATACTACTCATAGTGTTGGACCCATTATTATAGGGTCAACACCCTCTCCCTCAAATAATGCCACATTGAGTTCATGCAATTCTATTGTGCCTCCATTTGTATGGGTTACCTTTTCTAGACCTCATCCATCTTCTAATTATAATGCCTCCTTATCGAATCAACATTACTCCAATGTAACTAGATGCCCATGAGTCACCCTCCAAGGCCCTTTACCTTCATCTTCTAATTATAATGGCTCCTTTCCACCTCTATATTGTGAAATTATAACTATATCCTCATGAGTTACTCTTTAAGGTCTTTTATCCTCTTCTTCCACTAAATCCACAATGACCATTGTGCCTTCAGATCTAAAGCCAAACACTATACCAACCAAGGCTAAATAATATTGTCATACTATTGAAAAGCCTTATAGTCTATTGGACCAACTAAGTAAAACCCAAGTGTAGATTTGTATTTTAGATCTCTTGCATCATTTGGATTCCATATAACTATTTTGACTAACCTTTTACAATAATCCACTATTCCCTAAGATATTAATCCCAAACAATTCCAAACACTAGTAAGGTATCTATATTTATTTTGATAGCTCATGTTCAATCAAAAAGACGTGTCTGCCCTTGGTCCCAACCATAATAACCCATTGTATATCGAGGTCATCATTGAAAACCATAAAATCATGCAAGTTCTTATAGACAATGGTTTAGGGCTAAACATAGTGTCTCTTAAACTGGTACAAAGAGTAGGCTGCACTGTGAAGTTCATTAAACCAAAGATGATCACCACAAAGGCTTAAGATAAAGATTAAAGGGAATATTCCAATACAATTTGTTTTTTGATCATTATTGGGTCTATTTCCATCACACATTATTACATATTATGGATATTAAGTTACCTTATACCATACTTCTTGGTCATCCTTGAATCCATGAAGTACAATCCATTCCATCCACCTTTGCATCAATGACTTAAGTTTCCCCATGATGGGATTGAAGTTACTATTCTTTCCTATCTATAGTATTATTAGTACTGTAAACATATAGAGCCTAAATAATGTAATTATAACTATTATCTTGATTCTAAATTCATTGAAAAGATGAATAAGGAAATAGTTTCACATCCACCAAAATCCAATTATATCAACCCTAGTGACCTTGCATTCATTTCAACTAATCCATTGCTTATAACTCTTGAAAAATAGGTTATTATAGAACATGTGGGAATTTACATGTATTGTCTTAAGGATGCCTTCCATGTTGTTAAGTTGCTGAAGTCTCCCAAAACATTTGGTAAACCCAAACCTTCTAAAATCCCTAATAGACCCAACTTGATTTGGAAATAAAATAAAGAAAAAAAGAAACCACTGATGGTATTTGTACCTAGTAATTTGATAAAATAGGAATGAGAGGATTTAATTGAAGGAGATTGGTTATATTCTAATGGAATTACTAGTTATTTTTAAAATCCAAAATATCCTATTCCTAATCAGATCATTGATAATTTTAATTATATAGGAAAAGTCCTTGGCCCATGTGCATAATAAATATTGAAACCTTTATTAGCTAGCATACCTAATTTTAATTATCATATTTGGATTTATACCACATGGGGGTGACCTCATGAATTTTTATAACGATTTTTTTGAATTGACTAGTGATGAGACTCTTGGTAGTGATGTAGCATCTCATTACAACCTTTAGAATGAATTTGTTGATTTGAATTTATTTGATTCAAATTACATTATGACCTTAATACCTTATTGTTTTATATGCCTTTGTCATCCCAAAATAATTGATTGGGACTAGAAAAATTTGATCATATGCCTTGATGAATTCTAAAATGAAGAATAAATTACATAATATATGGATTGCCCATTGGAGATCATAAGCAAGGATTTAATTTTTCATTGGATCCTTCTACCTACTTTGGAGAGTAGGCAAACTTTCTTGGTCATAATAAAGATAAAACATCAAGATATTTGGGTGAAAACCTCTTTGAAGAGCTTGCTGATCTAGGAAAATTGAAGATAAAGATAAGCCCTTGTATTTTAGGCACTTTTGGATTGGAAAGTTTGATCGTCCCCAAAACATGCACAAAGTCCATCAAGTCTTAGCTCTATATCCAACACTAGAATCATGTTAGAACAATAACAAGTCATTGAGCATCTTGCTCTTGAATTTATTGAAATTTTTGCTAGTTGGCCACTACCTAATTTGGTATATTTAGATTCATCACATTATCAATAGCTCTAATAGGAACAATAAGAAACTTTAGAAAAACAAGATGATCATGATCACACATTACCCATTATAATTGAAGATGGTTCTACACTCCTTGGAGAGAATACTATTGAAGTGAACTTGGGAACATATGTGATCCTAAAATTGTTTACCTTAGAGATTCCCTTACTGAAGTAGAATGAGAATACATTATATACATTTTGATGGATTTCATTAATATTTTTGCATGGGCATATTTGGACATGCTAGGCTTAGACCCTTACTTGTGCATCAACTTATTATTCATCCATATGCCAAATTAGTCAAAAATAAATTGAGAAAAATACATCCACACATCTCTATTTTGGTAAAAACTAAATTAGAGAAACTATTAAGAGTAGGCTTCATTAGACCACTAGACTATGCCAAATGGATATCAAACATAGTTTTAGCTAGTCAAATTCCACAAGGTATACATTTTTGTGTATATTTTAGAGATATCAATAAATCATTCCCAAAAGATGATTTTCCTCTATCAAACATTGATATCACTTTAAATTATACTTATAGGCATGAAATGTTTTCCATTATGGATGTATTTTATGGATACAATCATATCAAGATAGCCCAAGAAGATCAACACAAGATTGTGTTTACTACTTTGTGGGGAACATTCTATTATCAAGTCATGCCATTGGCTTGAATAATGCTAGAGCCACTTATCAACATGATATGAATATCATCTTTCATGACATGATTCATGATATTATTAAGGACTATGTTGATGAAATCCTAGATAAATCAGGAACACATGTTGGACATCTTGATGTTCTATGGAATATCTTTGAGAGACTTCATGAATATAAATTCAGCCTGAATCCTAAGAAATATGTCTTTAGCCCGATAGGGTTTATTATATTGTAAAGAGGGATTGAATTCAACCCTAATAAGGTCAAGGTCATTATTTAAATGCCTTCAACTTCAAATCTTAAACAACTATGAATCCTGCAAGGAAAGATTCAGTCTATTCATAGGTTCATTTCTTAATTGGTAGATAATTTCCACCCATTTACACATCTCTTAAAGAAAGTGGTTAAATTTCAATGGGATGAAGAGTGTAAATTAACATTTGTGAATATCATAATATAATTGGCCAATCTACTAGACCACCAACACCTAAACAACCACTACTTATTTACATTTTAGCAACTAAGAATGCACTGGGGGCACTTTTGGCCCAACATGATGCTCAAGGTAAAGAATGCGCAATTTGTTATTTGAGCTGCACATTGGTGGATTATGAACACAATTATATGGCTATTGAGAAGGTGTGTTTAGCTATGGTTTTTGTTTCCCAAAAATTATAACACTATATGTTGAATAATAAAACTATTTTTATCACTAAAGTGGATCCTCTTAAATTTTTATTATCTAAAGTAGCTCTCATAGGCTAAATGGCCAAATAGGTCATGTTATTAAGCAAGTTTGATGTTGAGTATCAAAATAAAAAATATATTAATGGGTAGGTTATTAATGATCAACTTGTAGAGGCACCTATTATAGATACTCAACCACTCAGATTTGACTTTCCAAATAATTCTATCATGATAGTGGAAGAAGTATAACATGAACCTGAATAATGAAAACTATTTTTTTTTGTTTAATTCAATTCTCATGGATTTGGAGTTGGCATATTTTTGATTACACCATAAGGGGATCTAATTCCCAAAGAATTCCATATCAATTTTCATTGTAAAAATAATATGGCTAAGTGTGAAGCACTTATTATAGGCCTTCATCTTGTAGTACACTGAGATATTAGACACTTGATGGTCTATGGTGATTCCCAATTGATTATCAATTAAAAAAATGATCAATATCAAACTAGAGATGATAATATTGTACCTTACAAGTAAATCATGGATAATCTCAAGGTTTAATTTAAATCTCTATAGTTTGAACAAGTACCAAGGGCCAACAACAAATCTATTGATTTTATGAAAATAATTGGGTCCATGATATAGATTGATAGCAGTGCTAAAGAGTATTAATTTCTCAATGAGAACCTTCTAAAGCCTACACATGTCTTACCAAATTCAAAAAGGGTATGTGCCATTGCTGGTCCCAATCCCCTACCTAAACTGCCTTGGTATCAAGATTTTTGTAATTATTTCGATGATCATGTTTTTCCACCTAACCTTTCCAAAAATCATTAAAAACTTTTCCTTCATCTTATATCCCATTATAACCTCCTTGGAAACATGCTTTATCATAAAGTCTATGATGAAATCCTACTTCATTATTTATCTTTAGGAGAATCTAAGCTAACACTTAAGGAGGTTCATGAAGGAATGTGTGGGGCCCACACTAATGGTGTAGTCTTAGCTAAAAACCTCCTCAAAATAGGTTTTTATTGGCCCAAAATGGAGATAGATACTTGAAATTATATGAGGAAGTGTGTTCCTTATCCATAACATGGAAATTTGATACATTCACTACAGTCGATCACAACACCATGGCTGTTTTCTATATGGGGCCTCAATCTCATCAAAAAAATGAACTCAACATATTCATATGGACATAAGCATATTTTAACTACTAATGAGTATTTTACTAAGTGGATTGAGACCATTCATCTCACTTACATCATTATTATGTAGATTACCAAGTTTATACTTTACCATATCATATGTTGATATGGAATCCTAACTCACATTATATCTGATAATGGTAGATCATTTGTAAATAAATATGTTAAAGAAATTTATGTAAAATTCAAAACCAAGCACAAGAAATCCACACCATATAACCTGTAAGGAAAAAAACAAGTTGAGGCATAAAAAAACCATTATTTCTATACTCATGAAGATTTTCAATGATGCTAGATGTAATTGGCACTTTCAAAATTTTCCAACGCTTTGGGCTTATTGTACTAGTCATGAAACACCTATAGGATCTATTCTACACTCCCTTGTTTATGGCACTGAAGCTATTATCCTAATTGAGATCGAGCTTCCTTCATTTCAAGTTTTTTTGGAAAATATTAAAGATGATGAATATTATAGAGTCTCCAAGTTGCAAGAGCAAGAACTTCTTGATTATATTACTTGCAAGCCTATCAGAATAGATTGTGAAGAATATACAACAAGCACATTCTCCCTTGGGAGTTTGAGATTGGATATTTGGTCTTAAAACATAACCAAAAGAACATAAATGTTGAACACAAGAAAAAGGTCAGGTTTTAACCCAATTGGATTGGACCCTATGTTATCACAACAAATTATGGATCAAGGGCATATTGGTTGGTTACCCTAGGGGGTGAAAAACTTCTAGATCCTATGAACATTATACATCTCAAGTCATTCTATGCTTGATAGCCATTTAAACCATCATTTATAAAACCCCTTACTTGGGGTAACTTGTGATGAATATATTTATCCTACCATTATACCCTGGACCATCCCATGGTCGACTATATTCTTTGTGTTTTGACCTACCCTAGATCATCCCACAATGGACTACATTCATTATGTTTTCATCTACCCTAGACCATTCTTTCAAGAACCATATTCTTTTATGACTTTAGAAATTTGAAACTTTAGATCATTAGCACTATGGATCATTTATATTTGATCTTGAATCATTTTATCCCACCCTAAACCATCCTCTT
Organism: Torreya grandis; assembly: GCA_037957365.1. Lineage (NCBI taxonomy): Eukaryota > Viridiplantae > Streptophyta > Pinopsida > Cupressales > Taxaceae > Torreya > Torreya grandis. The sequence goes on from JARHVA010003999.1 coordinate 1,736,835, forward strand.
TTGGACCCTATTCATTCTAGATCATTCTATTTAGAACAACTTTTTTTTCATACCCTGGGCCATTGTAACCTGAACATATTTTATCCCTTAACCAATTATGATAATGATTATGAATCATATACATTATGAACACATTAAACACTAGTTCTATGAAGTAATTTAGCATGGATAATATTTTACAGCTTCTTCTATAGACAAGTGAACATAGATACACCTTCAACTCAAGATATTTGCCTACTGGATGGTTATTTAGAGTTATCTTATACTACATACTATTTTGTTTTTATTATGTTACTTCTTGGTAGGCATTATTACCTTAACAAGACCTCACTCTCATCGATTTATGAGCATGGACCATTATAACTAACTTTAGTTTTTGTTTGAACTCTTACCTATGGATATACATCTCCTCAACTAGGTACTTCCCCTAAAAAAATTGTAAATATTTCATTCCTATTGCTTATAAAAAATACACACAAAAAAGACATTAGAAAAAGATTGATAAAAATAATAGAAATATTGTCTTACACTTTTGTTTATTTTATGCATTCCACGCGCTTACCATTTTGTAAGAACATTCTCATTTATACGTTCTCACCATTTTGTAAACTCATTTTTCCTTATTTATGATACACCATCAATCATATTTTCTTATAATCACTTTTACTCTATCCCTTTTATTGGGAGAACTACATTTGCGCTGAAGTTCATGTTGGATCTAGCATCCATAGAACTGTTTAGGTAGTATCCACTTGTCTTGTACATTTAAATTTAGCTCAGCCACCCCCTTCCTCTTCTTCTCTTTCCCCTTTTTTCTTTTATGTTGTCTCCCTATCATCTAGGGTCAACTTTGTGTCATTATTATTTTGCTATTGTGGAAAGTAACACCTCTACTACATGTGCCTAAATAATTATTCTCAAATCATGGTAGCATTGTGACTAACTCTTTTTTATGTGTGTTTATTTGATTTTTATTTGTGTTTTGTTATGATTTCTTGCCTCTTCATTTATTTATTTTTCTTCCTTTATTTTCTTCTTGATTCTTCTTTGGTCTTTTGTCTTCCTATTTTGTCTTTTTTCTTTGTTTTATTTCTAGGAACATCTTGATTGTCACATGGAGCTTGATTATTCATATATTGATTTCATGTTATTTATTAAGTTTTTTTTTTTGCTTTATTTTTAAACATCCTACTTAAATCCTAATTGTTCATATGCCAATTTTAAGTTAGGTTTATTTATGGTTTTTTTCTTTAATTTTATTTAAATGTAAATATTTGTAACTCTGGTATTGGTAGTTCTTATCATCATCCTTATTTATAAGTATTCACACTTGAATTGACTCAGTGTAATTGAAATACACTATCATTATAAGTTCCACATACTTATAATGCATCATTTCATTTTCCTATAGTAAGCACTATGTGCTTTGGATCCAAGTCTCAAATCAATATAGATTCAATTATTATCTTTCAAGTACACCAATGAAACTAGGTACTGATGATCTTATCCTCAATTCTATGCAAAATGTGCATCTCTTGGCATACATTATGAGTTTAATCAAGTAGTGGTCAGTTTTTTCATCACTCATTCCATTCTCTCCCACTTTTGGGTGAACTACATTGGCTTGAGGTCCATATGGACTATGTCGACAATAATTAGATACATGGCATATCTCAAGTCAGCTTGACCATCTTTATTCTTCATTTCATTTCTTTCAGCACTCTATGCATCCTTTTATGCCTAGCTTTTTATGGCTTTTTTTGTCATTAGATGATTATATCCTATTTTCACATGATCATATTTAATCTATGTAATACATTATATCTTTGAGATATACTTGCTAATTTTCCCTATTGGAGAACAAAATTTATACCAACCATTGAATTAAATCAGTCTTATTGGGGCACAATTAATTATCACTGATCAAAATCAGCCCTACTGGGGTAAAATTGATTTATCAACTAATCAGATCTACTCTAATGGGGCACATTATTATTTCCTTTGTTTGGAGAAATTTTTTCCTATTTCTTATAATTCTAATCCTTGAAAATGTTTTCCCTCATTTTAGCAATATTTTAATGTGCAACTTATCTTAGGATTGATCATTCTATAAGAATGTAACTTGTACCCTAATTTTGGATGTGTTTCAAAGTGTCTCACTAATATTTTTGGATAGTATAATTCTTCTTCCCCTATCTTTGGGGACCATTATATTCTAATTATATTTTATATCATTAAGGAATCAACACATGAAACAATTATCTCATATAGATCTAATTTATCTCATGGGTTAATCTCACCTTCTCTCTCTTTTCAAGAGTTCATCCTTTTCTTTCATCCTACTATGTCCTTTCGAGGGGGCATCATCGGTTATTTCCTTCCAACTTATTCTTGAAAACTCTTTTCTTTGAAAATATGTTTCTTCACATGAATGTCTTGCTACACCTTCTCAAATAGGGGTAAAATGTAGACATCCAATTCCTAACACCATTATGTTGAAATTGTAAATCTTACTCAAAATTTATGAAAATGCATAAATTGGGACAAAATCACTTAAATGCACTAAATGTTTTGAGCTTGTGATATACAAGTGCCTATTTTTTTCTAATGTATCCCTAAATATAATAATGCATTTTATGTGATTATTAGCTTTTCTTAACATTTTGAGTCAAAATGATAAAAATGCATTTTTAGTTCCTTGGACCACTCGTTTCTTCTAATTCTGAAGCACAAAACATGTGCATGTGTTATTTTGTGTTGAAAACATCCTAAGTGGAATATTGGTCCATACATAACTAACATCACCTTATATTTCTTTCCAATCAAATTATGACCCAGTATTATGACATTCTAACTAGTTTGATTAATGATGTGTAACCAATTTCCAAAGAATTGCATAAAATTTGATTAATCTCACTTAGGTAAATTGATCCAAATCATGAGATTAAGTAGAAAATCCATGAAAGTTATTGAATATATTTTAATTGGAAATTGATTCTTAATATCTACATCATCAACTGACATCATTTATAGGGCAACATCCATAATCCATAAAATTTAATGCCCCTTCGAAATATTTATGAATTTATTTATGGATTTATTATACAAAATTAGATTAATTCATGACCACACATATTTATTTTAAGATGGACGATCATGGTTGATCTTGATCAAATTTAAAAATCTATAAATATGAGATCTAAGACCACCATTTCTAAGCTTCATTTATATAAACTTATTATTCAAAATTATCCCCGCAAGAAATTTGAGTGTGGTGTTTACTATGCTTAATTCGCAATAGGATAGCTTCATTTCATAACCATACATTTGATTTCATATCATGAGCCTAGTTTCATTGGTGTACAAGAGATGATGGATGAGGTTTGCCTTGCATCATTGATGAAGACTTGAGAACCAAATCAAGGATAAAATCATGTTTTGATCTACATTTGGGTGATGGGATGCTCTGGGGAAGGTATTGTGTATTCTTTATTTTAATATCTATTAATTATCATTTTCCAAATCTCGCTGAAATAGTTGGGTTAGCTTGTTATGTTCTTATGCATTTTTCTTTAGTTTTCATGACTAATGCTTGATCTAACCATCTTTGTAATACACCTCTACACTTGGTCTATTATATTATTAATATAATTTGATTGTTTTTATTTATTTTTTATCATTTTTGGTTCTTAAATTATGATGGGATTGGTTTAACTAATATGTGACATAATGTATCATTATCAACTCCCATATGTAAGAACCGAATTGTGAATCAGAGCTATGGTTCTCAAAATATGGAAATAACAAGAGAGTTTTATTAACTAACAAAATTGGAACTCAGGGGTAACCTTAATAAGGTGGAATTGGATGAGTTATGACTTTAATAGGTCATTTTGAATGATTATAAATTCATTTGCATAATTAAAGTGGAAATAAATTTAATTATGAGAGAGAGAAACATGAAAGGAGATGAGATTCTAGTTTATTATGCTATGAGGAGGTCAAGGCATGGATTCAAGATGGGGAGAAAGTTTGCCTAGTAAGGAACTCAGAATTTTCCTATTTTTATCATTTTGGTTGTCTTTTTTACTAGATTTGTTGGAAAAGTATTGTTTTAGGGCCATTTTAGAGAATTTGGTGTTAGTATGTAATTATAGGTGCTACTATCTAGAACCTAATGCTACTATAAAAAGTGTGGTGCTACTATCCATCACTACTATTCTCTTGGTAGTGCTAGTGTCCATTAGGCCCAACATGTGATACTTAGCATGGTTGATTAATTTTTGATGCATGTTATTATTGTCTAGTTTTAGTTTTAGTTTTACAGATGTTAGATTTATTTGTAATTTTACAAGTTGATGCCTATATGAGGGAGTTATGTATGGGTAAGATGATGGAGACTATATGAGTTTTCCCTTATTTGATGTAAATATAAAGGTGTTTGAGAAATTAGGTTTGTGATATGTTACTTTACTAGAGCCTAAGCCCTTGGATAAACATATGATCACTACATTATATGAGAGGTAGAATACAGACACATGTAAGTTTTGACTACTTATGGGTGAGATAACTATGTCATTAGAGGATGTATACTAGATCTTATGGTTTCTAATCTCTTGGTAATGGGATATATTATAGGAAGACATTTGTCCTCAAGCTATATAATAGGCATATAGGTACTTATCTACCATGGAGATGATGACTCATCACACAGGGAGTTAGAGTGACATGTTGACCATGATCATTTATGGTTGATGTTATATGATTGAAGAAATTTCTAGTTGTCTTTATCTCTTACAAGATGCATGAGATAGTGTAGGACATAGAGCATCATGACACTATGAACTCTTGGGGTCATAACATGTTGGCCCATTTATATAAGGAGCTATACCAATTTACATGAGAGATGAGTGATGGGGGGGGTATCGATCCATTTACACTATTACACTAATGAGCATATGGGCACATAGCTATGATTAGGCTAGTGGAAAATTCATAGTTTGGATGGGCTCATTTGTAGGTATTTTTAAAGAGATGGACTAGGACTAGGGCATGTACCAAGGAGGATTACTGCATATTATCGCTAGTTAATAGACAATTTTAGAGTAGAGGATATCAACTAAATATCCCTATAGGGGTTATTAGAGGTAGCCTAAGGATAACCCATAGTTGAGGATGATTTATGTTAGCTATTGGCTACATGATTGCTGGGATAATGTATATGAGCAATTTTAGTATGAGAGGTTTACCTAATAGTTTAGTGTTATATAATATTTTCCCCCCAACACTTGTGTGTGGTTGAGGAGTTCTTAGGCTCCTATAAAGCCAAGTAGGAGGAATGAGGCCATCGATTAATGACGGTAGATCTTAATGCCATTGATAGAGTGTGATATTAAGATTTAAGTACTAGATGTGGATGATATTAGAGTGGTCAAGGCCTATATAGCCTGGTGGAGTGAGAACATCTGGGCACCCCTATTCTTGATAGGTCATATGATTACAAATGAGGTATTAGATATAGAGCCCCCAGGGGTTGTTGATGTTAAGTTAGATAGTTTGTTTCTATGTTACATGTAAAGATAATTATGTATTTTTATATAATGGGATTTTTATGAATTGTATGGATACTTACAAGTGCAATAAATAATGAGTATTGGGAGGTCACCATTGAGTCATCCCTATGTGAGTTGACACAACATATCCTAGATGATGTTATGGATGATAGATTGGTGGAGAGGGCCACCAATATTGTTAGGGTACATGCCCATTTGTTTGATTATGAGATGATAGAGACTATGGCATTC